>CM076677.1:24881908-25481908 GCA_038501925.1 Xenopus petersii
CATCCCTACATACAACATAGATATTTATAACTATAGGTCCCTTGATGAAATTAATGGCTCACAGATCTATTGATTAATATTGGGGCATGCATACATTACGTGTAGCCATAGCAAATGTAACTAAATCTGACCTGAATTAAGCCCATAACTAGATTAATTCAAAGCTTTCACAGTGCACAGGGAAATACATTTTTTTTCTCTCTCTTCTGCATTATCTCACTGGGCGTATTTAGCAGTCAGCAATGCTATAGATACCCTCATGGATTAGACCCAAAGAATAACACAGTGAAAGACCTCACAGGAAGAGGTAAATAGCCTTGACAGTAGGAAGTGGTAAATGATCTTGACAGAGTATAATTTGCTTCTCACTATAGCTGTGATCACACATCAGCCTTTAAATGAAACTAACTCAATCGTCATACTGTGTGAGCAAATGCCAAGCCGTTGGTTATTTATTTTTTTTTGTTTTATCAGATGCTCATGCTTGATATTGAGCTTGAAGACTGCTCATATGTAACAATTAAAGTCTGTATGTGACAAAACATCAGATTCATTTTACAGTATTAGCAACAACTAGAAGTAAAAAAAAAGGACATACCTTCAATTCTACAACTGCCAAGGGCACAGCACTGCTGGCAATCACTTCTAAACACTTGACTTCAACCTACTAATCATTAATTGGATTGTCACATTGATTCAGCAGGCGCCAGTTTATATATAGGGTTGATGGAGTGGTACCACAGATGTTTTAGAAGGGAGATGGTGTAAGAATTATTAAGACAGTATATGTTTGTTTATCAGTATAGCATGAATAACTATAGTAGGTGATTGTTGAGTGGTTTCCATCTTATTTGGTTTCTGTATATTAATCATTTTTTACTTACATTCAGGGTTGGACTGGGGGACCTGGGCTCACCGGGGCTGCTGCTTTGGGGCCCCCAACTCAGCTTAAGAATGAACTCTGGAGACCCACAGAAAATTCAGTGTAGTTTATTTCTCACAACATGTTTCGGATATAAATATCCTTCATCAGGTGCTTGAAGGATACTTATATCCGAAACATGTTGTGAGAAATAAACTACACTGAATTTGCTGTGGGTCTCCAGAGTTCATTCTTAAGCTGGTTTGGAAGTTTTGTGGCTGGACGGGGCCACTACTCTGTTGAGGACACCCTGAAACATATGGAGTGAGGGACCACCAAAAATTTCTATGGATCTGTGGGGCCCCAACTCCCCCACCCCAGCAGCAAAGATACCTCAGGCCCCCCATGCAGCAACCCCCCTCCTCCCCCGGTACCTACTTTTTTTCCTGCTTGCGGTGGCAACTGTGGGCCGGAAGGGAGTTCAGGGAGCAGTGCTAATTGCGGGTCTGGGCCGGCGGCCCACCAGGTTTTTTCCCGGTGTCCCGCAAAGCCCAGTCTGACCCTGCTTACATTTTCATAAAGCATATACTGTATGACCACAAGTGCAAGTGCAGCACACTTAAATGGACACAGAGTTGTGTTTGTATCAACACCATTGATAAAAGGTACCTGGGGCCAAACATCCTCTACGGTTCTGTATACTTGTGGCAGAGCCAGTGCACCCACCAGTGTAAGCACTGACACATGGGGATTACCACTGCTCTGGATGTGATAGTAGTTCCAAAGTCCTTTTGGAAAGTGCATGCTAATGCCATTATTAACCACAGACATAGCGCAGAAAGTGGTGCAAACCCCACTCAAACTATTCTGCGTTCAATCTATGCATGATCCTTGTAAACAAGCCCGTTTTGGTGCATTCTGTGCAATTGCATAATTGCAATTACCCAGCTTGTGGTCAATGAAGCTGGTGCCCAAACGTGCAGTGAAATACCCCTCTTTAAGAGGTATAGTTCACAAATTCAACTGGTTTTTCTCGGTTGAACAATTAATAATTTGAAAAATACTTTTTTTTTTACTGCACATAGCAATAAAACGGTCTTTTTCACTGCAGCCGTTCTGCGGCAGTTTCTGTAGAAACTATCAATCTTAGAACTTTTGTTTCTCTAGCATGGAAATAACACTAAAGAATGCGATATTTATAAGGGAATGATTTGAGCAATACTGGCAGTGTGGCTCAGCTGTCTCTTAAATGAAATGAAAATATCTTTATGTTAATCTCTTAAAAGTAATTATGCTGCTTATTATGCTGATAAGTCAAACCACAAAGATCATATGATTAATGATGGTTTAAATTATATTTTAGATAATTCTTTTCTTGAACTTGGTGGATACTCATTACTGTCTCCATTTTTGAGACAGTGTTTTTAGAGATGGGGTGACAAAGTGGGGAAATCCTGGTGTCTGGTTTTCAGTTTGGTTTAAGGAAATTTACACTATTTTGCCATTGAATTAAGTACTTAAAGGGGCAGATTTATCAAGGGTCAAATTTCGAGGGTTATAAAAACCCTCGAATTCGACCCTCAAAGTAAAATCCTTCGAATTCGAATATCGAATTCAAAGGATTTTAGCTCAAAAAACGAATGAACGATTCGACCGATTTTAAGCGTTCGATCGCAGGATTTTTATTCAACCAAAAAAAACTTAGAAAAGGGCTGGGGAAGGTCCCCATAGGCTAACATTGGACTTTGGTAGGTTTAAAGTGGCGAAGGATGAAGTCGAAGTTTTTTTTTTAAGAGACAGTACTTCGATTATCGAATGGTCGAATGGCCGAACGATTTTTACTTTGAATCATTTGAATCATTCGATTGGATCGAATTTGACCAATTCGATGGTCGAAGTACCCAAAAAATGACTTCGAAATTCGAATATTTTTTTCATTCGAATTATTCACTCGAGTTTAGTAATTCTGCCCCAAAGTGTTGTACTTGCCTGGGGCCATCCTTAGATGATCACAGTGTCATGTTATAGTAGACAAGGTTACAAGCCTTAATTATCACTTTAAATTGCTTTAACTTTTATTCATTGGTTACTTAGTATGATAAAACCACTATATTATGGTGCCTTTACATGTGTGGGCAGATTTAGATTTGTACCATACATAATTCTTTCAAATGTTACCAGAATGTTTTATGTTGGTCTCATCTGCTCCCACCCTCCATCATGGTATGAGACATACTTTCACATGTTTTTTATTTTATTAATTTCTAGGGATGCACCAAATACACTATTCTGGATTTGACTGAACCCTTGAATCCTTTGTGAAAGATTCAGCCGAATACTGAACTAAATCTGAATCCTAATTTGCATATGCAAGTCAGTGGGGGGGGGAAAGAGAGCTACGCCTGAAGTGTGTGGCAACATTTTTTTCTTCGGATCCGGTTTGGCCAGGCACAAGGATTCGGACGAATCTGAAGCCTGCTAAAAATGGCCGGAATAAAGAACCGAATCCTGGATTCGGTGCATCCCTATTAATATCTCCTTCCATAGGGCAAAGTTTGATCTGGGCTCTTATATATATTTGATAGATTTGATACCTGGAGTAAAGTAAGGTGGTGTAACATGGGGCTACTTTGAATAGAGGGAAGAATGGATGGTGCAAAATACTGCAAGAATAAAAAGGCCAGAGGCTTAAAGGCTTAAAGGTGTGGCTCACTTTAAGGTAACTTTTAGTATGTTGTAGAATGGCTAATTCTAAGCAAATTTTCAATTGGCCTTCACTTTTTATATAATTTTTACATTATTTGCCTTCTTCTGACTCCAGCTTTCAAATGGGGGTCACTGACCCCAGCTAAAAACAAATGCCCTGTAAGGCTGCAATGTTATTGTTACTTTTTATTACTTATCTATGCATACCCTCTCCTATTAATATCCCATATCATATTCAAATCAGTGCATGGCTGCTTGGGTAATTTGGGCCCTAGTAAACAGAAATTGCAAACTGGAGAGCTGCTGAATAAAATTTTTGATAATAAAAAAAGACACAGATTCTAAAACTCTCTACATCATACTAAAAATGTATTTAAAGGTGAACAACCCCATCACCCTTCACCAGTCAAAAGCTTTGATCTTAGTACAATTAAAAATTGGTGACACTATTTGAAAATCAACATATACAAGCCTCTCCTGAATAAACTGGAGCAAAACTACATAGAAGAATGGACCAAAATCTCCCCCAAACTGTATTTATACAGATAGGGTATCTATTATCCGAAAACCTGTTATCCAGAAAGCTCCAAACTATAGGAAGATGTGTACCCATTTTATCCAAATAACATTTTTTTTAAAAAATTATTCCTTTTTTCTCTGTAATAACAAAACAGTACCTTGTACTGGAGCCAACGTATATAATTAATCCTTATGGAAAGCGAAATCAGCCTTTTAGGTGTTTAATTGATTTTCTAGTAGAATTAAGGTATGAATTACAGAAAGATCACTTATACAGAAAACCCCAGGTCCTAAACATTCTGGATAACAGGTCCCATACCTGTAGGTCAAGGGTGGCTCAACAAAATATTGCAGACTAAACACAGATTACAGCAGCAGTGACCCAGCCAGCAAAGTCACAATGTCGCAATTTCAGTGCTTCAAAATAAAAATACCACTGGGAGAAATAATTTCATTGTAGGATTTGTAAAAATAACCAAATTGGTCAGGGGTGTAAATACTTTAGCACTGTACCGAGTTTACCATCATTTCTACCAGTCAGGAAGGATATCTGTTGGAATGCTGATTAGATGTTATGTATTGTATAGCTATGGAATAAAGCAATCAGAATTATAAATGATGCAGAAAGAAAATCTATAAGTATAAAAATAGGAATTGATTGCCATTCACAGTTATGCTGCCTGTTTGGTTTAACAATGGCGCTCACACTGAATGCATTCTGCTAGCACAGGGTTAAGGTAATGTGAAATTATTTGAGGTCAGGTAGATGTTTATCCTAACCCCTGCCAACCCTCAGTACAAACCTTACTAATTGCAATACACCTATGCGTTTAACCACTTTAACATGTTTCTTGTTTGATAGATCTGCCCTTTAATGGTCTTTCCTTTAGTTTCCTTATTATCAGGCACAGAATGGGTTCTTTGAAGAGCTTAATGTGATGGCTGAACTGTCTTAACCTCAATAACCGCTTGATACGGGAATAGTCAAAGCTTGTTGAATGTCATTAAATGCATCAACTCTGCCTTCTAAAAATAATGTAGACGAACAAGGCAAGAAGGTGATTACAGGGGAGGGATTGAGGTCAGAAAGGGAAAGAAAATGGCAATTGCTGCAAAATAGATGTATTACCACAGGAATTACGATGAAGGAACATTATATGCAAACAATATATTTTCCATTATCCTTTTACTCATTGTTGAGATAAATAATGTTTAATACATATCAATGCAAGAATGTTCTTGTTCACGGCAGCAGTTTTAAAGCCAAACCATCAATCATTGAACCTTTGTTTTCTGAACATACTGTATATGGATTTGGCTCTATAGAATGAGTTATATATGAGAGAATGATCTGAGCAATGCATTCATTGGGGCACAGCTGTCGTCTAAGTAAAATGCAAATATCTATATCGGTGAAACTATTATAATTAATTATGCTCATAATTACAAGTCAAAAGATGAATGATGGTCTTCAACTTGTTGGCAACAGTCTCTGTTTTTTTTAAAGGAGAATTAATGCTTAACTAAAGAAGTAACGTAGAAATGTTGCACATTTCGTTTTTGGAATCTGTATGAGCCCAAGGCAACTACAGCCCTTTAGCAGTAAAGCTCTGTGCCTCCAAAGATGCCTCAGTAGCTCCCATCTTCTTTTTCTACTGATTCAATTCAGATGATTGGTAAATTGCAGCACATAAATCAGCACACTTAGGGGCCCATTTACTTTGCTCGAGTGAAGGAATAGGATAAAAAAAAATGTTTTTTTTGGCTACTTCTACCATCGAATTGGCTACTTCGACCTTCGACTACGACTTTGAATCCAACGATTCGAACTAAAAATCGTTCGAACATTCGACCATTCAATAGTCAAGGTACTGTCCTTTAAGAAAAACTTCGACCCCCTACTTCGCCACCTAAAACGTACCGAGGTACAATCTTAGCCTATGGGGAAGGTCCCCATAGGCTTTCTAACAATTTTTAGGTAGAAGAAAAATTGTTCGATCGATGGATTAAAATCCATAGAATCGAACGATTCAAAGGATTTAATCGTTCGATCTAACGATTTTTCGTTCGTTCGATCAAACTATTTGCGGTAAATCCTTCGACTTCGATATTCGAAGTTGAAGGATTTACATTCGGCAGTCAAATATGGAGGGTTAATTAACCCTCCATATTTGACCATATGTAAATTAAAAAATAACCAATTCGAAAAGTCCACCAAATGATTGTAGGAGGACCCCCATAGGCTAAAACACCAATTTGGCAGGTTTTAGATGGCAAATAGTAGAATTCTTAAAGGAATAGTACATGATGAAATTCGAATTTCAATTTTTATTTTTAAATCTTGAATCAAGTTTGGACTATTCCCTAGTAGAATTACACTAAAATAAACTCGAAATTCGAATATGAAAATTCTAATTTTCAATTTGACCCTTGATAATTAGGTCCATGTTCAGTAATTATATACTGTATCTTTGTTCTCTCTCTGTTTATAGATAAAGTTCTGCACTTCTGTGGCTGAAGCAACATTTGAAAATACACTTTTGTTGTTGGGTTTGTGGAGCTGAGGTCTGATTTGTGTTTATATAAAGCATTATAAATTCTTCTGTGCTGTTGGTTATTTTTAAAAATCATCTTCAAAAGCAGGGACATTTTTACAGAGAAACATTTCCAGGGACTGATATAACCAGGATCTGTCCCTGTAAATTAGGGGCAGAAGGCAATAACTGTCACGACCGGCACCCAATACCAGAACTAGAGCCAAGCACCGTGGTCAGAGCTCTCTTCACCAGTATGTGTGACCACTTTTGGGCTTCGGGAAGGCCCTCCGCCTACTGGGGTGCCACCTGGACTTATGAGTGGGCAAGGCTAGAGTTCTGGCAGGCAATGGGGCACGGCAGGTATCTAGAGTCTTTTGGGCTGAGGATCACGGTTACAGGCAAGGATGAGGCAGAGAGAATAGTCAGACAGGCTGGGTCGAGGCAGGCAGATAGCAAGGATTGTCAGGCAGGCAAGGGTCAAAACCGGGTATCAAGCAGAAGGGGTACAGGCAATAGAGTAGTCGGGTAACAGGCACGGGTCAGGATTCAGATGGGAGCGTCGTCAGGAAACATGCTGGGGTCAAAACCGGATAACAAGCAGAATAAACACGGACAAACAGCACAAGGCTTCAGGCAAAAAACACAGGATAAATCCTATCACGGGCAACCAGCAGTACAAATGAATGGGCTTAAATACAGTTTGAAATTCGTGCCATTGCGCGCTGACGTCATTACGCCAGCGCGCCTGCGCCTTTAAATAATGCGCATGCGCGCCGCGCGCGCACTAGGACGGAAGCCGACGGAGAAGGAGCGTGGCGGCGTGGCGGCCGTCCACGCCGCCGCGACCCAGGTATTTTTCTTACAATAACACTATACATTAGTGCAAGTTGTGCCACATATTTCAATAACTCTGCTCCATCTGTAATTATACACTTTCCAATGATACTTATACTTACCATTCATTTAGTGCATTAGCCCTAAATTCCTTTCATCAATCTTTTTTTTTGCTAATGGTTATAGAGTTACCCCTTCCAATCACATGTGCCCTACTTGGATGGAATCATTTTCTCCTGCTCACTTTGTTCACTATATGATCTTATTTGTTTGTACGCATTTTTTCAGCAGCATATTATCAGTCATCCTTTTATCAATATACAATTCCTAAAAAAACCCCAAATCTATAAAAATGAATATTAAAATTAAAATGTGGAGTCAAGCAGGGAAACTAATGAGCTTTATCAGTTAGTGCATGTGAGCCTGGAGACAACCTAAGGTTCTCATAGATCAGGTCATCAGCTGCTGCTTGTGTTGCCTGGGAGATGTTCTGTCTCCCATCGAGAAGGTACTGCTTGGTTGAACTTTATATCGCAAATGTTGCTCCTAGTTCATCAGCAAATACACAGAGCTGCAGTATACTATAACTGTGTCCTAGTTCTGAAAAGAGAGAAACATTATAAAATGTATCACTGAATGCAAAAGATAATTAGTGAAGAAAAAGCCATAATAATTTAAGTTGCGATGCATAAAATAAATACATATTAGTACTTTATCAGTTGTACTTTCTTAGAGTATAAAAATTGGAATTTTACCAATTAGGGAGTTTTGAGTAAAGTGTAATTTTGTGGCATAGAAACGGATAAAACCAAAGATGTAACTGCTGAGTATGTTTTTTTCACACAACGTGTTTTTGGGTGAAAACCCCTTTATTATGTGTCTTGTTACACTGTAACTGAAGGTCTGGACAAGACATGAAAGGGAAAACCTTGGGGGCAGATTTATCAAGGGTCGAATTTTGAGTTCATGGGAATTATTTTAAACTCCCATAAACTCGACCAATTGCAATTTATTGTAAAAATTCTAATTTTTGCAATTCCCTCATCAGATTTGACAGTTTTGCCAATAAAAAAAAAAAAACTCGAAAATTTAAATTTTCTATTCGACCCTTGATAAATCTGCATTTTGTGTAGAATGTGTGTTTCGCAAGTCACATCCATTTTCATGTGGTTAGATGGCCTGGGAATATTTAGCATCATTGACATTATCCTGCCTCAAGGCAAAGCAGAATGATAACAGCATTTAGAAATCCCTCGAGAGGAAAACCCAGCAACACTGTGAGATTGTTCAAGGAATTCCTCATCCATTATGAATTGACTGCTCATGGTCAGTGGCTTTTGAGCATATTAAGGGAATACAGCGCCCAAATTAACTGAAGGACACTTATTTATTATCTCCAATATTTTTTTGGTTTCAAGGTAAAGGAAGCTTTGTTAGACACTCCTAACCCTCCTGAGGGACATGCAGGTACAATTTAAAATTCAAGCTTTTTTGCCATGTGTAATTGTCTGCTCCCCCTCCAAGGCATTTGGAGTTACTTGGCCACTGTGCTTGCTCAGATCATGCTAACATGCTAAATTGTACAACCAATCAGGGCTTTGCATTCATTTTGTCACCAATAGTAGGTCACAACTGAATCTGTGCAATTCAATGTTTGTAAATCAGACCCTTGGAGTATTTTTTATTGATAATGTTTGCAGAAGCCAAATAAGAAAAAATAAAAGATGTTGCTCTGCCAAAAAATAAAGAAATACTAACTATATAAAAACTGTTTTCCTGAGCCAACCGAATTGCAGTGAACAACATGGTGGTTAGGAAGAGGAATAGGTGGCACTAATTTAGATGCTAATTTTCTTCTAAAAGCAAAATGTTGGGGTCCAGTGGGGTTTTATATAATATAATTTGTGAATATGAACCCTGTGCTTTCCTTCCAGTTTAGTCATCCAAATTGTATTTCTTGACAAGATATTGAATATTACTAGTTTCCTTAGGAATAAAGTCGTATCTGTATGTCCCATAGATAAGTAATTGTTGTGAAAAAAAAAAAGATGTTAATCATTTATGGCATTATTATTATTATTACAGGTCAACAAAATGTTACTGTGTGCACACTAATTCATGTACAGCTTAGGAGGAACAGCACAATTGGCAAGAAACATTTTGTGGCCTATTTGGCCTTGAATTTTTCTCGTAGTGTTTTTAGTGGGAAAGATAAAAAAATGTTGAGGAAAAAAAACTCAAACTTTTTGAGATGAATATGCTGCTAAAAAATATGAATATGAAGTGGTTAGGTTCAATGGTTTATGTGAAGTTATAACACTAGCCCTCATTAGGTAACTATAGATTATTAAAATGATGCAAATGTAAATCTGTTGCCAAAAAGATCTTACAGTTATGTGATGTGATAAAACACACATTTCCAATATTCTAATTAGGCCTTTGTGCAAGTAACAAGTTCTCCCTCACTTTCATCTAGATTGCTGTTCTGCTTGGTCTCCCGAAAGCCACGGTCATACTGCTTGGTATTGCTCAGACTGCCAGCCAATTGCAAAGCAGCAGTAAATATCAAAGCACCACTAAAACGTAAATGACTAGTGGTCTGAGCAGTGCAGGAGGCTTCTGAGTAATGCAGTTGGTGGCAACAAGGGATATGTCAACCCAGAATAAGTGAGGGACAAATTACTTAAAGAAAGAGATGCTCCTGGTCAATGGTGGGATACGTCCTAATGGGATTATACTAAAAATATGCATATTTTATAAATCAGAATTACAAAATGTATTAAACCATTTTGCCTTTCCCTCCCCCTTAATCCAACTTAACCGCCAACCTTCCTAGCAATGTTTTGAAATGCATTTCTTTTGTTTTTAACAACTCAAAGAAAGCTAAATTGTGAATTGACTTTTCAATGACCTTTACAAGGGTATATAACACATCCAGTGACGAAAACTCCCAGCAGGCCTGTTAACAACAATAGCTTTAGCTTTTAGAGTACATGTCACTGTAGGCAAAATTGAACTCTAATGCTCCATCTAAGATGATGTGTGCCATTTACGATGACTGCCAATTAAAAGATAAATGGCAACAATTTTATATTCATATTTGATGTTTTGTCAAAACAGATAATTCTGTTCCACAAGTTCCATAATAGAAAACCTACCATCAAAGGGATGTTTATCTTGCTTCTCAAGGGACCTCACTTCTAAATAAAATGTTTTCAAATAACAAAGTTTAACACCTCTTTGAAAATGGTAGGTAGAGAAAAATGTGATGTTCTCAACAGAATATAATTACAGAAATAGGAAAAAATGTCTTTAGTTTGACAGTTTCACAAAAGCATTATCACTTTTGCTGAAAGCATTTACATAGTTAAGTTGGATTGAATAAGATCAAAGTCCATTAAGTTCAAATTTCCTCAAAATGACTTTCAGTGTGTGTGTGTATATATATATATATATATATCTCCTAGGTGTTGGAACCGGGAGGTCCACAGGGGCCATAACCCCCCCTAGAATTTTTCCTCCGGTTTAGAAGTTTTTTATTTTTACAATTTTGTTTTTGCGTGTTTTTTTTCTGGCATGTGTCTGTGTGTAAAAAAGAAAGCCCCACCTGCCTCAGAGAGAGAGCCCAGAAGAGGAAGTGAACTTCTGACAGTGGTGGCGCATAACTACGGAGGAACAGGGGGTGCAATTGCACCAGGGTCTGCTTCCCCCGCGGCCTGACGGAGATTGTGCCGCAGTATGAAAAAACACGTCTAGAGGGGGGACAGTGCACATCCCTGGGCCCCCGAATCAATGAGTTGAGCAGCATGGCGTTGGCACATCACTCGTGGCACCGTGCTGGCCTGTGCCTGCTGCATAACTCCTCCTGACAATCTGATCTGCTGCCGACTGGCCCCTCTCCCACAATATTTGGTTATTGAACATCCTGCACACTGAGCTGAGGTAAGTCAAGTGGGGAGATTCTCAGCACATTATTTTCATCACACAGTAGATGTTCAAGGATGCTCCCTTCATCAGACATACAGACCATACCCTTGTCAGTAGTTAATACATGCAAGCTAAAGCACACGGGATAGTGGGTGGAGTCACTGCCCTTACAGTGAATAACACCCATACTGCTTAATCTAGTCTACAGGGGTGGCCTTTGGTGAATTTAACCTTTTTATAGTAAACAAAACAGATCACCAACCCCCATCCGCTATCTGTCTATTATGCCCTCTGATGTACAGTATTTATAAAAAGTAACAATGTCCTTAATTCATGCCCCCAGCCTTGACAGTCTACTAGGGTTGCAACCATTATCCGACGGTAACTCCGGGTGGGGGGCCAGACAATGACTTTATGTGTCGGGGGCAGTAGCATTATGACTGGACTGATGCCATTATGGGGGGTGGGTGGGTGACATTGGTAGGCAGCACTATGACGCAGATCGCCATGTCAATATTAGGGAACTCTGTCCGGTTTTCCAAATTAGGAAAACCGAGCAGAATGTTTTGATCTGGACAGTCCTCCCAAAACCAGGCTGTCTGGGTCAAAACTGGATAGGTGGCTACCCTACAGTCTACCCTCATAATTTAAATCCTCCATCCCTTTAACCTGTTCGGTTGCACTTAGTCTCTGCACTCTCTCCAGCTCATTTATATCCCTCTTAAGGACTGGAGTCCAAAACTGCACTGCATACTCCAGATGAGGCCTTACCAGGGACCTATAAAGAGGCATAATTATGTTTTCATCCCTTGAGTTAATGCCTTTTTTATGTAAGACAGAACTTTATTTGCTCAAGTAGCCACATAATGACACTGCCCAGAATTAGACAACGTGTTATCTACAAAGACCCCTAGATCCTTCTCATTTAAGGAAACGCCCACACTGCCATTTAGTGTATAACTTGCATTTGTATTATTTCTACCAATGTGCATAACCTTGCATTTATCAACACTGAACCAGTTTGCAGGCCCAGTTTTCTGATTTAGTCAAATCTCTCTGCATTTGACTGACATCATTGGCAGTGGGACAAAAAAAAAGAGGAATACCCTGGTCCACTTCTAGTAGGGATGGACTTCCAGTTAAACAACAAGGAAGGCTTTAGTAAACAAGCTGATGCTTTATGGCCCCTTTCATTCAACACCAGGGCACACAAAAATTATGAAAACAGAATATCATATTTTCTGTGTTCATTATTCACTTTGAATCGATAAAGAAAAAATCCACAGCACACAGGCTGCTGCAAGCAAGGAACCCCTTGCACGTTTAATGGGGAAGTGAGCAACGTTTTGGGGTCACGCTTCTTTGTCAAGCCTACGGTAATTAGTGCATACAAGCATAAATAGCCATACAAAAGCAATGATTGGTGCAATAATAAAATCATATAATAAAACCATAGCAGTGCTGAGTGCATTTTGACAAAAATGTTCCCAATAAAGATACAAACATTACCATAAAGAGTAGAAAAACTTTTTTTAAAACATTTTTTTAAAAAAACTTTTTTTGAAAAAATTGAAAAAATCAAAGTCCTTTAGTGATACCAACCTAACTAAAGTCCATAAAGTTTCTAAAAATATAGAATAGGCAAAATTAGCGCACAAAATACAAAAAGTGTACAAAGATATAAAATAAGATTATTTTAAATCAGTAAATCTTACCCTACCAGATGATGGGCAACGGGGTACAGTACCTGTCCCTGTCATATATTGTGGGATATTATCTGTAAAAAAAAGAACAACCAGTTTACTTATAAAAAACATGCCAAGTTGTACTCCTCATTTAAACCCTTAGGTTGCTTAGATTGTAGGCGCCAAATCCAATAACATTCTCTTTGGTGCAACAGTTTTTTTATATCCTGCCCATGCCTAGTAACCACCCGCTCTAATATCTGCCAGTGCAATTGCGCCACCCGGTGGCCATGGGCAAAAAAATGTCTTGCCAACAACATTTCTTTCCTCTCTTTTTTATCCTTTATTTCACCTTCCATCATACCTTCGACAGGTCGTGATAAACTAGTAGCTGGTTTATAATTCCTTATTATAGATTTATGCTCGTTAAGACGAGTCTTAATGGATCTCGTGGTTTGGCCTACATAGGCCATCCCACATGGGCATTTTATACACTATATCATATTCGAAGTGTCACATGTAAAGAAACCTTTTGTCTTATGCTTAGTACCAAGCGACGGGTGCATTACCACCTCCCCTGGAATAATACCACTGCAATGTCCGCAGTTTCTGCAAGGGAAAGTACCATTAGACTTAACCGAATGATGGACATCCATTTTACACTTTGGTTTGGGTTTAATTAAGTCAGTAATTTCTCCCCTTCTATATGAAAAGAGGGGTGGTGATTGAAACAAATGTCCATATTTCGGATCAGCCTGCGAGAGCCAGCTTTTGTTTTACATTATTCACTTTGTTTTACATTATTCATATACATATCATTAATTTTTGGGGGTTTGGGGGTTACGGTCCTCGTTCCACCTTATGCAGATTTTTAAATGCATATGTTTTTATGTCCTGCACTGCACAGCTGATATGCCGTGAGTTTGTTACATTACATGTGGTGGTGATGCGCATATAAATTGTTTTTATCTAGTAGTGTTAATACAGGTTATATGTTAATATGTTACTCTAGTAATGTCAGGGTTGAAGCACTCAATAGATTAAGCCATCTGAACTGGGTTGCTGGGAGTAAGAGGGAGAGCACGTGGGTTTGCTAGGTGTGTACTTTATTACTCCATATGTGGTTACAAGTTGAATATTTTGATGTACAACCTTGCGGATGAGCTCAGTAATAATGTTTCTTTATTTACATGCTCAATTTGTAATTCTTGTTGAGTTTTGCAATTTTAAAGCACAGTTGGCACCCAACTTTTCTTCTTTGGAAACATTGCAGGTGTGCCTAGCTCTCTAAAAGACAGGCCCCTTTTTTGGCACATGCCCTTGGTACTCATTATTCATGAACCCAATACAGAAATGTGGCAATAAAGAAATGTATTATTTAGAAATGTTCTGCTTGTTTAATACAGGATTTATGATAAAGGGATAAAAATATAAGCATGTTGTAATTAGAAAATTACTCACTGGCTTTCCACATTCCAATCAGTAAGGGCCATCTTTACTTTGGTTATCCACGGCTTCAGCCATAAGGAGATAAAAGCTAAAAGGGAATCCCATTAAAACTGAATATTTAAAAATCAAACATAAGATTGTGTTGAAAGCCTCTGAGATTCCGGTTTTAAGCATGTCAACTACACTTAAGCAATTGAATTTGTGTTTTGACTGTCGATACATATAATGTTTTTTTGGATAATGTATAACATTACAGGAAACATATATTTTCTAGTGGCCACCAGTTATAATGTAGATACTGTCATAGACAATCAAAAGGAAAGAGATGTGAACATTCCTGATTAGTAGCGACAAGTGAATCGGTCCTGTTTTGCTTTGCCCGAAAAATTAGCAAAAGTGCAGAAATGTGCAGACACATTGAAGAAATGGCAAATTTTTCTCAAGTTTTTTTCTCATTCCAAATACATTTAAACCCAATGGGTGTTTTTTCTCAAGTTTTTGCTCATGCCAAATGCATTGAAGTCAATGGGCAATTTTTTTCTTGCTTTTTTGTGGTGAATTTATCTCTAAAATTTTTGAGACATTAGCACTATTTACTGTGATGCAAAAATATTTGCATATATTGCACAATATCACAAACAAAAATATACAATACAATATAACACAAGAAATAATATTCTGTCCTCAACTCGACTGAACTTCCAAAATAAAAAAATATTCAGAAATGGTTAAAAAAAATCACTATTTTGAGTGCATTTTCCATACAAAAATCATGTTAAATGTCCACAAACCAGCCCCCAGATACTTGTTGTTTAACCTGCAATGATTTTCCTTAGTAACGGGTAATTTGGAACTATTCCTCAGTGTCTTCTAAATTAGTGCCTCATCTCTTTTATTGACTTAGTGCAGGGGTCCCCAACTTTTTTAGCCATAGGCCACATTCAGATATAAAAAGAGTTGGGGAGCAACTCAAGCATAAAAATGTTCCTGGGTGGGACAAAATAAG
Source organism: Xenopus petersii (assembly GCA_038501925.1). NCBI lineage: Eukaryota > Metazoa > Chordata > Amphibia > Anura > Pipidae > Xenopus > Xenopus petersii. Next base: position 24,897,434 of record CM076677.1, read on the forward strand.
GGCTGTGCTTGGCTATTTGGAGGATGTTCTGTTTGGCAGTACACCTGGTTTTTATGCAACTTAAACTTGCCTCCAAGCCAGAAATTCAAAATGAATCACTTGCTTTGAGGCCACTGGAAGCAACACCCAGGGGTAAGTGAGCAATATGTTGCTCACAAGCCGCTAGTTGGGGATCACTGACATAGAGGAATGGATCAAACATCATTATTATAGTCTTCTCTACACTTTGCTTATACATAACCAATTTATCTTAATGCATTTACATAACTGTTGCCATTCTGCTTAAGAGTGTAGTTAACCGGTAGCTCAATCTTACATGAGCCTGCAGCTTTCTTTCAGACAGAGGAGAAACTGCACACAGACACCATGCTTCTCTTGCTTCAAGAAGACAAAACTTTATTAATACATCTATTAGCAGATAAAGACCATGACACTGTATGTATGAGTATGAGATGTGTATGGGAGCACACCCATTGATACACATCTTAATAATAAGAATTTACCATATTAACGTGCATAATTATGAGAAAAATATCCTTACTATAAATAGACAAATGATGTACAATGATGGCAGCTTCATATAATCAGTAGGGCTTCATGATAATATTCAGAGTATAGTAAAAGTAATGATAAATATCGATAAAGTGGGAAGTATGGTAAGCCAGCTGCAATCTAAAACCTGTAAACCAGAAAAATGATTCCTATGTTTTAGTAATTTTGAATATGTTCCTTGGAAATAAATTGAAGGTCTGGATCTCTGGAGCAATAACAAACTGCAGGACAATCACCTAAGGGTACTGCTCCATATTAGAGTGTTTATGTTGTACCCACGCTGTAAATGGAACAGGAATTCAGCTCTTAAAACAAGTGTTACTTAAGTCATACAATGTTAAAAGGGCAGAAACATGGCACAAATTGGCAAATATCTATCTAGGGATGCACCGAATCCAGGATTCGGTTTGGGATTCGGCCTGGATTCAGCAGGATTCGGATTCGGCCAAATCCTTCTGCCTGGCCAAACCGAATCCTAATTTGCATATGTAAATTAGGGGTGGTGAGGGAAATCACGTGACTTTTTGTAACAAAACAAGGAAGTAAAAAATGTTTTCCCCTTCCCACCCCTAATTTGCATATGCAAATTAGAGTTCGGTATTCGGCGAATCTTTCACAAAGGGTTCGGGGGTTAGGCCGAATCCAAAAAAGTGGATTCGGTGCATCCCTAATTCTATCCTTGAATTTGATTGTTGTTCATCAAAATAGGTCCTCAGCTTCTGGTTTTGGTTTGTGATGAGTGAAACTGCCCTATTTACTGAAAAATTAGAAAATTGGTGAAGGTTGAGAGAATTTTCCCAACAAATTGTGTCAATGGGTGATTTTTCTTGCATTTTTCAGTGCAAAAATATATATTTTTTTCTGGCAAAACAAAGTGCATGGTGAAATTATAGCTCAAATTTAAAAAAAAAAATGACCACTCCCAAACCACAAATCTGTATCATGCAACAAAATTCTCTCATCCCTAGTTATTGTACATAATTTGACTTCTTATAGCATAGTAAACCTTTTTGTTATTGCCTTTATCCAGCTTCTCCCAGACAAAACTCTGTTACATTTGCCATCCTTTTTCTTACCTGATTCCTCGTGATTAAGTGGAGGAAGGGTTGGATGCCGCTAAACTGTAACTCTTCCCACTTTAGTACTGTATAAAATGACTAGGCACCAGAGATTCTCGAGAAGAAGATTTATTGAACAGTTCAAAGTTACTTCTTTGAATACAATAATAGATGAAGCAAAATAGAGAAGAAGTAGTATAGCAAAGGTTTCACAGTACATAGCTGTGTAAATATCCACACACGTAGGTGCTTGATAGAACATGAATGGTTAGGCACACCTCTATGGAATGGATCCACTTCAATGGAAGCCTCTCAGGGAAGTACACTAGGCTTAGTCCCTTTTCAATCTGTCGCTCTGGACTACTCTCCTCACTGGAGTACAGTAATGCTCTTTCTAAGCTGGCTTGTGCAATTCATAACTCATAGGAGTGTGCTTAAACATAAATTGCTATCCGTTATCTCTATCTTGTTCATAGAGTCCCTGTTTCCTGACTTCAATAAAGGGTTGGTTTGCCTTAGGACACAGACTTGATACCAGGGGCGTAACTATAGAGGACGCAGACCCTGCCGGTGCAGGAGGGGCCTAGGAGGTATATGGGCCCTGAAAGGCCCTAATTAATATACAATTTCAATAAATATTGGTAAAACAGATCAACCACTGGACATTTTGGGGGCCTGAAAAATCATTTGCTGTGGGGCCCAGTAATATCTACTTACACCACTGCTTGATACTGGGGCCTTCTGATCCAGTCTCCTCAGGACTTCACCCCAATATCAGATAGCGTCCAAAGAGAAAGAACCTTGTGCTTTTTATATAACCTATGGACACGAACTACAAAAACGAATCCCTGGGCAAATTGTGGAAACCTCTCTTCCACAGGGCATAGTTAACAGAACCAGGACATCCTGAGCCAATAGGGAAACAAATCCCTACAAAGAGAAAATAGCCCTTATTTGTGATAATCCAAACACCTACCTATTTAGAAAAAGCCTAAATTCTGTACTTTTAGGGGCAAATTTACTTATGGTCGAATATCGAGGGTTAATTAAGAATTTACCGCAATTCGTTCAATCGAGCGATCAAACGAAAAATCGTTCGATCGAACAATTAAATCCTTCGAATCATTCAATTCAAAGGATTTTAATCCATCGATCTAACGATTTTTCTTCAACCCAAAAAAGCTTAGAAAGCCTATGGGGACCTTCCCCATAGGCTATCATTGACTTCGGTAGGTTTTAGGTGGCGAACTAGGGGGTCGAAGTTTTTTTTAAAGAGACAGTACTAAGACTATCGAATGGTCGAATAGTCAAACGATTTTTAGTTCGAATCGTTCGATTCAAAGTCGAAGTCGTAGTCGAAGTTCAAAGTAGCCCATTCGATGGTCGAAGTAGCCAAAAAAAAAACATTCAAAATTTGAAGTTTTTTTTATTCTATTCCTTCACTTGAACTAAGTAAATGGGCCCCTTAAAGTTAGCATGTGTTTGCGGCGATTCTAGGGTTAAAGCCACCTTTATGACACCCCTGGTAAGTCTTTGGGAAATTATGCCTGAGGCAAGGTTCTCACCATACTTCATGGTAGAAATTCCCCTGCACTTGTTTCTGTGTTTGCCCTGTGTGTGCAGCTAGAGTGCTACAGTGCATCTTTTCTCTTCTAAAGATCAGAAATAGATCTCCAGAAGCACAGAACACATTGCCTTGCTATGGCTGCTTTCGTAAAAAGAGAAGCATAAGCCGCCCTAGGCGAGTGTTTACTGGCACAGATGACAGCCTGTTAGTTTCAGATAATGCTACAAAAGCATAAACAACGAGGGTAGTAAAGTAACCCCAGCATGAAAAATAATATATTTCATTACTATGGTAAACTTTGCCTAGGGATCAAAATAAAGCCGTGTAGTGGAAAACATTAACCCTTTTCCACCAGTGCAATGTATGTAAGAATGGACTTATATAGTTATATGACTGTAGTGGCTCCTCTGCCTGAGTCAAAAGATTTTCTCTGTAGTAGTAAGAATGCTCCTGAAACCTTACATAGTTGGTATTTGAAAACTGGCTTGGCTTGACTATGAATTTTTCCAATCCTGATCTTATGACTATGAAGATTTTCATTCATCCAGGTCATAGTATATCTAGTATAGGTCAATCATTGAATCATTGATTACTCAGCAAGTCCAGTTGTTTTTAGATTGACCTATACTAGACAATCCTGATCTTGTGTTTTCTTGAAATATGTATATGACCAGGCTTGGCTGACATCTCTGCCCTGACTAGACTGCAAATTGGGGTGTGTAAAAAATGATTAAAAACATTGGGGGGCAATGCCTGGATTGTAAGGTGTCCACCATGTTGGGTCTTAAAGGGACCTTATACCTTTGAGCCTGCTATCATCATGCTTCAACTACAGTACATCAATTCTTGTGCTCTACACAATTTCATGGTATTCTTTCCTATAACACAACTCTCTAGATGGTGACAGAAACTGGCGTCAAATTTGACTTGGCAAGATGATAATTCTGGTGCTTATATAGTGTCAGGTTAATAATAAGTATACTCTTGCATGTGCACCAAAAACTACAGTTAGATAAGTAATCGCAGTCTAGTAAACAGACTTGTCTTTATTTCTTGTGCAGGTCTACAGCACGTTATTAAATAGTTGTCTCTGTTGCCTAATGGAGCTACAGTGATCTGTTTTAATAGCTACCTTGGGTGTCCTGGGGAACGAGTTACTTATTCACTTAAACTGACGTTTACCAGTAATTAGAAAATATAGAGAACATATGTAATTGGTTCTTATGTATTTCATGTATGTGTGTGCATAATACTAGTATTATGGAGTAGTATTTTGGTGTAGGAGTAAATTATAATGAAACTGTATCTTTTTTTAGAATAATGGATGAATTGTATCTTTTTGTTGTGTAAGAGCAAAAAAAAAAAGACTCTAAAATCCCTGTACTGCTGCATTAGACTGTGTTAATCTGTAGAAGTGCTTTCCGGTACACTGCAAGCTAATTGCTTCTGTACAACATGACAGACTATCAATGATCTAAGCCTATATGCAATGAAATGAGTCTCTTGTTGCCTACTATTCTCCAGTATCTATAAATACAGTGTCTAGCACTGCAACAGAAACATTATTCATTATTATTTCTATGGCAAAAGTTTCATCCCTTTTTTTTTCCATTAATAAATAACCAAAGTTTTAAACAGGCTAGGCTACATTTATACTGCTACTATAGGGGCTACATTTTAGCCTGGATGACAATTACAGCAATACAGTACAGTAAATTGTTTGCAAAACATTTTGTGACTTGGAGCAAAAGAAGATGGAAATGACAATTTGCATTCAGATAACCCTGCCATTTCCTGCACCAAAAGATGTAAACAAAACATAAGATTTTATTTTTAATTAAACACATTCTATGCATTTTGCAAAGGCTGATGTCTCATGGATGTGCTGACTTCTTTTTTTACTGTATACAGTACAATACATAGGGGCACATTTACTAATGGTCGAATATCGAGGGTTAATTAACCGAATATTCGAATATCGAAGTTAAATCCTTTGACTTCGAATATCGAAGTCGAAGGATTTAGCGCTATTCCTTCGATCGAACGATCGAAGGAATAATCGTTCGATCGAACAAACGATTAAATCCTTCGAATCGAACGATTCAAAGGATTTTAATCCATCGATCGAAGAAATTCCTTTGATCAGAAAATTGCTAGAAAGCCAATGGGGACCTTCCCCATAGGCTAACATTGTACCTCGGTAGGTTTTAGTTGGCTAAGTAGGGGTTCGAAGTTTTTTTTAAAGATACAGTACTTTGACAATCGAATGGTCGAATAGTCGAACGATTTTTAGTTCAAATCGTTTGATTCGAAGCTCGAAGTAGCCAATTCGATGGTCGAAGTAGCCAAAAAAAAGTTCGAAATTCGAAGTATTTTTTCTTCTATTCCTTCACTCGAGCTAAGTAAATGTGCTCCTTAGTGTCTGTGTTGCTTGATTGCTTTATCATAGGGTGCACCTTGACATGAGCAGTAAATACAGTTCATGATATTGTCTTCCAAGAATTTGAATCTCACGACCTCTATTAAAATATTCAGCCACTGGCCTTGAGCCTTTATATAGTCATGGGCCTTCTTGGTGACTTCTAATACATTATTTCTTATATAATCTACGAATTATTCTATAGTATTTTCACTTTTTGGGGATTATTAATCCTTTAAAGGGGTAGGTCAAACTAATGATGTTGATTTTATGTAATTTTTTAACCTTTGACTTACCTATTATGTTAATATCATTTCAACCTATCTAATAGCAGCCGGATATCTTTTTAAATTCCAAATGGGAGACCTGTAGAATAAAATATTAAATGAATAAAAAAAAAAACAGGATTGCTCTAACCCCGTTAATTATTAAGATTACGTCTAAGTAGATTGTGACAAATTAAATAAATTCCTGCAGCTCAACACCGTCTTTAGAAAGCTGTTTCTTTATAACCATGTCTCTTGTATTTTCAAAATGTTATGTCTTCCTGCAACACATTTCTTATTATGCCAACTGCCAAGAATCAAAGAAATCTATAGATTCTTAAACATTTGGACACAAATAAATATTTGAATTTGTAAAATAAAAAAGGCAAATCCACAGGTGTTGAAGCAGTTTGGAAGCTATAGAAACATGGAAGAGAATTTCCATTTATCCAGTGTGGAATTTAGACTGCTACCTTCGTTTCCAGGTTCAGTAACTCTATAGCAACCTGAATGGAATATAGCTTTCATGTATACATACAGTATAGCCACAAGCCTGAAAATTAACCATGAATGAGGACATTATGAATGGAAATGTAGCTGCTTGCGATCAGCCTGCTTTCTCTTTTTAGCAACAAGACGATTACTGTCTTGTGTAGGATAATAAAAGTTAATTGAAATGGGAGTTGTATGCTGTAATACAAAGCACTCCGATAAAGTAAAAAAGCAGTTGTTCCTGTGCAAAAGACATAAATGATGCCTCCTTTACAGAAATTTACAAGTCTCCTTTTCCCTCGTTTTGCTTGGCATGCAGAAATACATGTATTAAGTTATCTATCTTCTAACGAAATTTCCTCTTTGGAAACAAAGTCACATTCCCCCCCGCTCTAATGTACTGTATGTCTTAATCCTGGAAAAAGCAGATGCATCTTTCAAGGAATAAAGGACTTACCCAGCCATTTCTCTCACTCCCATCGTACTTTGTTGTGCTGCAGCTGCAAATAATCTTTCTTCTCTATTTGCAAATAAGATGCACAGCAGATGGTAGGGCTAGTTTGAAGGCAATAGATGCTGTTTCTGCTTCTTCAATTCTTTCTAGCTTTAAATAAAAAAACAGAGAGGTGCCCAGCATAACATCAGATGTTGTTTTTTTGAGATGCTACAATGTACTTTGTATTAACACACTCCCCCTCCTCCAATCCGGTGTATAACAAGCAGGGACACATATAATTCCTAATTCAATGTTCTCATTAATTTAATGAATCCAGATTTTAAATATTGGAACTTCAGTATATGTTGTTCATGCCTCAGCCTGGCATTTCTGTTAACACCCTGTGGTCCATCTGTAGGTAATCAGCCATACTTGAAAATCTCTTTCTCATTAGATACCTTCTCCATGTATAAATACATCCACTAATTATTGATGCATTCAGAGCAAAAAAAGAGATGATGGATCATCTTTAAGTCATCATTATGTATTTCAATGAATAATATGTGCCAATAGTGTTACAGTAAAATACATATATTTAATGCAAGTACAATAAAGTATTTCCCTTTTATGTGAATTTGCAATTACAGAGGAACCCTGCTGTTTCTTGCTGTATCAACACCCCATAGGGGCACGAGTGCCTAAAAACGTGGCTGACATACATTATATTTTTTGAATTAAACATGGGAGGAAGATTTGCTTAGCTACACAATAAACTCTGACCTGATAATTCCTGACTAGGGAGAGCTGCATTCATTAAATCCAGCCAAAGAATAGCTCAGCTCTCATCAGTGGGTGGATAATGGCATGAATCCCTCAGAAACCTGTTACTTGCTATCATACACAATTTGTACTGGAAAGAAGTCATCAGTGTATATAAATTAAAAAAAAAAATCTTTATATGCACCTTGTGCCCTTCTAGCTTGCCTCATTTTCAGCATAATACTGAGACCTTCTTTTTGTAAATGGTTTGAGCTTTGAGAGCTATATGAATAGCTATATTACTACTTATTTTCAGCCTAACTTTCCTTCTGTGATCACCATAGCGCAATATCAGTAACTAGACATTATGCCCGTTAAATTAAAGGGCGCTAGAACATATGTAGTCAAACATTTATAAAAACAGAATTGTTCTAGTCTAAAAAAAATTCGCCAGAGACGCTACGTGGGGCACGTGCGCAGTAGCGCAATCCCACGGACACAGGGACTGGACGCAGAGACACTTCAACTTTATTATATAGGATAGGATACTATATCTTGCTGGACTAGCCTGTTATTTATAAACATTTGTGAACTTATTACTGCCACTTGTAAACCATAAAAGAACAATTGATACTGAACTGAGAGGTTTGTTTATATTAGGAGATTTTATTTGCTGTCAGTCAAGAGCAGAAGAGCAGAATTGTACAGGTTCCCTTTATTGAGAGAAAGTTACCTTTATAATCAATGATGTTTAATGCTTGTCACTCTAGTCCGCCAGGTACAGCCTAATGGGATAGATGAGGAGTGGCTTTTGGCAACTACTACTTCAAAGTCAAAGTAAAAATTTATTGTCATCTCAGCAGTATACGAATACACAGTGAGACGAGACGATGTGGCTCCAGCTTGTACACATATCAGATTGTCTCTTAGGTAGTCCAGGTGTGTAAAAGAAAAGAAAAGTTCAGTTAACAGTTCAGGTGTGTCTGGAATGTAGTGGGAGGGCAGGCAGTGAGTTGAGGAGTCTGATCGTTTGTGGAAAAAAGCTTTTTCACAGCCTGGTTGATCGGGCTTTAATACTGCGATAGCGTCTGCCGGATGGGAGCAGCGTGAACAGTCCGTGTGAGGGGTGTGTGGAATCCAGTGCAATGCAGGAGGCCTTTCTTGCACAGCGCTGTCCTACAGTGATGGAAGAGCCTCTCCAATGATGTTGCCAGCTGCAGACTTTTCCGGTCAGAAACACTGGCACTACTGTACCAGACAGAGATTCAGCTTGTCAGGACGCTCTCTATGGTGCCCTTGTAGAACACTGTGAGGTAGAAGGCGGAAGGTTGGCCCGTTTCAGTCGTCTCAGGAAGTGAAGACGCTGCTGAGCCTTTTTGGTGATGGAGGCGGTGTTGGTTGTCCAGGTGAGGTCATCTGATATGTGGACTCCCAGGAATTTGGTGTTCTTTACTATCTCTACTGTGGAGCCGTTAATGTTGAGTGGTGTGTGAGCAGGGCAAGTTCTCCTGAAGTTGACGATCATCTCTTTCGTTTTATCCACATTCAGTGACAGGTTGTCACTGACTGCCAGCTGCTGAACCTCATGTCTGTATGCCGACTCGTCGTTGTGGCTGATGAGTCCCACCACAGTCGTGTCATCGGCGAACTTAATGATGTGGTTTGAGCTGTGTCTAGCTGTGCAGTCATGTGTCAGCAATGTGTACAACAACGAGCTGAGAACACATCCTTGAGGAGCTCCTGTGCTCAATCTGATTGTCGCCGATATGAACAGACTGAGGCCTCTCTGACATAAAGTCCAAAATCCAGTTGCACAAAGAGGTGCTCAATCCCAGCTCGCTCAGTTTCCTACTCAGCTTTTGAGGGATGATGGTATTGAATGCTGAGCTAAAGTCTGGGAACAGCATTCTCACATAACTGTCTTTCATGTCCAGATGAGTTAGTGAGAGGTGGAGTACAGAAGATATGGCATCCTCAGTTGACCGATATGCAAAATTGTAGTGGATCCAGTGAGCGGTGCACTTGATGTGTGCCATCACAAGTCTCTCAAAGCATTTCATGATGACCGGGGTTAGTGCAACAGCACGGTAGTCATTCAGACAGGTTACTGAAGATTTCTTTGGCACTGGAACGATGGTGGTGGACTTAAAGCATGTGGGGATGATCATTTGGCTTAGCGATGTGTTGAAGATGTCAGTAAAGATGTCTGTCTACTTGTGGCAGCCAAGCTGGCTGGGTTGCCTAGGGCACCACCTCGACCCACATGGGCGCACTGAAACAAGTGGGGGCAAGAGAGTGCAGACTAGGGGTAGGTAGAAGAAGTACCTGCCCAGCATCCCCCATTGTTGCACCCTAGGCAGCTAGCTCTTCTGCCAACACCTAGAGGCACATTTATCAAAGGTTGAATTTTGAATACATGTGAGTTTTTAAAACTCCCCTAAACTCCCATAAATCCGATATTCAATCAATCAATATTTTTTTTAAAAAAATCGAATTTTTACAACTGGGATAAATTAGATCAACCTTAAAACTTGAATCGACTTAGATTCGTATTTTAAAAACTTGATTCGAGCTTTTTCTCTTCTCAAAAAAAAAACATCAATGTCAGGAAGGCTGCAAACAACTCCAAATTGATCCCTGGACCTCATTTACTTAAACAGCAAATCAGCAGGTTTTAGGTGACAGATAGTTTTAAAGGGCCTGAGTTCTTAAAGGGCCAGAGTATGATAAATCTCAAAAATCAAATTCAATTTTTTTTTAAAAAACTCGAATAGAATTTCAATGACTCCTTAGTCGAATTTGACTGTTTTGACCATAAAAAATTAGAAAATTTGAATCTTGAATTAGAATTTTTAATTCAAAACCTTGATAAATCTAACCCCTAGTCCCTGTGATAATGGGTAGAATTGGCTCCACAAATGGAACAAACTAGGTTCCTTATTTGCTAATAGATGTTTTTTTGTAGATGTCCTATTTTTAATCTGTGATACTTGCTTTGACTTTATTTTCTCTTACATTTAGAGCTGCTCAAATAAATATCTTCTGATATTTAGTACAAACTCAGTCAACAGAATAGTGCCACTGACCTCCCCACCCCATCCTCCTGACAATTCCAGTTTCTGTGCACACAGGATTGAGTTTGACCTGCAAATGCTTAGCGGCGAAAATTCTACAGCAACAGCTTCGCAAGGCAGTCAACACTTCGCCAGGCAAAAATTTGCTCAGACAACGCTAATTCACTAACATGCGCCGAACGCTGGTGAAGTTGCGCTAGCATTAATTAGGCAAGCAGAGCGAAGTTGCACTAGCGTTGGCTAATTTACATACAGTGGGAAAGTTGAATGGACATATATGTTGCAGCAAATACATTACATTACACAAGCCCAGGGAAGCTTAATTAAAGAAAACAGAGTTGGTATATTGCCCTACACATGTGCCCAGTGTATAGTTTATGTGCCATATGTTAGGAAATGTATGGGGGAAGCTGGTTACCCCAAAAAAAATTATGCTCTTTTGCAGCCTATCACCCTGAAAAAAGGAAAAGATGCCAGCGTTTTTTGGGACTTAGAAAAATTTTCTAAAAAGTCCTATCTACTCTATTGCACTTCGCCTGGTCTGAGGTGGTGAAGGCAAGTCTGGCGCAAAAGGGAACGTTCAGTAAAATCCGCATCTTAGTGAATTTGCACAGTTACGTCCCTTCGCCAGAGTGCAACTTAGCCTGGTGATTGAGTGCGAATAAGCGCCAGCATCAGTCTCTTTCTCTAGTAAAGTTACGCCTGCGCCCATTAGTAAATCAGTGAAGAACCGAAATTATGTCACGCTGGAAAATTATCGCCAGCGTTAGTCACTTCGCCCTTTAGTAAATTTGCCCCTATGTTTTCTAATACTTGTTCTGATACAATACTTCAATATTTCAGTTCATAGCAGCGGCAACCCACCACCATCACAAAAATGCAGATACAGAAGTCAGATAACATTTTTTGATTTTTTTTTCTTATTATTATGTTGGCTATGAAATATCCAACATACTGTTCTTCGAGTTCAGCTCGTTCTTCTTCTTATTAATATTATTATTATTATTATTATTGGCGAACCCCATTTTCTAAACGCTACTCCTCCTACAGTTTTAGGGGTGCAAGCGCCAAACTTTCCACACTTATTCCTCTTATAGCAAAGTACGTTGCTTGTGCTTTAATAAGCGATCCCACCCACCCCGCCCCTGTGGCGACCCCCCAACGACCCCTTTTTTCCCATTGACTTTTACAGGGAAAAATTTCAAATCGCCGCCACTCGTACAGTTTTGAAGATACAGTCCCCAAACTTGGACCACATATTGTTGATGTCACCCCGAATAAAAATAAGTATTTTGGGGGGGCACCCCAAAGTGGGCGGAGCTACCAACGCCCAATGAAAATTTAGCAATTTTCTATACGCTACTCCTCCCAGAGGTTTAGGAGTACAATTATGATACTTTGCACACTTGTTCGGCTCATACCCGAATAGGTTGCTTGTGCTTTGTTAAGCGATCCCACCCTCCGTGCCCCTGTGGCGACCCCCCGACGACCCCATTTTTCCCCATAGACTTTCATTGGAAAACTTGAAACTTTTGCCACTTGTACAGCTTTGAAGTTACACTCACCAAACTTGGCTCATTTAGTCATGGGGTGAAGCTGAAAAATTCTGTCCTATTTTGGGGACCCACCCCGCCCCTGTGGCGACCCCCCGACGACCCCTTTTTTCCCATTGAGATTGACAGGGAAAAATTTCAAATCGCTGCCACTTGTACAGTTTTGAAGATACAGTCCCCAAACTCGGACCACATATAGTTGATGTCACCCCGAATAAAAATAAGTATTTTGGGGGGCACCCCAAAGTGGGCGGAGCTACCAACGCCCAATGAAAATTGAGCAATTTTCTATACGCTACTCCTCCCAGAGTTTTAGGAGTACAATTATGAAACTTTGCACACTTGTTCGACTCATACTCGAATAGGTTGCTTGTGCTTTGTTAAGCGATCCCAACCTCCGTGCCCCTGTGGCGACCCCCCGACGACCCCTTTTTTCCCCATAGACTTTCATTGGAAAACTTGAAACTTTTGCCACTTGTACAGCTTTGAAGTTACACTCACCAAACTTGGCTCATTTAGTCATGGGGTGAAACTGAAAAATTCTGTCCTATTTTGGGGACCCAAAAAAGTGGGCGGAGCCGCAAACAACCAATCAGATTTTCCCTATTGACTTCAATGAGAAAATGTAAACAGCTGTAATTCTCACAGTATTAAAGCTAGAGCTCTCCCAAACTTGGCAACGTGGGTCACTGGGTGACTCGGCTAAAATTTACCTAAAGTGGGCGGAGTCTACAACAGCCAATCAAATTTCAGCCATTCAAATAAATAGGAAAATGTTAAACTGCTGCCGCTCTTAGACGGTTAATGGCAGGGTCCTCAAACTTGGCACAGTTGGTCACTGGGGGACTGGGATTAAAATTAAGAAAAGTGGGTGGAACCAAAACCAACCAATCAGATTTCTTTGATTGATTTTAATGAGAACAATTAAGAAGGCTGCCATTCTCTCAGTATTGATGTCAGGGACCTTGAATATCACAAATGTGGTCGCTGGGGGTTTCCACTTCAAGTTTAGAAAAAGTGGGCGGAGCCACCAACAACCAATCGAATTTCATTCATTGATTTTCAATAGAAAAAAATAAAAATGCTGCCATTTTTACACAATAAATGACAGCATTCCCAAACTTTGGAATGTTAGTCACTGAGTGACTGTGGTTCACAATTAGGAAAAAAAAGGGGCGGGGCAACAACAGCCAATCAGATTTCAGCCATTGACCTTAATTAAAAATGATAAACTGCTGCTATTATCACGGTTTAAATGCTAGGTGTACCAAACTTGACTCAATTACTCACTGGGTGACTAAGGTCAAAATTTAGGAAAAGTGGGTGGAGCCAAAAACAGCCAATCAGTTTTCACCTCTTGACTTTAATGTAAAATTTTGTATTACCGCCGTTCTCACAGTTTTAAAACCGGAGGCCCCAAACTTGGCACTGACCATGACTAGGTAACTGGGGTTAAAATTCAGAAAACTGGGCGGAGCTTAAGACAGCCAATCACATTTTACCAAACGCTATTCAATGGGAATATTTAAATTCCTGTCAATCTTACACTGTTAATGTAAGAGTGCTCAAACTTGGTCCATTTGGTGAAGGGGTGACTGGGATGCAAATTTTTAAAAGTGGGCGGAGCCAAAAATAGCCAGTTTGTTTGAATGGATTTCAATGGTAAAATTGGATTGGCTTTAAATTTCACCGTTTTAATCCGGATTCTACCGACTTTGTGTAGTCTCTAGGCACCGGGGGCGACTGGACAAGACACCTATAGCGTTTCATAGCCAACATCCCGTGGTTTCTTCAGAAACGACACCCTCTAGTTATTGTTGTTTTTCTTATTTTGTTAGCTGGACTTGCAAGAAAATAGTAATTGGCAAATACCTTTGGTTGAATCTAGCAAGTATCTATGATTTTTTTCAGCACAATAAAAAATCAATAACTAATTAAGCTTACCATTTTGAGATTTTCTATGTAAAATAAACAGCATTATGAAGCTTCGATGGTGTCTTCATTTAGATACTGTCTAAAAAGTGGTGTTCTAAGAAAAATAATCCAGCATTATGGATTTCAAAGTGACTTTTCAACCATTTATTACACAACGAGAAACTCTGTAGCCTTTGCACAATTATATATAAAGTATATATACTTACAGCAAGCTTGGTTTCAGCTTTCAGATGAGATCAAGTTTTTTTTTTGTGTTTTCCATGGAATGACTGCTAGCTGTTAAATGCATTTTCTGTTACTGCTAATCATTATATGTGATCTATAACAATAAAAAAAAAAAAACTGAATTATACAGCAAAAAAGTGTGGTATGATCTAGGAAGATCAAAAAAAAAAAAATTTTGTTTAATCTGCAAACAGTAAAATGGGTTAAAATCTCATTTTGGCAAATGTAATAAAAGTTTTAGAGTTTGCTCAGGTACAGTAACCCTTAGCAAACAACTTGCTGTTTGCTCACCAACAATGCTACCTGTTGATTGGTTGCTGTAGGTGCCTAGCTCTAGCCAACTATGCCTCTTTCATTACCGTAGCCCATGGCCATCTACTCATTTTATAGGTATAGAGGTCTAGACACCTAAGCTGGCCATAGACGCAAAGATATAGTCAAAGTTTTCTACGATCTTCGGACAATGTGTGGATCGTCCCAACATTTTTTGTACCATGGTGATCAGTCATTTAATTGATTGGACAGGTTAGAAGATTTCTGATGGGTAACCATGATTTCTTTGCATGTATTGCCTATCTGATTATATCAATGGGTGAATGTCACTAGTATTTGTCTGGCATAACTTTCATATGATTGCTGTCAGGGCCAGAACCTTATCTGATTTGTTCTTTTACTACTTTATTTAATCTGAATTGTTAGTGGCAGGTCGGAAAATTGGGATGTCATCCGATATAATTGTAAACTCTGCATGTCTATGGCCTGCTTTATTGCAACCAAGTAACAGGTTATATGTATTGGTTATGGATTCTATTGGTTACTGCACCTGGGTAACTTTTAGCCCCCGACCTTATTCCTACCTTACTGTATGTCTCCTCTCCTACCAGTTGGTCACTCAATCTTCATTTTTCTCTTCTTCACTATAGCTGCCCCTGGCTGCAAATTATGAATCAGAAAGACATACATATAATATGATACAAATAATAAATAAAAAAAAAATACCCAGAAAGCTTGAGTGCATTTTCTAAACAAAATTATTTATACAACTGAGTAGGCATTTTTCTTATTTCTTATTTATCTAGTTGAAAGGAAGTATTTTTCTGTTAAATTAGAGACCTGTTGAGATCTATGACAGCATGCTGATCATTCAAGGTTCTGTTCAGCTAGAGTTAATGGACCTACACTTTAGTATTATAACATCATTTTTTATTCTATAGTTACAATAACTTCGCATACAAAATACATCATGTTGGGTTGTCAGTCTCTTTATTGTGGACATTAGAACATAAATTTGCCTTTGTTCTTTACAATAGTTTGATGCAAACCTTTTCCCATCAATAAATATTACAGTAAAAGCCAATTGATCACCCTCTTTTGTGTTGCTTTTTGTACTTTTGGTATATAGCATTCTCCCTAATGGACTCATCAAGCAAGAAAAATGCTGGCTATATGATGATGATGCTGAGGGATTTCTGTGCTTCACACTGCTTGCGCTCTTAAAATGGTACAAGTTACTTAAGAGAAAATTTCAGCTGGAGACTTATCATAAATCATTCCTTGGAATGAATTCACACCTGTATAATGTGTCAAAAACATCAACAATATTGCAGGTTTTTATTCTTCCTGCCTTATATAGAATTAAAAAATAAAACACCAACAAAATTGGACTATGAACAGGTTCTTTTTGTCACCTTCTATATACGGTGTTCCATGCCATTTTTATAGGTATTCAGGGAATTGTATGTCAACCAATGTAGTACCATTCCTTATTAAAAAAGCCAATTGGTTTCTGTTAATGTCAGTTTTTTGTAACAAACATATGGACAGAAACCTATTAATTAACAGCAATTATTACTAACCCCTAGAGGGGACTTTGTTGAAGATAATATTTACTTTTTTTCTTTAGAGCATTCAGGGGCAGATTTATTACAGATCAAACTGTTCAACCGTTCAATCCACAATTTACGAGTACAGGTATGGGACCTGTTATCCAGAATGCTCGGGACCTGGGGTATTCCAGATAAACGGATCTTTCCATAATTTAGATCTTAATACCTTAAGTCTAGAAAATAATTTAAACTTTAAATGAACTCAATAAACTGGTTTTGCTTCCAATAAGGATTAATTATATTTTAGTTTGGATCAAGTACAAGGTACTGTTTTATTGTTACAGCAAAAAAAAATTTGGTTTATTTGATTATAATGGTGTCTATGGCCTTTGCACAATTCAGAGCTTTCTGGATAACGGGTCTAATACCTGTACTTTCCTTATATTTTAGATGGATTTTTTGGAATATTTTTGTTCTTAGAATAAATCAGCCTCATTCTATATCTGATATGACGTAATGTGTCTGGCTTAGAACTTTAGAGCTGATTTTATAAGTGTGCTCCCCGAACAGATCATAAAATGTTTATAAAACAGTCACAGGATAAAGTTATTAAGGTAGAAAACTTGCTACAGGCCTGCTATCCCATAGCAACTCATCAGCAGGTAGCATTTATTGGTCAGCTGTTTAATATAAACCACGTTGCAGGTTGCGATTGGTTACTAAACCTCAGAAAATGTTTTACCTTTTCTGCATACTCATTGGTTTTGTAGAGGTGCTGATTTAAAATGGATTTTGTGCTGGAGTCTGTGGCAGTATCCAGAATTGACAGAGCAAAGTGTCAGCACACAACTGAGTAATAGCCATGTCCTCTTTAGTAATTCCATCCTGTGTAATTAGTAGTGGGACACAGACACTGACTTGCATATAAGGCCAAACCAATTAAGACTGCATGATTTGCAAATATCTAGAGAGTGGAAGGACAATTAAATATGAATTAAGAGATAACTCAATACTTCTGTAATACTCCTGTTCTATCAAATCATTACTAATGTCTTTGTCAATAGTTATCTATGCTTTGAGCTGTTGGTGGCAGTGCTGGAGCTGGGCTGAGATTACTCCTCCTCCTACATCTGCTTGGCCTGTGTGTAGTATCTTGGTGGCTCTTCAATATCTATATCTGTTCTCAGTAAAGTAAATGATTGTGGCCTATGCAGACTTCTTTTTTACACCTACTTAATAGATATCTAATATATATCTGATTCTTAGGCAGCTATTGGTTAGCTATCTTTTATTTTGGCAATCAAGGATCAGCTAGTTGGCATCTCAAGTTAGCTGCTAATGTCCGGGTCCAGGTATAGCCAGCATTAGGGGCACATTTACTAAGCTCGAGTGAAGGATTAGAATGCTACTACGACCTTCGACTTCGATTCAAACTAAAAATTGTTCGACTATTCGATAGTCGAAGTACTGTCTCTTTAAAAAATACTTTGACTACATACTTCGGCAGTTTAAACCTACCGAGGTACAATGTTAGCCTATGGGGACCTTCCCCATCACTTTTCTAACCTTTTTTTGATCTAAGAAAAATCCTTTGATCGATCGTTTAAAATCGCTTGAATCGTTCGCTTCGAAGGATTTTATCGATCCATCGAAGATTTTTACTTCGTTCGATCGCAGGATTTGCGTTAAATCCTTCGAATTTGATATTTGAATTAGAAGGATTTAAATTTGAGGGTCGAATTTGAGGGTTAATTAACCCTCGATATTCGACCCTTGACAAATGTGCCCCATAGTATATGAAGAATAATGTTTGGACAGCACTCCATCTTTTTGAAATTGAAAATATCTTATTATTACAACCACAGACACCGATCATTCAATTGAGCAATGTTTAGAGCCAAGTGGTGAATGTATTCGTAAAAATCATTGAAGTCAATGTGCATCAAAAAAAATTTTCCATTCAACAATTTTTTGAAGCATGCAACAATTTTATTTGATACAAATGCATTAAAGCCAATGGGCATTTTTCTCTTAAGGCGACTTTTTTGTCCAAATGCATTAAAGTCAATGGGCGGTTTTATTCACAACAAATTTTTCACTGCAATTGTTTTTGCAAAAAATTTCACAGATGGCCAAATTTGCTATTTTGCTGCAAATCCGTTGCTGGCGAAAAAATTTGCCCATCACTAGTGGTGACTGGTAGCTGAGGGACATATACCCATCGGTTTTAAGCCATAATGTTAGTTGACAACTATTACCACTGTTTTTACTCTTCATGTAAAAAATTCAACTTGCCTATAGTATATTTTAAAATGTATCCTATTTATCAGGGGCTGTGCAAAGGCTTGCCAATTACAGCAGTTACTATTAGGATAAGTGCAGTAGGTTCTGGTGGTTGTTCATAGGTGTATATTAGCTAAATTACAATCTTGAAATTATTGAACATTAAAGTGAAGTTCTGATATTCTGTATGCAATATATTTTGGCAATTTGTTGTGCTTCGTATGTATAGTTCATCAAAACTGGGAGAATTTTATTAGTGTTGCGCAGTAACTGAAGACCTTTTCCTCCAGAGAACAGTTGTAAACCCATGAAGTGAAAATATTCAATTTACAGATTTTACTTTTAACAAATGTAGTGTAACAGTAACAGCTTTTTTTTTTTATTTGACGAGAAAGGGGAAATGAAGCAGAAAGGAAAGAAAAGCTCACAAATAGGGCAAGCCAATGTAAACATAAATCAATACTCTTCATGAATAAAGTTCTTGAAAATTCTCATAGCTAGCTGTACAGTGTTACTGAGCAGTCTTTCCTAGGGTACGAATTAGATAAGTTTCTGTTTAGTCGTTATTGATTTTTTTTGCAGCTTTATATAGAATAAGACTTTGGGCCTATAAAAGACACCGGCTAAATCCTTTGCAGACTCTATGGCTCCCATCTCCATGACTTGGATGGGTTGTTTGAAAAAGTCTGCACTTTATTCCAATTTACCTACTAAAGAACAACTGGAATGATATTTTATACAATATCTGAAATGAGTATCTGAGAAATTCCTATGCAAGGGCTCCTAGCAAACCTTAAAATATAATCATATTGAATACAGAACATTAAAGTGCCATATATTAAATAGAGGCATATTTATTAAAGGTTGAATTTTAGTGGTTTTAGAGGTTTTTAAAACCACAATTAAACTTTTTGTCTCTAAAACCACAATGCCATGAAAGTCATCAAAAGATCCAAATATAGAAAGTATGAACGAAGAAAATCTCTGACGATAAATACGACTATCTCCAAAGCCTCTGAAAATTTAGTTTCGTACAATAACTACCAAAGAAAATCTGAAAACCTCTAGAAGTCTGAATGGTTAAACAAAATGGTCCAATAGTTTCAGCACTAGTGATGTTTCGCCAAAAATTTGCAAAATGGTGAAAATTCGCCATAATGCATTGAAGCCTATGGGTGACAAATTAGTTTTGACATTTTTTTTCGCCCATTGGAGTTTATGGATGTAATTTTTATGGCTTTGCTCATCACAAATCAGTGCAGCTCCCATTGAATTCTACAAGACCTCGACTACTTTTACTTATAACAGTAGAGTGTAAAGTTATTTAAAAAATACTAACACGACTATACTGGATAAATAACTGATTTCAATTATTTATGATGCCATTTGCCCATGAGGTGAAGGGTCAACACTCGCTCAAGCTCAGTTGTAAACATCAGAAAAGGGCACTAAAAATTCCTAACATTTTGTGATGGCAGGGGTATACTTTTCCTATCATGTTGGGCAGAAACTGGATGGAACCATATAACACCCTTGTACTCTCCATGTGAGTTTCTGTTAGGACAGACAGGTTATGCAATATAAGGAGGTTTAAAGGGCATGTAAAGGCAAAAAAAATAAAATCCCATTTTTACTTTCTTTAATGAAAAAGAAATCTATCTCCAATATACTTTAATTAAAAAATGTGTACCGTTTTTATAAGAAACCTGACTGTATGCAGTGAAATTCTCCCTTCATTTACTGCTGTGGATAGGAATTGTTAGATGGTCCCTAACTGCTGAGCAGGGAAACAATCATACTTATGAACAGCAGGGGGAGCCCCCGCCTTACTTCCCAGCCATGCAGAACTCAAGCAGCTTTATTTATGACGATCCCTAAGCAGCCAAGACCACACTGAGCATGTGCACAGTCTTAGTCTTGCAAAGATGTTTAACAAAGTTACAAGATGGTGACCCCCTGTAGCCAACTTTGAAAGCAGAAATTATTTGTTTGATTAGGCTTGTGGTGCAGTAAGTTCATGATTATATTTAGTATACAAAATACAGCATTTCTAGCCTTATTCTATTTTAGACTCTACATGCCCTTTAAAGACAATTTACCTTCAGTTCTTCTCAAACTACATTTCTAGCAAACCGTGAAGGAATCAGTATTTACTTTGCTGGGGAGAAATCAATTCTCTATTTTTATTTGTTCTTTTGCTTTGTAAGGCTGAATAGCCAGCTGTGATGCTATGGTCTTTGTCTTCCTTTGCATCAATGTGTAGAATATCTCATAAAGGTTAAAGTTTCTCGCACTTTCTATTTTACTTTTTGTTCCCCTTTTTTATGGTTGCTTCTGAATAGACCAAAGGTGGAAAGGTGTCATCGTACTGCACTGATAGTCACACCTTAAGATTTTACTTGCATGTTTTTTTTAATTCAAACCAAATAACGTGTTATATGTGTTACTGAAAATATGTTGTACTAACATGGTTGTTATTACTTTATTTTAGGAGGGCCTTCCAAATGGCAATCATCAAACCACTGTGATTGCTGCTGTAAAAACCCAAAAGGGGACAAAGAAGGAGAAAGCGGGACATCATGCAATGAACTCTCCACTTCAAGCTGTGACAGCCAATCTGAAGCCAGCTCCCCACAAGAGACAGTCATCTGTGGTCCAGTAACCCGTCAATCCAACATACAGACTCTGGATCGACCAGCCAAGAAGGGGCCTGTGCAGATTCTCCAGCAGTCTGAAACTCGACGGAAAAGTGATCTTTTGCGAACTCTGACTACAGGCTCCAGAGAGTCTAACACTAGCAAAAAAAAATTAATGAAGGAAAAGCTTTCCATTGAAGATGAGCTGGAAAAGTGTATTCAGGATTTCATGAAGATCAAAATCCCAGACAGATTCCCAGAGAGAAAATTTTCATGGCAACAAGATCTACTACGAAAATATCACCTATAGAAAGGGAGGGAAATTATTATTATTGAAACACAATTATATCATTACATAAAGCCTATTGTTTCTTTAGTAGATTACCATGTCCACTGAAATTACTGCCTAACATAAATACTGTATGACATCTTAACCCCATTGCTGTTGGATAGGCCTTGAAATTATTATAGGCCAGACCAGCAACAAATGATTTACCATAGTTACAGGGTATTACATGTATTCTCTCTGTGGAAGCACAAGGTATTATGTTCCTTTGTAATTTTCCGTATAAGAAATGATTTATATAGACACTGATAGCACAAACAAAATAATCATGGGGGTGCAGATGCCTTTGTTTTTTATTTTCAAAATGTCTTTGTGTTAAAAAAAGCATCTGAAAAATGCATGTTTTGTTTCAGAAGGAAGATGAGCACCCAAGTGAAATACGCATTATACGCTATATTATGATGGTTTACATTTAGTGAATATATAACTGCATAAATGATTTGTCTTGTTCTATCCTTGTAACTTTGCACTTTCTTTAAAAATGGACAGCGGCTTTGTGTGGTCATATACTCTGTGGCTGCTTCATTATCTCTATTTTTGTAGGATTATGACACGTGTGAATGGTGTTTACAAAAAGATATTTAAAAAAAAAAAAGAGAGAAGTTTATCTTATTTTAGTCTATAGCCATTTCATCTGTGTCAATTCCATACAGGGAAACAATCCCATTCTATTGGACACACAGCCTTGTAATCAATAACCTTTTTTTGCTAAATACAGGGCTTTTGTGGTGACAAAAAAAAATCTAAAATTTCATAGATGTTGATGTGCATAATAAAGTCTGAAGTGCTCATTCACACAAGAAGTCAAGGCTCTCTGGCTTGTTTTACACACTTGGAAGAATGATTCCTTACGGCAAGGGAATTGTTGGGGGAGAAATGCCAAGGAAATAATGTGAAGAATGTACATAAAGGTTGACGTTGTGCTTAAAAGGGAGATATGTCTAGCATTGTGCTCTTTGATGAAGTTAAATAAAATTGTAAACATAAAAAAATGAAAAACAGTGAACTAGCTCATGATTCCATAACACATACTATTTGATCTTTCCACTGAAATGATGCGTAATTCTAATCAGTGCTTACCTGTTTATATAGAAATAGCAAATGTTTAAATTTCAAGCGGCATTTTATTTCTAATATCTGTAATTTGCTGCTCAAAGTCCATATTGATTAAAAAGGGTCCAATGAGATCAGCACAGCTTCCATTGACTTCTATAGCACCTCGGCACACTTAACAATTCTCAAGTTTAAGAGAAATATAGAGAAACCACACCTTTTTTGAGATTTGTTGAAACAAGAGAAATGTGATTGTTAGTAAATAGACCTCCAAGAGTAGCCCACAGATGGTACACACCTGTACAGTCATTGCTATCTAGGCCATGTGTTATTCTTTCACTTCCTATATCCTCACTCGCAGAAGCAAAAAAGGTGGACACTCTCAAAGTTTTTTTTTAACCACACAGACTAACACAACACATTTATGTTTTCTACACCTTGAGTGCACAGGAGATGCCTCTGTTTGAAACGATTGTATCATAACATGAAAGATGGCTTTGTTAATACAATAAAAAAACCTCGGTGCTCTAATATTATTCACATTACTTTTCGTAAAGGCTCTGTGTGAATAAGTATCCCTTTTAGTCTAGGCAGGCCATAAACTAATTATGAAACAACTGACTATGCTTATTTCCAAATGCCCACAGCAATTAAAATGAGCTTTTTCAAAGATAATTTACGCAGTAAAACAGATAATTGCCAAATAATAAAAAATATTGCCCAGCAAACTACATTTTAGATTATTTAAATGCTAGGAAACACACTTTTCACTTAGGGTATAAAAGAACCAATAAATGTAGAATTAATGGTGTTGGCATTAGGGATGTAGCGAACTGTTCGCCGGCGAACTAGTTTGCGCGAACTTCGACTGTTCGCGTCCGCCGCAAGTTCGCGAACGTCGCGCGACGTTCGCCAATAGGCGTTCGCGTCAAAATCGTTCGATCGTTCGACCATTCGACCGCTAAAATCTAAGGATTTTCGTTCGAATCGAACGATCGAAGCATTCGATCGAATGAAATCATTCGATCGAATGGCTTCGATCGTTCGATTCGAACGAAAATCCTTCGATCGAACGATTTCAATCCTTCGATCGTTCGAATCGAACGATTTTCGGATGTTCGAAGTTCGCGAACAGTTCGCGAACTGTTCGCAAATTTTGCCGGTGTTCGCGAACGGCGTTCGCGAACACATCGATGGCAGTTCGCTACATCCCTAGTTGGCATGCTGGAACTGCTGTGTCAGTGCTATTGATTTTACAGAATTTTGCATTTAAAGGCTTATTAAGGATTTTTTTCTTTTTTATTAATATTTTATAATATATACACAATGGTCTCTTTACAAAGTATTGTGAAAGAAGTTCAAGAGTGTGGCTCTTAGTGTTCATTTAGGCAGTACTTCTTTACTGGGTCTGGCTGCTTTGTACACTTTGTAAGGTATATAGCACAGTGTTGGTGCGTGGAGCCCAGATCTGCCATATGTACCACCCCTCTCCTGCCCCTCATGAATACAGAGTTGTTTGCATTCAGCTGTATTCACACTCTTGTATCACTACATCAGTTACTTTGCTCTTCTCTTGCAATCAGAGAAAGGAAAGCCTGGAGCTATAAGTGCAGGGGTTACATGACAAGGGATCCAAATGACCAGCAGCTAAATTATACTGCTTTATGTTTAGAGATTGGCAGAATCAGATGTAGCTGTGATTGGGTGAGAAGGAATGAGTTAAGGTGGATGAAAGCTGGGCTGGGGGTGGAGAAATAGAGGGATGTAATGACTATGAAGATTTTCATTCATCCAGGTCATAGTATATCTAGTATAGGTCAATCTAAAAACAACTGGACTTGCTGAGTAATCAATGAAGACGTTTCACTACTCATCCGAGCAGCTTCTTCAGTTCAACTGACTGGTGTGGGAAGTTCTCGGCATATAAACTCTTCCACTTAAAAGACAAGGGACACTCCTTTGAAGACAGCAAGGTCCAAATCTTGGATAAAGAAGACCGCTGGTTTGAACGAGGCGTGAAAGAGGCGATTCATGTCAAGGTGGAGAGACCATCTCTGAACAGAGGTGGGGGCCTTCGACACCACCTGTCTGCTACATACAATGCTGTTCTAACATCTGCACCCCGGCGGATTCAGAACACTTCACACATCCATTCATGCAACTCTCACAAGTAATACCTGTATCTAGGAGTTGCATGACACATTGGATAATCCTATCACAACTACACAGAATCAACACCTCTGTGAGTTTCTTCAGATGTCACCTCTTTGAAGAGTTACAATGTGCCATTGTGATTGGATTAGTGGAAGAGTTTATATGCCGAGAACTTCCCACACCAGTCAGTTGAACTGAAGAAGCTGCTCGGATGAGTAGTGAAACGTCTTCATTGATTACTCAGCAAGTCCAGTTTTTTTAGATTGACCTATACTAGATAGAGGGATGTAATGCTCTTCTGGGCAGGTAGACATTTCTCTTCTTTATGTTCTCTTAGAATCAATTAATAACTGAATGTGGATGTTTTCCTGCAAGCACTACTATATTTTGGTACAGTTATACAGTATAAATATGAGCTTCTGCATGGTATTATTCATGTTTAATTAATGGCAAATGCTTGATCCAAAAATTGTTTCCAATCGCCACTGGGGTCAGGAAGGAATGTTTTGAGGCATAATTGGCACTGGTTCAGGATGGGTTTTTTTTTGTCTTCCTCTGTCTTAAAATAACATTTTAACTTTTATTTATAACACCAGTGACGGGACCTTGCCAGAGTACTGCACAGGTAAGTTTAAAAGAGGGAGAAAGGAGATGACAGCCTGCTTGTGACTGCACAGTGCGTTGATTGATCCAGACACTACTAATTCTTGTGCTGGTGACAGCCTGCTTGGATTTCCTATCATTGAGACACTGCAGATTCAGGGCCATCAGCAGGGCTGCTGAACTCTCATGGTGGGAGATGCAGCTCCTGCTGGTAGCAGAATTTAGGGCCATCCTCTCTGTAGGTAGAGTAAGCCTAATAAGGGATGGGCGAATTTGAGGCGTTTCCTTTCGGCAAAAATTTGCCACCTGCGAATTGTCTCCGACGCCCATTAAAGTCTATGAAAAAAACGTGCGCCAAAATTTTTTTGACGAGCGGTTTTTTTTTTTGACGCAAGCTGCCATACAAGTCTATGGGCATCATTTCCATGGTGGAACAAGGCGAAAAAATTTGCCCATCCCTAAGCCTACTACTCAGTGGGGGATATAATTACATAGAGCTGAACTAGAGTGAGGAACAGCAGAGCATAATAGAGATCTCTTTTGGAATTCTGGCTTTGAATATTGCCTTGGGGTAAGGCTGACACAGTCCTATTTATTGATAAAATGTGAATGAATGCTGTGGCCATTTTACCCCATATCTGGCTCCTGGTATTACATTAAAGGGATGCTGTGTGTGATATCACACACCCTCCCCCCCAGCAGCCGATCAGCAGAACAATGGAAAGGTAACCAGATAAAAGCACCGTGATAGATATAAGAACAGCACTCAATAGTAAAAATCCATGTCCCACTGTGACATCTTCAGTAACATTGAGTAGGAGAAATAATAGCCTGCCTGAAAGCAGTTCCATCTTGAAGTGCTGGCTCTTTCTGAATGCACATGCCCTGGCCAAATTACCAGATATGGCTGCCTACACACCAATATTACAACTTTTACACTAATACACTTGTTGGGTTAGGATTTTACATGGTAGAGTGAATTATTTGTAGTGTAAACAGTGTAGTTTAGAAATAAAAACGACTCCATAAAAATCATGAAAGAATGCCTTTAAGGAATGTAACATGGGGGTTAAGTGGATGGCTTTAGGAGTCCCTTTGTCATATTTGTTATTAAGCTTAAATTAGGCATGAATCATTGATAAAATGTTGCAGCATGCTGTGATATGTAGTTCGGCAAAATCTGGGTGAAAAAACCTTTTTAGATTTAATTTATAAAGACATAAGCTAAATTAGCAAATTCCAATAATTAGAGGGGTGTCCTGATGTTTTTGATCATATTACACATTAAAAAATAGAACATAACTCTTAGTTCTCAAACTGTCCAGTGTGTGCCAGTTCAACACTTATATGTCTTAAATTATTGGTGCATTGTACAGCTATGGAACCCAGTATCCAGAAAAATCTGAATTACAGGAAGGCCATCTCGGATAAATTTCATTTTAATCAAATCTTGTACTTAATCCCAGCTAATGTATAATTAACCCTTATTGGAGGCAAAACAATCCAATTGGGTTTAATAATTATTTTATTTATTTTTTAGTAGATTTAGGGGGGTTATTTATCAAAATACGAAAAGTTCTCACTATTTTCTGAAAACTACTCTGACTTAATCTGCTCAGACTTTTCCTCCCTATTTATCAATACATTTTCACAATTTTTTTTTTGTGTGGAAAACGTCACAATAAAATTGTAAAAAGAAATCTGAATCGCATAATTTATTTTTGGAGTTTGCATTCGATATTTTTGTAAAAAAGTGACAGTTTTTGCAGAAACCCAGCGCAACTCAGAAAATCTTTCAATTGTTAACAGGACATCTACCATTGACTTTTATATGTTCTCAGTAGATCTGAATTGGAGTACATTTTCATCTGACTTTTAACACTATCGGACTTTTTTATTTTCCCATTAAAAAAAAAAATTGTTTGATAAATAACCCCCTTAAAGTATGGAGATCCAATTTATGGAAAGACCCCCTTATCGGAAAAGCCCCAGGTCCCCAGCATTTTGAATTTTATTATAGATATATCATAACCTGAGTGAATGAGAACCTTCACAGACATATGGATAATAGATCCTATACCTGTACAATTTATTTTGCAGTCAGAAAAGAACTAACTGAAAGCACAAATGAATGTTGTTCTAAATGCAAGCATCTGATAGTAGGGTTGGTTCTAAGAGCATAATAATGGATGCTAAAACAGTAGTCATGTATAGATCGCAAACAGCTAAATGAATGTGGTGTGTGACTAATAGCTTTGGCAATCCATAGGGAATACACAATTATGTTTTGTTGGAACTAAAATATCCACTCAAAAATGGTATAATCCCGACTCCAGAGTATTCAACTCATGTAACAGTAGTTCTGCGTATGTGTTTTTTTTCCTTAATACCATTCTGTGCAGTCGTGTGTGTTTAATGAGAAGATTAGTAAATATAAATAGTAATGAGCTTATTTTAAACATCACCCCAGAGCAATAGAAGAGCGTGATACCAAATGTTTTTCTGAGACAGCAATCCGGAAGAAAACGATTGCATAAATCCAACATTAAAGAGAGAATTTTCTTTTGCAGTGAATTATGTAATATTTTCTTTTTTTTCTGCAGTTTCTGCATTTCTTTCCATCTGCTAAACCCAACAACTTTCAATAAGGAATCACCATCCTTTCTAATTTCTTATATGTATTTTCCCTCCATGCCTTAAAACTATTGGAAAGAAATCTATACACAACATAGTAGGAAGATTGAAAGGGTCAGAGAGAGAATGCTGTGTTTGGTCAGGAAAGACTTGTGGATCTTAGACAATGGATCCCAACATTTGAAATTACCCTTTCATTTTTTAGCATAGTTAAAAAATTGTACTTGACTACATCTTGGGGCCCATTTACTTTCTCGAGTGAAGGAATAGAGGAAAAAAACTTTGAATTTCGAATGTTTTTTTTTGGTCTACTTCGACCATCAAATGGGCTACTTCCACCTTCGACTTTGAATCGAACGATTCAAACTAAAAATCGTTCGACTATTCGACCATTCGATAGACGAAAAAACTTCAACCCCCTAGTTAGCCACCTAAAAGCTACCGAAATCAATGTTAGCCTATGGGGAAGTTCCCCATAGGCTTTGCTAGCTTTTTTTTTGGGCGAACAAAAATCGTTCAATCGATGGATTAAAATCCTTTGAATCGAACGATCAAACAAATAGCGCTAAATCCTTTGACTTCGATATTCGAAGTTGAAGGATTTAACTTCGACAGTTGAATATCGAGGGTTAATTAAAATTTGCCCCCTTGTGTTGAATGTGAAAAGTATACAATGGACATATTTCTGCTGTAATGTATTTATTGCATAAGAGCCTATATGTATAACAGGACAGCCCCCTACCATCTTTTTCTTTATGGGTATGGGCATTTATTAGGAACCGCAATCCAGAAATTATAGGCATAAATAGAATAGGAAATCAAGAAAAATTAAAAAAGAAAAGGTTTTGGATAAGTGGAAATGTCAATAACAAGCAAGAGCATGATGCAAAGACTGGGAATGGGATGTACAGGAATGGGATCCATTATCCAGAAACCTGTTATCCAGAAAGCTCAGACTTATGGAAAGGCCATCTTCATTTCCAAATAAAACTCAATTTTATCCAAATAATCCAAATGTTTAAAAATAATTTCCTTTCTCTCTGTAATAATAAAACAGTAGCTTGTACTTGAACCAAGCTAAGATATAAGTAATCCTTATTGGAAGCAAAACCAGCCTATTTAGTTTATTTAATGTTTACATGATTTTCTAGTAGACTTAAGGTGTGAAGATCAAAATTAAGATGTGAAGATCCATTATCTGGAAAACCCCAGGTCCCGAGCATTCTGGTTAAGAGGTCCCATACCTGTACAATGCTTGGGTTAACACAAAATGTGGTGGATTTAGAATGGAGTTGCAATGTGTTTGTGATAGAAATGAATGGGGAATAGCAGAAGAATGGTGATGGGCGAATTTGGGGTGTTTCTGCGAATTTCCCGCGAAATTAGGGAAACTATGAAAAATTCCCAAACGGCTCTGGAGTCTCGTTTTTGACACCGGCGTCCATTCTTTTGACACCGACGCAAATTTGCTGCGTCCATTTTTTTTGATGCTGGCGAATTTTCGTGGCTGTTTTGCGAATGTATTCGCCGGTGGCGAATCGCGGGAATTTGCCACAAATTCCTGCCTGGTGAATAATTTGGCCCATCACTACAGAAGAGCATTTGAAATACCAATATATGTCTCTAATGGGGTAAGATATTTGGGAAATGCATGGAATCCCATTATTGAAAAACTTTCTTTACTGGAACTAAAATTATATAGATATAGAGCTACTGTAATTGGAGCATATAACAAAACAAACGAATGGACGGCACTTCTGGACAGGCTTTATTGGCAGGTGGCTGTGAATCACCTAACGTGTTTCTGGAGTTTATCCCTTAATCATAAGCCTTTGATTAAGGGATACACTCCCGAAACGCGTTAGGTGATTGGACACCACTATTTTTTTTCTAAACATATCTTTAATACTGAGTACATTTTTGGGTAGCTTTTGTTAAATAGAAGGAACATGAACAGGTACAAGCATAAACAATTAGAAAAAGATGGTTAAATGGTTGCTTTCCAAGTCAAAGCATTGAGGAGACAAGATCAAACCTTCAAGAGTCACTTTCAAAGATTTCCATAATTAACTTGTCATCCCTAGGATGAAGCAGGGGCCAAAGGTTCTCCGCCAATACTTGATGAAAGGATTAGCAAAGTGTTTTCTCAAATTCCTCACATTTTCTGCTGCAGGCTATGGTGATGTCCTTTGTAGTTATACTCTGTAAATCAAATTATTACAGAATTGATCTAATAACATTACTACAAGTATTGGCTTTAGTGAGGATTAACTCCCCCTAACTCCATCCCCAAGGATGATTTGACATCTGTCATGCTTGAGAGATTATTTACATTCTCTGAATCAGTAGCAGCATGCTGGTAGTAGAACATGTTGTCTTTCCCAATGGTGTAAACTATGTTTTAACTAAATACAGATGTACTAAATCCTGTGATCCACTTGGGGTCCAGAGTTTTAGGGGTACAGACATTTTTATTTATTGATGTGCTCCTGCCACTGATTCTCATAAAGGGCTGCTTAATGTTCAAAGGTTGGATATATTCCAATGCTGTTTTTAACGTAATTGTTTTTTTTGGTCATCGACGCAAGGACAAACAACAATTAATTACATTACATCTTTCTGAGTAAAATGAAGGTCCTGTGGAGGCTGCAGGAGTCTTGAACTGATATATATATATATATATATATATATATATATATATATATATATATATATATATATATATATATATTTATGTAGACCTTTGTTAATGTGGTTATGTTTGCCTGCATTTGAGTGGGTGTTGCTACCCATTTTGGGAAATTATAGCTTATTTCTTTGGATATAAATAAACACAAACATGCACATTTAAAGTTATAGAATCATAAGGCGAAAGTTGCAATAAATGTAAAAAGTATTTATTCAGTTTTGTTTAAAAAGGGCCATAGGATCCCATTCCTATTCTGCAAGACCTGTTTGTTATATATATATTAATATAAAGGGCTGCAGTATATAAATAATGATGACAATAATGATGATGATGATGATGATGATGATGAAAGCTCTTGAGAGTAATGTAGAAAAAAAGAGGTGGAACATGCCAACTAAGGACAACTAATACCAGATACTCTTTATTTGTGTCATGTACAAGTAAACATTAGTGATGGCCTAATTTTATTCACCAGGCGCGAATTTGCAGCGCATTTCCGTGTTTCGCCACCAGAGAATAAATTTGCGAAATTGCAGCTAAAATTTGCCAGCGAGTCAAAGTTTTTTTTTTTGACGCATCGAATTTCCGCGTTTTGCTACCTGCAAATACATTTGCAAAATTTGCCCGAAAATTCGCCAGTGAGTCAAAGTTTTTTTTTTACAACGGCGCCAATTTGGACGCCGGCGTTGGAATTTTTCGATGGGTCAAATTCACATGTCACTAGTAAACATGTTTAGTGCAATGATAATGGAGAATATTTTGAGCATTTTTCTTTAAAAGAAAAAAAAAAAGATAAAAATGCCTATGCGTCCCGTTGCCTTTGCAGCAGTCCTTTTTAGCTGCACTGAATTTGCTGTGTCCAGCCATTTTTTGTCTTTTTTTAAGCAATGGACAACCTAAACTACAGTGGAACTCAAGACAATACAAATACAAGAGGTGGACAAAACGGCACTGGTGCAGAAATGCTAAGGGGGTTATTTACTAAGCTCAGAATACCCAAAATTCCCCGAAATCTGAAAAATTTGTGATTTTTTTTTATAAAATCTGACTTTTAACAAAATTATGAATTTTTCAGAATTTATTAAACCCCGAGGGCTAAAAAGCCAGAATATAAAAACACGGCATCTCAAACCTGTCGAGGTTGCATAAAAGTCAATGGGAACAGTCCCATTTATTTTTGGTTATGTCAGGGGTTTCGGGCAATTTCACAATGTTTTCTGAGCTTTTGGATGAAAACTGAAAATTTTCAGGGAAAATTCATGAAAAAATCTTGAAAATCTGAGCTTTTCCCACAAAGGTAATTTTTGGGAAAAAGTAATAATAAATAAGCGTTAAAAACCAGAAAGGGTTAAATCGGAGTTTGTAGCAGCCAATATTGAGATAAATTCGGACCTTGATAAATAACCCCTGGCATCTCAAACCTGTCGAGGTTGCATAAAAGTCAATGGGAACAGTCCCATTGATTTATGTTTGTGTCGGGGGTTTCGGGCAATTTCACAATATTGTCTGAGCTTTCGGGTGAAAACTCCGAAAAATTCGGAGATTTGGGGAAAATTCACGAAAAAATTTTGAAAATCTGAGCTTTTCCCGCAAAAGTAATTTTTGGTAAAATTTAATAAAAAATAAGCGTTAAAAACCAGAGAGGGTTAGATCGGAGTTTGTAGCAGCCGATATTGAGATAAATTCGGACCTTGATGAATAACCCCTGGCATCTCAAACCTGTCGAGGTTGCATAAAAGTCAATAGGAACAGTCCCATTGATTTCTGGTTATGTCGGGGTTTTGGGCAATTTCACAATATTTTCTGAGCTTTTGGGTGAAAACTCTGAAAAATTCTGAGATTTGGGGAAAATTCACGGAAAAAATCGTGAAAATCTGAGCTTTTCCCACAAAGGTAATTTTTCGGGGAAAATGAAATAATAAATAAGCATTTTAAACCCGAGCGGGTTAGATCGGAGTTTGTAGCAGCCGATATTGAGATAAATTCAGACCTTGATAAATAACCCCCCAAATGCATGAATACACAGAGAACATTTTTATTCCTTTGTGTTACTAATCTTTTCATGTTTTTTAATTGAAAAAAAAGAAACCCTCCTGTTTTTCTATAGATCCCTGTAAAATACATTGTGTTTAAAAACTGTGCTGGGTAAAGTATACTGTAGGTTCATATTAGCAGCAAGGTTCAATAATAGCGGAAGCTAAAAGCATTAATGGATGTGATGGAAATTAAAGCAAATCTCTTTAAATGCTTCTATCCCATGGATCAATAGAACAGATCATATTTCAAGTGACTTACTGTTGAAGGAAATCAATGCAAATCACAGTTGTCTCTGAATGGCTTTATACAGTTTGATGATTGCAGAATGGCAGAAATTTTCTAAAGAGGATATTTTTCCCTGCCTTGGCCAGCAATGTCACCTTTTTAGCTAATGCTACTCTGCAGTCTGTGCAAAGCAGTTGCAAGTCTAGTCCCCACGGATTTTAGTTCCAACATATCTACAAGAGCACAAGTAACATAGCTGAATATATAGTAATGAAAAGACTTTTTTTTTATAAAGGAGGATACTTCTGTAAATGTGTGTAGCTTTTCATAGAATTGTTTCTTTTCACCTTACATTACAATACAGCCAGATCCTCATCCTATTGTCAACAGAACCCTTCTCAGATACTGTATTGCTTAGGAATAGAGATGGCGCGAACTGTTCGCCGGCGAACTTGTTCGCGCGAACATCGGGTGTTCGCGCTCGCCGGAAGTTCGCGAACGTCGCGCGACGTTCGCCATTTTGGGTTCGCCATTGTTGGCGCTTTTTTTTGCCCTCTCACCCCAGACCAGCAGGTACATGGCAGCCAATCAGGAAGCTCTCCCCTGGACCACTCCCCTTCCCTATAAAAACCGAAGCCCTGCAGCGTTTTTTCACTCTGCCTGTGTGTGCTGAAGAGATAGTGTAGGGAGAGAGCTGCTGCCTGTTAGTGATTTCAGGGACAGTTGAAAGTTTGCTGGCTAGTAATCGTTTTGATACTGCTCTGTTATTGGAGGGACAGAAGTCTGCAGGGGTTTGAGGGACATTTAAGCTTAGGTAGCTTTGCTGGCTAGTAATCTACCTTCTACTGCAGTGCTCTGTATGTAGCTGCAGTGGGCAGCTGTCCTGCTTCTGATCTCATCTGCTGACTGCTGCAATAACAGTAGTCCTTGTAAGGACTGCTTTTATTTATTTTTTTGTTCCAATACAGAGCAGTATCAAGCAGATTACTAGCCAGCAAACTTACTATCATCTGTCCCTGAAATCACTAACAGCTCTCCCCCTACACTATCTCTTCCAAGCACACACAGGCAGATTTTTCAGATACATTTTTGCCCTTGATCCCCCTCTGGCATGCCACTGTCCAGGTCGTTGCACCCTTTAAACAACTTTAAAATCATTTTTCTGGCCAGAAATGTCTTTTTTAGATGTTAAAGTTCGCCTTCCCATTGAAGTCTATGGGGTTCGCGAACCGTTCGCGAACCGCTCGCATTTTTGCGCAAGTTCGCGAATATGTTCGCGAACTTTTTTTCCGACGTTCGCTACATCCCTACTTAGGAAGAATATGTCCCGATCTACTGGAAAAACAGCACTATAACCATGGGACCTTTAGCTGTATTGCCTTGCTGGCTGCAAAAATTGGAGAGTATCAAATGCAAAATGATGCAATAGTTGTATAATTAAAGAAAAAGTCGCTTGACATTGCATTTCAGTGAATACTTGGTATGGCTAAACCTCCCCATATCAACACCAATGAATTTCCTACGGCATTCAAGATAAAGAAATTATGTATGGAAGTAACACTTTTGGATTTATTTATGAAAATCATAATTTTTCAGAGTATTTAAAATAAAAAAAAATCTGACCAAACTAGAATCTACAATTGGACCTTTATTATTATTATATTGGACCTTTATTATTATTATTATAAATTATTTATTATTTTAAAAAGAACGATTTATTCAGATTGGGTAAACACTCTATAAAAATGTGCGAAAATCCGAATTGTACGTTTTCCAAATAGGATAGGGACCTCTCCCATCACAGCCTCTATTTACCCAGTTTTTATTTTCACACTGAAATGTTCCTTTAACAATTAACATTCATGCCTGGTACATTTAATCACAGGCTGTGTTTCTCATCAGATGAAATGGCTCTTTAAAGAAAAGGAAATGCAGAAGGTTTTAGTTTTCGATATTTTGTTAAATAATGTATAATCGACAAGTTGCCCGTCCTTTAAGATAGTGCTTTCCCATGACAATATCCCTTTAAAATATAAAATAATCCACACAAAGATTCAGTATAAGGATACTTGCAACAGTCCTTGCCTGGACCCATGCTGGTCTCCATATATTATCATGCCTTTATATTATTAGCATTCACATTCATCCAACAGAACACAGCAACAGTCATTACGTTATTAGAAATCACGACATACTGTACACACTGTACATGCCAGTTCTGGTCACCCATGCAAAGTTTCCCATAAAATAGAAATCTGTTTAAAGGTTGTATAAAACAATCCACCAACTGCAACCATCTGGTGTGCTCTAAAAAAAAAAGCTATTCATACGTTTTCAATGTGGCTGGTGTCCCAACTGATTTTGCAGGGTATCCTTGATAGTTATACTCTCTAATTATAATTTTTATATATGGTTAATGTGGTTTAGAGCTGGGCAATGAAATAGTACTGTATAGATGGCGTGCTGGTGATTTCTTAACATATCCTAGATAGATACATGTCCAAAGCCATGTTCTAGTTGAGTTCCTTTGTTAAAATGTCTCAAATATGTTGAATTGTTTTGGAATAAGTTCTCCTAAATAGCGATGAGCGAAATATTTCACCACGTTTCGCTACGAAAATGATACCCATAGCCTCCAATGGGTGTAAAAAATTTTCGCATGTCAAATAAAAAAATTTGGCGGACATACAGTTCAATACATTTCAGTAAATTTTCAGTGAAACAGAACAGATTTGCCCATCACTACTCCTATTAATGGGTTCCTATTATGTTCTTATATATGAATCACATTATGCCCATAGAAATCCTTTTTCAATCATGTGGGATCACTAGCAACTTTAAGGGGCAGGTTTATCAAGGGTCGAAGTGAATTTGAGGGAATTTTCGAAGTAAAAAAATTCAAAGTATTTTTTTGGATACTTCGACCATCAAATAGGATACTACGACTTTGAATTTACTTCGACTTCGATTCAAAGTAAAAATCGTTAGAATATTTGACCATTCGATAATCGAAGTACTGTCTCTTTAAAAAAAACTTTTGACTTCAATACGTCGCCAAATTAAACCTGCCGAAGTGCTATGTTTGCCAATGGGGACCTTCTACAACCATTTTCTAAGTCTTTACACATCAAATAAAAATCCTTCAACTGATTGCTGAAATTCTTCGAAACGTACGATTTTTATTCGATCACAGGATTGCCTAATTCACTGAAAAAACTTCGAATTCGATATTCCAATTCAACGTTTTCTAATTCGATGATCGAATTTCAAAGTTTTTTTTAACTTCAAATTCGACCCTTGAGAAATCTGCCCCTTGGTAGGGATGTAGCGAACTAGTTCGCGCGAACTTCGACTGTTCGCGTCCGCCGAATGTTCGCGAACGTCGCGCGACGTTCGCCAATTGGTGTTCGCGTTCGATTCGAAGTAAAATTTCGTTCGACCATTCGACCATTCGACCGTTCGATCGCTAAAATCGAACGATTTCCATTCGTTCGAACGATTATAAGCATTCGATTGAATTAAAATCATTCGATCGAATAGCTTCGATCGTTCGATTCGAACGAAAATCGTTCGATCGTACGAATAAAATCCTTCGATCGTTCGATCGAACGATTTTATCGAGCGTTCGAAGTTCGCGAACTGTTCGCGAACTGTTCGCTTTTTTGCCGGTGTTCGCGAACGGCGTTCGCGAACATCAAATCGGCAGTTCGCTACATCACTACCCCTTGGTCATAAAAAAGAAAACAGATAGATTATGGGTACATTTTGTAGAAAACCAGGCCTACTGTTGAAGAGAAAGCCAAATAATATTTAATTATTTAGTAGACATGATTTACTGACAAATATATCTAATTGCTGCATAGACTAACTCGAATATAGAAGTAAACTGAGTCGGATCATGTCCAAGATACACTTTTGCTTCCTTGAGACTACTAAAGTCATGCTGCCATATGCTGAGTTATCTTCTCCACATATAATTTGGACCCCACTGTGATCTGTCTCTCTGGGGTAGATTTATCAAAGAGTGAAGTTAGAGATTACCACAGTGAAATCCCTTCACTTTCCATTCATTCATATGGCATTTTGAAAGGCGTTTTCCTTAAAGGATGAACTTTCACCTTTTGATAAATATGCCTTTAAAATTCCCATAGAAATGAATGGAGAGAAGCGTTATTTCACTCTAGCAGACTGTGATGATCTCTAACTTCATTCTTTGATTAATATACCCCATGTCTGTGTCAGCATCAAATCTAAAAGTTCAGTATCCACCTAAGCAAGTTTCATATCCCCCTACCTGAGCATCTGCTGGAAATCAGAAAAAAATGTTCGATCTACTAGAGACTAGAGGCACCAGTATTTACTGCTAAAAGGCTCCTTTACCATAGAGTTGCTGCTATATGGTACAGGAGTGGATTTTGTCAGCCTGCAAGGCATTTTCTGAAAGTAGTCAAGAATGTTCAAAGCATAATCAAACAGTCCACAGCAGTGGAAGGAGACTAGAGAGAAACTAATATGTACTAAAATGTTTTACCATTGCAAACCACAGAAAGATCAAACTTCTACTGCTGACTCCAGGTGTGACTTATTTAGTATTCTCCTAAATAATGGCACAGGATATCTGAACCAGTAAAGATGCAAAACTAGGAACATTTGATAGATCAATAAGCCACAACTATACATATTGGAGGCAGTACAGGTAGGACTCTCATATATTTACTTAGAAACCTTCTAATTTTAGTGGTTTTAGAGGTTTTTGAAACCATGAATAAACTGTTTTTGCACCAATTTCTTGCCAAAATTTCTTTGCCACATATCCTCCTGGCTTGTGTTACATTAGACCTGTACACCTTTATGAAAAGTCTGGATGACTTCCATGATCATGATGCAAGGTGTTAATTCCCACATTGGGACATGGAAATAAAATGTTATAAATAAGTCTATTTATTCTATGCCATTCTATATTAATTTTAAACATCTTTATAAATATGCCCCATGGATGCAAGCCAACACATCAATATCATTCCCAAGAGTAGCCCATTACCTCCAATGATTTCACTGTTTCACATCTGAGCCAAAACTGGTGTGAAATTAATGGCATTAGTGCAAAAAAAAAAAAAAAAAATGTTCAGTTCAGCCATTTTTTTCCTTTGTACACAGTTAAGATATCACGGAACCGATTTTTTAAAATCGGGTTATCTATTTTTTCATAAATCGTATTCAGAAATGTCTATAATTTTACAATATATATTATATATATTAAGTGTAAAAACCACGAAAAACACTGCACCAAAGAAAAGCTGTTGAGGTCCTATAGAAGTCAATGGGAGCTGAGCTGATCCTGTCCTGTTGGACTATTATTAATCAATTTGGATTTTTATGATTTATTATAATTAGTAATTTTCCCGAAATTAAAGGTTTTAGAAGTAAACTAGCAGTTAAGCAGGTTAAAATAGAGTTGAAAGGTTGAACTTGACGGACGTGTGTCTTTTTTCAACCTAACTTACTATGTAACTATATTTTCATGATTTTTAGAGCATTGTTCAGCATTTTTTCCATTCATACTTTTAGGGTGTTATTTACTAAAAACTCATGTTTTTTTTCTCATATTTTACCAAAAACAAACTCAATCTAACTCCCATCCACAAATTGGGCTAATTTACTAATAATAAAACCAAAAAATTGTCATGGGAGAAACTCAAAATTTTTTAATTTTCTAAAAATAAAAACACTTTATATTTTTAAATATCTCAAATGTCTTGAGTTGATAGGCTTTAAACCCTCAAATACCTTGAATTCATCATGTTTTTGAGCGAAAACCAACATCAAACACCCCAAAACACCTGAAAATCGTGAAGGCAAAAAACATCTTTAAATGATTAAAGGGACCTCTGATATTGACTTTTACATGAATTTGACAGGTTTTAGATTGAGCATTTTTGGATTCTGATTTTTTGCTGCTTTGGGCATAATAAATCTCTAAACATTCAATTTTTATGTGACAAAAAAAAACCTTTGAATTTTTAGAGAAAACAAAACTCAACCTTTAATAAATAGACCCCTCTAATATTCGGATCTGTTAATAACTTTCATGGCATAAGTGGTTTTAGAGAAATAGAGTTTAATCATGGTAAAACCTCTACATCCACAAAAATGTGTTTTCCCTGGATTAAATGTTTTCCTGGATTTTATGTTTATTTTGCTAGGTACTGTATCACCATTTGTAGCTTGACCATACAGGGCCATTTTTGTAGCATTAGTTAAACATGCAGAATCTGACAAGAGCTGGTTTTAGTGCATCCTTACCAGTGACATAAATAAATAGAAAAAGATGAGAAATAGCCAACAGGTGTTCTGAACCCCTGGCTGATCTGATGGATCTGTAGTGACCAAAATCTTTGTTCTGAATCTCTGTCATTGTATGGTGGATGCTGTCGTTCTAGCTTTTGCTTGGCCAGGGTAGGTCACCCAATGTCCATCCTCCAAAAAATAGTATAAAGTATGGAGCACTTTGCGGTCTTCATTATCCTGGTGCCCTTTAAGGGATACTGTCATGGAAAACACTACTCCAGCAGACTTCTGCACTGAAATCCATTTCTCAAAAGAGCAAACAGATTTTTTTTATATTTTTTTATATTCAATTTTGAAATCTGACATGGGGCTAGACATTTTGTCAATTTCCCAGCTGCCCTGGTCATGTGACTTGTGCCTGCACTTTAGGAGAGAAATGCTTTCTGGCAGGCTGCTGTTTTTCCTTCTCAATGTAACTGAATGTGTCTCAGTGAGACATGGGTTTTTACTATTGAGTGTTGTTCTTAGATCTACCAGGCAGCAGTTATTTTGTGTTAGACATCTGTTATCTGGTTACCTTCCCATTGTTCTTTTGTTTGGCTGCTGGGGGGAGGGGGAGCATGAGATCACTCCAACTTGCAGTACAGCAGTAAAGAGTGATTGAAGTTTATCAGAGCACAAGTCACATGACTTGGGGCAGCTGGGAAATTGACAATATGTCTAGCCCCATGTCAGATTTCAAAATTGAATATAAAAAAATCAGTTTGCTCTTTTGAGATATGGATTTCAGTGCAGAATTCTGCTGGAGCAGCACTATTACCTGATTCATTTTGAAAAAACATGAAAGTATCCCTTTAATACTTCTACATTCCTTCATTCTTTTTCATGTACAGGTTGGTATTCAAGCTTAATCTAAAGCAAACTTTACAAATGCTCTCAAAGCATTCTAGTCAATATGTGATGATGCTGCAAGTGTTAAGAGTTTCTTAATGTTTTTATGTTGCCAGGCTATTCCCCAATCGTTGATTGAGATGCCAATGGTGAGGTGGATAAAGGGTATTATACATTAGACAGTTCTTCATTTTGTCAGAAAATAATAACTTTTCAAGTTGTATCTCATTCACTGGGGTTTACCTTGATGTGGTATGGTGGCTTATCAAATTTATGATCATAACTTTGTAACTAAAACCCCTGTTTTTGTAAACACATGCACTTGCATTGATACTGAATTACTTGTGAGACAGGGGACTGAATGTGCATTGATTAATTGCCCAAATCAGTAGCACTTCCATTATACTTAAATACACTTTAACTTAGTCTTTTGAGTGCTCCCGCAACCCCCCTTTTTGTATATCTCATTTACTAGACACTGGGAAGGACAATAAACTATAGAATATTGTGTCCCTTTAGTATTTATAAATCTTTAAATACCTGAGAACTTGACGCTTCTATATTGTGTTTTTCCCCAAGTACACATATTACATCGCTTTACTGTTTTCATTGTATTTTGCATCTTCATTTGATCAAGGATATCATGCCTGTGGCCTCTAGCTGCTCCTGAACCATAATAGATTAAGGTCAAATCCTTGATCTAAGACCTTTGCGATGTTGTACAATGGAACAAAGCAATATATAAATGTTTATTTAAGCCTCTGACTTGAAATTGAGTCTAGAAATTTTAGGGCAATGACATCAGAAGAACCCCCATATGTTCATCCCAGCGTCTTTTGTTGACCACAGGTGAGAATTTCAGCCACCTTTTAATACTCCATTTGGCAAACCGAAACAGCTTTTAAGTAAAAGGGAGACCGGAGAGAAAGACGGGACAATTTTGCACATTCATTGTCCTTTCTGTTTTATTATACCTTATTCTGAAATTTGATGGGCGAATTTATGTGCCAGGAACAAATTCACAGCGAATTTCCGGAAACACGCCAAGGGTGAATAAATTCATGAAACCGCCGCAAAAATTCACTGGTTTCAGAATCGAGACGGTGGCGGCGTTTCATAATCGCTAATACGTTTATGAATACAAGAGAATAGACAGGTAGCCCTCACTATATCAAAGGAGGCTTCTAAGAAGAAACAAAATCCATCAGATATATCTAGTATAGGTCAATCTAAAAACAACTGGACTTGCTGAGTAATCAATGAAGACGTTTCACTACTCATCCGAGCAGCTTCTTCAGTTCAACTGACTGGTGTGGGA
Source organism: Xenopus petersii (assembly GCA_038501925.1). NCBI lineage: Eukaryota > Metazoa > Chordata > Amphibia > Anura > Pipidae > Xenopus > Xenopus petersii. Next base: position 24,938,753 of record CM076677.1, read on the forward strand.
ACTTCTCGGCATATATACTCTTCCACTAATCCAATCACAATGGCACATTGTAACTCTTCAAAGAGGTGACATCTGAAGAAACTCACAGAGGTGTTGATTCTGTGTAGTTGTGATAGGATTATCCAATGTGTCATGCAACTCCTAGATACAGGTGTTACTTGTGAGAGTTGCATGAATGGATGTGTGAAGTGTTCTGAATCCGCCGGGGTACAGATGTTAGAACAGCATTGTATGTAGCAGACAGGTGGTGTCGAAGGCCCCCACCTCTGTTGAGAGATGGTCTCTCCACCTTGACATGAATCGCCTCTTTCACGTCTCGTTCAAACCAGCGGTCTTCTTTATCCAAGATTTGGATCCATCAGAGCAGCAAAAGATAAGTAATAAACAGGGAAATGGATTTTCTCACTCCATCCCATCGGAAATACATTTTCCATGTTTTAGAGTTAGTGTATGTTTAGCTGTGTGAAAAGTTGTGAAAATGTTTTGTCCCACATATCATCCTGCAAAAATAGCAAAAGTGTTTCTGACAGAACCCGATTTGTCAATGTCACCAGCAGATAGCTTTCCGCACTACATGAAGGCACAGGCGACCCATGGATTTGAATTTCTCAGCTACAGTACTTGTACAGGTAATTGCAATCTCTGTCAAATGAAAGTAGAAGAATTCTCGGTATAGCCTGAAAATTAATGTTTGAATCCATTTTTTTAGTCCTAGACAATAATACAGGGTACAATGCTTGGTGCTAGCTATTTACAATCCACATTTGTGAAAAAATTATTTCCCCATCATTTCCCCTATAATAATAAAACAGAACCTTGTTCTTGATCCAAACTAACATATAATTAATCTTTATTGAAAGCAAAAAATCCTATTGGGTTTATTTAAGGGGTTATTTATCAAAATTTAGAAAATTTCTCACTATTTTCTTAAACCTATTCTGACCAAATCTGCATGGACCTTCCCCCTATTTATCAATATTTTTTTTTATAAAAACTTGTATTTTTCCCTCAAAAAGTCCGACCAAAAAAATTTGTGGCTTAATAACTAACCTCCGCAATGTTTAAATATTTTTTTAGGATACTTAAGGTATGGAGTTTTAAATTACCGACAGGTTTTTGGACACTTGTGCCCGATTTACGATGAAGTACACAGGCAATTACATTAATATTGATGAATCTGATGAATCAAATGCCACACAGCCATTAACAATTCTTAGTCCCTAATGTATGTCATTCATATCCATGAATAAATGCCCAGAGAGTAGTGAGACTGAGACGCAGCTATAGCAGTCTTGACACAAGTCTTCCTGAACTTGTCTAATCCTAACACAATAATAGTCTTGTATAGGTATGGGACCTGTTATCCAGAATGTTCAGGACTTGAGATTTTCAGGATAACAGGTCTTTCCATAATTTTTGTCTTTGTACCTTACCTCTTTGTACTTGAAAATCTTGTAAACATCAAGGGGCAGATTTATCAAGGGTCAAATTTCAAAGTTAAAAATATTTAGAAATCCGACCATCGAATTGGAATACTTTGACTTCGAATATCAAAGTCGAAGTTTTTTTTACATCAGATTTATCCATCAATCGAACGATTTTTCTTCAACTTAAAAAAATGCTCTAGGAGGTCCCCATAGGCTAACATAGCACTTTGGCAGGTTTAATTTGGCGAAGTATTGAAATCGAAGTTGTTTTAAAGAGACATTACTTATATTATCGAATGGTCGAATATTCAAACTATTTAACTTCGAATTGAATTCAAAGTCATCGTATACTATTCAATTTGTCGAAGTATCCAAAAAATTACTTCTAATGTTGAATTTTTTTACTTCGAAAATTCCCTCAAATTCACTTCGACCCTTGATAAATCTGCCCCCAAGAGGCTATTTATTAAGACTCAATTTTAAACTACAAAAAATTCAAGTTTTTTTTTACACATTTGATGATGTTTTTAACCTTTATTAATTTTGGGGGTTTGGGCATGTTTGACACTGGTTTTTGCTCAAAAACTCAAACATTTGGAGTTTTTCAAATGGCAATTAAACTGCACATTTTTTAAATGGAATTCAAAAAAATCCATTTTGTTTTCAATGTGATTTTCTTCTACACTAATTCTTAGTAAATAAACCAAATTTATGAATAGGAGTTAGGTCAAGTTTTTTTTTTTTTATTTTGGTAAATAAATAGTTTTACCAAATAAATCCCTTAACCAACCCAATAGGCTGCTCTTGCTTCCAATAATGATTAATTATATCTTAGTTTGGATCAAGTTCTCTGGATTATCACAGAGAAAAAGAAAATCATTTTTAACAATTTTGCTTATTTGCAGGCCTGGACTTCTATTTGGGCTGCCCCTAGGCCAGAGGGTCCACTGCCTTGCCACAAATTATTTGGATAAAATTGAGTCTATTGGAGATGGCCTTTCCATAATTTGGAGCTTTTTTGATAACAGGTTCCTGGATAAAGGATTCCACACCTGTACTCTATCTGCTACATTGGTACTTCTAATGTATTGGATAATTTATTTCCATAAAGGAATTTAACCCTTAACTCCTCCTAAAATGAACTTATCCTTTCCCTTTGAAGTGATAGAATACTGAAAGCTTAACTGTCATGAATCATTGAAAACACAATTCTAATAAGATTTTTGTCTATAAAATATCACATTTGTAATGGGCTACATTTAGATAAAACTCATCAAAATGTATGATTTTTGTGTTTGTACTTTTTGTAGAGTTTCATCAAAAACCACTAAAAATTCAACCTTCAATAAATAGGCTTCTTTATTTTACAAAATGAAAATGAGAAATCACCAAAATTGTTAATACACCTGTAGATATCAGGAGTTTTAGATTTAAGCCATATGTGGTTATCATCAAAGAACAAAGATTATAGAATATGACACTAAATACAGAATTGCTGTGTTGTAGAAGAAGCTGAAGGTTAAAGGCCATTCTGTTATTAGAATGTAGAATGTTTGCACAGAACAAGAAATACATCTGTTGTCTCATGTCACAAGTATAGTGCAAGGTCAAGCAAGACACATTGTCTCAGAAACTACAGCATATATACCATTCTGGACACTGAGCTGACACAGCAGTTATACCTTATTTGGCTATTGTACTTAGACTGTGAGTCTGTCCCTAAGATGGAAATAGTGACTCAGTTATGCTAAAACAAGAATGATGATTGGATGCCTCTGGATCAGCCCCATGGAAGAAGAAATGGTTAAATAGTCATCTGTTGTATTGCTTATGGTCCCCCAACGTCCTCACGAGCTTTCAGGGCGTGTGAGCTATTATTTAATACTCTGTATTGTAATACTCTGTATTAATGTATACCTCAAATAAAGCTGTCTGGTTAATTTCCTGAGAGAATCTGTTTGGTTCAAGTCAGGCCCAGGGGGAACTTCGGGGCCAGGCTCGATTTGAGTAAGTATTTATTTAAATCCAAGAGGGACTTACTCATCGTGGCTGAGAATCTTATATCCCTGGAGGACTATAGGAGCATAAATCCGACATTTCTGGGGGCTTCGTTCCGGTCCTGTGGTTCTGGTCGTGACGCAAGGACAGATTGTCGAGACTCAGCTCGTTTAAAGATGAGTAGAAGCAATGCAGTTTTTACCATTAATAGCTCAGCTGGAAAAGAGACTTCCCTTTTGGTATTCAGACCTGTTATAGGCTATGGAACTGTCCATTGTGAGATAAGATAAAATTCAGGAATTTTTCTGACCTTAAATGGATTGCTCAGATATTGGCTCTAAAGGGGGAAAACTGCTCTAACACAGAGCGACAGCAATTAAATTAAATTAGACAGTCATTGAATTGACAAATGTTTCAATATGCCGTTTTTCCAAGAGATAATGTCCTGAAGATTTTATTCATAGCGAGATTGCTCATGGCATTCAATGAATATTTTTCTAAATTAGCTCAAACTATTAGCACCCATTTTTCAAGTACAAAAATGTGTGGGAACTTTTATCCAGAATGCTCAGGACCTGGGTTTTTTTTTGGATAATGGATCTTTCTGTAATTTGGTTTAAACCCTAATTAAACCCAATAGGCTTGTTTTGACTTCAATAAGGATTAAGTATATCTAAGTTGGGATCAAGTACAAGGTACAGGTATGGGACCTGTTATCCAGAATGCTTGGGACCTGGGGCTTTCCTGGATTACAAATCTTTCTGTAATTTGGATCTTCATACCTTAAGTCTACTAGAAAATCATGTAAACTTTAAATACAGAGAAAAAGGAAATAATTTTTAAAAATGTGTATTATTTGGATAAAATGTAGTCTATGGCATATGGCCTTCCTGTAATTCGGGGCTTTCTGGATAACAGGTTTTCGGAGAACAGATCCCATACCTACACACTACGTGCACACAATTTTTTTTTAAAAAAATACACCAAATTAAAACATGTTTATGCCGCAACCAATGTAATCATGTCACCGCTGATTATTTCCTATGAATCACAAATCAGTAAAATGGAAGAATTTTCTGCTTACATAGAGAACCATGGAAATGGAATAGTTGTGCATTTTGTAACTTTCTCAATTAAGGGCTCCCAGAGAGTAGATCCCATTCCTGAATGACCTATTTAAAAATTCTGATTTAAAGAAAGCTTCTGAATACCAGATGAATAATAAACAATTATTAAGAACATTGGCATAGACCTAGAGGTACATATTGATTTGAAAAGACTTTAACTGTGCTTTTCTTATACAAAAGACCGTTCCATCTCCCACGTGTTTGGATGGCAGAATCAATAAAAACTGTTATTATAATAGACTGCAAATGTATTTCTTTCCATTTTTATCTGCTATTTGAACAAAGAGACACATCACGACTTTCAGAGCTTCAGCCAAAGCTTTTGACACATTTTTTTCTTTTACGATTGAATTGAGGTACCAATTAAGATGCTGTTGGTAAGAAGAGACAAGCATTGAAACTTCAGTGGAAATTATGTTTAGTTAAAGGTCCTAAAATTTCATGATAGGCAGTAACAAATTGTTATGACATTGATTAAATATTGTGATTTTACTGGTATTGTTTAGCAATTGTTTTATTAGATATTTGATAGAAAAATATGGGCCAGTGATGCTGGGATGCTTAGGTGAGATAAACTCACCCCTAATATTTATCAGGATTAAAGGAGAAGGAAAGCTACAGAGACATTTTATTGCCAATAGATTAGCTGCAATAGTGCAAGCTAGAATGCGATATTTATTCTGTAGAATGTTTTACCATACCCGAGTAAAAAGCTCTAGAAACTCTCTGTTTGTTTAGAATAGGAGCTGCAGTATTAATGTGGTGTGACATCACGTCCTGCCTGAGTCTCTCCTTGCTCTGGGTTCAGATTACAGTAGAGAAGGGAGGGGGGGGGGGGGAGAGGAACAAACTGAGCATGCTCTTGCCCAGGGCAATAAGGTTTAAGCTGAAGGCAGGAAGTCTGATACAGAAGCCCATGTGTACACAATAGAAGGAAAGAAATGCTGTGTTTCTTTTGACAGGGGACTCAGAGCAACATTACTTTGGGGGTTTACTGGTAAATTTAGATGGACCTTTCTGATAAGGCTTACTTAGTTTTAACCTTTCCTTCTCCTTTAAGAAAATCGGGAATAGGGATTGGGGAAATCTGTGTGTCTTAATTGGGATTAGACACTGGCATAATCACAAATAAAAGAAAAACAGGAAAAAAAGTGAACTTGAGTGTATTTCTTATACCGCCAATTGCCTTCTTTTATAAGGTTGTAAGGTTAATTTTTAACCAAAACGAAAAGAATCCATGGGCAAGACCATCATCCTTGGACTCAAGTTTTAATTAGTGATGGGCGAATCTGTGGCGTTTCACCCAAAAATTTGTGAATTTACCAAAAAACTTGCAAAATGCATTGAAGTCAGTGGGCGTTAAAATAATTTTGACGTGCAGCAATTTTAACACGATTGACTATTCTGAAACGCAGCAATTTTTTGTCCCAGCGGATTTTTTGTCTGCGAATATTCGCCGCAGTTTTGCGAATTTATTCACTGGCGGTGAAACATGAAAATTCACCGCAAATCCATGCCCGACGAATTGATTGGCCCATCACTAGTTATAATTTTTAGAGAGAAAGTTGCTAATGGTTAGTAATCTAATTATAATAGTATAATTATTATTATTATTGCAGGTACAGGATCCCTTATCTGGGAACCCGATATCCAGAAAGCTCTGAATTACGGAATGGCATAGTCTCCCATAGACTCCATTTTATCCAAATAATTACAATTTTTAAAAATGATTTCCCTTTTCTCTGTAATAATAAAACAGTACCTTGTACTTGATTCCAACTAAGATATAATTAATCCTTATTGGAAGCAAAAACAGCCTATTGGGTTTATTTAATGTTTAAATTAATTTCTAGTAGACATAAGGCATGAAGACCCAAATTACGGAAAGATCTGTTATCTGGAAAACCCCAGGTCCCGAGCATTCTGGATAACTGGTCCCATACCTGTATAATGACTTTACAAAAACTTCCATTATATAGTATCTCATGCAGTTACCATTCATTGATATTCCCGCATTCAAAATACAGAGTTTTGGGCAATCTTATATACAGTAGATGTCTCACATCAAAGCCTATCATATCATAAAAATTAAATTAAAGGCGAACAACCCCTTTAAGAAAGATAATGTTGAAATGCAAGTTCATCTTTGAGTTTAGAGTCTTGGCTGGTACTCCAAGACAAAATAGCAAATAAATATTCATTTATATTCAGTAGTAATAATTATTTTAAACCACATGCCCTCTCCATTTACCCTAGCAACACGGAAGTGATTTGAATGACAGAATGGAAACCCTACGTGGAGAGTGAATAAAAAGAGAAAATTCACAAAACAATGAAAACATCTGCTTTCTGGCCTCAACTAGTGTAGATAACATCTTTCATGTCAGGACAGAGAGAGACAGAATAGAAAGATAATTTAGAAACACACACATGCACTTAAGCACTCACACGTAAAAGACCATCTGCAACTTGTCTATCAATATCATACTGGAAGCAAGTTCTAAAAATACAATTCCCCTTTAAATGGTCTTTTAATGGCCATCTTAAAATGTGTTTGTCTGGTTTGCGATAGCAATGCTGTTTTCAAATGATTTGTTTGCAATGGCACAGTAATTGTAATCTCATAAGAGCCTGTCTTCCTCAAGATGATTGATATTTTCATTCAAAGTAAGCAGAGGGTGTTCAATAGTAAATCTCTCATGATGACAGAATAATGTTTCTTAAATAATCTGTATTAAATGCATTTTGTATAACAAATGTTCTCCACAGTGGGCCAGGTACAAATCATACTTCTTAATCAAGCCTATGATTAGAGAAGCGTGAAGCCATGCCATTAGAAAAATATTAGACCTACAGATAAACCTAAAATGTACAATCTAATCACTACCCAGAATTTAAAAAAAAGATGCTGTTGCTGCTAAGATTTAAAGGAACAGTAGCACCAAAAAATTAATGTTTTAAAGGAAAGACAATATAATGTACTGTTGGCAAAACTAGTGCAGGGCAAAATAAAGTATAGTTTATATAAACGAGCTGCTGTGTAGCCATGCTGGCAGCCGTTCAAGCACAGGATACATAGTAGATACTGTATGTTATGAAGAATCCTATTGTATGCTGTGTATCCTGTGCTTTTTCTCATTTTTCAGCTTTGAATGGCTGCCCCCATGGCTACATAGCAGCTTAATTATATAACCAATTGTAGATTTTCTGAAGCAAACACACTTGTGTTTGCAATGCAGCACAACAGTACTTTATATTCTCAGGACTTTAATTTTTTGATGTTACTGTTTCTTTAAGTCTGGTGTAGTGTTGACTGGTGCAGTGGTGTCTGGTGCAGCAGATCATTTAATAGGAGGTTTCTGTCATACTAGGTCTACAGTACATTGAAGTCAAATTTATACAGTACAAAATAACACCAAAATCTTGGTCTCTTTCCTTTTAATGTATGCATTCTTATATATAGAGAGATCAGTCTGAATATACACTGGGGCAAAGAAAGTCATTATTGGACTATGGCAGAAACCTCCCATTATGAGGTGCAACTATTAGGGGTAGATTTATCAAGGGTCGAATTTCGAAGTGAAAAAACTACGAAATTCGACCATCGAATAAAATTAAAATCCTTCAAATCGTTCGATTCGTACGATTTAATCATACAATTGTACGATTTTACAAAAAACCTTTGACTTCTCAAAATGTAGCCATCGGCTCATATAGGTTATAGGAAGTTCCCCCATAGGCTAAACAGCAATTCGGCAGGTTAAAAGTGGCGAAGTCAACGTTTTTAAAGAGACAGTACTTCTCTACTTTTTGAATGGTCAAATTTGTGAAGTATTTTCAATTTGAATCAAATTTGGGCCTATTCGATGGTCGAAGTACCCAAAAATTATTTTGAAATTCGAAGTTTTTAAATTCGAGAATTCACTTCGACCATACTTCAACCGACTGGGTTTCCTTCTCCTTTAAAGGGATGTGCACAAGTCATAACGAAGGTGTGCAGAGGCGGCAGCCTCTTTGCACAAACGACACAATCGGATTATATGCTGACCCACTAAACAATCACCAGCATTCTGCAATATTCAGAGAGAACAAAACAGCCATATTTTTAGGCTGATGAAGAAACTGCTGGCATGAATTATACTATAGACAGTGTATTATCTCAATGATATAGTAACCTTAATTTAACCTAAATCACTCGGAACGCTATTGTTTAATATGTCATAGAAGTGTTACCAAGCAAAATAATTAATAATTCATTTTGAAAACCAGGAGCATGGTGATTATATAAGAGAGAGTTATTAAAGCCTCACTGACTGCATCATAGGTCTATGCCAGTCATCTAATAAATATGTGGGGTACAGTTAAATTTGTCAGCGCTTTTCCCTCTGACCTCTGATTATCACTTGTGTAACTTGGGTAGATGGAGACCTGGACTTGAATCTAGTGGTGAAGGGATAGAGTTGGAACATGAACAAAGTAGAGGTAGTAAGGCTGGTGCAAGTTGCTGGTTGGGAACATTGAAAATGTAAAGCTAGGGCATTATTTTGTGGGCACACAATATATCACACAAACTTTATGGAAGCCAGCTCTGCTTTTATAAATAAATCAACAGAATATTATATGATGATTCCATGATTCCATAAACATCCCCCACAGCCATCATAGTCATCAGCAGGAAAAGATTTAGACCAATATATGGACACAGGCTTTGTTTTTATGCAGTAGAGATAGTGGGTAGGAATTAATGTAAATAATGAGGTAGAGCAATAAGAGAAAATACATAGCACAATAACTTAGGTAGAGAGGAAGGAGAACAACTGGCACACAAACTGGGGGAGGGATCAGAAAATGCTGCCAAATGTAATGGAATAGGTAGGCAACGAATATACAAAATCACACGAGAAGATGGCACATGAAATTAAGCATGATTGTGAAATAACACAGCTATGCATTCTGCATTTGTTACTTGGGTAACAAACAAGGGTTTCTGCTTTTGTGTGTGCATGGTGACTATCTTAGTTTCAAAAAATTGGAACTTATGATGACCATTAGATCCAAAAAAAGAAGGCAAAAGTTGCTGATGTTCATTTTGCCTGTTATTATTACAAATGAGTCCTTAACAAAGAGAATTGTTTCAGGCAAACGTGATGGTATTAATGGAGACAAATCTAAAATGGTTTTCATTTCTTCATTATATAAGAAATGATGGCATGCAGAAATATCATCATAAGAAGCATTCTTCATATAAATCATGGACAATCAATACTGTGATGGATTTGAAAAGTAGTTTCAATTGATTATACTCTGAATTGAACTCATCTGGCAATATTTTGAGTTGTGGGATATGCAGAATTAATGTTGTTCTCTTTAAATCTGCATTTATTTGAAAATGCCAGAAAAAGGATAAAGTGTTTTGCAGATGTTATTTATGAAGTTATGAAACACAGTGTGGTACAATATAAAACATCTTCATCTTTCAGTGCTGAAACAAGTCCCAGTTTTTCTGATGTTTGCTCAAAACCCCTTTCTGGCTCAAAGCAAAATCCTCTAATTGGCTTTTCAGTTTAAAATCAGATTTGCTTAACAATTTATGAATATAGGATTATGCATAAACCTGTCCGCATTTGTCTACTCCTTATTTAAGTTGTTTCTCTATTCATCCAATCAGTACAAATAATAAAGCACTTCAGGAACAGATGCGCCACTTATTCATCTAGTTCTCTGATGAAATTTAATCTCAGTATCTATGGGCAATGATCTGAAAGACAGATTGATATGAATATTAAAAGTCTACAGTAGAGTTAAAAAAGGGAAAAAATGATCCTGAATATTTGCGTATCCTAAAGAATCTACTAAAGTATTAGCTGTAAAGGCAGCATTGTATATTTGTTTTCTTTAAAGGTGATTCCTTTTGTAATATCAAACTGTTGAAAATACTCAGGGAGGTACATTTATCAAGAGTTGAATCTTATATTCATGTGAGTTTTTAAAACAGATCAATCAAAATTTATTAATAAACTCGAATTTTCTGAACTTGGATGATTGAACCGACCCAAAAACTCGAAATCGATTCCAATTAGAAAAACTTGATTAAAATTTTAAAAACTTGATTTAAGTTTTTTCAGAGATGGCTGCAAACATCACTAAATTGATCCCTGGACCTTTCCCATTGGCTTATACAGTAATACGGCAGGTTTTGGATGGTGAATAGTCGAATTCAAGTTCTTAAAGGACCAGAGTATAATACATCTCAAAATTCAAAATGGAAATAAAACTCGAATCGAGCTTGGATGATTCACAATTCAAATTTGAGAGATATGACAAAGAAACAATTTAGAAAATTAGAATTTTCGCTTCGACCCTTAAAAAAATCTGCCCCTAAATGTTAAAGGGGAATTCATATAGATTTTATACTCCATGCATACATGTATTTAATTTATTGAAATTGATATATTTGAATAATTTTATTTACAAGAGTAGTTTATTAAAAGTAAAATATAAACATCTTGTTATGTTTTTAGTATTGTACAGAGCCCATACACAGATACATTTTGCATAAAAATACAAATCTGTGATTGGAATTTTACATTTTTTCATTTGACCATGACAAAATCAAAATGGAACTTTCATTGTTGTTGTCAAATATCTGTTTTCATACTGACTATACGGTATAAGATTATGGGGCGGATATACTGAGGTTCGAATGGTAAATTCGGATTCGAATTTTGGAATTATTTTTTGGTCAAAACTCACAATTTACAGTTTAAAACCACCAACTTAAATTCTAATTTGAATGTGAGATTTATCACATCTCATCTCTGGAAACAGCTCTAATTAGATACTTTGCCACCTAAAACCTACCTAGTTCATGTAGAAGTCAATGGCAGAGATTTGTTGAACCATTTGAAGAGATTAATAGCCTTCCTGACATTCAAGTTTTTTTCGGAGGAAAACTCTATTCAAATTCGATTAGACTTTTCGGGTTGTTCCAATCGAATGATGGACAGTTTTTTTTTTATAAATAATCTCCCATGAGTTGTGAGTACATTCAAATTTATTAGAGTTAAAAATAATTCACATAACGCTAAAATTCGATCATTGATAAAAAAACCCTTAGTGGTATGCAAGGAGTATAGAAAGGAAACATATCAGTTTTTGTCTACAATATAGTATATAATTGCAAAGCGCTGTGAGCATCATCATCAGGATGGTATAGTATTTTATGCAAAGCCTTAGTGATTTGCATGACATTGTATAAAAAGTTGTATTACACCAACCATCGACAGTATTTTAAATGCTACCACAATTAAATAATCTTAAACTCATAAAATAATGGCATAATTCAGGTGCATTTTGATGGTAGCATCCAAAAGAATTTATATTTTAGGCAAAATTTAGAAAGTAACAACATATGAAAAATAGTTTAATAAACTGCAAATTTCTACAACTAATTATAAAATATAATTGCAGATGGTAATGTTTTATTTTGATATGGCTCTGACGTAATCATATTGCTTTGATGTAATCTGTGCTGTCTATGACCATATTTTTCAGTTGTTCTAATGATATACAGTAAATAACTTTCTTTCTCTGCAACCAAAATTTGTTTGAAATTTGCTAGACAACTCTGAGCTAACAAAAAAGAAAATATTTTGAGATTGCTACATATTTTACAACAAATAATTTTTCATCTCTTAAAGTGTTTTGAATTGATTTTTTTATTGAGCATTATAACTTGAAACATGCTTCTTTGATTTATCTAGTGAATCATCTACATGGATATAGCTTTTTATTGTTCTTTAGTTTGAAACAAATCAATCTCAATTAGTTTCAAGGAGAATTTTTTTCTAGATATTGTGTTGCATAAGAACTGGAACAGTTCAATGTTATTCTTCTCACTTGAAGCTTTATCTGAATATCAACAAAAGATTACTAAATCGGCAGATTATTTCTCATGATTATGGTACTTTTTTTTATATAAGAACATTTGTTTTTATATTTTGTGTTGTCATAACTATTATTAGTTTTTTCAAAAAATAACCCAATAATAAATGAAAAGCTTCTTGTCTATGATGTAAGAGTCTGTGCATCTACTCTGAAATTAACTTTTTTTGCCCTATACAGTTTCATAGTTTTGCCAGCAGTCATTTTTTTCTCAATCTATACTTGAAATTGGCTATATGGTGTTGCCCTGAAAAAAGTGGTAGTTGTGCAGGGAATAAAAAAACACAGATACTATTGTTAGCTGTCCTTTGCTGCATTATCCAATAGCATCACAGCCTGATTTGGAGAATTTCTGATCTAAGCAACTGAGTGAAAGGATCTAGATCAGTCTATTATATAAAGAAATGGACTGCAGCTCACCGTTTGTTTGCTTGATAGGTTATCCTGCGGGGTATCCTGTGTTGATCCCCCAATAGATACTTGATAAAGGGCCTAGCCCGAAACATGTTGTGTGTTGTACATTCCCAATAAAAGTTTTTGCAGTTAAGAATACTGCTGTGGATTTGTCCTGCATTCGAATTCTACTGAAAGGATCTAGGATAGTGATGGAGAACTTGCTGCAAGGTTTGGAGGAAATTGGCAATCAGTGATGATTGAATCTTTTCATCATGTATGGTTTTACCTCAAATTTTCGCATTTCCCCGCTGGCAAAAACGTTTCCAAAATCATGCCAAAAAAAACAACAAGCAGTATTTTTTACAGTAAAACAAGACACACCCATTATGCACACCTCATATTATCCTCCACTGTCCTTCCACATCATCTAATGGAATTTGAGCCCTCCCATTGTCAATATACTGTAAGGAGGTGCACAGTCGGCCATTACTCAGTGTGTTGTCTGTTGCCAAAGCCCTTGTTACGGCTACGTTAATTTGTCTTTGTCTGTCTGTGTGTATCCTTTGTGGGTGAACACTATTGCAGGGTTGTTTTTGCTGATTTCGTTTAGAGGCCCATTTATCAGCATTCTCGTTTAGTGGTTTTAAAAACAGCAAATAAATGTACTTCCTCTAAAGCCACAAAAGGCATGAAAGTTATTAAAATATCCAAATATAGATAGCATGAATGAAGAAAAAGCTGAATTATGCTCTGAAAAATATTCAATCTTTTAACAGGAATAGAGCAGCTCCCATTGACTTCTATAGAACTTTGACCTATTTGTATTAGTGTTTTTTTTACACTTAATAAATTGTCAGTTTTTAGAGTTTTAGAGAAAAAAAGATTAGTGAAAAAATGTATTTGCTTAAAAAGCCCCCCTTATTGTAGTAGTAGATACAATTACCAGCCTACCATGGAGCATAGTGGATAGGAGGTCCTCTAACAATACAGGGCATGTGTGTAGTGGTAAAAAATGCAAAAAGCACATGTAACCTCACCTTCCCAATAAGTTCTATGCAATTCATTGACATAAATCAAAACACGTGATGTGATCATCATTATTGGTAGCCCCAACATGGAGAAAGGGTGCCACAAAAATGGCCTTAGATTCTAATTTATTTTGCTAAGAAAATTTTGCAGCAACAAAAATGTCACTGCAAGAAAAACGCCCATAGACTTAAATGTGTTTCGTCTGTTTTTTTTGGACAGATTTGCTCATCACTATTGGCAGCATGTGATCCTTTTTTCTATGAAGAACAGTTGCAGCATAGTGGGAAGAAGGTTATCTAACAATGCAGGGTAATGTATTGAAGGCTAAAAACTTCTTAAGCGTGACGGGATTTCACCTTCCCATTGACTCAACTGACTTAATTAATAAAGTTGTTGGCTCTCCTCAGAACTCATGGAGACAAATACAGTTAAATCCAGAGACTATAATTTGCAGCTACAATTACTAATTTAAAGAATCAGAAGCTGGTAAATCTAACCCTTACTGCAGAGAAATGCTTAAAGGGATACTGTCATGGGAAAAAAAAATTTTTTCAAAATGAATCAGTTAATAGTGCTGCTCCAGCAGAATTGGAGTGATATCACCCCCTCCCTCCCCCCCCCAGCAGCCAAACAAAAGAACAATGGGAAGGTAACCAGATAGCAGCTCCCTAACACAAGATAACAGCTGCCTGGTAGATCCAAGAACAACACTCAATAGTAAAAACCCATGTCCCACTGAGACACATTCAGTTACATTGAGAAGGAAAAACAGCAGCCTGCCAGAAAGCATTTCTCTCCTAAAGTGCAGGCACAAGTCACATGACCAGGGGCAGCTGGGAAATTAACAAAATGTCTAGCCCCATGTTAGATTTCAAAATTGAATATAAAAAAATCTGTTTGCTCTTTTGAAAATTGATTTCAGTGCAGAATTCTGCTGGAGCAGCACTATTAACTGATTCATTTTGAGAAAAATTTTTTTTCCAAAAAGGAGTCTGGGACATACCCCACATGTAGGGGCACATTTACTAAGGGTCTAATATCGAGGGTTAATTAACCCTCGATATTCAGCCATCGAAGGAAAATCCTTCGACTTCAAATACCGAAGTCGAAAGGATTTACCGCAAATACTTTGATCGATCTAAGGAAAAATCTAACGATTAAATCCTTCGAATCGAACAATTTGAAGGATATTAATCCATCGATCAAAGGATTTTCCTTCTATCAGAAAAAGCTTAGAAAATTTATGGGGAAGGTCCCCATAGGCTAACATTGGAGCTCTGTAGGTTACAAATGGCAGAGTAGGTAGTCAAAGTTTTTTTTAAAGAGACAGTACTTCGACCAGGACAGCCATCAGAATTCACAGGGCCCCATACGACAAAATTTCCTGGGCCCCCTGAGCTGCGCCCACCGCAAGCCCCACCTACAGGTCCGCCCTGCCCACCCCACAGGTCCACCCCCCACCACACAGTAAAAAAACAAAAAAAATATTGGTGGCTAGGGTTCCCACATGTTAAAAAAAAATAAAAAGATATTGGTGGTCGGGGCCCCCCATAAAAAACATTTGTGGCCAGGGCCCCCCCATTAAAAAATATTGGTGGCTAGGACCCCACATGAGAAAAAAAAATTGGTGGCCAGGCCCCCCCCCCATATTATAAGAAGATTGGTGGGCAGGGCCCCTTAAACGTCCATGCCTTGCCGAAGTCAGCAGCTCTCAGAAAGATGGGGGGCCCGGATAATCAAGTAAGTGTGGCGTGGCAGGGCCCCCCTTACCCTCGGGCCCCCTACAACTCTCCCCCCTGTCCCCCCCTGATGGCTGCCCTGACTTCGACTGATATGATTTTTAGTTGGAATCGTTCGAATCGAAGTCGTAGTTGAAGGTCGAAGTAGCCTATTTGATGGTTGAAGTACCCAAAAAAATACTTTGAAATTCGAAGTTTTTTTCATTCGAATCCTTCACTCGAGCTTAGTAAATGTGCCCCGTAGTATCTGCCAACCCTGCATGACTGTCAGTTCACCAATTATGATTTGGAGTCTGGCCTATTTGTGACTTTCTGAACAATCCAATATATATTAAAAACTAAATGATAACTAAACTAAATGATAAAAGGAGTGATCATGTATCATAATCTCTCCAACAGTTGTGAACATCTAACATACTGTAGCTAGAATATAGCTTTTGCTAAAGTGAAGCTCTAGTTAAAAACCACGTTGTTAAGTAAATAATTATTGTTATGTGAATTACCTGTGGGCTTCAATATATTTTAAGACTCACAAATGCTCCATGTAATTCACTTACATGAACCAATTCATATTAAAACAAAAATTGACATCAATAACAATTCCATAAATTGCATGCCAGTACAGCACCCACCTCTTCTTAAAAGCATAATGATCTAGCATCTATTATCTTCTAAGCAAACACACAGTGATTGCTACATAAACTTCAAAATTGTTGCAAAGTGCTTATAAATTGTGACCATTTAGTTCAGAAATGGTGCTTTGTATATTGCAAATTAAGCTTTTTTTAATCTTTAAAATGTGTTGAATGCAAGGGAACAGGAATATCCATTCAACTCAATATATTCAAGAAACAAAAACAATAGAAAACATAAGACTAACCAATAACGTGTTTGCTTTTGAACAGGTGACCAGTAAATGCTACCTGCTTATTGGTTGCTATTGGTTACTGCACCTGATTACAACTAAATTTTGAAATATTCATATTTTTTTGCTAGAAATTAATCATATTCATATTCAAGGTGGACTTTTCTGTCCTAACAGAAGCCTATGCAATATGTCATGTCTTAGCAATTTAAATGAAGGCCTTAGTTCTTTTTCATTGTGTAATTAAAAGGAAATTAAAATGAAATGTTGTTTTTTGGTTAAGCTATCTAAGACAAATAAAATGCACCTTTGCTTTTCAGAAGCAAGAAAAAAAAAAGGAACATAATTTTCATTTATGATAAGTAAGTTGATAAATCTTTATTCCTTAAGAATGATTAAAGTACAGAGCCCAAAACAATACATTTTTAAACTTATTTTCAGCCAATTCACATTCATTTACACCTTCATTTGATCTAGATTACCCAATAAAAGGAATGAATCTAATCATCAACAAAATACATGTATGATCCGAAATGATTTGTGTGCATCGGATGAAAATAATAAGGAAAAGGTGGTCATAATTGTTTCACAACTTGATTAAATCAGCCTGTTATCCACTTGGAAACTTAAGATTTGCATTATATATTTTAATAACACATTTGATCATATTCGGTGTTTTTGTTTGCACTGTATTTTATTTTGCTATTTTGCACGTAGAAAATGAGAAAACATTAGTCAATGTAAATTCCTGAAATTACCAATTTTAAATAATAATAGAAGAAGTGAAGTATTGCTATGGAATTCTAACAGAAGCGGACGCCTGCCACAGAGAGCTATTATTACAGCAGGAGCAGCACCATCAACAGCAGATTAAGGCCATTTTGAAACAACTCCCACAGAGACAGCAGGCTACAGCAGAAGGTAGTCCCAGCAGTACACAAGCATACAGGGTAAGCATATTATTACCCAAGATGACTGCAGATGATGAACCTGAGGTGTTTCTGACAACATTTGAAAGACCTTCTGAGAGGGAGTGCTGGCCAAAGGAAAAGTGGGCTGGACTGCTGGTCCCCTTGTTAACTGGCGAGCACCAGAAAGCTTTGATCTGGAACCTATGGAAGTCAGAGACTTTGAGCGCTGAAAGGCTGAAATAATTGCACGGCTAGGCGAAACCCTAGCTGTTCAAACTCAGCGAGTGTATAACTGAACTTATCAAGGGGGGAAACCGCCCGATCACAGATGTATGACCTCATAAATTTGACCAGGAGGTGGCTACAACCAGAAACTTTGTCAGATTGTGGAATGAGTCATCATGGACAAGTACTTGAGATCCTTTCCTGTCAACCTCCAAAAGTGGGTGAGCCATATAGATCCAGCAACAGCTGATACATTGGTAATCTTGTTAAAAGGTATTTGGCTGCGGAGCATTGCTTAAAGATTCACTGACTTTCCACTCCAAGGCCAGACCGTCCTCAATGTCCGGTAAGATTGTACCAACGGATGGGGGTGGAGAGAGTGAAAAAGGAAAAGCCAGATATAATGTGGGGACTCATTCTCCTGTATGGCGTGAGGGGTCTAGACAGCCAAATTCACAGGAGATGACTAAAAGGATTGTTTGCTATCGCTGCAGAGAAGAAAAACTGTCCTGTGGTAACAGAGCCTAATCAATGTGACTTGGTTAGAGACAGGCGGCAGTCTCTGTACGCAACAGTCGTCTGTACCGCCATGCAGAGAACTGAAAAACATTTATGTAATCTTTATGTTAATGGTAAAAAGGCTGTGGCATTACTCAATTCAGGAAGTCTGTGACATTGGTAAAAACCAAGTTTTTGTCACCAGAGACTCTCATTGGTAAGAGAGTAGCTGTGGTTAGTGTGCATGGGGATACTAAAGAATATTCCATGGCAACTGTTTTGTTTAAAACCTCCCTTGGTAACCTATGTCATCAGGTGGGTGTGGTTACCAACTTACCAAATGAAGCTATTGTGGGAAGTGATTTCCCTAAATTTTGGGAGCTGTCTCCTGATCACAAATCTGTTTTCTCCAAGCATGAAATTGTTCCTGGGGATTCCTCTGAGAGTGAGGACTCTCCAGAATTCCCCCTGACCGTATTAGTGGGTGGAAACAATAGAGTTTGCATCCTCAGAGAATGTTCAACCCACTCTTGACTTCTCTAATTTAGAAGTTCTTCGGGAAAAAGTTGCCACTGAATAGTTAAAATATCCTACTCTGATAAGAGCACAAGAGAATGTGGTAGAAGTAGATGGGGTTTCAGTTAACCCAGGTGGGAGGGTTGTTTTTCCTTACTTTATAATAGAAAGGAGCCTGTTATACCGGGTGTCAAAAAGGGAAGGAGAAGTAATTGAACAGTTAGTGGTGCCTAAAACATACCGGAAGCTGGTATTAGAGTTAGCCCATGGGCATTTGCTGGGAGGGCACTTGGGAGCAGAAAAAAAACAGAAAAAGAATTAAACAGAGGTTCTACTTGCCGGGAATAGCTAATGAAGTAGGAACCTATTGTGCTTCATGTCCTGTTTGCCAAATGTCTGCCCGTATGCCACATTTTCGCAGTCCCCTGGTTCCTCTACCCATCACAGGTGCCCTTTGAGAGAATTGATATGTATTTGGTCGGTCCTTTACTAAAGTCCACTCGAGGGCATCAGTATATACTGGTAATTATGGACTATGCCACCTGTTATCCAGAAGCCATACCTCTCCGCAATTCCTCAGCCAAAAACATAGCCAAAAAATTGCTCCAGGTGTACAGTGGGGGGGGGGCATTCCCAAGTAAGTCATTACAGACCAAGGTACTCCTTTCATGTCCCAGGTAAACTAAATAACTTTGTAAATTCCTTAAGGTAAAACAATTACGCACCCTCAAACAGACGGCTTAGTGGAGAAATTTAATAAAATGCTAAAGCAGATGCTGAGGAAAGTAGTGGATAGAGATGGGGAAAACTGGGACTTCTTTATTCCTTATGTGATGTTTGCTCTCTGAGAGGTCCCACAATCCTCCAGGGGGTTCTCCCCTTTTGAACTGTTGTATGGTAGACACTCTAGGGGGCTGTTAGACGATAAAGAAACTTGGGAAAGTGAATGTACTCCTCATAGAAGTAACATTGAACATGTCTCCCAGATGCAAGACAGACTTGCACAGGTGATGCCCATGGTAAGGGAACATCTGGAACAGGACACACCGGCACAGCATGGGTAAGTTCAGCAGGTTAAACCTTGCTCATTTATTGCGGATGCAACGTTTCGGGGCGTGACCCCTTTCTCATGCTTGAGAAAGGGGTCACGCCCCGAAACGTTGCATCCGCAATAAATGAGCAAGGTTTAACCTGCTGAACTTACCCATGCTGTGCCGGTGTGTCCTGTTCCTACGTTGTTTTTGAGGTTGCCCATTCCCTCTGACATTGAGCACCTGGGAGTCGCTGAAGTCTGGACGACCAGGGTGTGCGAGTGTAAGTCTTTCTTTTTACAAGGGAACATCTGGCACAAGCACAGTTGGCTCAGCAAAGAATTTATAATTGTGGGCCTAGGTCCATAGATTTACACCTGGTGATAGGGTGTTGGTACTAGTCCCCACTATAGAAAGCAAATTCTTAGCCCAATGGCAAGGTCCCTATGAAATAATGGAAAAAGAGAGTGAGTTAAATTATAAGTCAGTCATCCAGGAAAACGGAATCCCGAGCAAATCTACCATATCAATTTGCTGAAACATTGGAAAGAGAGAGAATCCTTGACTGCAAACACTAACCTGGTTCCCACTCAGTATGAATGTTTGATCTCTGAAATAAAAATAGCAGATACCTTGTCAAAAGCTCAGCAACAGGAAGTCAAAGATCCCTTGCTCAGGAATAAAGATATCTTTTCAGAGTTGCCTGGGCAGACAACTGTTACAAAACATGACATTGCATCACATTCCTGAATCTAGATGGGATGCGAGTAATAGAAGAATCCAATAGTGACTGGCCTACCCCAATTGTACTGGTACCCAAAACCGGTGGAAGTTGGCATTTTTCCAACGACTTCCGAAAGGTAAAGACCGTCCCCAAATTTGATATCTGTCCCATGCCTTATATTGATGAATTGATCGACCGCCTGGGATCTGCCTGTTATATGACTACTCTAGATGTGACCAAGGGGTACTGGTAGATACCTCTCTCTGAAGCAGCCAAGGAGAAAATGGCTTTTGTAACTCCAGATGGGGCGTTCAACGGATGATGCCATTTGATGCCATTTTGGGTTAGTTCCTGCTACTTTTCTGAGGGCAATGGATAAAATCCTTCGGCCTCATCAAAAATATGCTGCTGCCTACTTGGATGATGAAAACATAAGAAAGAATTTGGACAAAAAATCTCCTTTATTACACGATATAGCAGACAATATAAAAAAATTGTTAAAACAGTGAAAAAGTTTTTGCCCATATTATATACTGATAGTGACTTCTGTAGGGCATTAGATCCAGGAATAGGGTGTGTAGCAAGACGTGCTTATACTCTTGGGGACTCATTGTCACCAAGTCTATTTAAAGAGAAGAATAATAGCAAACAGGATTTCTTGAGATACAGCGGTTGCCACAAGTGTGGGCACAATCGTTGTGTTAAATGTAAATACTTGAAAGTTTCTGGAGAATTCAATTCAACTGTGACTACAACTACATATAAAATTAAACAATACATCAATTATTGCAGCAAGGGGATTGTTTATCTTATCACTTGCACGAAGTGTGGCAAACAATACGTGGGTTGCACAGATCAGATCATTGAAAGAACGTATTAGGGAACATATCAATCAAGTGAGTAACATTAAATTAAGCAGCAAAACCAATGTCACTAGACACTTCCAAGAATGCAATAACAGTAATATACAGTATTTTTCCATACAAGGAATAGAAAAATTAAGACAGGCATTAGAGGGGGTGACCTTTTAATGAAATTAAAGAAAAGAGAGGTATATTGGATTTTTCACCTACAAACCAGGTTGCCACTAGGCCTCAATTACATATTTCATGTGACTTGCTATATTTAACTATATGTATATGATTATTTTTTATTGTATAATTATATTTTTGTATATGCCCTGTAACATGGATTATCTAACACATAGATCATTGTATTTGAACAAAGCCAGTAGTCCATTGGATGATATATGGCAATTGTAACATATGTTTGTGATTGGTTTTACTAAAGGGAGGGACTACATGTGCTAGTACTTAAGGAACAGAGCAAAAGAGACTAGTTGGATTCTGGCTATGACTAAGTGCTGGGTAAGCATGAAACGCATTAGGCGTTAGAGGGGATACATTTCATGTGTTTTAACTGTTGATGTAAATAAAGTATATTTTTTTACTTACTAGCATGCCTTGGAGAAATTATTGAGTTTATAGTTTTACCTCTGTTTGGTCACTAGAGGTCTCCGGCATGTATATCACTAATGTTTACTGACTCTGCTCCCAATTTGACTTTAATAGTTCAACGATGATGCCATTTGATGCCATTTTGGGTTAGTTCCTGCTAATTTTCAGAGGGCAATGGATAAAATCCTTCGGCCTCATCAAAAATATGCTGCTGCCTACTTGGATGATGTCATTATCCATAGTGCTGATTGTGTAACTCATTTGCCAAGAGTACAAGCAGTGTTGAATGCTTTGCTGGAGGCAAATTTCAAAGCCAACCCTAAGAAGTGTGCTATTGGCCTTCAGGAGGCCAAGTATTTGGGATATACCATCAGGAGGGGTGTGATAAAACCTCAAATCAATAAAGTTGAGGTCATCCAGAATTGGCCCTGTCTTAATAACAAAAAACAAGTTCAAGCTTTATTGGGGATTACTGGCTATTACCGTCATTTTATTCTTCATTTTGACACTTTAGCAGCTCCCCTCTCAGACTTGACCAAAGGTAAACATTCAGTCATGATTAAATGCTCCCCAGAGGCGGAAAAACAATTTGAAACCTTAAAACAGGCTCTATGTGACCAGCAAGTGCTATATATACTCCTGATTTCTCCTGAGAGTTTGTGGCACAAACTGATACCCCAACTGTAGGATATGGGATGGTATTGTCACAAGCGCAGAATGGGGAAGAACACCCCGTAGTTTCCCTTAGCCGGAAGTTGAATGAACATGAGAAAAATAATGCAACAATTGAAAAAGAATTCTTAACGATAAAATGGTTGTTAGGGAAACATTTTGTTTTAATTACAGATCATGCTCCCTTAAAATGGATGGCCTAAAACAAAGAGACCAACAGTAAGATTAACAGGTGGTTCCTAACCTTACAAGAATTTGCAAACGCCGTCCTGGGTCTAAAATTGCTAATTTAGATGCTCTATCTCAGGGGGGGTATGTGACAGCAGGTCAGTAAAGGTTTGTGGATTTGTGCAGGATGGTGTGTCTGTCCCAGGTTTCAGCAGTTTGCTCTCAGTTTCTGGTAATATGCAGTCAGCTCACAGACCAGTTAACGAGCGCAGCAGAATATCGGTTGCTATAAGAATTCTAAGCATGTTTAGAGTTTGCCTCCTTCCTGGAACCAGTTCTGACATGAGATATCAGGCTGGGGAGTTCTGTGAAAGACTTTTTTCGGTAAGCAAACTTTTGGTGTTTTGGGTGAAATATAAACCTTTTTGTGTGTGGTAAAGACTGCTGTTGCTAACGTAGAGACCAGAGCAACACAAGGTTGTTTCTGGTCTGATAGGGAAGCCTGAATGTATAGTATGTGCTACGGCAGCACAATTTCAAACATTCTTTGTGCTTTCCAAAAGTTCATATGACTTTTCTGAAATTGATTTGCATATGCTATTGTCAACCTAATGCATTATTTAAAAGTAAGCAGTAAAAACAATAGAATTAATGTGAATCTATAAATAACCTTATGGTAAAACTTGAATTGCTGCAGTTCTGAGAAGAGAATCAGTATAAAATGAACATTACGGTTTAGAAGTTACTGTAGTTCCAGTACTAGCTTTGGTGCTCTGTTTTAGTGACATTGTGGGTGGAGAGTACAGACAGATGGTGTTTAAGCTGCCACCTTACCTTTTTGTGTGTTTCATGTAAGCATATGGTTGTATTATAACATTTAAAAAATATAAAGCAAATAAATAATCTACTTTGTAATCAATGCTACTGTAGTAAGAGGAACCATGACATTTGAAAATTAAACAAGAACAAGAGGCAGAGCAAATAAACTGCACAGTCCCCGAAGAGGCTTTCAATCTTTAAAACATAACAACTGAATTTGAAGAAGAAAATATTGTACAATGTTTTCCAAGTGCTCACCCAGTAACCTCAGTGTTGTATAGAAACTCAACTTTGCTCGCATTGCAGCCCAAGTGTTGGCCGGTCCTCAGTTACCACTAGGGATATGAAGTAAAGATGAAAACCAACTTGATTCAATTGTAAAGAAATACCAGTATGTAGAGGGCCATGATTACTCTATAGTTAGACTTTTTTACCATATTGTGGATGCTTCTTCATTATTAAACAGCTCACTACTTCAACAATGTCCCATACAAGGAAACCTACATAAACTATTCTGAATGCACTAATATTTAGGCATTATACACACAGGGGCAGATTTATCAAAGGTCAAAGTGAATTCGAGGGAATTTTCAAAGTAAAAAAATTCGAAATTCAAAGTAATTTTTTGGATACTTCGACCATCGAATAGGATACTACGACTTCAACTTCGATTCGAAGTAAAATTGTTTGCATATTCGAAGTACTGTCTCTTTAAAAAAACTTTGATTTCAATACTTCGCCAAATTAAACCTGCCGAAGTGCTATGTTAGCCTATGGGGATCTTCTAGAGCATTTTTCTACATTTTTGGAAGTCGATGTAAAATGATTCGATCGTTTGCTGAAATCCTGCAAATCGTTTGATTTGAAGGATTTAATCATTCGATAGAGCAATTTTACTTTGACCGCAGGATACCCAAATTCTATGAAAAAAACTTCGACTTCGATAGTCAAAGATTAACCACATTCAAGATTGAGTGTTGACCACAATTTGAGTTTCTACATTGCAAAATACATGATTATTTTCAAATTCAAGTTTTCAAAACTCAAATGTTCGAGATTTATTAAACTGAAAGCCTAAAAAAAGCTAATTATTTTTTGCTGAGTTAATTGGAGCATGTTTTTAAAAATTAAAGCTATTTTAAAATTAGAATTTTTGAGAAAAAGTCTAAATTTTACAGACAGATTATAATGTGATCAAATTTTTTCACATGATTTTGAAGGCATCAAGTTTCCAAGACTTGGAAAAAAAAACAATACTCAATTTCAAATTTAAATAAATCTGCCTCTCTGAAATGAATATAAAACATGAAAGGAGAAAAAACATAGTAAATTAGATTGAAAAAAAGACACATGTCCATCAAGTTCAGCCCTTTTGCCCCAGTTTGCGTAAATCAAAATTGGAAGTCAGTTTTTCTTGATTGCTTTTTTTCAGTAATAGCGGTTATTTGTAATTAGCAGTTTTTTAAAAAAATATGACAAAACATTTTTAAAAATGATGAATTAAAATGTTGTCACCTAAATCCTGCAAACCTGCAAGTTTTACAAAGCATTGAAATAAATTGCGGCTGCCAGAAATGTCATAAATGAGAATTCATTTGGATTATAATGCTTTACAGAGCATTGTATTCTGTAATCATTTTTAATTTTAATTATTCATCAATCACCTCACAATACCTTTTATAAACTGATGAAGAACTGGTGAAAACAAAAATAACAATTAGGCATTTCTTTAACCATAATTAAAATTGTGTTTCAAACGATACCAGTTTACAGATTATTCAAATTAAGAAATTAAATTGTAAGCAGTGTGATGTATGTGCAAGTAGAGGTATATATTTATCAAGATATGCACACATACACAAATGGTTTAGACTTTAATTTTGACAGGATATGGTAAGATTTATGCAATATGATTTTCCTTTGTGCTAGAACAGTTATTAAAAAGACGTGTATTAGATGTATATTGAGTCATTTCCCTTTGTATACAAGTGAAGAAGAGGTGGATGAAAATTGTCAACCACATGGGTTATGTCTGATAACATAGGATTCTATGAAGCCCATTTAAGGTTCCTCTCTGCCTGCTGTTTGGACTACAGAGATTTAAAATTAATCTGAAATTGATCTTTAGAGATCCCATAAATGCTGGTAGACATCAAAGCTTGGTTTTTTGCAAATATGTTTCTACTAATATTTAGTGGCCACTATTTTTGAATACAGAAAGCACTGGCATTCATGCATATTCTCCTCTGTTCTGTTATCTTTTCCAGCACAAAATGAGTAGAAACAAACAAAACATTTTGTATTTATGTTTTACTTTTCACATCTTGAGCAAAACCCATATGCAAATAAACTGTCTATTCACAGTTTATTTACTTTAGAATACAGAACCTTCCATTATTTCCAGACAGAGGTGTTAGATTCCTGTTACCATATCGCTTTACTTTTTTGTTCAATGTGGTGTATAACTCCTGTATCCTAGAATTTGTAGATAAGTAAGTATGTAAGAATTTGTGGTTATAAACTCAGAATCACTATGTAATAGTGGTGGGGAGGCCCGCCGCATGTGTCCTGTTCCTTTGGTGTCCGGTTCCTCTATGGCGCGTGCCGGCTTGCTTCCTGGTTTATGCGCCGGCATGATGACGTCATTGCGCATTTGGCACGAGATTCAGAATATAAAAGGGGAATTCAATGTTAGCAAGTTTGCCCGTTGTTATGTTCTATTTAGAAAAGTTCCTAAGTGCCTTGCCATTGTGGTTTCTGTCTGATCTACTGTGTATTGACCCTTGCTTTGCCTGAGTACTCTGTTATTTCCAATTCTGATCTTTATCTGCCTGATTACTCCGACTTCTCCAATCCTGATCCTGCCTGTTTGTGACTACGCTGACTTCTCTAATCCAACCTTTTGCCTGTACACTGACTATTCTAAGCTCTCCTATCTCCGGCCTGCCTGTTCATGGTGGTGTTCTTCCTTTCAGTATCCTGGTGAGACGATTTTGCCCCTTTGCTCGTCCAGAACCGTTAGCTCCTCCTCTCAAATAAGACCTGGCGGCCTCCAATTAGCCGAGTGCGCCTCCCGAGGTGAAAGGCGGCGGTTATAGGCAGAAGTGAGAGCCGAGAACAGGGAGCCTAGCTTGGGTTCTGGATAAAGGGTGCTGAACATGACACACTGCAGGTGGAGCAATCTTAATTTAGATATTTGACTGAGCTGGCCCACAATGTTCTACCATGTCACATCATTTAAATGGAATTATCCAAATTTTTACTATTAGAATTAATACTGTCATTTACCATGTAATGTCATAATATTTGTTCCATCTGTAGCCCCTGCTGTTCCTATGCGTTTGGTGGGAATTATCAAATTAGTTCACTAAACCAAAAAAAAAATCTCTTAAAAGTAGTAGAATAGATTAGAATATTAGTATTATAATGGAATAGATTAGAATTTTAGTATCAGAATAGATTATATTAAACTAACTACTTCTTGGCTGAAAGTGGAATTAAAACTGTTTACTTGCAATTGATCCAACAAAGTTAATTTTCAGCCTTAGATCAAAATTTTCCTTCCTGACACCACTGGGGGGCAGATTTACTAAGCTCCAGTGATTAGTTTGAATGCAAAAATATTCAAATTTAAAGTATTTTTTTGGGTACTTGAATCTAATGATTTGAACGATTTGACGTAAAAATCGGTCGACCATTTGATAATCAAAGTACTGTCTTTTAAAAAAATCCTTCGACTCAATACTTTGCCAAATAAAAGCTACCGAGTTGAATGTTAGCCTATGGGGACATTGTAGATTTTGGGCACTTTTTATGATCAAATAAAAATCATTCAATCGATCGCTTAAAATCGTTTGAATCGTTCTATTAGAAGGATTTTTATTTGATCGTTCGATCAAACCTTTTGCGCTAAAATTGATTTTACTTCGAGGGTCGAATTCGAGGACTGATAAATCTGCCCCGGGGTGTCATTTATAAAGTTTGCTCAGCGCATATTTATTTGCAAATAGTTTTATTGCCCATGTTTTTTACACTAAAATATTGCACTGCTGTGCCTATCTTTCTGCTTTTTGCGAATTCACATTGTGAACAAATTTTTGCAAATGGTTCTCAGATGAGATGGGCATTTGCGTGAGTGCAGCCACTGTTTGAGTCTGTAGTGCATGAAAATAGCATTGACAGCAATTTAAATTTGCGATTTGCAAAACTGTTTTGCAAATATTTTCTCCACCACTAAAGTCGTGGAGTAAGTGTGTGTGTGCATAAATATTTGCAATTTGTTATTTTTGCCATATTTTAAAAGCTCTTATGGGCATTCCCAATATGAAAAAACATTCAAAATTCTGTTTGTCCATTAAATACACCACTCTTATTCAGCTTTATATATATATAACCAGGACAAATATATTCACTGTGCAAATCATTCTGCGCTGCACAAACTTTATAAATGAGCCCTAATAATTCTATCCAGTCCTTGTTTAACTTATTTATAAGAGAGATCAAATTCACTAGCGACATATTTGTTTTGCTAAATAGTCATCAACATGATCATGTGCAGGGATCTGACATTATTTATATATATATATAACTGTGTGATATAAACATTCAATGGGTTTAAATACCTTAACTCTAACACTTTTTTTAATGTCACAGTTAAACAGCAGCCTTTATGTTAATGTTTGCATCATTGTACAGTAAGGGGACTATTTACCAAAATGTAAAAATATCTCACTCTTTTCTTAAAAACACTTCTCCCAAACTCCTGTTCACATTTTTACTGTATTTAATAATAAATCTACTGGTGCAGGAAAAGACTCGATAAAATCATGAAAAAAACTGATTCATACGATTTTTTGGGATTTGACACCCGAAAATTAAGATTTTTTTTGATTATCTCCAGAAAACCACAAATTTTTCAGATTGTTGTAAGAAACCCAACGGAGATCATGATATCTTCCAATTATAAACTGACATCTGCCATTGACTTCTACATAAGATTTCAGATGGAGAACTTTTTATTCAGACTTTTGACAGCCTCAGGGCTTAATATATCTCCAAAAATTCAAGTTTTCTCTATGAAAAAATTGTGTTTTTCCCCTTTAAAACTCAGACCAGAAAAAAATCGGACTTTAAAAAATAACCCCCTAGGTGTTTTATTGTTTTTTTTTTTTTTTTTTTTGCTGTTGCTTTGAGGCATACCCATACTTTTAAACATACTGTTGTTTGATCAGGTAACTGAAGAATTTTATCCCCTTACATCTTCTCTCCTTACCTCCATCAAACCTGTTTTTTTGATGATAAGAAATGTAAAGGGGAGATTTATGCACAATTCTTTGCTTAGCTATTCATTTCTTTGTTAGCCAGTGACATAACATTACAGCAGCATTTACATAAGCACATACTTTTAAAAAGGTAAGTTGTTTTCTTATTTTCCAATGTTGTCTGAATTGTTAAAAAAAAATTCAGCCTGATTTTCTCAATGTTGGCAGAGTATGTCACCTAGCTATTATTGAAGCAAAATTTCAGGAGAATAGGCAGGCACACTCAAACAGAGAGATAAATAAATTCAGAATTATTTTTAAAAATAACACATAGAAAAGTTTGCCTTATACATGTAAGAGGGAATGTAATAAATAATAAAGGCAGTAATGGAAAAATATATCCGTAATGTGAAAAGTTATGCCTCTGTACAAACAAATTTGCCTTTGTGTGAATTTAATAAAACCCGGAAAATGTTTAGCGACCACTTCCGACAGTGGAAGGAGGTTTGCAAATGTTATTAGTTAGCACCATTGCGCAGTGAATGTAATAAAACTTCTTAATGAAAAAGTTATGTTTGCTCCAAAAGATTGCGACACCTTCAAGCTCTTCTTAAAAGTAGGCAATGTGCAATTCAAATTCACAATGCGCAATTAAGATTAGCAATTTAATAATAGTTTAAGGAAGAGTATTACATTGCAAAATAAGACTTTTTATTCTTATTTGTGCTAATTCTTTTGCTTTTTGTAACTTTTATTACATTCCCCCAGTAATGCCTTATCACAGGCACTTAGGCTACATTATCTAGCTGTTTATATCCCCAGGTTATTGACCAGTGTGGCACCAAGGAATATATCAAGATTTCACAAATAATTTTCATTCATTTCCCATAGTCAAAGCCAACACAGGGGATGGAAGGGAGCTTCCATGACCATAATCATGTCCCATTGTCAATGATTGCTAAAAATATAGGAAATTGGGATCACAATAAAACATTGAGAATGTTTTTCCTGTAATTACATTTTTCACAATCACAATCATATTTAGGAGAAAACATTTGAATCAAATGGTCCCAATCATGTTTAGTTACAAAAATGTTAATGACTAACAAAAATCGTATTTTTTCTTTATTTATTAATGAGTTTGATTTAATAATCAGTTGCAGGTTGAGAGTGTTGCTCCTTTAAATAATGGTACCAGTATGGTTGTAACTGATACTTAAAAGGCAAATGTGCTAAATCAGTTCTTTTCTTCAGTGTATACAATAGAAGAATTCCCATGCTCACTTCATAGCTGCACTAATGGCTCAGCTCAATCTAGTCAGTGTCTGACTCAGGATATGATTCATAAAGCTTTAATAAAAATTTATGTAAACAAGGCTCCAGGGCCTGATGGAATACACCCCCGGGTTCTAAGAGAGCTTAGCTCAGTTTTAGACTGGCCACTATTTCTGATTTTCCCAGATTCACTTTCATCTGGTATGGTGCCTATGGAGTGGAGAAAAACTGATGTCATTCCAATATTTAAAAAGGGATTAAGATCTCAGCCTGGCAATTATAGGCCAGTAAGTTTGACATCTGTGCTGGGCAAATTATTTGAAGGCTTGTTAAGGGATCACATTCAAAATGTTGTCCTATTAAATAGCATCATGAGCAGCAATCAACATGGATTTATGAAGGATAGGTCATGTCAGACAAATTTGATTGCTTTTTATGATGAGGTAAGTAAGATGCTGGACAGTGGGGGAGCAGTAGATGTAATCTGTTCGCATTTTGCCAAAGCGTTTGATACCGTGCCCCACAAACGACTGCTTTCTAAAAGTCTGTTTGGCTTAATAAAGTAATTGCATATGGATAGGAAACTGTCTACAGGATCAGGTACAGAGGGTGGTTGTTAATGGTTCATTCTCTACTTGGAGTAAGGTTCTTAGTGGGGTCCCTCAGTGCTCGGTATTGGGTCCACTTTTATTTAACTTGTTCATTAATGACTTAGGGGAGGGTGTTGTAAGTAATGTATCAGTGTTTGCAGATGACACAAAACTATCCAGCCCAATTAATTCCATCCAGGATGTGGCATCCTTGCAACATGATCTTGACAAACTGGCAATCTGAGCAGCTAAGTGGCAAATGAGATTCAATGTTGATAAATGTAAAGTCATGCACCTGGGATGTAAGAATATCCAAGCCACTTATACCCTTAATGGGACTGCACTAGGCAAATCCATTATGGAAAAGGACCTTGGAGTCCTTGTAGATGATAAACTTGGCTGTAGCAAGCAATGCCAGTCAGCAGCATCAAGGGCAAATAAGGTCTTGAGCTGTATTAAAAGGGGCATACAGAGTTATGAAAGCTCACATTACAAGTTCACATTGACTTCTGAAGAAAAAAATCATCAGCTTTAAGTTGCATAGGTTTTTCATGCAATTATTAAATTTATGCATTCAATTTATTTATTTTTAAGAAATCATTGGGCAGCTTTTTTACATGAGTACATAAGCTGCTGACTGAAGAACTGAGGGAGTTGTATCGACAGATGTTTTATTTGTTATTATTTCTGTCATTCTTTGGTAGGGGTTCTGGCAAACATATCAGTTTTGGTATTGCAGTCCTCTACACCACCCTTACTTGCAATAAAGGGCACAAGTGTAGTAGCCTGCTTGTGTGGACATTTTGATATTGGGCATTCCTGCTGTTTTTCCATTGCCTTATTATTCTTATTCATGATTCTGTTTTCCCCTTTTCCTGTCAAAGTTGTGAGCAGCAGGGAGCAGGCCAGTCTTACTTGCCATTTTTAATAAATATACCAAAAGTTCCTGTGGTTGTTGGACTGTTTCACTTGAACTAACACTGTACAACCATTTAACCAAGCTAGCCAAGCAGTTTATCACAACAAGGTTCTATTGATAGTTTACAGCTATCAATAGAACTAGTTCATTTAATGTCTGAATACGAAATACAGTATAATGATGCACTAATAACAAAACTGCCTCGTGTGTGGATTTTATTAAGATTTATTAGGAAGGATCTAATAGGTAATTTACTTGACTCAGGGGCCACACAAAGGTATCGGTTCTAATAATGTATTCGTGGACCCTTGTAATTCATTCTATGGGTAAAATAGGTTTTTGTTATTTTACATTTCATTTTACATTTATCTTCCATTTTCTTTGGGTTATAGTCGATTAAAATGGGTAGTATTTAGCAGATTACTTTACTTGACCAAGGAGATTACACGCAAATGTGTGTATTATGGTAATGTATGCATGGCTCATGTTTATTCCTTGCTAAAGTAAAATAAGATTTGCAATGGTCTCTAGTACATTATTGCAAATTGCCTGAATTATTACTATGCTGGGGCCTCAGACCTCTTGACATTATTTTTTAGATCAGTCAGCAGTATAAAAACAATTTACTACAGATCTACCTGATTTTGGAAATCCACTTTAAAGGAACAGTTCAGTGTAAAAATAAAAACTGGCTAAAAAGGTAGTCTGTGCAAAATAAAAAATGTATCTAATATAGTTATTTAGCCAAAAATGTAATGTATAAAAGGCTGGAGTGACTGGTTGTCGAACAGAACAGAACACTACTTCCTGCTTTTCAGCTCTCTAACTCTGAGTTAGTCAGCAACTTGAAGGGGGGCCACATGGGATATAACTGTTCAGTAAGTTTGCAATTGATCCTCAGCATTCAGCTGAGATTCAAAAGCAAACAGTGATGGCCCATGTGCCCCCCCCCCTCAAGTCACTGATTGGTTACTGCCTGGTAACCAATCAGTGGAAACCAAGAGAGCTGTAAAGCAGGACGTAGTGTTCTGGCTATTATGTTACACATCCAGTCACTCCAGCCTTTATACATTACATTTTTGGCTAACTAACTATATTAGAATTTTTTTTATTTTGCACA
Source organism: Xenopus petersii (assembly GCA_038501925.1). Taxonomy (NCBI): domain Eukaryota; kingdom Metazoa; phylum Chordata; class Amphibia; order Anura; family Pipidae; genus Xenopus; species Xenopus petersii. Next base: position 24,971,464 of record CM076677.1, read on the forward strand.
GCTTATATATTTACCCAGTTTTTATCTTTATACTCAACAATTCCTTTAAGACTTATTACAGTATTAAAATTAACAGCCCTATTACAAGTAAAGGGCACAATCTCAGACCTCCATGGGATTTAATGTTTGCAATGTTTTAACCAATATATAGAAGGGGCATATTTATTTAACCTCAAATTTTTCTGGTTGATTTTTTAAAGGGGGAAAACTCTTAATTTTTTGAGGAAAAAAACTAAATTTTTTGGGAGATTCATTGTACTTTGAAGCTGCTACAGTTTTTAATCTGAAAATACCCCAGCTAAAACCTGTCAAGATCATGCAGAAGTCAATGGCAGGTGGTCCCTTTAACAATTGGAACATGTTTTTTACCTTCAAGATTCTCAATAGTTTCTGGCTGTTTGAACGGGTTTTCATTCCATGATCGAATAAATCCTATTTTTTTGGCTGACAATTTGATAAAGTTGCATTTTCTGAACATCAATTTGAAAAACACAATTCAAAATGACTCTCGATTTTGTCATGAGTTTTTGATGCAAGTTGTATTGGTAAATTAAGGTGATTTGGGAGTTTGGTCAAATTTTTTCTAATAAAGTGAGAAAAAGTTGAGTTTTAGTAAATATGCCCCTATGTGTTGCAGGTTCATTTTCCTAAACAACTCCCTAGAATTCATAGAACTTCGGTTTTTCTTGCTCTTATTGACTTTGACAATGTTCTTCACTACTTGAAGAAATGTACAGTTATAGCAAATGCTAACGCTGTCAGAAAGGCAATTCTCATCATCTCCTGTTCGAGTGATCCTGAAAGTGCCACAGTCTGTGAGAAACAACTTGTTTTTCAACTAAATGAATGAAAAGAAATTTCAGGCAGGGAAGGGCGTTTTGACCACCACATGTTTTCCTGTGCATGTCAAACCACCCAACCTGATGTGCACATAGCCTGAAATCTTCATTTGCTTAGCCATAAATTGTTAACATTGTAAAATTGGCTTACATAGAAAAATACATACAGCACAATTACTTTAACCAGTTATGTTGTCACCAGTGCATGCACAGTTTGTGATTATAGAAACACATTCAAAAAAGAAAAGAAATGAATGAATTAATGAATTAATGCCTATAAAAACAAATACAAATGAAAGGAATTAAAATGAACTATAGAATCATGAATACAAGTAATTAGCAATACCACTTTTTAGCTGATACAAAAACAGTAATGTAACAAGCACAAACAATTCGAAATGCTGTCAAAAAAGGATAAAGGACATCCTCTTGTTCATTCTTAATACATCCAATTACTAAACAACATTAACATGCACCTACAGTACTCTTAAGCTAAACTGCATTTTAATGGAAAATTAATGAGTTTTAGTTTTGAAAATTCACTGGTCTATGGGAAGTTTGGTCCATTGAAGTTTCAAAGTTTAAATGGAAGTTAATTTGCACCTCTGATAAATAGAATTTTCATTTCATTTTTCCAACTCTAGGAATATCTCTAGCTTTATGATCTGGCCAATGTTACATTACAGAGACTCAATTAAATTAGAAGGGTGATTCCAAAACAATCCAGGGGAATTTCAGAGGGGAGTAATTGCTGAGTCTGCACAGTCAAGCAATAGTTTTTAGAAAAATCCTCAAGTTCCAACACCTTTCAAAACCCTAGCTGGGGGTTTAAATGCATTACATTTAAGGATTTTCCAATAAATCTTTGAGTGTGCAGAATAAGCAGTTATTTTTCCATGTTTGACATTGAGGTTGTTATATGTGTCATCCCCCTGTGAATCTGCACTTCACATGTTTACTATAGGGTATGCATCCTTTGATCTATACTTGTACAGTTTAGATATTCTACTTCATTCCTTCCATGTGATTAACTAGATTATATGATGGTCAGCATTGTCTATTAATACTTTCAGCAAATAGAATGCTGACAGATTGTATTTTGCTCATATAATATCATTGGCTGTATATATGTAGACTAGGCTTTATTAAAGTGGACCTGTCAACCAGACATAAAAAGCTGTATAATAAAAGTCCTTTTCAAATTAAACATGAAATCCAAATTCTTTTTTTATGAAAGCATTCATAGCTGTTGTAAACTCATTTAAAAATCTCAGCTTTCAATCAAATATTGCCTGTCCCTCCCCTATGCCTTAGGCATAGAGGTGGGGCAGACAATTACTTACACTTTCTATTCAGCACTTCCTAGATGTTACTGCTCTCCCCACATTCCCCTGTTCTCTTATCCATTTAATTGTGTACCCAGTGTATGGGGATGGACATCAGGTCCCCCATTCTGGTGCAAAAGCAAGATTCGGAGATGATGCAAGGCTTGCCTTAGTAACAGTGTCCACAAAATGGCTGCTGCCTGCTTGCTATAATTATGAATTCCCAGACTGAAGAAAACAAGATTCAAATAATTTATATTGGGCAATTAAAGTTCATTTTGCTTGACTAACATGATAAAATAGGATTTGGAATAATTTTTTTTGGGTGACGAATCCCCTTTAAGGGGATCCCCTTTAAGGCTTTTACAGTGCAGATAATTGGCATACACAGTGATGTGTCTATTTTCTGGTACATATAAAGGTATTTTATATCAATGTTACCATGGTAAATTCAAAGTGAAAAGAAAATCCCAACCTCTTGCCCCCAAGATAACTGTCATAAAACAAAGTATACTAGAGACAAAAGGGGACAAACAGACAAACCATATTTCCAGATTTTTCATTTTTATTTACAGCTTCCAGAGTGTATATTTTATTTTACCACAATATTTTTAATCATTGAACCTTACATTCCCTTTGATAATCTTTAAGGCTCAGTCAGAACAACCCCATACCATTCCTTGATAGCAGTGCACTGTCTTGAAACTACTCCACCTTAGGTCTGGATAATTTATCAAATATACTTCAGTGTATTTTAGAACTTGAAAAAAATACAGTACATGAATTTTTAATTATTTTAACTAGTGGCTTCTCAGTAAAAAAAACACTCAAATGCTATAGGCCATTAAGGTATCTTTCCTGTTACACTCACATATAAATACAGTAAAAATGTTTATATTAAGCCAATAATGGATATACATTTATAAGCTTTCCGTTATTGAGACTTATATAATATCTGTTTTTAAGAACGTATAGGTTTATAGTCTTATTTCTGCGACTTTATTGTATGGTTAATAACTTTGCACTCCCACTGAGAAAGTGCAGTTGCCATAAATATTGCAGACAAGACATGGATTTCTCAGACTGAACACTTTATAGATTAGTGAATTCTTTCAGGTAGCCCATAAAAGAGAAGGTGCTTTTCAGAGATAAGATATCATGACATTTAATCAGAAAAGCAAGACCATACTGCAAACAGAAAATTCTATCAATGGAACAACAGCGTGTTGAAAAATTATGTACATGGCCATTTTATCGTATTTCTTGTCACTTAAGTAAAAGGAGAGCAGTATAATGCATGTAATATGAAGGTAATAACATTATACAGTCAATGATACAAGGGTCTTTCAGCAAAATTCATAGCTATAATTAAGCCTATTTGTATAGATGAATTTGGATGTAATACTCCCCCAGTGTATACTAGGAGATGCAAATGAAAAAGGGAGTTTGTGGAAGCCATTAACCATTGAGAAACAATGAAAAATGTAAAGTAAATGGATAAAAAATGACTGAACAGAATATTCTAAATATATTTACATTTCATGTGCATTAATGGGGGTACACATAGCGCCAACAGCTGCAAAAAAATAGCACTCACATTAGATTATTAGTTGCAGGCTTAGTTGGTGAGTTAAAAGGGCATGTAAAGGCAAAAAAATAAAATCCAATTTTTACTTTCTTTAATGAAAAAGAAACCTATCTCCAATATACTTTAATGTGTAGCGTTTTTATAAGAAACCTGACTGTATGCAGTGAAATTCTCCCTTCATTTACTGCTGTGGATAGGAATTGTCAGATGGTCCCTAACTGCTGAGCAGGGAAACAATCATACTTATGAACAGCAGGGGGAGCCCCCGCCTTACTTCCCAGCCATGCAGAACTCAAGCTGCTTTGTTAATGACGATCCCTAAGCAGCCCAGACCACACTAAGCATGTGCACAGTCTTAGTCTTAGATGGTGACCCCCTGTAGCCAACTTTGAAAGCATAAATTATTTGTTTGATTAGGCTTGTGGTGCAGTAAGTTCATGTTTATATTTAGTATACAAAATACAGCATTTCTAGCCTTATTTTATTTTAGACTTTACATGCCCTTTAAGCAGAATGTGGAAATAAGACATAAATTCTTGAAGGGGAAATTAAGAAAGTGCCTTGTCCCAGTGGATATTGATGCAATTATGGGGGGATCAATAATAACAAAAATTGACGGCAGATATCACCAATAGTGAAACATGTTATATAACTCTCATAGTGGAGATTTTAGTGGGGCTGTGTTGGTAGGATCTAGGGGAAAGAATTTTTAAAAACTAATTGACAAGCTACAAGTTTATTGGATTTATACTTTAAAAACAAGTGTCTCTAATGACATCAATTATGATTGGAATATATCTTGCTTTTATTGACTAGCAATACAGTGTGGGTATACAGGGCCAGATTTCTGTTTACGGTGCCCCTAGGCTGGCCACGGTCCTTCTGCTCTGCCCCCCTCCTTTCCCCATGCAGAAGATCGCATGCATTCGCGCACACTCCCCCCATGCGGAAGCATGCCCTTGTGGTTATGCGCAAACACTTGCACTGTCCCTATGTGCACTGTCCCTATGTGCATTGGCAGATGGTGCGGCTGGAGAGCATGCCACCCCTCAAATTGTTCCGCCCTAGGCCTGGGCCTTTATCACCTCGCCACAAATCCGGGCCTGTGGGTATAAATCAAGGTTCTTAAAATAACTTATTAATTACCTCTCTTACTCGTTACTAGTTCTTGATGTGCATGTGCTTTTTTGTTTATACTGGACCTTCAATGACTGTAAAAGAAATGGATATGTGGAATTTTCACACTTATATAGACAATATTTGATTATGTATTTATATATAATTATATTTACTTTATGTTCTACAAGGATGCGCAGGGCTGTACAATCTTACAATGTGCTAAAGTACAGAGAGGACAAGTATGTGTATCATAGTAAATACAATAATTATGTATTAATACACAGATATTAAGTGCTATTTGGTAAGAGACATTTACTAATATTTCAGGTCGACAAAATGGATAAAAAACCCTCACATTTTTTAAGTAGAAACACAAAAAAACTCAAAAAATGTGAATTTCAATTCGAATCATGTGACTTTATCAAATTGACGCTCTAAAAGCTCAAATTTATTTACTTTTGGAGCAAAACCCAGCATCAAACATTCCAAAACTCCCAAAATTCCTGTAAGTTAAAAGCATCTTCAAATGGTTAAAGGGACAGCTGCCATTGATTTTACATGAATACAACAGGTTTTATATGGAGTATTTTCGGATTCAGACTTTTAGTAGCTTCGGGGTATAATGCATCGTGAAACATTCTAAGTTTTTTTTCCTCTAAAAATTTGCGTTTTTTCACTGAATAAAATCGACTAGAAAAAATCGAGCTTTAATAAATAACACCCTAAATGTGTGGATAACATACTGGCACAAATTAATTAGAGGGCAAAAGTGCTAAAGTTTGGGCATTGGTTCTTTAGTGCCAGGATTAAATTGACTAAATAATGTTCTTGTGCTCCAAAAGGTAAAGTTTTTTCTTGGAGAGATTTGATTGAGTGAGGTAAAAAGGTATGGAATTTTTGAGGCAAGGAGCAGTGAGATATGAAGATTTTTATTCATCCAGGTCATGGTATATCTAATAAAAGTAATTCAAAAAACAACTGGACTTTCTGAGTAATTATTGAAGACGTTTCACTTCTCATCCGAGCAGAGAGAAAGGTTTAAGACAAGAGGAGCAGAGGAGACGGCCAGTGACATACAGGGAGACAAGTAAAGAATTGTAGTGAGGAGGAGAGAAAGGCTTTGAATGTTAGAGTAAAGATTATATTAGCTATCCTTTGATTAACAGGCAGCCATCTGCCAAGTAGGGTTGCCACCTTTTCTCAAAGTTTTTACTGGCCGGTGGGGGGCAGGGACAAAAGAGGTATTCCATGATGCAAAAAGGGGGTGGAGCCACATGTTGTGCCACAAAAGGAGTGGAGCCACATCATGATATGGCCAGAAGGCCAAAAAATGGTAAGTTCTAAGCGATTTGAGTGCTTTTTTAAGTGTATTAAAAAAATTTCCACCAACTACATTTCCAGTAAATGTGTAATACCAGCCCCGGCTTTGGCAGGTGTTTTACCGGTTAGGCCGGTAAAATACCGGCTGGGTGGTAACCATACTGCCAAGGGATGCATGTTTCTTTGATTAAATGATATTATGCTGTAAGCGACGGAGAAAAAGGTCATATCCAATACATTCCATTGCTAAAGGGAAGCACCATGTTTTTTTGTCCACAATGCAACTTGCTCCCATTTATTTGCACAGGGGGCTTTCAAATGTAACTCTGTGAATCCTATTCTGAAGACCAGAGGTGGATTTACCATATAGGGCCTGTGTTTAAGGCAGTAGATTTAAGGGGATGGACCCCTGCTGCTGGATACTATCCTTTTAAATCCATCATCCATGTGCCATGGTGACATATCCACTGATGGCTCGCACATGCACAAATGTGCACTCTCAGGTCCGGTGCCTAAATATGCTATTGCTGGAGATTTGCAGTGTTACCAGAGTACAGAGCTCCTCTTGCAAAGAAGAGTATTGCATTATGCACCTTTGCGGCTGTGCACCAGATGCACCAGATGTGTTTTCTGCCTGCAATCTCTTCAAATGTTCCCCTCTCCCAAGCAGATTTCAGCAAGAGATCTTAGAGTATACAGACATTGAATGCTGCTTTAAATAGCTTGTGCATGGGTTAATATCTGGAGAAATAATATTCTTATTTTATTCAATGCATTTTTAGTATAATTTTATATTAAAAGGTTGCCTTTTATTTAAATTTCAGAGCAAGAGGTTCTGCATGATTTTACATTATATCAATTGAATTGAATGCATTCATGCTTATAATTTCTCCGTTCCATCTAAATTCTATTGTCACAGATGGTTTGTTTTACATAATGCAGCAGTGTTTATCTCGTAAAGTAAAAGAGCAGCAGGTCCACTTAATTAAGAAGCTACAAATAAAACCCACATCCCTTTATGAATGAAAGAGGAGTAAATATATTGTATTTAAATCATTAAAATGGCATTTAAAACAATTTACATATATGCACTACTTTGTTCCAGCTCATTCAGCAGAAAGGGCAAGTTTAATTATTTTGCACACCACTAAAGAGGAAACTGAAGCCTTATTATTACTTTATATACTGTGAAGGGTTCTGCAGAAATTAGGTCTACATTTTGCCTACTGGAACTGCTATCTAAACTATAGTAGAACTGGATTCCAAACCTTTATTTTCTTAAAAACACTCTAGTCTGGTGTGCTACGAACATTTGATTATTATCAAGCATTGCCTGTTCACTGTAAATATCTCAAATAGGGCCTTTAGCGTATCCGAGTCGATTGCAGCGCACAAAAAAAAGGGTCCTGCACTTTGACATGCTGCTAAACAGAAACATGTCTGATAATGGTGATGTAAATAACAACATATTTCATGCAAAGCATTAAATAATTATTATTTAATATAGATGTGTCTTTATCACTTACGTTGTTGTGACTCCCTGAAGATATAAACATGTCATTTATGCTTCTAACTAGGGATGCACCGAATCCACCATTTTGGATTCGGTGAAACCTTGAATCCTTTGCCAAAGATTCGGCTGATTATCGAGCCGAATCCTAATCATAATTTGCATATGCAAATTAGGGGCGGGAAGGGGAAAACATTTTTTGCTTCCTTGTTTTGCGACACAAAGTCATGCAATTTCCCTGCCAGCCCCTAATTTGCATATGCAAATTATGATTCAGATTCAGATTGGCCGGGCAGAAGGATTTGCCTGAATCCGAATCCTGCTGAGAAAGGCAGAATCCCAAATCGAATCCTGTATTCGGTGCATCCCTACTTCTAACCATTCTCAGGCATCTTTTAAACACCCCGTTACACTTCTGAAACTTGAACCAAGGATCTTTTAATTTATGTCTCCATTCCATGTTGTTCCTGATGAATGTAGGGTAGACATTTGCATGAATTTTCCCTGTGGACTCGCTGGCTATTTAGGTCCAGTCAATCATGATTAGTCCTTATAAGGCTTTCCACTTCCCCTTCTCTGGGCCTGAGCATTGTAGCCCCTGTACTGTGTTCTTGTCCTAGCTCTAGTAATTCCTAGCACTTGCCATCCCTTGTCCTTAATTTGTATACTGGGCTTGCCTTATATCTACTGATGACCAAAACCATCCTGTTTCACATTGCTATTTTGAAACTATATTGCTAATTATTGAAACTGCAGAAAATTTCACAAAACCATGCCATTTTTTTCCAAAAAGCACTGGAGTCAAAGGGGTATAGTTATCAAAGAGTGAAGTTAGAGATAACTACAGTTCGCTAGAGTGAAATATCTATTTGTCAAAGGGTGAAAGAAAAAGTTCACCCTTTGATAAATATTCCTTTAAAAATCCCATAGAAATGAATGGAGAGAGGCGGTATTTCACACTAGCGGACTGTAGTGATCTCAGCCTTTACTTTTTGATAAATATATCCCAATGGGAAGTTTAAATTACATTAAGGGGCAGGTTTATCAAGGGTCAAATTTTGAGTTTATGGGAGTTTATAAAAACTCCCATAAACTCAAAATTTGAAATAAAACCCGACCAATTGAAATTTATTTAAAAAATAGAATTTTTTTAAATGCGGGTGAATAGAATTGACCTGCAAACTCGAATCAAATTTGATCAAATTCAATTTGAGTTTTTACACTAAAAAATAATTAAAAATAAATATTTTTTTCAAAAGTCCACCAAACGACTCCAAATTGATTGAAGGAGGTCTATGATGAGCTAAAACCCCAATTTGGAATGTTTTAGATGGCGAATACTTGAATTCAAATTCTTAAAGGGACAGTACATGATAAATTTTGACATTTGAATTTTTATTTTTTTTATCTCAAATCAAATTTGGAATATTCCCTAGTCAAATTACAATTAAATCAACTCAAAATTGAATTAAATTTGAACCTTGATAAACCTCCCCCAAAGGTTAAATGTTTTTTATTGGCCGTTCTGGATGGTCATTTCTCCTGTTTCGAAAAATTTGTGAAACTCGAAAATTGATACTCACATTTTTATGTTCGCGTCAATTTCGACACTAAAGTCAATGGGTGTCTGAATAGTGTCGACATGCAACGGTTTTGACGCAAGTAACTTTTCCTGCCCGATTCCTGTCTCAAGAAACAAAACCAAAAGCTTCATAGCAAAAACCAGAGGGATAGCTCACACAGCAGCCAGATCACAACAACCGGGGGAAAATTTCTGAAGCTCCAAATATGCACACAGGATCCTCTGCTGACCGACTCAAAAAAGGATCAATCAAACGTGTTGTTAAAAACTTCCAAACTTTATTCAAAGTTTCTTAAAATCACATAAGGATGGCTGGGCAGGGAGAGAGCACAGCTTTGCGCATTTCATAACCAATATGAGTCACTTCACGTGGAATACAGGAATGAAGTATCTAAGTAAATTAATCTTGATCCAGGGAGGTGCCAGGAAAAACGTACCACAAAACAGATTTGAGCTGGGGTTCCTGCCTACTACTGATCTACAATAGCTACCAGCTGGCTCTGCCTATTCTTTTTCTATATCTACTATGTCCTGGTTCTGCATAGAACTGGTAGACACCAGGTAAGTCTTGCTGCAGTATTGTCTGGTCTTTTTCTAGTGCCCTTTCTGGACCTTTTCTCCTCAACTGAAGGATTCACATCTTTTATTAACCTAAGTTTCAGGGGATTCTCTATTAGTACTTGGTATCTCTCAGAAAATAGTATTACTTCACACATAGAATGAATTAATTCCAATAAAATTTGCAGCACAATTTAAAATTTAGCAATTGTCACATTCCATTAAACCTTCAGTAAGGGGCAGATTTATCAAAGGTCGTGGTGAATTTTCGAATGAAAAAAAATCGACTTTATTGTACTTTTTTGTGTTTTTTGTGTGTGAATTTAAAAAAAATCCAAAATTCGAATATCAATGTAATGTACTGTCACTTAAAAAATTAGACTTCGACCATTCGCCATCTAAAACCTGCCGAATTTCTGTTTTAGCCTATGGGGGACCTCTTAGAACCTATTTGGAGTCAATTGGTGGACTTTGAAAAATCAAAGTGTTTTTTGGGGAAAAACTTTGAACAGAATTCGATCGAATGTGCTTTTCCTTCAATTCGTATGATTCGAATTCGGCCGAATACAGACCTATTCGATCGAAAATGGACCTGTTTGACCAAAAAAAAACCTTTGACTTAATTTCGATTGGTCTTTTTGAATTCGAATTTCAAAGTTTTTTCAATTTGAAATTCAACCCTTGATAAATATGCCCCTAAATGTTTCCAAGTAAAGTTATACAACAGCTAAATATCTGTTCATGTTTATAACATTTAAAAATAATAGAATCAACATTTTATAAACATGAAGTTTAAGAAAGTGCCTGGCACGAGGGAATGAAAAATCTTACTCTAATGCACCTACTAATTTTATACCCACAAAAGGCAGCTGCTGGTTGACCATTAAAAGCAAACATTTGGTTGCTTGGAATATTTTAACATTGGGACAATCCGCATGTGCATTGAGCAAAATGCAATTTAGAGCACATTTGCCATGTTTTTTTCCCATAATCCATTGTTGCGAACAGTTGCGGTTGCATGGGAGGGTTGCAATTGCATTGTGTCTGACACAGTTGCGGGCAATTTGTCAAAATGAAAGCAAGTGCTCACACATTTTTTTCACAAATTTGACACAATTGTGGCGAAGTTGGCTTTACCGTGTTTGGCCTGATATTTTAGACATAACTGTAGTGACGGGTCGAATTTCTCCTGTTTTATTTCGCCGTTTCACACAAAGTCTCGAAACGGCAAAAAATTTGTGAAACTCGAAAATTGATGCTTGCGTGATCTGCTTTAAAGTCAAAAGGCATCTGAAGAGTTTTGACGTGCAACGGTTTTGACGCGAGAAACTTTTATGATGTCAATTTATTCTCTAATGGTGAAACACGGAAGTTCGCCATGAATTTGCTCCTGCGAAATTTATTTCGCCCATCACTACGTATATGTGCTGTGCCTATTGACGCAGGGTGCAAGGGAAACCCTGGAGCTACCACCAGGGAGGATTGGGAACTCTGGTCTAGGATTCCTCTGGGTCAATAGATGCAGCAGCACTTGTGTGTACCTGAGTTTCTTTGTTTCATAGCATTGGAATGGGAATGGAAGAAAGAATTCCAATAATTGAAAGACTGACAATAGTTTAGTTGTCTTTGTACTTTGACAAGGTATGGCCATCCAATATTAACTTAAATTAATTTTTTCATATTATACACAAATGTTTTGGGATTTACCTTTATGTATGAAAAAAGCCCTTAATTTTAAATTGCTGTGAGTTGCTTGCATTAGATCAATTTAGCATTTTTATGAAATGTTGAATAAAATGTCCTTATTTATGATTTTGCCTGATAAAGGTATTATAAGAAATCATCCATTCACCTTTTCCTGGGGTAATAATGCCACTTCTAATTATTTCAGTAGCGTGTTATCTTTTGCTAATGCAACTGGATATTGAAATGTAAAGGTCAAGAGACTATTACCAGGCGGAAAGAATAGATATAGGAGATGTATATTAAAAGATCAAATGAGACAAAGCGACAATCATGCGTTTCCCTCTGTTTTACCAGCTTTTGATGTATCATTAGAGAAAATTCTCCACTGCACAGCAGATCAGAGGAGATATGGCATGGTTCAACAGAACAAAATGTCAAAAGGAGAATGAAGTGGAGCAGAACCTTGCTGGATATTTCTTACAGTCAGAAAGTAAGAAAGTGCCCTGTCCTGTAATACTGAAAGATTTTACTAAACAACAGAAAAGAGTTTAGAAAAAAGATAAGTTGTAACAGAAATAGCTTGACTTGCAGAGAGCAAATGCAAGACTGAAAACGAAGATTTAAATATGAAAAATAAGTAAAATTAAGAGACAGAGCTGGGAAGCCGAAGTCATACACAAGTTGCATATGACTGCTTAGTAATTAATGATGAAAAATTGCAATCTTAATTTAGTGAAAACTGCAGTATTCCATGAAGTGCACGACGTTCTCTGAATATAAATGAGGATCTTGTGCATCTTGACAGTCATGGTCCATATTCCCTTTTATGCTGAGGAGCACAACAGGACAGATCCCAATGTTTCCCAAATAATTGTAGTTTACTTTAACAGACATACAGACAGCTCTGAAAATAGCTACCAAACTTCGGATCAGTACCCCAATGATTAAATATTTCAGAAACCAGTGTCAGAGACAAAGGGGGTTATTTATCAAATCTAAATTTTTCAGATTTTTTAAATAAAAAAAGTCAGACCAAACTTGAATCCACAATTTGCCCTTATTTATCAATAAAAAACTCAAAAAAAATCTGACATTTTCCAATTGTCGTGCAAAAACCCCAATTTTTTGTGTTTCATGCCCGAAAACCATAAAAAAAATTTTGGGAAAAAACCTGTGTCAGACCCTCAAAACTCTGAACATTTCACGAGGGTTAAAACAACTTCAAAATCTGCCATTGATTTTTATAAGAACTCGCAGGTTTTAGATGGAGTAGATTCGGATGTGGAACAGCTTTGGGGCATAATAAATATTGACAAAATTTGCATCTTTTCAGGTTTTCTGCTTCAAAATGGACACCGTTAAAAAATACTGCTTTAATAAATAACCCCCTTAAATGTTATTGTGAGCAATGGGTGAAAGATTCATATAATGCAGAATGAAAAAAGAAGAGTTACAAAAAGAGTACAGGGATGGGAAGACCAGGTACATTGTAAGTATCTGAAGATCATTACGGGGCACATTTACTAAGGGACGAATATCGAGGGTTAATTAAACCTCGATATTCGACCATCAAAGTAAAATCCTTCTTCTTCGAATATCGAAGGATTTTAATCCATCGATCGAAGGATTTTCCTTCAATCAAAAAAAAGCATAGAAACCTTATGGGAAAGGTCCCCATAGGCTAACATTGAAGCTCACTAGGTTTAAAGTGCCGAAGTAGGTAGTCAAAGTTTTTTTTTAAAGAGACAGTACTTCGACTATCCAATGGTCGAATTGTCAACCGATTTTTAGTTCGAAGCGTTAGATTTGAAGTCGTAGCCGAAGGTTGAAGTAGCCTATTCGATGGTTGAAGTACCCAAAAAAAACCTTTTTACTTCGAATCCTTCACTTGAGCTTAGTAAATGTGCCTCCAAGGGAAACTAAACAGTAGAGTATTAATGTCCAAGATTCAAAAACAGATGGCAAAAAATGTCCTATCCCAGTAAGTAAAAATACATGTCGAAGCCATTTGGCAAACTGTGGCCTTCAAGCTTTCATAGAAGAGTAGAAGTAGCCAGGTTAAGACCACTCGTCCAAAAAAAAAGCAAGTGCATATGTGTGGCATGGCCCAAGCAATACTAAAACACTAGTGCTAAAGACTAGAGCAATGTATTGTTTCTTTGCATAGGTTTATAGTTGCAATTGGAATTGTTATATGAAAAGACTTCTGCATGGGAAGGCAATGCAGTGTGACATAAAACCTATGCAGGGACTGAAATGTGCAGGTGTATTCTGGAACTGATAAATTACACAGGACCAATTTCATATTGAACAAAGAGAAGTGGCGCTCTGTTAGGGACTTAAAGTAGAGATGGGCGAATTTCTCCCGTTTGCAAAACGGCGAAAAATTTGCAGAACTCGAAAATTGATGCTTGCGTCAATTTTGACACCCAGGGGCAGATTTATCAAGGGTCGAATTTCGAGGCTTAATAAACCCTCGAATTCGACCCTCAAAGTAAAATCCTTAGAATTCGAATATCGAATTCAAAGAATTTTAGTGCAAAAGCTTTGATTGAACGAAAGAATAAAAACCGTTGGATCGAACGATAAAATCATTGGAACTGAACGATTTTAAGCGATCGATCGAAAGATTTTTATTTGACCAAAAAAAAATTAGAAAAGTGCTGGGGAAGGTCCCCATAGGCTAACATTGAACTTCGATAGGTTTAAAGTATGAAGTCGAAGTTTTTTTTTAAGAGACATTACTTTGATTATCGAATGGTCGAATAGTCGACCGATTTTTACTTTGAGTCGTTCGAATCATTCTATTCGATCGAATTTCACCAATTCGATGGTCGAAGAACCCCAAAAATTACTTCGAAATTCGAATATTTTTTTATTCAAATTATTCATTCGAGCTTAGTAAATCTGCCCCTCAGTGTTAAAGTCAATGGGCATCCGAATAGTGTTGTATAGTTCAGAAATATTCTTGGTTTTATTCTTATATATAAAGAAGAATTTTTCAGAGAAATATAGTTCTGAAATATTCTTGGTTTTATTCTTATATATAAAGAAGAATTTTTGTGCGCATGTCTTCTCGACTCTTCTTAAAGTCAGAGGATGTGAGCTAAACATCTGAAATTTTTATGGAATAATTTGCGGTTATAGAAAAGAGCAGTTTCCTATACAAGCAGGACTTCAATCAGTTCTGGTTTAAGAGAAATGAAAAAATCAAAACTTTTTTATGAAAAAAAACCCTGTTGTGAAATAAATACAGACAAATACCTGCTTTACATCACCTTTAGTGCCAACCTATTTTGCTTTAGAACATAAACTGCTTCTTCTGCCATATATGTGAATTCTCACAATATATATTTATTTATACACAATAAAGGACACTCACAAACATTTATCTGTATTGTATATATAAATATATGTATAATTATAACATCTTTGCATCTTGAATGGTCATTGAATTTTCTGAAAATTAAATTCTTTTTTTAATATTCATTTTTTATATATATGCACCAATCAGTGCAACATTGCTACAGATATTTACAAATGCAACTACACGTTCTTTCTCCTTGACTTGTTTTATTCAAGAATCTGCATTTAAATATAGGCCAAGCAGTATCTTTTAAAGAGATTCTTCCCGGTCACACATCTCACAGACTAATCTATAAAAGAGTTCTGTCTACAGCTGATGTTATCACAGAAAATCATCTCCTCTTTCAAGTTAGGTTCCATGTATTCAATGAAGAGGTGATCTGATAAATGGTAGCTGCTGAATTGAAGCTCAAGCGCCAATCAGCTCTGAATAGATGAATTGCTATGGCCAAAAAGAGTTATCAAATTTACATGGAAGTCGATTAACACGTTCAATAGGCTATACATACCTCTATAATCACATTATATCACTATATTTTACAGATGCAGCATGAAAAAAATATGACCTACTTAATTGTTCCTATTTCATACACCACAACAGCAGGCATCTTATAAAGCACAGTTATCATTGCTTAAAAAAAAAACACTGAAAAGATAGTTTCAATATAATTATTGCCATTTTCAAAATAGTTTATATGAAAATATTATTTAAATATTTTTAAATAGAAGATATAAGGACCAAAGCTGCAACATTAAGCTGTTAATAACTCTTCATACAAAGTTATACAGGTATGGGATCCTTTATTCGGAAAAACGTTCTCCAGAAAGCTCAGAATTATGGAATGGTAAGGTAAATTTGGCAGTTAAACCTGAACAAAGGGGCGGGCAGATGGCATTGGGGGTGGGGCAGTGATGCTGGGGGAGGGTAAGATAGCATCAGAGGCATGCACAGTGATGCTGGCCAGGTGTGTTGAACCAGGGCAGAGTTATTATCTCTTAGATGCAATTGACTCTATATCAGCCTGGTTCTTTTAATGTCTTAAACTGGACATATGTTTTAAAACTGACAGCCCTTTGAAAATCTGGGATGTCCCATTAAACTAGCAAGTGCTTGCCCTGCCAGCACTACCCCTGTGTGCCAGCAATTCACTTCTTTATAGCCCTATCTCTACCTATATTGTGCCTGAGTAGTATGTCCTACCCTTTTATTAAAGATATGGGATCTATTATACCATTTTGTACTAAGAGGATAACTAAGCAATGTTGATAGAAAAACATCACAGTGATTATGTTTTTATTTAACTGTTTTTCAATTATTGACAAGGTTATTACACTCTCTTACTGGCTGCCGCATTGAGTTCATTTATAAGAATTGTACTCTTAAAGGGCATGTAAAGGCAAAAAAAAAAATCCAATTTTTTACTTTCTTTAATGAAAAAGAAACCTATCTCCAATATACTTTAATTAAAAAATGTGTACCGTTTTTATAAGAAACCTGACTGTATGCAGTAAAATTCTCCCTTCATTTACTGTGGACAGGAATTGTCAGATGGTCCCTAACTGTTGAGCAGGGAAACAATCATACTTATGAACAGCAGGGGGAGCCCCCGCCTTACTTCCCAGCCATGCAGAACTCAAGCAGCTTTGTTTATGACGATCCCTAAGCAGCCCAGACCACACTGAGCATGTGCACAGTCTTAGTCTTGCAAAGATGTTTAACAAAGTTACAAGATGGTGACCCCCTGTAACCAACTTTGAAAGCAGAAATTATTTGTTTGATTAGGCTTGTGGTGCAGTAAGTTCATGTTTATATTTAGTATACAAAGTACAGCAATTCTAGCCTTATTCTATTTTAGACTTTACATGCCCTTTAAGTGCTACAAATCATGGATTATATGGCTCATGGATTTGCTGACTCATAATTAGGACAATCTGCCTATGCAGGCCCATCAGAAGCAGGCACACAAAAGGCAGACCATGGCAAGACTTCAAAGAAGCCTGAGGAGAAAGTTTGGGTGCAGCTTTGAACTTTGCATCCTTCAAAGGATGTGGAGCGATATGAAGGGAGGGTATATTCTTGTTCGGAGACATGTTCCAAAAATGGGCTACATTGACTGTTGATTTAAATATTTGCAAAAATAGATTATTACATGTAATGCATGTATATATATAATTTTTTTTTTTTTGAATAAATCTATCTCTGAACCCTAGCCATACACTGATACAGCAGCACCGTTTTTTCCCCATATCTTTTTATTACGTTTTTAAATGAAATATAGAACAGGTTAGAAAAAAAGAAGCAATGGAAAATTAGGAAATAGAGTAAAATAAAGCCAAGTCGGTTCTATAGTCACAGAATTTAATTTGTTCCATTAGACAGATATTGAAATGCTAAATAAATAGCAGTACAGGATATGCCTTTCCAATAACGATACAGTATAATGCAGTGTAATGAAGAATGCTCTAACTAATAAAGGACATCGCCTGATTTGTAGATAGGAAGATGGATAAAAAAGAAGCACACTGTATAATTCTTCAAAAATCTCCCCACAGAGATTTATCAAGCATAGAATACACTGCAGATGAAATAAAATATGACTGGGCTCCTAATGTGATTACAGATGGCAGAAATATAGTTCAGAAATATTCTTGGTTTTATTCTTATATATATATATAAAGAAGAATTTTTGTGTGCATGTCTTCTCGACTCTTTTTAAAGTCATTATGGCCAAAAGCAATAAAATTTTATGTACTGTAGAACATTGTGCTCCCACATGCAATGGCCCTACATATTTTGCAGCCCCATCTTATTTTATTGCAATTGGACAAAGAATACAATAAAACTTTATTTAGGAACCATTCTCTAATTTCGGAGACTGTCAACAACTGATTAATGTTCAAGAAAACGTAGGCATCCTGCTCCCATGCTCTCCATTTTCTTTATGACCAATCAGATGAGACTAAATGCAACAAAAATGGTATTGCAGAACTACTCTGCAGAGCATTGGGGCAAAGGGCCCATGTACCTAAGGGTTTTCATAGGTGCTGAGATTCAATCTGCCGTCGGTTTAACCGATAGATTGCGTAATTTCATAACATTGTAAAATTATTGTGCACTGCATTGTGGCAAAGAACAAAACTTGGTTCTAGAGTGTGTTCAAATGTCTCCCTTCTGACCAATGAGATTGTGCCATTCCATAGTGTCAAAGAACTAACTGGCAAGGAATTGTGGGAAAGGACAAAAACTTCACCCAATGGTTGCTGAACGTTAATCTGCCAACTGTTCACCCCAAAATTACACACCTGGTTATCTGGTCTATCAGTTTGCTTTACTCCATAGTATCCGTAAACTACTAAGCAGTCCCTTGTCCAAATGAGAAACCCTGTATAAATATATATATATATATAGTGAATAAAGTACCCCCTCTTGTAAAATATAAGGATATTATAAGTTACCGAGGAGTTCCATGACCATATAAAAGCACGAGGCCAAAGGTCATGGAACTCCGAGGTAACTTCTAATATCCTCATATTTTGCAACTGGGGGTACTTTATTTATTATAATACACAAATTTCAGCGAGTCATGTGACAGAAATGACATCAGAACTCACCGTTTATAACTGATGACATCAGAACTCACCGTTTATAAGGATATAATTTACAAGATATTCATGGTATTTGTGTATTATATATAAATATATACTATATATATATATATATATATATTGGTTTTCAGGGGTGTTGAGCTTATTCATGCTATTTGCTCATGAATACCATGTTTTACATAACTTTCTGTACTCTTTTGTATATCACATAATAAATGTGATACTTATGAGGCAGCTGATAGCATAAAAAGGCCAAGTTATAAACCTGCTATGCTTAGCAAAGGATTGATGTTTTCTAGTTTTTCCTTGAAGATTGTATTTATCCATTTTAATTCTTCAGGATATTTATTTTCCAAATATTTATAGTATTTGTGGGTTACTTTTCACTCAGTATATTTTGTTTGCAGGAGTGAAATCAACACCCATAAAAACTGTATTCAACTACGATTATTCTGGCGTTTCATCAAGCCAAATACTGTAGCATAAGTCATGGTTACATAGTTAAATCAGGTTGAAAAACAAGTCCAAGTTCAACCCCTCCAAATGGAAACCCAGCATGCATACACACACATCCCTCAATACTTTCACATAAATTATATATATACCCATATCTATAATAACTATAGAGTTCAGTATCACAATAGCCTTTGCTATTATATATGTCCAAGAAATCATCCAAGCCATTCTTAAAGGCATTCCACAACCTCACTGTGAAGAACACCTACGTTGCTTCAAATGAAAGTTTATGAGGGGTGGCCTCATATGCATCAAGGTATTCAGAAGACATCCTGTAACATCCTGCCTGGTCTTTGCTCAGACAGCTAAGCTCCTAGTAATATGCTGTGTTCTCCTTTAGTTTCCAGGTAGACATACTGAATTCAGCCATTGCTAGCCTGGCTACAGGTGCTCAGAGTAAGCCATCCGTCTGCCATTAAAATCCTCATCTCTGTTCTCATTCACTGCCTGTTGTTGGTCAAACCTGCTTGTTCCTCACAAGCAGGTTTGACCAACTGAGGGATGTGTGTGTATCAAGGATCCAGTAAGGAAATAACTAGATGTATAATACTAAACAGCAGAATCTTGAGACAAACTCAAGGTCAGGAACATGCCAGTGTAAAAACATCAAAACAACACATGGAAAAGTAGAAGGGAAGTAGGAACAGGAATTAACAACTGGAATATTATTTATCAAAATCCACATTTTTTAGATTTTTTTTACATAAAAAAAGCCCAACCAAACAAAAAACCTCGAAATTTCGAATTCGAAATTTTCAATTTGACCTTTAATAAATCTGAATAAATCTGCACCCTAAAATATGAAGATCCAAATTACGGAAGGATCCGTTATCTGGAAAACCCCAGGTCCAGTATTCTGGATAACAGGTCCCATACATGTATAAGGAAGAATATTCAATTTTTATTCTTAATTGTTGAATTGTTTTTCTCTTTGTGACTTTTTGCATTGCACACTTTTAAGAAGTACTTGAAGGTGTCTTAATCTTTTGGAGCAAACATAACTTTTTCAGTAAAAAGTAGTATGACATGCCTTGCACACTGGTGTAACCAATAATATTCACAGTCTTTGCAGTTGTTTGCATTTAGTACGAATAGTTTTTCTGTTACCGACTTTTACTACATTCCCCTGCATATGTTTTGGTTGCAGGGGCCAAATGTTCAGCCATATTTTAATATACTGTTTATAATTTGCAGTATCTGAAGTTCTCATATATATATCTTAGGTAATTTCATCTGCCAAGTGTCAATGAGTGGGACTGGCGCTACAAAAAATGCCTTAAAAAAACTTGTTTCTTTTCAACAAAAAAATAACACCAAGACAGTTTTCACTTTTAACCCACAAAGCTTTTATTAAGAAATTACTTACTGATTCTCTGCTTGTGCTCCTCTTCAAAAACGGCGACAGGGCGACAATCCATCATGCAGCGCTCAATTTCTCCTCCCTATCGCCTATAGAATGCAGGGAGGAGAAATCGAGCGCCGCACAATGGATCGTCGCCCTGTCTCCGTTTTTGAAGAGGAGCGCAAGCAGAGAATTGGTAAGTAATTTCTTAATAAAAGCTTTGCGAATTAAAAGTGAAAACTGTCTTGGTGTTTTTTTTTTTCCTTAAAAAGAAACACATTTAAAAAAAAAAAAATAATTTGTTACTGGTCTTTTTACTGCACTGTAACTTTCCATCCCCATTGAATCCAATGCTTTTCAGATACATTTTGTGATTTCAGAAATATTAATGTAGCTATTGTAGCTTGTTGCTAATGGTTTATGCCAAAGAGAATCACTTTGTTCCATTTATTTTTTAATGAGGCTAAAAAACTTTATTGTTTCATTGAACTGGGGAAATAAATAAATAAGGTTGTTAGAGAATATTTCCTTGGACTTCTATACAATCTCACCAGCTTTTACTTGCCATGTTTTTTCTGGACTTTTTTGCAGATTTTGTCTTTAACAAATCCAGATTATTTGTGTTCAGAAAATAGACATTTAACTATTTGCATTAAAAAATTTTGTCCCAGGTTTTTTTCTCTGAAAAACTCAATATTCCATTTTTGATGAATCTTCCCCTTAGGGTATGGTGATTCAAGCTACAGATCTATCCCTTATCCAGAAATTTCTAGGCACCAGGCATTCTGGATAATAGATCCTGTACTTGTATTATGCACAAATATAAGAATATTTAGGAATCATATTGTGTTCTGCCAAAAAAAAAGTATAACCGTATAAACGAAAATTTGTCCTTAGAAAATGCACCAAAAGTGAAATAGCACAAAAAGTAAACAGACTACACAATGTTACAAAAATCAGTTGTCACTGAAAGCATTAGAACAAACATTCCCTGCAGAGGCTATTGTAATAGGGCACATATTTGTTGCCATAGGGCTCATTTATAATTAAATATAATTAGGCATTCTGCATTTCCTGGTGCATAGAACAAGAAGTTAGTCCTGAGCCGCTGTTGTATTGATCAAAAAGAGAGAAATGGAAACATCTCAGCTGCTGCCAAATATCTTGAAAATCTCATCTTTATATGGATAATGGTATATTATGTAGTACTTGAATACAAGTTATTAGCATGGATAAGGCCAACAGCCTTCTATAGATTTAAATTGTAAAAGAATTTCTATAGTGTCAGAACAGCATATAAAGAAAGTCTTTTTATTCTTCCATGATTGCAGCTGTATTACCGTACATTCCATATTACTGGTTTTGTAATTATGAATGATTGTCGATTGAAAAACTCGAATATTTCGAGTTTGACATCGGAAAACCAACCAAAAATCGTGTTTTTGCAGAAAAACCAGCATCAAACCCCGAAAACTCAAAACATTTTGTGAGGGTTAAAACATCTTAAAATTTGTAAAGGGACATCTGCCATTGGCAGGTTTTAGATGGAGTATTTTTGGATTTGGACTTAGAACACGTTTGTGGCACAACAACGAAAAAATCGTGTCTTTTTTTACTTTTTTCAGCGTCAAAATGGATGCTGTAAAAAAAAAGCTGCAAGCAATGAAATAGTATTCAGCGGCTCAGCAAAACCATGCTGTACAACGTAGAATGTTCCAGTGAATATTATGAATAGTGAAGGCTTCTGAAAACAGAAGGCATTTGCTTATCTCGTGCCATATAAATAGCACTGCCTTAATACCAAAAATAAGAGTTTTAATTCTCCCATAAGGCATCATGGGTGGAGACATGCAAATTACTCCTTTATGTCCCTCTGGCCAACAATGCATCCAGAACCATTGATTTTCTAGGACAGATACATTCTAAGGGGTAGATTCACTAACGGGCAAATTTTCGCCAGCGTCAGCTTTGCGCAGCTCGCACCAGTTCGCCAGGCCCAAATGTGCTACGACTATGGCAATTCACTAATATGCAGAGTTTCGTCCTGGGCGCCGAACGCTAGCCAATTTCCACTAGCGTTTCTTCGGCAGTGCAAGCATTTCTTTGCGAAGATGCGCTATTGTTCGTTTGTGCCTAGCAAATCTTCGCTAGTGATCTTCCACTTAAGTCAATTTGCATCTGGTGGGTAATTTAAATTTGTATGGAGGTCTTTATTATAAATGTTGGTGCAAATACTTGAAGTTACCACTTTTTATTTCAAATGTCCAGGGACCCTTAATAAAGACAAGAGAGTTAATATAATGCCCTACACATGAGCCCACTGTTAAATGTATGTTCCATATGTTATGAAATGACTAGAGAAAACCGGTGACCCAAAAAAAAGTTTGTTAGGACTTTTGCAGCCAATTCCGCCTTAAAAAATGAAAAGGCGTCAGAGTTTTTGGAACTTTAATGCATTTTCAGCACACAGGATATGGTGTAAGTGACAGAAGATTGAGGAAGATCTATCTGCTTTTTAGCACTTTGCCTGGTCTGAGGTGGCAAAGTCAACTCTGGTGAAAGAGGTAACGTTCAGTAAAACCTGCAATTTACTGAATTTGCAGAGTAATGACCTTTCACCATAGCGAAAAGTAGCCTGGAGATAAAGTGCGAACAAACGCTAGCGACAGTCTCTTTCTCTAGCAAATTGTCATTTGCGCCTGTTAGTGAATTGGCGATTTCCCTGGCAATGCTGGTGAATTGTCCCTAGCATTAGCCACTTCATCCTTTAGTGAATCTACCCCTAAGAGTTTAGAGCTATATAATACACAAGAGCCATGAATATCTTGTAAATTATATCCTTATAAACGGTGAGTTCTGATGTCATCAGTTATAAACAGTGAGTTCTGATGTCATTTCTGTCACATGACTCACTGAAACTTGTGTATTATAATAAATAAAGTACCCCCAGTTGCAAAATATGAGGATATTAGAAGTTACCTTGGAGTTCCATGACCTGTATAAAAACACTCAGCCTTCGGCCTCGTGTTTTTATATGGTCATGAAACTCCTCTGTAACTAATAATATCCATATATTTTACAAGAGGGGGTACTTTATTCACTATATATTCAAACTTGCAGACAGCCTGTTTCAATCGTGTTGGATCTCATCAGTACAAGATATTGGAACATGGCTTCTAAGTGGGTAGGACTTGGAGAGATAAGCAAATATCTTCTGTTTTCAGAATGCTTCACTTTGCATGTAATTACTTGTGAAGGGCTTTTTGGTTCCTTTTAGCCCATCTCATCCTTAACAGGTTCATTTTTCTACTACAGTGAATATTAGAATGTTCCAGTTTGTTGGTGCTACAGCTAATATTTTCATTTGCTTAGAGAAAATGTGTGCAGTCACATTAAATTGTGTAACTCTAGGGATTTTACTTTGGTACTTTTACATTGTTTATTTTACCTTCTTTCAACATTTCACCAGAAGCCATAGCGCTAAATATAACTCAAAAAGTTGTATAAATTAACAAAAGACAAAAGAATTAATGACAGAGACATGGGATGCTTCCATCCTGGTATCTCCCAGGAGAAGAATCTGTTTCAAACAGGACATATAGTCTATTCAAGCTTTTTCTATTGTAATCGATCATAATTTCATACCCACTACTCAGTTACAAAATGTCATTCTGGAGATGCTTTGCATACATATGATTCTGTTGTATATTGATCACATGGATGCCCTTAAGGGGCATGTAAAGGCAAAAAACTAAAATCCCATTTTTAATTTCTTTGATGAAAAAGAAACCGATCTCCAATATACCTTAATTAAAAATGTGTATCATTTTTATAAGAAACCTGACTGTATGCAGTGAAATTCTCCCTTCATTTACTGCTGTGGATAGGAATTGTCAGATGGTCCCTAACTGCTGAGCAGGGAAACAATCATACTTATGAACAGCAGGGGGAGCCCCCGCCTTACTTCCCAGCCATGCAGAACTCAAGCAGCTTTGTTTATGACGATCCCTAAGCAGCCCAGACCACACTGAGCATGTGCACAGTCTTAGTCTTGCAAAGATGTTTAACAAAGTTACAAGATGGCGACCCCCTGTAGCCAACTTTGAAAGCATAAATTATTTGTTTGATTAGGCTTGTGGTGCAGTAAATTCATGTTTATATTTAGTATACAAAATACAGCATTTCTAGCCTTATTCTATTTTAGTCTTTACATGCCCTTTAAAATTATCTGCACTGTATAAAACAGAGCTTGCATTTTTTTTGTTCCTGAGTCAAGCTGCAACTTGCAAATAATGGGTTTGATTCAATTCAATGTTATATGGTACATTTCGTGTGATTAGTGCAACTTTTCGTATGTCCGCTATGCACTTCATTGCGCTAAACACTTGTCGCATTAACCAAAATATCTTTCCGTTACCTGTGTTTTAGCTACTTAACAGCCCATTGAAAGTAGCTGGAAAGCTTACTTTTTTTTGCAAATTAAATTGAACCTGAAACTGGGTATCGAGTGAAGTCTTTTGCAATAACTTCTGGTTTCCCTTACACCACTTTGAACTAGCGGAAATGCTCTTTCTTTTATCTCTAAAGCCTTTTCACCCTCTTTCTGTCTCCTTTTTTCACACATGCACATTATCTCACACGTTTTCTAAAGACACTTACAGCTACACCAATGTGTAAAAAAAAAAGTACTTTCAAATAGATTTTTTTAAATTATTTGATTCAAAATATCTGACCTATTTGTTTTATTTTTATTTCTTACATTTTCATATTGATAGCGACTAGTCAGTGTTTCATGGATCTCTATAAGCTTATCAAAATGAGATTTATTCTCTGGCACCAACCAATAGGGCAGTTCTGGGCTTCACAAAGTTATTGGCAACCTGTTTCTGGCATCTGGCAGCTTTCAGTCATCAGAAGGTCTTGTCAATGGCATGTCTCAATCCATTTTCTTTCAGCCACTGACTCAACTTCTACAAGCTCTTAAAAAAAGTTGTCATCTATTTTTCAGTTTTCCCCAGTGAAATGGAACTTTTATGTCTGAGGAGGCATGCCTAATGTCATGGGTGCAATAGATTGCACTCATGTGGCTTTTTTGCCCCCTTGTGGTCAGGAGCAAATTTTCCGCAACAGGAAGCAATTTCATTCAATCCACACTGAAATCATTTGTGATGCAAATATGCATTTGATTTATGTTTTTTGCTGCCTTCACTGGAAGCCCACACAACTAGTGATGGCACCAATTTGTGACAAACTTCGGTGTTTTGCCACCGGCCAATAAATTCACGAAACTGGCGCGATCCTTCGCCGGTGTCAAAAAATTTTGGACACGTGTCGAAAAAATAGTTTGCATCAAAACAGCAGTGCAGCAGTGCAAAACATTATTCGGACACCCATTGACTTTAACGCCGGCATCAAAATTAGACGCGAGCATCAGAATTTATGCGTTTTCGTTGAACCAAAAAGGGACAAATTCGCACGTCACTACAAACAACATTTCTTTTCTGTGCAATTCATATAATTCATGTAAGCCCTCGAAAAATATTGCCTAGGTGGCAACTTTACCTATTAGTAGTGTAGCGCTATAGTAAACTGACTTGTGCTAGGACAGTTTAGCTACTTTCCTTGGTGGGCTGAGACCACCGATGAGCTCTCTTTCTCAGGGGTAAGCCCTCGCAGCTGGGTGGAGGCAAGGGTGTAGTGTAACTGTAACCTGATGCGATAGCACAATGATGGGCGCCAGTAGTTCTTTAACAGTTGAACAAAGAACAGTATTTATTGAACAATAGCACAGAGATCATTTAGCACATTGATCCACAATGGAGCATAGAACATACACAGCAGCATAAAGGAAGCATATACTCACAGCACGTATAGGCTGAATCCCCACAGGCTAGGGAATATACAGCAGAGAGTAAGTTGACAGCATGTGATGGGTATTGCCCGGTTTTCAGGATATCTTCCAGTGGCAGACTAGGGGAACTCCTGACATCCCTATCTCGACACTTTGTTCCTTACTCTGGGTCAGTAATACCCTGGGATCTTAATCCCTCTAATTTCCTTGGCGGAGCCTTGAGCTGCTCAACTAATTAACCTCTCTATCACTCCTAGAGCGATCTATAAAATGAGTATAGCTTTCTAATTACTAGGGCCAAGGCGCCTAGGGTCAGCACTACCCATTCCCTTCCAGCCTGCTTGGTTGGGCT
Source organism: Xenopus petersii (assembly GCA_038501925.1). Taxonomy (NCBI): domain Eukaryota; kingdom Metazoa; phylum Chordata; class Amphibia; order Anura; family Pipidae; genus Xenopus; species Xenopus petersii. Next base: position 24,998,024 of record CM076677.1, read on the forward strand.
AAAGCAATGGACCCAGAGCACATGGTTCCTAAACCTTTTATACTCTGGCACAGTGCCTCTAGAGTACACTGTGTGAACTGCAGGGGTTACATAAGCACAAGGTTCCCATAAGGACCCACTGAGGTGTCCGTATTACTAGGGATGTACCTGTCTGTAAAGTGTAAGGGTGTCTAATAGGGATGGGCGAATTTGACCTGTTTCGTTTCGGCAAAAATTCGCCGCCGGTGAAATGACGCCGATGCCCATTAAAGTCTATGGGCGTCAAAAAATTTTGTCGCGCGGCGAAATTTTTTTGTTGCGCGTATTTTTATTTTGATGCACAACTCCATACAAGTCTATGGGCGTCATTTTTTTGGCGAAACTAGGCAAAAAAATTCGCCCATCCCTAGTGTCTAAGATTTTCACATCCCTACAGTAGTATATAGCAATGGTTTAGCAATGGAATGGGGGGGGGGGTGATTGTGCCAGTGTTAGTAAATCAGGAGCATGTTACTTTGCACTTGGAAGCAATATGATTTATCATTATCATCATTTATTTATATAGCGCCAACAAGATATGCAGTGCTTTGCCTTAGTTATAACAAACACGGAATAAATGGAGGATAACAAACAAGGGTTACAGAGCACAATAGGATTAGAGGGCCCTACAAATTAGAGTTTACAAACTGAAGGTTAGGGTACAATTGAGACATTAGGATTTTAGAAACAATTTTGTGGTTTTTGATACAGCAATGATTGATTAATTATGGTACATTGATTAAGCTTCTTTAAACAGGTGGGTCTTTAAGGAGCTCTTGAAAGTTTGGAAAGAAGGAGAAAGTCTGACAGCTCGAGGCAGAGAGTTCCAGAGAAAAGCAGAAGCCCGAGAGAAGTCTTGTAGATGAGAATGGGCAGAAGTGATGAGAAGTGAGGCGAAGATCAAAAGCAGAGCGAAGGTTTCGTGAAGGAGTGTATTTGGAGATCAGAGATGAAATATAGGGAGGGGCTTCATTATTAAGGGCCTTGAATGTGAGTATTAGTAATTTGAATTTGATTCTAGAGGAGAGTGGGAGCCAGTGAAGGGACATACATATGGGAGCAGCTGATGTTGAGCGGTGAGATAGATGAATGAGTCTAGCAGCCGCATTTAAAACAGATTGAAGTTGTGAAAGGTGACTTGTTTGAATACCTGCAATTTATTGCTCAAAGCTCGGCTGCAAATGCTGCAGAAGCCTATTTATATAAGGCCTGTCTGTAGCTGTACTAAGGAATGGCAACTTTACTTTCTAATTATAGTTAAAAAGCAAAGCTTCCCACATTTCTTCCAAATAATTCTTTGCCGTCATTAGAGTTAAAAGGTATTGAAAAATAGATTTATAGACTATTAGTAGCATTTGCACGTCCAACTTTCTGTCATTTATCAATTTTTCAACTAGGTTCAGACTGATTTGTACTGCGGATAAGATACAGAGATTAGAAATGGAATAACTTTTAAGCAAAGCCTTTAATCAACTGGCAGAGATCTACAGCATGTTCATTTTTAGTGATAAAGCTTTTATACGAAAGCTTAAAGAACATATCTTTCTTTCAAAGTTTTGCAACACTGATGCGTTTAACTTAAGGCAATGATTTTAGTGCAACTAGCCAATATCATTCTGAATTTAATGCTAAGTAGCCTTTAGTTAGGGAATTTTTATATGTTAAAGAGATACTGACACCAGAAATTTAATTTGTTTTTACATTTATCATAATATTGCCTTTGAAAGCTAATTATAACTTTGCCATAAGTTATTTGCAGGATTCTGGTGCCCCATGTTCCTGTATTAGGAGGCTGCCATATTTGTGCAGCAGGAGTCTGTTAGTATTAGAAACTTTAACTGACAGGCTGAGATGGGACAGTCAGGTTGGCCAAACAGTCAGGTTAATTTTACAATTTAACAATTACTTAAAAAAAACATACCTCTCAGCAACATGACCTATAGGTGACTTTTAATATACTTTAAGTTTTTTACTATCAGTATCACTTTAAGATTTAGAGGTGATTTAGTGGGTCCTTGGGTACATCAATTCATGCAGCTTTGTGACATTTCTAGAAATCTTCCTGGCCTTCAGGTGCTGTTTCCTCAAAATACTTGACCTTAGTGATCATTGAGTTTTTCATGCCCCTTTGCAAGGATGAAATGGACAGCAATTCTACAAAAGCAGTAATTTTCCATATTTTACTAGGTTAGGCAGTATACTAGTTTATTAAAGGGATCCTGTCATCGGAAAACATGTTTTTTTTTCAAAACACATCAGTTAATAATGCTACTCCAGCAGAATTCTGCACTGAAATTCATTTCTCAAAAGAGCAAATAGATTTTTTTATATTCAATTTTGAAATCTGACATGGGGCTAGACATTTTGTCAATTTCCCAGCTGCCCCATGTCATGTGACTTGTGCCTGCACTTTAGGAGAGAAATTCTTTCTGGCAGGCTGCTGTTTTTCCTTCTCAATGTAACTGAATGTGTCTCAGTGGGACATGGGTTGTTCTTAGATCTACCAGGCAGCTGTTATCTTGTGTTAGGGAGCTGTTATCTGGTTACCTTCCCATTGTTCTTTTGTTTGGCTGCTGGGGGGGAAAGGGAGGGGGTGATATCACTCTAACTTGCAGTACAGCAGTAAAGAGTGATTGAAGTTTATCAGAGCACAAGTCACATGACTTGGGGCAGCTGGGAAATTGACAATATGTCTAGCCCCATGTCAGATTTCAAAATTGAATATAAAAAAATCTGTTTGCTCTTTTGAGAAATGGATTTCAGTGCAGAATTCTGCTGGAGCAGCACTATTAACTGATTCATTTTGAAAAAAATGTTTTTTCCCATGACAGTATCCCTTTAAAATAAGATCCATGGTTGCCTCCTTTACACTCCAAGAACAAAACTCCTCCTCACACCACTAACTTGATTCTCTAAGGTGCATTGACTTCCCGAGCTGCTTCCAGGCCAATTAGTATCCAAGAACTTTGTATGGAAGAAGCACACCTACAGGCAAATGCCTTTTAATGCATCTACTGCAGCAGAAAAAATACAGCACAAGCTTTCATGGAGATCTATAGGATAAATGAAAAACCCTAATTTTGTAGGCAATTATGAGTAACATATGGTGTTGCTTTTACATGGTGCTTAAAATTAATATTATCTTTAAAAATAGCCCATTTATTAGAGCTCCCTATAGATGTTCTCTGGTCCCTGTCTGTGTTTCAAATGAGGGGTGGGTGTGTCCTAACGGTCCCTGCCAGAAGCACAGTAGGAGGGGGACAGCCAATCACAGCCCTGCAGTCACAAAAGCACAGCCAGGCTTCAGTTCCCCATCAGGTCCTGCTAGCTGCTGATTGGTTCCTGTCCTACAGTGATGTGCACTCAGAGCCGCATTTGGTTGTAGGTGTGCTCCTATCATACAAAGTTGCCTGCTTTACACATCGTTACAGGTAAAGGAGTAATGGTGCTATACCCCCACTTTGATCTCAACAGGAAATTTTCTCACCGTAAGAAGCATTAAAAAGCAACAGTTGAATTGTCTTGGAGGCTACTAAGATAAACAAAGTTTCTGTGGAATGTACATCTTGTTTTATAGATCACAGACCTAGCTGGACTCATAATGTCTCTGTCTAAAGTGGAATGGTTGTTTTTTTGGATGCTCCTTTCAAATTTTAAGACATTTTGAAGGATCTACTTGTTCCCTTTAGAGAAGGTTTAAGTCCTGATGGAGTTTGTTGCATCTAAATGACTTGAGATATACCAGCATGTGGTGTTGCGGGTTTCTGCTTTTGCCTTACAGAGAGACTCTAATTATTTTGCTTCTAGAAATCAATAGCAACCAATAATACGTTAGGTAATATATTATTATATAATTATTATTATATAATATCACATGTTTTTAAACATGGAAGCAGTAAATGCTACCACCAATGGTCCACCATTGTTTAAATAAATCCATGGAAAGAAATGAAAACGTGCAATGAAGTCTCCAAATGAATTTTTCTGTTTCCAGTGCATTCCCCATGGCTGTATTTTAATTAAGATTCTATTGTAAGGTTACAGGGGTCATGTTGTCTATGAGTATGGTTATGCTTTCTATTGTTTGGTTAATTGTTCACATGTTCAGAGGGCACAGAAGTGGATATGTGTCTCTAAGAAGTTCCATAAAATAGAGCTTAATAGGAAATGAAAAGATGTTTATGAGAATTGCCAAGGGCAGCTTCAGTTCGTGCCATTCTACTATTCTCTATTTAAACATGACAACACTGTTATATTTTTCCTCTGTATTAGTGATGGTGATTTATTCACCAGGTGCAAATTCGGGGCGAATTTCCGCAATTTGGCGCCACCGAATAAATTTGCAAACCGCCCAAAAAAAAAATTTGGCGGCGCAGATTTTTCGGCAAAGAAAAACGCCCCAAATTCGCCCATCACTTCTCTGTAGGTTAAGTCCATGTTGGTTCCAGTAGAACTGAAATGAGTCAAACAGTTAGAAAGTGGATTGCTAGCAACTGAATTTCCACAGTTATAATACTTCCAAGCTTTTGTATGTAAGTTTGTACCTATATGAATGTATGTATACAAATATGTATACAAGTATGGAATCTTTTATCCAGAATGCTTGGGACCTGGGGTTTTATGAATAAGGGATCTTTCTGTAATTAAGATCAGCATACCTCAAGTCTACTAAAAAATCATTTAAATATAAATTGAACCCGGTATGATTGTTTGCTTCTAGGATTAAGTTACCTTTTAGTCGAGATCAAGTACAAAGTACTGTTTAATCATCACAGAGGAAAAGGGGAATCTTTAAAAAAAAATGTGAATCAAACAACAACTTATGCTAAATGGACTCAAGTAAAACTGTGCATACAAAGTCTACATAACCCCGAGCATTTAGTCATTCTGGCTACTGAGTGCAATGGGCACAGCTGCTTGGTTCACAGATGTATCATTAACATAACATGCAGATTTCATGCTTTTCTCCCTTGCTTCAACAAAACAACACCAGTTCTGCCAACAGAATGCAAAAAAGTTCCAACATACCCACAGTGTTCAGGAATGCTGATACACAAATTTTACAAAATAGGCTGCATTAGCCAAGTGGCAAATAAAATCACTTCTGTACTCAACAACCTCTTGTTTTTTTTTTGGAAATAAGCACAGTTTATTTTTAAATTAACATTTCATTTCTGATTTTATGATAATCTGGGCGATAAGAATGGGAATCACAGCAGAGAAGTTATATCGCTGAGATATAGACTTTCTAATTATGGGCTCCTTATTGTGCACATGCCGAGGCATTTGGTCCTTGCAGTGGGAGTTAATACAAAAGGAAGAGCAGACTGATCAAGGCCATCTTTTATTTTTAGTTATTTATTATGTGTGAAAACATTTTCAAAAAACATGTACAAGTTTATGATCGTAAAATTGCCAAACCCACTATACCACATTATAGTATAACCCATATGTTGGTCCTAACTATTTAGGACTACTGCACCTCACTTCATGGTTATATTCCTTTGGAAAATTCTCCTCTCCAAACCAAACTATTCCTCTCAAAGGCTGATCCTGCACTGTTATGATTTGTTTTCGGGAGAGATAAACATTTAAAGGCATAAACTCCCACAAGCAGAATAACTCCGCTAAAAGGAAGTGTGAAAGCATTATAATGTTTAATTTTGTAATGTATTTGTAATCCATGCTTAAATAAAACCTATCGAATGGTGTTGCCCCTCTAGTTACATTTGTATGGAATACCCGGCTCACTGCACAACCAGTGGGAAACCTTGCAATAATGTTTATATTCTATAGTAGGTTAGATACATATTTTCACAAATATTGCTCTAAAAATCATTATAATACTAAATACTGCAGATAATGAGTGTGCAGCTGACAAAGACCATAAGATTGTTTTAAGATAAGAAACAAAAAGCCATGTTGCAACAAAGTATTGCGCATATCACAAATTACACACTGCACAAAGAGTTAAAATGTAATTTATTACCATTTACCTTGCTGTTGGGCTCGTATTACGTGTGGGAATTCTCCTGGGCAACAGGGCTGATTTCTAAAATAGCAGGAACAAAATTACGTATTTTCACACTTTATCACCAGAGAAATAAAATGAATTTTCTGAAAAAGTTCCCACATTTAGCAGATGTATCAATGGTCAAAGTGAAAATTCAAATAAAAAAAAATTGAATTTTGAGCTAATATTTGTGTACTTCGACTAGGGAGTAGTTCAAATTCGACTGAATTTGAAAAAATTAGAAAATTGTTGTTTCGAAATTTACTGTCTTTTTAAAAATTCTACTTCGACCATTCGCCATCTGTTTTAGCCTATGGGGGACCTCCTAGAACCTATTTGGAGTCAATTGGTGTACTATGAAAAATCAAAGTTTTTTTGGGGAAAAATTCCAAATGCGCTATTATTTTGATTCGTACAATTCAAATTTGATTGAAAATTTACCTATTAGATCGAAAACTGACCTACTCGCCCAAAAAAAACCATAATTATATTTCAGTTGGTTATTTTGAATTTACAACATCTGCAAGCACTTCGTAAAAGTCGCAATGCGTAATTCAAATTTGCAATATTTTTTAAAATGGCAATTTTCTATTTATGATTACCCAATGGCACATACTACTAAAAAAGTATATTATTATGAAAATGGTTTATTTACATGAAGCAGGATTTTACATATGAGCTGTTTTATGCAATTTCGTTTTTTATAGAGACCTACATTGTTTGGGGGGTATAATTTTCCTTTAAGCATACATTGGTCTGCCAGCCATATCCATTAAAATAAATTTTAACTTACTGAATTTTTATTGTTGTAACCACCTTAACAAAACATGTGGTATCTATAATATAAATGGCTGGACAAGATGACTAATGTTGACTCACCAGAATGGGCATATAGGAGTGGAAACTCTTGAATCTAACACCATAAAAAACTAGATATTTAAATATAAAAGAATCCATTTAACATATTGATTTTCCATAATTTATTTTATTTAACATTCTAGGAAGTTTTCACAGATTCTTAAGCTAAATCAAATGTAAAAATACTGGCTATATAGAGATATCCTCACAGAACAATCGGTTGCAGGGTATCAGTGAAACAACCCTGTGTCCCCTCCAGTAACATTTTGTTATATACATATGTAGAACATATGGAAAGGGAGGGAAGAAGCATTGACTTTTTGATTATTGTATTTGACCTCCTCTGTTTTGCAAATTTTATTATCTAATTTTAAAGTTAAAGCTGTATGATTATGAGGGCCACCATAAGGGGGGGGACTGGGGGGACAGTTGTCCCGGGGCTAGTGCTTTTTGGGTCTTGGGGGCCCGGCTGCTGTACTCACTCTGTAGACGGGCCCCCACTGCTGTCAGGGGGAATGGCATTGCTTCTTCTACACAATTCTTTCCCCTCCATAGCTTCTAAACTATTGGTATTTTAATGAAGTCCTGGTAGAACCGCACAGTGATTGGATAAGCAGGGAAGGAAGGTCAAATTTCACCCTCCAGCCTATCCAGTACTATAGAAGCTGGGGAGATAAGTACAGGCGCTACAGCTCCGCCCACCCTACCCGATTCTGCAGCTCCCTGACAGCAGTGGGGAGGAGTGACCATTTGTTATGGTACTGAGCAATTAAATCAGGCAAGGCAAGGCATTTTTTCTATGTCCTTTTTTCTATTATGAAACATGTGAGAAAGTATTTTCCATTTGGCCAGTTTAAGGTTAGGATGATGTTACAGACAAAGACAACGCTGATTATGCCCCTCTTATCTTATTTAGCTGTCTCCTGTTTAGTAAGTACTTTTGGAATGTGCTAATGGTAGACACTAGCTGGTCAGTTTTCAAAAAAAAGTCAGTTTCTCAAAACCTGTTATGAATTAACAAATTGAATTTTGCAGTGCTGCCCAATAGCATTTAGTTATGCCACTGCTTCTACATGTACTAATGGCATCCCTCTACCTGCTGTCCTGGCTCTGGCACACCCATGGGCATGCCTGAGAAGTGTTTGTATGTATGAGAGTGTGTGTGTATGCCCCTTTAAGCACCTTACCCTTAGAGTCCTGCATCGGGTCAGTTATACCCACAAGGTGGTCGGGGTTTGGGCAGAAAGTGCCTGATTGTGTGGGTAGTCCATGGGTAACCCATCTGGGTACCCGTCTATGTTGCAGGACTTGTCCCTCCTACCCTCTCCTGAGTTTGAGGTAAGATGTCTTTCCTTACCTAGCAGAATAAGTTCCCAATGTGATGACACTACAGGTTTATAGTGATGTCACTTCTGGTTTTCGCAGGGACGCCGGGTCAGGGACAAGCTGTTTGCCAGGTGGGTTGCTTAGTGCGCCTGGCTGGCGGGGCATAGTGGGTGGAGGGCAGGCTTGGACTGGCAATCTGTGGGTTCTGGCAAATGCCAGAGGGGCTGCTATATGGTCCCATAGAAAGTCATTATTTAGTGGGCTGGTGGGGCTGTTTGGGCCTCTATGTGGGCTGATTGGGCCTCTGTGTGCCTGAAATGCCAGGGCCTATTTTAATTCTCAGTCCGGACCTGGTGGCGGGTGTGGGTCGGCTTGCAGGTCTGTGGGTTAGAGTCGGGCATTAGTCTACCAGATTGCACCTGCGCAGGACTCTTATCAGGTGGATCCCAGGTGTCTCCTGGTGCACAGACTGAAAATAACAGCAGCCCAGGGTGATTGCTTCAAATGAATAACTTCTTTATTGGACAATGGCAGAAGATATGGCTCACAACAGTCAGACAGTATAGCTCTCCAAATACAGTCACATCACACAGTGGAAAACCTCCACACTTAGGGGCCGATTCACGAAGGGTTGAATATCGAGGGTTAATTAACCCTCGATATTCGACTAGGAACTAAAATCGTTCGACTTCGAATATCGATTTTGCGCAAATCCTGCGATCGATCGATCGAAGGATTTTTCATTCGATCGAACGATTAAATCCTTCGAATCGAACGATTCGATGGATTTTAATCCAACGATCGAAGGAAAATCCTTCGATCAAAAAATCACAGGCAAGCCTATGGGGACCTTCCCCATAGGCTAACATGGACTTCGGTAGCTTTTAGCTGCCGAAGTAGGGGGTTGAAGTTTTTTTTAAAGAGACAGTACTTCGACTATCGAATGGTCGAATAGTCGAACGATTTTTAGTTCGAATCGTTCGATTATCGTAGTCGAAGGTCGAAGTAGCGCCTTCGATGGTCGAAGTAGCCCAAAAAAACTTCGAAATTCGGATTTTTTTCAATTCGAACCCTTCACTCGAATTCAGTGAATCGGCCCCTTGATATTGCCAGTAGATACCTAGTCTTGGTGATTTTCCCCAGCACTAGGGATCCCACAGGGTATATTGCTCCTTGGCACTTTCCCTGCTCCTGAGCTCACCTACTCGTATCCCTGTCTGGTGGCTTGATCACTGCAAGGGTGCTAGCCCCAACTGTCCTCTTTTCTGGAGCCAGAAAGCTGCTCACTTAAATAATCTGCCACTATCTTTCACTCTCCTAGAATGACTATTACCCAAACTTCTATCACTAAATACATTTTCCCTAACTTGGGCCTGATACTGGTCAGATCCTCTTCTGTGCCCACCTTCCCGCAAGGTGATATCCAGGAAGATAGCCTTGAGCACGTGTGTGCTTTTCTTTTTATATTTAAACACCTACTGGCCAAACCTTTAAGTAGCTCAGTTACAATGGACCCAGGAAAAGGGACATAGCTGCCTGGGTGAATCAAGGGACCACTTTAGTTGTCCAAAATACAAGCGAAAGTAAAATACTTGTGATTGATATATCTAAACCTCTGGGTCTCTACACTAGGGACAGAGCATAGGGTACAAGTACCTCTTTAGTAAGCACTATGGGGTCTGAATTTGCACCCACTTTCACCCTGGGGAATGGCAAATGACCCCTTAAGTGTTTACATTCCTCACCATCAGCACCTTCTTATTATGGCAACTGGAAATCAACCTCTAATTGTAAATAATTGCAATTTTATGTGTTATGCTTCATTGTCTAGTTAGGGGAAAATGTTTTTTATATAACAATAAGTTTGTGCAGCCCTGTGCAGAGTAATTTTTAAAAATAAAACGAAATTAAAGAAAATCTAAATTTTTTCATTTATTTACTGTAACTGAAGGGATTTTATATTGATATAGTTTTATTATATATGTCGTTCAATTTTACACAATGACAGCCTCCATAGTAATAATTTTGTTTTTCTACAGCTCTTATTTTTTTTCTCTTGTTCTGAACACAACACAGGGTAATATAAGAGCGACTCAGCGATATAATAACAATATATTTTGCTATACAGCACTAGCATATTCAGCAGCATGCTACAGTGGAGAAAATAAAACAAAACATACCGACTTAGCATTAAACAGATGAAGTGAAGGCCCTGCTCAAAAGGGCCCACAATATAATAGCTAGACAGTGGGGGCTCTTTGGGCCTCTGTGTTCTTGAAATTTGCAGTGTTTGTTAGAATAAAAAATTGGGATTGTTATGATTTCAAAATGCTCCAAATTGCAGCTCTAATGGTAGAAGAGAACACTAGGTTCTAGGTTGCTCTGTTTCTCCATAAGCATTAGCTGAGTTTTATTCACAACAGCAGTGACACTGTAATCAGATAAATCAGGCACAGATCCATCTGATTCTTAAAAAGAATTACAAAGAAAAAAAGTTTTTGTGTCTAACCATTTTCAAAATAACAACAGCCATTGCAAATCTTTCTTTAACACTGAGCAAACTGTTTTTTGGGCAAAGTGCTTGCCCTGTGAGTATGTGCAGTATAAGATGGGAAAAAGTTAGTTGCCCCTATTGTATAAAGTGTGATCTTACCCTAAGGCAGCGCTGTCCTACTTCTTTGGTACAAAGCGCTGGAGTTTTTCCGGCCTATGTGGTGGCGGGTCAATAATGGAGGCCAGTGTTAACCACTCCCCTTTTAAACCAAACTCATGTTATCTCAAGAACTTTTAGGACCATGTCCACATTAATGGTGGGAACACCCCAAAAAACCAAAAAGGGCTCACTGCAGGGATATCACTCAACTCATATGTGAAAAATGTAGGTCAGATCCTTAAATATACTATAAACATATTCATAAATCCACAGAGCATAGGGCAGGCAGATTATAGCACACAAACAGGGGAATGTAATAAAAGTCGCAAAGAGCAAAACAATTCGCACCAATAAGACTAAAAATCCACATCTCGCAATGTAATATTGTTCCTTAAACTGTTATTGCATTGCGAATTTTAATTGCGCATTGCAAATTTTAATTGCGCACTCATAAGAAGTGCTTGAAGGTGTCATAATCTTTTGAAGCAAACATAACGACTTTTTCAGTAAGAAGTTTTATTACATTGACTGCGCATTGGCGCAAACTATAAAATTCGCAAAGGGTCTTTCACTGTCGGAAGTGGTCGCTAAACAGTTTCCAGGCTCGCAAAAGCTATATTAAATTCGCACAAAGCAATATTTGTTCGCACAAAGGCATAACTTTTCGAATTGCGAATAGTTTTTCCGTTAGCGATTTGTATTACATTCCCCCGAAAGGGTGTTGGAAAACAACAGACAGAGATGCATGTTACTTAAAGGAAAACTATACCCCCCAAACAATGTAGGTCTCTATAAAAAGATATTGCATAAAACAACTCATATGTAAAATCCTGCTTCACCTAAATAAATCATTTTCATAATAATATACTTTTCTAGTAGTATGTGCCATTGGGTAATCATAAATAGAAAATTGCCATTTTAAAAAATAAGGGCCGCCCCCTAGGATCGTAGGATTCACTGTACTCACAAACATACCAACAAACCATACATGTTAGGTCACATGAGCCAATTAACAGACAGAGTTCTGCCTTTTGCTTCCTCACTTCTTCCTGTTACAGTTAGTGTTGTAGTATTTCTGGTCAGGTGATCTCTGAGACAGCACAGATAGAGTCACGAAATGGTGGTTCAAGGCAAGAGATGTAAAAGGGCAATATTTATGCAAATATATATTCCAGTTTGGTAAGATTCTTTAATATGCCACTTAATATGATATGAACTATCTGTTGCTTAAGTATTCATTTTGGGGGTATAGTTTTCCTTTAATGCAGGGAGGGTCTATTGTTGCTTAGCAATGTGATGTCATGTTTGACCTGTAACCCTGTGTGATTTTCTTCTTCCTCTTCCTGTGTATGCTTTATATGAAAAGTTCCTGTTGCAGACATGTTCTGCTGAAGTGTTTATGCTGAGTTCTATAAAAGAACCAAATTACTGTTCACACAGAAGTTGGTGTGTCTGCCCTCACTTACAGAGAAGCTGCACATGCAGTTCAGATCAGCTCTTTGCTAACAGGTTATGGGCCTAGATCACAGCACCACTGATATCTGATCCTAAGAATCTCTGGAGAGACAGACAGAAGCAGAGCACATGGTAAAATGGCAGCTAGTCTGGAGTTCAGGTCAGGCATAGCAAAGCTGAATAACAGCAATGGAAATTCAAGGTGGCAATGCTTTTATGTAAGGATGACCTGTGAGAGGTTCTCAGCACAGAGAGACCAGAAAACAATCCCGAGGATTGGGATAAAATAAACAGACAGGCTAAAGCAGTAATTAGCCTACAGGTGGAAGATGATCAACTGATTCACATCAGGAAAGAATCTACAGCAAAAGATATGTGGAATGCACTGCAGGCACTCCATGAGAGATCAAACTTAAACAGTAAACTGTACCTGCTGCGTAAGCTATACAACATGAGACTGCAGAAAATGCAGGAACATTTAAAGGGCATGTAAAGTCTAAAATAGAATAAGGCTAGAAATGCTGTATTTTGTATACTAAATATAAACATGAACTTACTGCACCACAAGCCTAATCAAACAAATAATTTATGCTTTCAAAGTTGGCTATAGGGGGGTCACCATCTTGTAACTTTGTTAAACATCTTTGCAAGACTAAGACTGTGCACAAACTCAGTGTGGTCTGGGCTAATTTGAAAAATTAACAAAATATGCAGTGACAAAGACAGCAAAAGAAATTGCAAAGGGTGTTGCACATAAAACTCCAGATAGTATAGATACACAGTGGAGTGGATGTTTCAAGCTTACTCAAGATAACTGCTCATCAAACTGGTCTATTGACTCAGGAGCAACAAGTCACATGACAAGTTATAAGCATTTATTTGATCAAATAGACTGTGAAACAAACGAGAAATTGTTCCTTGCAAATGGGGACAACATCACTGTGAAAGGAATTGGTCAAGGTTATGTGAACTGTGTCACAAGCACAGGACAAAAACATAATATACTTGTGAAGGATGCACTCACGGTATGTTCCAGAATTAGAGGGGAGCCTCCTATCAGTGAAATGTTTCATAACTGCAGGGTGCTCTGTTCATTTTAAAGGCAAAGTATGCACAATTCAGAATGGTTCAGAAATTATAGCTGAGGGAACAGCAGACAGACGCCTGTATGAGCTCAAATGTGGAGAAAACAAGGCTAAAATTGCCACTCAATCGCCTCATCAGAAATGCATTCATATATGGCACAGACATCTGGGACACAGACATCCAGATGCAATACATGAACTGTTAAACAAAAATATGACTTCTGTAACTTTGTTAAACATCTTTGCAAGACTAAGACTGTGCACATGCTCAGTGTGGTCTGGGCTGTTTAGGGAATATGGATATTTCACCATGCAATACAATCATGAAACGCATCTGCTGTATTAAAGCAAAAGGCAAGAAGGTTACCACTACCTAAAACAAGTCACAGCAGGGCAAGTCAACCCTTAGAGTTGTTCCACAGTGATGTGTATGGACCAATGAGAACACAGACCCCAGCTGGAAACAAGTATTTTGTGACTTTCATAGTTTGGAGACAGAGTTGACTTTCATAGTTGGGAGACAGAGCTACAAAATGTGTATTGGTTGGATACAGTGAGCAAAGTAAAGATTACAGAGAAAGTAACCGTAAGCCACGGCGTATATTTTGACGAGTCTTCCTTTTCAAAAACCATGATACCTGAATTCTCTGAAGAGACAACAACAGTGCCTGTAAAAGGAGGGGTAGAACCACTTGCCAAAACAAGTGAAAAATTCACAAAGTATACTTCAACACCCAAATATCATAGAGGAAACTGAACTGCGAAGGTCAACCTGCACCACAAAAGGGATACCAGCTCCCAGATACTCTTACAAAGCTTACACACAAGATATATTTGAACCAAACTCCTGGAAAGAGATCAATCAGCTACCAAAAAGTGAAGCCAATAAATGGCAAGTTTCAGCACAAGAAGAAATTGATTCCTCGAACAAAAATGAAACATGGACTTTGGCTGTTACCTCAGGGTCGCAACGCAATAGGTTGTAAGTGGATATTTAAAGTGAAATACAATGTAAATGGAGAAGTTAATTGTTACAAGGCAAGATTAGTCGCTAAAGGGTAAAATTTGGTGAGGACTATGATGAAACTTTTGCTTTAGTGGTGAAACATACAACTGTGAGAACACTCTTATGTATGGCAGCCAGCAAAGGTTTGCAAGTAAGACACCTAGATGTGGAAACTGCATTTATTTATGGTGATATTAATGAAGACTTCTACATGGAACAACCACCTGGTTTTGTGAATCCAGAAACCATAGATTTGGTATGCAAGCTTCAAAGGGACCTATATGAAGCTTCCCGTATTTCTACCTGAATATCTGTGATTCAGCTCTACACGTGTGTATTGAAACAAACTTGGAAAAGGCACCATATATTGGACCAGTAGAAAACAAGCCATAGTAGCCTTATCATCAACAGAGGCTGAATATGTTGCTGCAGCACAATCTTGTCAAGAAGTTATCTGGTTACATCAACTCTTGATGGACTTAGGTATGGACATACAAGAACCAACCCTACTCTTGGAAGACAACCAAGAATGTATTAAGTTGTCACAAACATAAAAGGTGAAGCAGCGTACGAAACACATTGATGTGAAATATCACCTTTTGAGGGACTCTCAAGATCAGGGTATCTTTGAATTGCAGTACTGTCCAACAGAGACTATGGTGGCAGACGCATTAACCAAGCCATTACCCAAGGATCATTTTGAGAAGCTTGTGGAATAATCTCCATACTGTTGAGAAGGGGTGTTGAAAAACAACAGACAGAGATTGTTACAGTGCATATTACTTAATGCAGGGAGGGTCTATTGTTGCTTAGCAATGGGATCTCATGTTTGACCTGTAATCCTGGGTGATTTTCTTCTTCCACTTCCTGTGTACACTCTCTATGAAAAGTTCCTGTTGCAGACATGTTATGCTGGAGTGTTTATGCTGAGTTCTATAAAACTACTGTTCACACAGAAGTTGATGGGGCAAATTCACTAAGCGCCGAAGCGCCGAACGCTAGCGTCAATTCGCTAGCGTTGGGCATTTTCGTTACTTCGCAAATTCACTAACGAACGCTGGCGTAGATTCTCTAGTGTTACTTCGCACCCTTACGCCTGGCGAATTTTCGCTACAGACTCAACTACGCAAATTCACTAAGGTGCGCAGTGTACTGAACGCTACCTTTTACGCTAGACTTCCTTCGCCACCTCAGACCAGGCGAAGCGCAATAGAGTAGATAGGGATTGCTTAAAAAAAAGTCTAAATTTTTTCTAAGTCCCAAAAAACGCTGGCGTGTTTTCTACATTATGGGTGATAGGCTGAAAAAGATCAAAAATTTTTTTGGGGCTCCCCTCCTTCCCCCCTACATTTCCTGACTCATGGCAACTTACCTATACAGTGGGCACATGTGTAGGGCAAAATAAAAATTTTATTTGATGTTTTGAAGGTTTTCTAGGCATTTGTAGTGCTGATACGTATTCCTCCATTGAAATTTGAATTTGGCGCCGTATGCAAATGAACCATCGCTAGTGAAACTTCGCTTCGCGAATCAACGCTAGCACAACTTCGCAAACTTGCGCTACCCCTGTGCGCAACTTTGGATTTTAGTGAATTTGCGGAGTGCTGGCGAAACTACGCCTGGCGAAGTGCGGTGAAGTGCTGCAAGGCGCGGCGAAGTTGCAACTTCGAATCTTAGTGAATTTGCCCCGATGTGTCTGTCATCACTTAAGATGGTTTGGACAGGTGAACTATGTAGTCCCTTTCAGTCTGGGTCTAAGGTGTGAACTGTACAGGGCATTGTGGGTGTGAAGAATAGAGGTGTAAGAAGTGTGAACAATGCAGGGGGATTACAGGTGTGAACAATGCAGGAGCGTCATGTCTGAATTTGTGGTATAAACAATGTAAATTAATCTCAGTACTGATAATTTTTAAAGTTTACACAAGGTAAGAAATCACAGCAGGCAGACTTTCAAGTGGGGGGCGTCGAGACCAGATGCCTTCATCCAGCCTGTGGTCCGCCAGTTAGACCACCCTAAGGAATAATTGTGGCCTAGGGGTGGTACGAGTAATCCTTGCTATAAAAAAGAAAAGAGCAACACTTTTTTTTTCTTTTTGGACTCCATTTTTAGAAAGGGCTGGATACCACAGAAGGCCTCAGTAAAGCCCGAACCCTAAGGTATGGAGAACACCTTTGTGGAATTTGGGGAAAGGGACCCCATAAATAAGCTTTTAGTAATGATATAATAGAGCCTGTTACAGCACACCTTAGGATTGTGAGATAGACAGGGATCAGCTAGTATGAGCTGTCCTATGTTCCCCCGAGGATAGTCAGTGTGGTGTTAGATACTGATACTTGGCAGAGAAAAGAGTAGGGACTCAAGGTAGTGTTAATTCCCTATGGAAACAACTGAATTTTCAGTATGCTGGATACAGAAGCTAAGTCCGAGCACTATGTAAAGTACCTTTCCAATGTTTTTGTTGTTCATTAGACATAGAGATAATTATGAGTATTGTCTATCTGCAGTCACAATAAGAAGCTGGCTACAAGTAGCTCTGTGTGTCATTGTCTCAACACCATCTCTTTCTTGTTAAAAGGAATATATTCAGCTAAACTGAAGATAAACCAAAATGACATTTGCCTTTTCCAAGAAACAAGGTGTTTATATGTAGTGTATGATGCAACTGTTGGCACACTATCTCTCATTTAAGTCTCTTTTACAAGCTCTGTTGACTTTAAACTGCTGATTACCCTGTTGATATGCAAATCAGTACAATTATTTCCCTGGTCACATCCATATAGTCAAAGTCTCAGGCGTATTTTAAACATCGTTCTAAGCATTACTAATTGGAACAACACAGAGGACTTATGTTTAACCATTACCTAGAATCTCTAGTTGTTTATCCGGATTAAGTTCATAAAACCATTCAGCAATGCAGAGAAAGTAACCGAGAAGCTACACAATAAAAAAATAACGGGTTTTCCACCAGTATATTGGAGCTAGAAAATGGTAGCTTAAACGTTAAAAATAACAAACTTTAAGCTCTAAAGGAATAGACTTCTTTTTTATTGTGCTGTTTTTTTATGGTGAGATTTACAAATTTGCACTTCAATGTCAGTGTCAAGCAGGTGGGAAGTAAAAGTAACACAAAATGCATATGTACTGTATGAATAGTAATCAGTTTGTTTATAGATGCATAGCACTTATATTGTGTACATGGAAATCAAGGGTGAGACACCCCATTTGGACACCTAATAAAGACCCACTGCCAGTTGCTCAAGCCCTCACTAAACATGTTTTAAATATGCTGGGCTGAAGGCCATGTTATCCTTTCCTTTCCAGGTTGGAATTCAAATATAAAAAGTACTCCACCTTGTTGAGGAACAGCCTCTAGCCAAGGGTTAGCAACACAACTGGTTTGTTGGCTGCAGTTAGTACCTAGGGTTGGCTTGAGGGCACATTTTTAGATTCTTTCTTATTCATACTGGCACATTTCTATCTATGACAGTTTCAAAATAAATCGGTGTATACTTAAAAATATATATGAAAATATATATATATTAAAACATTAAAATAATATAGTGTAGTATTCTTAATTAGTGGCAAACTAATTAAGAATACTACGCTATATTATTTTTCTGTTTTTTGTCCCTCAAATATATTTTTGAGGTATACAGCGATTTATTTTTGGACTGGGAACACACTGTGTTTGAGATTCATTTTTGTGAAAACATTTCTATCTATATTCAAAGATGTGGGTCGATATTAGTGATGAGCAACTTTTTCCCCACTTTGCCATCTGTAAATTTTTTCCCAAAACCAGAACAAAAATCCACTGCGACAAAAAAGTCACCATAGGAAAAAACGCCCACTGACTTTAATGCAATTGGACAAAAAAATTGCTGAGACAAAAAAGTCGCCAAGACAAAAAAGCAATGCTGATTAAAGCAATGCATGTTATTTGTCCCTGCAACTGGATCAACCAGTTTTAAAGGAAAACTATACCCCCCAAACAATGTAGGTCTCTATAAAAAGATATTGCATAAAACAGCTCATATGTAAAATCCTGCTTCATGTAAATAAACCATTTTCATAATAATATACTTTTCTAGTAGTATGTGCCATTGGGTAATCATAAATAGAAAATTGCCATTTTAAAAAATAAGGGCCGCCCCCTGGGATCGTAGGATTCACTGTCCTCACAAACATACCAACAGACCATACATGTTAGGTCACATGAGCCAATTAACAGACAGAGTTGTGTCTTTTGCTTCCACACTTCTTCCTGTTACAGTTACAGTTGTAGTATTTCTGGTCAGGTGATCTCTGAGGCAGCACACAGACCATCACGAAATGGTGGCTCAAGGCAAGAGATGTAAAAGGGCAATATTTACTTAAATATATATTCCAGTTTGGTAAGATTCTTTAATATGCCACTTAATTAGGGATGTAGCGAACGTCGGAAAAAAAGTTCGCGAACATATTCGCGAACTTGCGCAAAAATGCGAGCGGTTCGCGAACGGTTCGCGAACCCCATAGACTTCAATGGGAAGGCGAACTTTAACATCTAAAAAAGACATTTCTGGCCAGAAAAATGATTTTAAAGTTGTTTAAAGGGTGCAACGACCTGGACAGTGGCATGCCAGAGGGGGATCAAGGGCAAAAATGTATCTGAAAAATCTGCCTGTGTGTGCTTGGAAGAGATAGTGTAGGGGGAGAGCTGTTAGTGATTTCAGGGACAGATGATAGTAAGTTTGCTGGCTAGTAATCTGCTTGATACTGCTCAGTATTGGAGGGACAGAAGTCTGCAGGGATTTGAGGGACATTTTAGCTTAGGTAGCTTTGCTGGCTAGTAATCTACTGTTCTCTTTAAACAACTGCCATACGTTGACCTTGTAGGCATTGTTTGCCCAGTTTTTTTGGACGCAGCCACTGAAGCACAGTTGCCAGAAAAAATATGCCATATAAATGCTGAAAATAGTCATTTTTCGCCATACGTTGACCTTGTAGACATTGTTTGCCCAGTTTTTTTTGGACGCAGCCACTGAAGCACAGTTGCCAGAAAAAATATGCCATATAAATGCTGAAAATAGTAATTTTTCGCCATACG
This sequence comes from Xenopus petersii, assembly GCA_038501925.1. NCBI lineage: Eukaryota > Metazoa > Chordata > Amphibia > Anura > Pipidae > Xenopus > Xenopus petersii. Next base: position 25,017,528 of record CM076677.1, read on the forward strand.
TTGACCTTGTAGACATTGTTTGCCCAGTTTTTTTGGACGCAGCCACTGAAGCACAGTTGCCAGAAAAAATATGCCATATAAATGCTGAAAATAGTCATTTTTTGCCATATACGTTGAGTCAACGTATGGCAAAAAATGACTATTTTCAGCATTTATGTGGCATATTTTTTCTGGCCTCTGTGCTTCAGTGGCTGCGGCCAAAAAAACTGGGCAAACAATGCCTACAAGGTCAACGTCGTTGACCTTGTAGGCATTGTTTGCCCAGTTTTTTTGGCCGCAGCCACTGAAGCACAGAGGCCAGAAAAAATATGCCATATAAATGCTGAAAATAGTCATTTTTTTGGTCGCAGCCACTGAAGCACAGTTGCCAGAAAAATTATGCCATATAAATGCTGAAAATATAAATTTTTTTGGTTGCAGCCACTGAAGCACAGAGGCCAGAAAAATTATGCCATATAAATGCAGAAAATATGCATTTTTTTGGTCGCAGCCACTGAAGCACAGTTGACAGAAAAATTATGCCATATAAATGCTGAAAATATAAATTTTTTTGGTTGCAGCCACTGAAGCACAGAGGCCAGAAAAATTATGCCATATAAATGGAGAAAATATGCATTTTTTTGGTTGCAGCCACTGAAGCACAGAGGCTAGAAAAATTATGCCATATAAATGGAGAAAATATGCATTTTTTTGGTTGCAGCCACTGAAGCACAGAGGCTAGAAAAATTATGCCATATAAATGGACAAAATATGCATTTTTTTGGTTGCAGCCACTGAAGCACAGAGGCCAGAAAAATTATGCCATATAAATGCAGAAAATATGCATTTTTTTGGTTGCAGCCACTGAAGCACAGAGGCTAGAAAAATTATGCCATATAAATGGACAAAATATGCATTTTTTTGGTTGCAGCCACTGAAGCACAGAGGCCAGAAAAATTATGCCATATAAATGCAGAAAATATGCATTTTTTTGGTTGCAGCCACTGAAGCACAGAGGCCAGAAAAATTATGCCATATAAATGCAGAAAATATGCATTTTTTTGGACGCAGCCACTGAAGCACAGTTGCCAGAAAAAATATGCCATATAAATGCTGAAAATAGTAATTTTTCGCCATACGTTGACCTTGTAGACATTGTTTGCCCCGTTTTTTTGGACGCAGCCACTGAAGCACAGAGGCCAGAAAAAATTAAACCAGTAGGGTTTGCACCCTAGTTTGTAACGGTGGCGGAGGGAGGAGGACGCTAAAGGACAGCTGTGTGTGGAGTCATGAGGCTTGAAGAGAAGGACAGCTGCATAGAAGTCAGAACAAGTCTTCCGGCGTGCAGTAACCCTCCGAGATCCACCCCTCATTCATTTTAATAAAGGTCAGGTAATCGACACTTTTGTGACCTAGGCGAGTTCTCTTCTCAGTTACAATCCCTCCTGCTGCACTGAAGGTCCTTTCTGAGAGCACACTTGAGGCTGGGCAAGACAAGAGGTTCATGGCAAATTGTGACAGCTCTGGCCACAGATCAAGCCTGCGCACCCAGTAGTCCAGGGGTTCATCGCTCCTCAGAGTGTCGATATCTGCAGTTAATGCCAGGTAGTCCGCTACCTGCCGGTCGAGGCGTTCTTTGAGGGTGGATCCAGAAGGGTTGTGGCGCTGCCTTGGACAGAAAAACATTTGCATGTCTGATGTTACAGACCGGCCAAAGGGCTTTGTCCTTGCAGGTGTGCTCGTGGCAGGATTACTGGCACCTCTGCCCCTGGAATGTTGATGAGTTCCTGAAGTGACATCACCCTTAAAAGCATTGTACAACATGTTTTGCAGGCTGGTTTGTAAATGCCGCATCTTTTCGTACTTGTGGTATGTTGGTAACATTTCTGCCACTTTATGCTTGTACCGAGGGTCTAGTAGCGTTGCGACCCAGTACAGGACCTTCTCCTTAAGCCTCTTGATACGGGGGTCCTTCAACAGGCATGACAGCATGAAAGACCCCATTCTCACAAGGTTGGATGCAGAGCTATCCATCTCCGCTTCCTCATTATCAAGGACTGCATCATCCACGGTCTCCTCCCCCCAGCCACGTACAAGACCAGGGGTCCCCAAAAGGTCACCACTAGCCCCCTGGGAAGCCTGCTCCTGTTGGTCCTCCTCCTCCTCCTCCACAAAGCCACCTTCCTCCTCTGACTCCACTTCTGGCACCTCTCCCTGCATTGCAGCAGATGCCTGGGTTCGTTCTGGTGATTCCGACCATAAATCGTGCGCTTCCAGCTCCTCGTCACGCTGGTCTACAGCCTCATCTGTCACTCGTCGCACGGCACGCTCCAGGAAGAAAGCGAAGGGTATTAGGTCGCTGATGGTGCCTTCGGTGCGACTGACCATATTTGTCACCTCTTCAAAAGGTCGCATGAGCCTGCAGGCATCGCGCATAAGCACCCAGTAACGGGGGAAAAAAATCCCCAGCTCTGCAGATCCAGTCCTACCACCCAGTTCAAAAAGGTACTCGTTGACGGCCCTTTGTTGTTGCAGCAGACGTTCCAACATAAGGAGCGTTGAATTCCAGCGAGTCTGGCTGTCAGAAATCAAACGCCTGACTGGCATGTTGTAGCGCTGCTGAATGTCAGCAAGGCGTGCCATGGCTGTGTAGGAACGTCTGAAATGGGCCGACACCTTTCTGGACTGGGTGAGAACGTCCTGGAATCCTGGGTACTTGGAGACAAAACGTTGGACTATTAAATTTAACACATGTGCCATGCACATGTCTCAACGCTGCCAACAGATTGCTTCCATTGTCACACACCACTTTTCCGATCTGCAGTTGGTGTGGGGTCAGCCACCGATCGGCCTGTGACTGCAGAGATGACAGGAGTACAGATCCGGTATGGTTTTTGCTTTCCAGGCACGTCATCCCCAAGACAGCGTGACAACGGCGTACCTGGCACGTCGAATAGCCTAGGGGGAGCTGGGGGTGCACAGGTGTGGAGGAGGAGAAGGAGGACCCAGCAGCAGAGTAAGAAGAAGAAGAGGAAGAAGACGAGGTAGAGAGCGATGGAGGAGTAGAGGTGGTGGCAGAACCGCGTGCAATCCGTGGCGGTGACACCAACTCCACTGTTGTTGTTGTTGTTGAGCTACCCATTCCCTGCTTCCCATTCCCAGCCATTACCAAGTTCACCCAGTGGGCAGTGTAGGTGACATACCTGCCCTGACCATGCTTGGAGGACCATGCGTCAGTAGTCATATGGACCTTTGGCCCAACACTAAGTGACAGAGATGCGGTAACTTGGCTCTGCACATGTTGGTACAGGTGTGGTATTCCCTTTTTAGAAAAAAAATTGCGGCTGGGTACCTTCCACTGCGGTGTCCCAATTGCTACAAATTTGCGGAAGGCCTCAGAGTCCACCAGCTGGTATGGTAAAAGCTGGCGGGCTAAGAGTGCAGACAAGCCAGCTGTCAGACGCCGGGCAAGGGGGTGACAGTCAGACATTGGCTTCTTACGCTCAAACATGGCCTTCACAGAAACTTGGCTGGTGGCAGATGACTGGGAATGGGAACAGGTGGTCAAGGTGGAAGGCGGAGTGGAGGGTGGTTCAGATGGGTCAAGGAGAGCAGAGGTAGAGCAGTAAGATGCTGGACCAGAAGGAGTGTGGCTTTTAGTTTGCCTGTTGCCTTTGAGGTGTTGCTCCCAAAGTGCTTTGTGCTTGCCGCTCATGTGCCTTCGCATAGAAGTTGTACCTATGTGGCTGTTGGGCTTACCAAGGCTCAGTTTCTGACTGCACTCATTGCAAATTACAATGCTTTTGTCAGAGGCACACACATTAAAAAAATCCCACACTGCTGACTTTTTGGAAGTGTGCGATCTGGCGGTAACAGTAGAAGTTGGCGGCATTGGCGGCAATGGCGGTTGCGTTGGCTGGCTGAACACAGGTGCCGATACATGTTGTTGCCCTACTGATCCCTGCGGGCTGTCCTCCCTGCTTCTTCTAAGTCTTATTCTCCTACTGCCTCTCTGACTCTCCGTCTCTCCATCTGAACTACCCTCCTCTTGCTCTCTTCTACTAGGCACCCACAAAACATCAATCTCCTCATCATCATTCTCCTCAGATGCATCAATTTCTTCTGACACATCACAGAAGGAAGCAGCAGCGGGGACCTCCTCCTCATCACTCATCATTATGTCCATCTCTGTCGTGTTCTCTGCCAGAATTAAATCTGGTGTAACGTCCTCATCTCCTTCATCTTCTTCTGCCAATAATGGTTGCGCATTACTCAGTTCAAGAAACTCATGGGAAAATAACTCCTCTGACTCCAGTGAAGAAGGGGCACCGGTGGTGGAGGAAGTGTTACGTGGGGTGGCCATAGCAGTGGAGGATGACGAGGATGTTGTGGTAAAGTTAGAAACGGTAGAGGATGGGGTGTGCTGTGTAAGCCAGTCAACTACCTCTTCAGCATTTTGGGAGTTCAGGGTCATTGGCTTTTTAAAACTGGGCAATTTGCTAGGGCCACAGGATTGCATAGCAGCACGGCCCCTAGCACGGCCTCTGCGTGGCGGCCTGCCTTTGCCTGGCATTATTTTTAAAAAAACAACAACAACAAAAACTCAGTTGGTTTTTCTGGAAACGATAATACACACAGCTAGATGGCGGTTTGAAGAAAACACTGTGCAAATAATGCCTACAAGGTCAACGTATACACAGCGGTGGATACGGATTACGTAAAATATCAGAATGCTGCTTGAAAAAAAGTAACTCAAGTGGTTTTTCTAGAGACGATAATATTATCAATATTTAGACAAAATGTGAACAAGCTCACACAGCTAGATGGCGGTTTGAAGAAAACACTGTGCAAATAATGCCTACAAGGTCAACGTATACACAGCGGTGGATACGGATTACGTAAAATATCAGAATGCTGCTTGAAAAAAAGTAACTCAAGTGGTTTTTCTAGAGACGATAATATTATCAATATTTAGACAAAATGTGAACAAGCTCACACAGCTAGATGGCGGTTTGAAGAAAACACTGTGCAAATAATGCCCACAAGGTCAACGTATACACAGCGGTGGATACGGATTACGTAAAATATCAGAATGCTGCTTGAAAAAAAGTAACTCAAGTGGTTTTTCTAGAGACGATAATATTATCAATATTTAGACAAAATGTGAACAAGCTCACACAGCTAGATGGCGGTTTGAAGAAAACACTGTGCAAATAATGCCCACAAGGTCAACGTATACACAGCGGTGGATACGGATTACGTAAAATATAAGAATGCTGCTTGAAAAAAAGTAACTCAAGTGGTTTTTCTAGAGACGATAATATTATCAATATTTAGACAAAATGTGAACAAGCTCACACAGCTAGATGGCGGTTTGAAGAAAACACTGTGCAAATAATGCCCACAAGATCAACGTATACACTACTACAGCGGTGGATACGGATTACGTAAAATATATTATGGCTGCTTGAAAAAAGTCACTCCGGTGTTTTTTCTGGAGACGGTAATATTATGGATATTTAGACAGAATGTGAACAAGGTCACACAGCTAGATGGCTGTTGGTTGAATAACACACTGGGCAAAAAATGCCTACAGGGCAAATAATGCCTAAAAGGTCAACTTATACACTACTACAGCGATGGATACGGATTACGTAAAATTTATTATGGCTGCTTGAAAAAAGTCACTCCGGTGTTTTTTCTGGAGACGGTAATATTATGGATATTTAGACAGAATGTGAACAAGGTCACACAGCTAGATGGCTGTTGGTTGAATAACACACTGGGCAAAAAATGCCTACAGGGCAAATAATGCCTAAAAGGTCAACTTATACACTACTACAGCGATGGATACGGATTACGTAAAATTTATTATGGCTGCTTGAAAAGTCACTCCGGTGTTTTTTCTGGAGACGGTAATATTATGGATATTTAGACAGAATGTGAACAAGGTCACACAGCTAGATGGCTGTTGGTTGAATAACACACTGGGCAAAAAATGCCTACAGGGCAAATAATGCCTAAAAGGTCAACTTATACACTACTACAGCGATAGTAAAATAAAAAAAAGTAAAATAAAAAAAAAATGAATATTAAAAAAAAAAAATTACAGTTGGTGCTGCTGAACTACTAGGAGCAGCAGATTAGCACACCAGTCCCACTCCCCAACACTGCTAGACTAATAGCACTGGGCTCTTATAGTAGTAGTAGTAGTAGTAGTAGTAGTAGTAGTAGTAGTAGTAGTAGTAGTAAAACAACAAAAAAATAAATAAAAGCAGTCCTTACAAGGACTACTGTTATTGCAGCAGTCAGCAGATGAGATCAGAAGCAGGACAGCTGCCCACTGCAGCTACATACAGAGCACTGCAGTAGAAGGTAGATTACTAGCCAGCAAAGCTACCTAAGCTTAAATGTCCCTCAAACCCCTGCAGACTTCTGTCCCTCCAATAACAGAGCAGTATCAACACGATTACTAGCCAGCAAACTTTCAACTGTCCCTGAAATCACTAACAGGCAGCAGCTCTCTCCCTACACTATCTCTTCAGCACACACAGGCAGAGTGAAAAAAACGCTGCAGGGCTTCGGTTTTTATAGGGAAGGGGAGTGGTCCAGGGGAGAGCTTCCTGATTGGCTGCCATGTACCTGCTGGTCTGGGGTGAGAGGGCAAAAAAAAGCGCCAACAATGGCGAACCCAAAATGGCGAACGTCGCGCGACGTTCGCGAACTTCCGGCGAGCGCGAACACCCGATGTTCGCGCGAACAAGTTCGCCGGCGAACAGTTCGCGCCATCTCTACACTTAATATGATATGAACTATCTGTTGCTTAAGTGTTCATTTTGGGGGTATAGCTTTCCTTTAAAGGAGATCAAAAATTCCACCTCCTATTTTTAAACTGTTCCATTCCTCCCACAGGTGCCCCCGCTGCATCAATCCAAACCCCAAAGCAGCAGGGCCGGAACTAGGGGTAGGCAGAGTAGGCATGTGCCTAGGGCGCAAAGCTGGGGGGCGCCAGGCATGTACCTGCTCTGACACCTACCCCATTGTCTGGTCCCATCTCTCCCCGACTGCCGCGCATATATTTTTCTAATTGCGCTTCTGTGCATGCGCACCAGAGCACGGTTTCGCGCATACACACTCAGCCGCGACGTGCCCGGCCAGGTTGCCTAGGGCGCCCCTAAACGGTTCCCTGGACCCCCTGTGGTGGACCTGAAGCTGCAGAGTTGCTCAGGGGGATTGGTGGTTGTGTAACAGCCAGTTTCTCATTCCAGGATGCAGAAACTGGATTTGAAAAGTCTACAGATCCAGTGCACATATGGAGGGACCAGGGACCTTTTAGGGAAGCCAACTTGTGGTTCAGATAGGGGCAAAGAGAGCTCTGTGGTGGTGGGGGACCAGTTTCAAAATGGGGCTGGGGATTGTAATCTCCTTTAAACACAGTTTCTTTTATTAAGGTGTAATATTTATGTGTGTATGATAACAGCAAGATGCCATAGAGTTAGTAAACAGCACTGTCATTGGTTGATTCTCTTGTATCTCTAATCATTTTTTTGGCCAGCAGCACTCTTGTTGGTGAATTTTTATGCTACTTTAATATGTTTTTGGTTGTCTGCTTCAGAGAACAAGAGCTATGCAAAGGGAAAAAGCACAGCAATTCACACGGGCTTAAGCCTTCATCTTGTTTATTGCAGACATTGTGGCACAAGCTTTCAGGGACCAACCCCTTCCTCAGGTGCAAATATTTGCACCTGAGGAAGGAGTTGGTCCCCACAAGCTTGTGCCACAATGTCTGCATGTTCTTCCCTTTGCATAGCTTGGATACCACTGGACTTGGAGACAGTCTGGAAATTGAATGCACCCTACATGCAATTAAATGGTGTGCTAAAGTGAATTTTCATTTCTTGTCAAAGAACCAGAGTACACATTGGAACAATTTATTGAGGGTTTACAGAAACAGCTGGGCAAGAGGTGCTCCATAAAAAGCTAGACAACATGTTTTTTCCATAGCACTACCCAGGAACACAGGTTTTATGTCATTGGCAGACTATCACCTTGCCTGCCAACTACTTAGCACTTTTGACTTTTATCTACTGGTATCAACGATTGGTGCAAGTATAATACACTCATAGAGTATGTTTGGTAATCAATGTTTGGCGTTGCTAATTATCTACTGTACTCATTTACAGAATTTAGCCCTTAAAACGAAAACAGCATTAAGTAACGGGATTAACAGCTATTTACCAGGACACTGTTAATGGAGGCTGCTAAATCCATGGTGTCCATGGTATACTAGCTGTGTAAAGAGGAATACAAATCTTAGTCATCTATCCTAGAAATATACAATAGATAACAGTTGACTGTGTCCATTGGCATATTTATTCTAGAAGTCAGAGCTGCTACTGTATGCACAAAGCTAACCTAAACAGAAGAAAAAAAATCAATACAGACAATCCCCTTTTCTGGCACATACCCCTTCCCTCTGTTTATTATCACAATTATTCTTTACTTTCCTTAATTGAAATCATTCATGAGCACATCTACAGTTGATTTATAAAGTACATGATATTCCCATAATGTATCTGCATGGTAGAGGCCATTGAACAGACCAAACCTCCAGAGGTTACTGCTTTAGCAAAATGCCAGAACTATTTTTCAGTTGACTGAATGCATTGATCCAACTATAGATCTACTCCCCAATGTACTTTCTTTTCAGCAGACAGATAGCTACATTGTGAACAACGTCATCATCAAAGTTCCCACAGTCAGCTTTACTCCCAATTATTCCCTAGCCAGCACCAAATATACTCTATCATTACATTTCTTGCCAATTCAAAAGAACAATTCAGATAAAGTTAGTGGCATAAAGAAGGCATTTTATTATACAGCATTCAAGCAATAGTTATGGTGACCTAGATATGCATGAATATGAGTTTATGCACATATCAGCATAAATGTAGATTCTTAAATAAATGTGATACATAAAGGGGAATATTGGAATAACAACATTATCATTACACTACTTTTTTATTAATCTTTTTTAAAACAAAGAAACTTTAAGGGCTTAGTACTTTACTGTATAGACCTTTAGCCTGATATCCTCATTATACTGTAGTTTCCTCTGTTTATGTTCTCTGCCCAAAACTTGTGGCCTTATCTTTTCTCCTTGGTACTTAATTTTTACAGCACTTTCCTCTCATATCGATCTCAAGTTCTAGTATCTTTGTGAGATGAAAGTATTTTTTCTGTTTAAGGTTGAAACATTAAGGGGAAGATTTATCAAAGGTTGAATGTTAGATTTTTTTTGAAATCCGAATGAACTCGAATGACCTTGAAATTAGAATAGTATCTTATTTAAGTAAAAACTTGAAAATCTAAAACTCAAACAAATCACTTTTTTTGAAAGAGCAGGGGACTAGGCCTTTTGTCCCTAATGCATTGTGCCCTGGCAGATTCCTGATTTGGCCAGAAGGCATCACTGTTGATTGATTTCTTCACGCGCCGGCACTCTTCCTGGGATATGTACCAGCGTGATGGTGTTGCTCGCAATGGCCTTTGCGCAAGATTCAAAAAGTATTTAAAGGGGCTTTAGCAATTACACATTGCCCGTTGTTAGGTTCAATTAGTTGTTCCTGGTGCTTTAGTATATTAAATCCTGTCTATTGATCTTATGTGTATTGACCCCTTGCTTCGCCTGACTATCCTGATCTCTCCAATCCTGACCTTGCCTGCCTGATTATTCAGACAATTTGCCTGTTCTCCGACTATTCTACGCTCTCCAATCTGATTCCGGCCTGTCTGACGAATTTCTGCTTGTGCTGGCCCGGCCTGCCTGTTCCTGGTGGTTTTCTTCCTTCCAGTATCCTGGTGAGACGATCGTGCCCCTTTGCTAGTCCAGAACCATTTAGCTTAGCTCCTCTGTCAATTAAGACATGGCGGCATCCGATTAGCCGAGAGCTCATCCCAAAGTGAAAGGCAGTGGTTAAAGGCAGAAGTGAGAGCCGAGACCAGGGAGCTTAGCTTGGGTTCTGGATATAGGGTGCCGAAAGTGACAGATAACCTGCTACATGGGAGCTACTGACTCTAACCAAAGGAGAGGTATAGGGGGCAGGTAGTGCTACCTGGGGTACAGATCTCTTGGGACTGTGTGTCCACCAGGAGTGGAGTATCGGACTTTGCCTTGGGAAAGACCTTGATTTTGTGTAATTTGCTTTTCTTTATTTCTATATAAAGTTATATTTTGTTTGCAGCACTGGAGTGTTTAATTATTGTTTCCTAGTTGGGCCATCTGTAGGTGTTTCCTGAATCCACTAGGTGGAGGCACTGCCATTGAGAGAAATTCCCAGTACCCTTTCATTTAGCAAAGAGAATTCAGGGCCTGTGTATGGTAAGATATTTATGAAGTACACCCTATAATACATGAAGGGTTTAAAAAAGGGTTTCATAAGTTTACACAACCTCTGGCCAAGAGACACTAGACTAATTACTGTACATAGCACAAATATTTGAATTAGAACAGAAGAAAGAATTATCAGAATGTACATTTGAACAAAGTCACAATCAGACTGCTACATAATTATCTTTTCTGTATCGTCAATATGGGATGGCTCCCAGTGTACATTCCATTTTGATTTTATTATTGGAGCAACCAATATTAACAAGAACCATCTACGAAATATCACTCAAGCATTATTTGCAAAGTAAGTAGATAAAGGGGAATGGCAATCAAATTATTTTTGTAATAAATGTTTTTTTATTGACAAATAAAAGACCTTAAAATTGCTAAGCCTTTACATCTTCTATTGAGCCTTCAATATCTAATGTTATCCAAAAACTCATGGCATCCCTGCATATGGCCCCTATAGTCTCCTAGTAGGTCATTTCTGAGAGAGTTAGGAGTAAGATCCACATTACTAATATATTACAAGGGCTGATTGGTGGATTTGTTTTCTTTTTCTGAAACAGTCTTTTCTTTTTGATAAACATATATGAACAGTAGTGATGTGCCGACCAGCCCGATACCTGCGGGATCGCGGGTCGGACCGGTTCGGGCCGACTTCAGACCGCCTTTTCCAGGTCACAGGCGGGTCCAGGTTGAACTCTTCTGCTCTCTGCTTTCCCCACCCGCAACCTTACAATGAAGACTTCCGGGTTCAACTCACCCGCCCTTTTTGTGATGTCATCGGCGGGTGGATCGGCACGGGTCTATAAAAGGAAGTCGGACTGGGTGGGTGAAGGGAAGATGGATATCGGACGGGTGAGGGTCGAGAAAAACCCAACCCGCACATCACTAATGAACAGTACAGCCGTTGTGTTGCAATAGGCATGTTCATATCTTAAATGTATATTCATTTAATTAAATATGGTCAAACCTTGAAGAATATTAAGTGAAACTTTTTTAAGTGGGACAGTGGCAAGAATTCTCACTAATTCAACTGGTGCTTACAAAAGAAGAACAGGCTGCAAAGTAAGATAATGCTTCCTGCTCGGAACAAGATAATGATTCTCGCCTCCTTTACGCCTCTAGGGAAAAGGATATGAAAATAATGTCTGGAGCATTTCAGGCCTTCTAATTACAACAATAAGAGATGTTTTGTTCTGTTTGCCGGGTAGTGTTAATAATGTTCTTTGAATGGCTCCATCAGCCTTGGTCATATGCAGCACTAATGCTTCACTGCCTAGATGTCAGGGGAACTGATTCAGCGTTATTACTAACGTGCTAACGTGCTTTGTATTTTATTAAAAGGCTGCTATAGGATATCTCAGGATATCTCCTGAGATATCTCCATCTTTATTTTGTCTGTGTTGGGGGCTGTTTTTTTCAGTGTTTAGATCTAAAAAACCCACACCCATTCATATTTAATTAATATTGAAGGAGGTTAAATTTGATACAGGGCCAACAAAAAAGCTAGAACATTTCTTCTAAGAACAGAGGAATACCTGAACTGACATAAATTTATGGTATGTTCCTGTGCAGTCACTGTGCAAAATTAGGGTGTTACGTCTCTCCAGTACCTGCCTCGGTCAATTGGTTTCTTCTTTAATGACACATGATGTTCATATCTAAGTGCTGATAGAACTAGAAGCACCAGTAAGAAGGGAGATGTCAGAAATCTTGGTGAGTCTATAGATCACTGGCCTCCCTAACACCTCTCATTGAATATTCAGAACCTGAAAAGTAAATAGGGTGAGCTCAGATGGAAATGATCAGAGGTGCCAGCAGACAAAAACATGTCTCTGGTATGGGAAGAAAAAATTAACCAGACATTCTGAAACTGGAAGTGGATCTGTAAAACATGGAAGGAGAGAGGCAGATGAAGATAAAAACAATTGAAATCAAGCCTGAGGAGATAATCAGGAAAATGTTCAAAGGAGAAACCAAAGACAAACAGGGAATGAGAACAACCACAATGAGTCCGTCAGGAAGGATGATCACTTCACAGTGGAGAGAGGGCCTTGGTTTGTATCCATGCAAAATGTGCATGCATCAAGATGTTATTGTGAAAGAACAAGAGGGCTCATTGGTATACTGGTATACTATATAGGGATTCTGTCATGGGAAAATATGCTTATTACACAATGCCTTTTTGATAAAGTTGGAGTAGTATCACCCCCTCCCCTCCTCCCAGCAGAACAACAAGAAGGTAACCAGATGACAGACACCTGCATTGCTAAAAATGCTCCCATGCCCCACCTAGTAGTAGATTTGAGAATAGCACTCAATATTAAAAATTCAAGTCCAGCTTACCCAAGTCGCGACTCCTCAAGTTAACGTTTAGTAGGAGAAGCAATAGCTTATCTGAAAGCCATTGTGAAGTGCTAGGTCTTTCTGAAAGCAGCATCTGACTTTCTTGCAGCATCGGGTTTTAATAAATCATGAAAAATTTGGGTTTTTTTTTTTCTCCAAGATGTCTTTTCCTCTTTAATAGTCTGACCAGAAAAAACCGACTTCAGTAAATAGCCCTCTTAATGTACACATTGTATTTAAAATTAATTAAGATAAAAACGACACCATGAACATCATATGATAAGTATGCAAGGTATATGTGTGTGAAGCTGCAGAGATGGATCATGCAAGGAAAATACTGTTTGACTCGACAATGTGGGTGACTGATAGAATGTCGATACAACAGGTGTGCTTACTGCTGTTTCCGTACCGTATAAGGCATACCCTCAGATAGATTCCTTTGAGATCTTCATATCACCATTGAAGTTAAAGAAGGTTGCAAGGAAGACTGTAGCCATTCAGCCACTAAGCAATAAAAGTTAAAGTAAACTGAAAGCTTATTAAAAAAGTTAGGCCTAAACACACAACAAAGAAAAATAGAATACATTTGTGTGTTAATTTATACAACAGACGAAAAAAGAGGACAAATGCACCTGCCAATGGAATGATAATGCTACATTCTAATTCTTTATATATGTTCTTGGGTTTCAAATGTATGTCAGGCATTAAGATACTGTATTTTATTTTATTTGATGAAATTATATACTGGAATGGGACATTTAGGGAAAAATCCCTAAAGTTCTAGTTCTCACTAACTTTGGTACATATGGCAAGATCTTCAGACTCTAATGTACATAATATACAGGCAGCATCCAAACCCATAACAATAATCTGTTTTTACTTCAACTTCTTCAATAGAGATTCACATGGGCCAGACACACAACTGCTTTAGTGGTAATAGTCTTGTATTGGAAAATTTTAAAGAGCTAAACCCTAAAAATGAATATGGCCATAAATGCCTTGTTTTATATACTGAATTATTGCACCAACCTAAAGTTTCAGCTTCTCAATAGCAGCAATGATCCAGGACTTCAAACTTGTCACAGGGGGTCACCATCCTGGAAAGTGTCTGTGACTCTCACATGCTCAGTGGGCTCTGAGCAGCTGTTGAGAAGCTAAGCTTAGGGGTCATTGCAAATTATCAAGCAGAAAATGAGGTTAGTCTGTAATGTAAACTAATGCTACAGGGCTGATTATTAAATTCTGATGCTAGTTACACAAGTTTCTGTGCTGCCATGTAGTAATTATTTGTATTGTGACTTTTCTATTCTATATGTACTGTATATTTTGAGTGGGTCCCTAAGCTCAGTAAGTGACAGCAGCACAGAGAATGTGCAGTGAATCAGCAGAAAAGAAGATGGGGAGCTACTGGGGCATCTTTGGAGACATGGATCTTTACTGCTAAAGGGCTGTGGTTGCCTTGAGCTGGTATAGACACTCAAAACACAATGTACAACAATTCTAGCCTACTTCTTTAGTTAAGCTTTACTTCTCCATTAAGTTGCAATTTCATGATTTTGCATCGATGTTGATATATTTCTGCACTTGTCTTTAATTCATTTGTCCTTTTTGTTATAACTGCTCCTTCAGGTGTTTTGTTCAACTAATATTGCAAACATTTGGGGGGTTATTTATTAAAGTCTAAATTCCAAAAACTTTAAAAAATTCGAGTTTTTTTTTTACTATAGAATACAAATTTTTAGTGGGAACAAAAACTCACATTTTTCAAAATTTATTATACCCCAAGGCTGCAAAAATTCAGAATCTGAAAATCTGCCATCTCAGACCTACAGAGGTTTTATATTACTCAATGGGAGAGGCCCCTATCCTATTTGGAAGTTTCTGTGGTCTGCGGTAGAATTAGCCTGAAAATCTCACTATTTCTGGGTTTTTTTGGGCAGAAATCTGAAAAGTCAGAATTCGGACTTTTTGATAAAAAATACAAAAAAAAAAACTGGTAATTCAGGAAAAACATCCAAAAACAATGTACAGTTTTTCCCTAAACAGATTAAATCAAGCTTTGTGTAATAATAAATTAGGTGAAATTGTGGATTCAAGTTTGGTCTGACTTTTTTTTTTTAATAAAATAATCAGATTTGAATTTTGATAAATAACCCACTCAATGTATAACTATACTATTAACCACATTGGAAGCCATTGTGTGATAGTGGCTTTGAAACATTTAAGAAAAAAGGTTGGTAATAACATGGATATTTCATTACTAATTTCATTTGTTTTTCAGTATTTTGTTATATGGGGTTATTAAATTCAGTGAAGATCCCATCACCCCAAAAACAACTTACTGACTTATTGAAAATATAACACAATCGGAGCACTATGGAAGGAGATAAGGAAGGTTGTGACCATTATTTCAGGAACATGACCCTCTTAAAATTAACATTAAAACTCTGACTCAGTTTCCTTCTTAGATGATAGGAGGGAAAAACCAAATTGCAATAACCCTTTTCAACTGCAAGAAACTCAACCATTCTGTCTGTCAGTAGAGCATTGTACACAGCTTATTGACCAATTAGAGCAGGCAAACTCTGTCGGTGACTCAGAGCATGTGTGTGTGTTGTTTGCAGGTGGAAAAAATGTTCGGTTGAGGAAATCACTAAAAAAACTTTGCAAAAAAATTAATGGAGACTTTCTATGAAAAATATTTATCTACTATAGTCGTGAGGGTTTTTTTGGTTGTAATAATTGTTGCCTTTAATTTAAATCTACAAATTGTCTTTTAGTTTTACCCAAACAGGACACTACTCTAAGAGATTTGTGAAATGCAGAATCTACAGTCGTCTCACTTTCCTGCAGAGTTACAGAGAAAATATTTGCCACCTTTGCTATTTTCCCCTTTGCAATACTTGCACATGACAGTCCTTCCTGCTGTTCTGAATATAGCTACATCTGAGCCTGCAGGGAATATTTTATTAGTTTTGTCTGATCAGGATAATCTTACTGAAAAACTTTGCAGATAAACAAAATGTAAAGGGATAAAAGATAGGGAGCTATAATTTATTCAGCAGATGCCGTGAAGTTGGGAGTGTGAAAACTTTGCATATTTTGCAAATGTAATGACATATTTGTGACAGCAAAACTGCTGTTATAAAATAAGGGTTGATAGGGTGAATGTGATAAATCATTCACTAAGCATTCTAATACAAAAGCACTTGTAAAGCAGTCATACAACCTGTCCTACATATTGTCATCCAGTCAATCACTTGACTCGTAGAGAACAATGTTTTAAATATTTACATCCTCCAATAATATGGAGGGTTATACTAAAAGGACAGACTAAGAATGTGTAACAGCTGGCCATTTCCATGCACAGCATTGGATAAATAGATACATGGATAGACAGGCAAACAGGCGCATAAATAGGGTTTCCTACAAAGAACAGGGCTGGGTGCAAAGTGCAGTTAATGGACACAAACCACTAAGTTTTTTGCTCACTGCTCCATGATTTGCACTACTGAAGCAAGTCTTTGCACTAAAGAATATACATGGGCTCCTTCCATGAATACAGGGCTACCATGATTTGGTTTAGCTGAATGCATGAAGAGTGGGATTGGGGAGGTATTGTACTTAGGAGATTCCCATCCCAAACCAAAACAAGCAAAAAAAACTTGTAAACTGTAAATATTTGAACTCAAGAAGCTTTTCAGTAGGAATCTGTTTTATCCATGGCATGAATTCACAATATTTAAACAAAGTATAGACAAAATGTATTGCAACTTACTCCAAATATTTATTGACCTAATGGTTCATACTTCGGGTCCAGCACTCGATGGATTACAGTGCAAAGACCTAAAGCAGAATCCACCCCATATATTCTGTGACCCGGGGGCAAACTGCCCCAAGTCCAACGCCAACAGAAGAGCACAGTTTAGAACTTCCGAATTTCAAAACATATAGGCAATTCAAATTCACCAGCAACTCATCCATGATTCATGATGAGTGGCTCATGATGGTCCAGGTGCCAATGCCCCAAACCCACTGCTGTGGAGAAATCACAACTTTAATCCATGAATAGCTTTCACAGCTATTAAAATCGTTTATTCCAAATCAAATATTAAAAGCAGTCTGATGTGTTTTTTCCCCAAGGGACATAAGTCATAGGCTTGGGGCCATTCATGGATTACAGTTGTGATTTATCTATGGCATGAATACATCTTCTCCTTTGATACAACCTGTCGAGATGTTATTTGGTTTGTCTGCCCTACGGATTTCTTCTATATTGAAGCTGTGCTCTGCTAATCTACTGTATGGCCTTGTCAGATACTGTAAGCAAGACCATTGCACATGGGGCTCCTCCTAAATCAGAGGGTTATCCCAAAGAAGACTGGTTTAATTCAATTAGACCTTGTTAGAAAATGGCCACGATAAAACAAATGGACTTTCATTTTTACATATGTAAGATATATAATTTATTTGGCCCTTTTGAGGCATAGAACTGAATTCCAGGGGCATTATAAAGATCTCTGTGCACTTTTACAAGCGAATAACTATTTCCAAAGTAATGTCTATGTACTCTAGTTGATGAGCTATACAAAGACTTCTACCAGCACTTCTGACCAATATCTGTGTATGTAATGCTATTTATAACCCTGAAGCACTACATCACTAAGCATTCAGTGGCTGCACAAGGCTACCCGCCAGCATATTTTCTTTCCTTTCATTCGCATCCAGTAATAACAGTGGCACAAAGAGCATCTACTTCAGCCAAGAGCTAAACTCCCTGCAGATGCTCAGTTCTGAATATTCTTTACATTGAACACCAGTACCTAACTAAACATATAACTGCTAGAAGTCCCTCATTTCCTCACACAGCGGCAATATTTTTTATGTCACAGTGTTCGGATTCAGAACACTTGCAAACATTATTCTTTTTGACTAAACAAATAAAGCCTGTGAAATTTGTAAACATACAGTTTAAGAGAATGTATGAAATGATGTTTGCAGGTGATTCTTTGGGCACAAGTCTGTTGCCTCTATTATTGTAGCCTGTTGCAGGAACCCTGGAATTACTGCCAAATTCAGAGTGGGGAAGCTCTAGGTTCAAGGTTTCAATAGGTGCAGTTGTGTGCCGCTACTATAAACAAGTGCAAGGATGATTGGACATAAGTACCTGAAAGTCAATAATATGAGCAACATTGTGTGTATTTTAGAACAATGGCAATTGCAGCTCTGATTGTAATTAAAGGGCATGTAAAGGCAAAAAAATAAAATCACATTTTTACTTTCTTTAATGAAAAAGAAACATATCTCCAATATACTTTAATTAAAAAATGTGTACCGTTTTTTATAAGAAACCTGACTGTACGCAGTGAAATTCTCCCTTCATTTACTGCTGTGGATAGGAATTGTCAGATGGTCCCTAACTGCTGAGCAGGGAAACAATCATACTTATGAACAGCAGGGGGAGCCCCCGCCTTACTTCCCAGCCATGCAGAACTCAAGCAGCTTTGTTTATGACGATCCCTAAGCAGCCCAGACCACACTAAGCATGTGCACAGTCTTAGTCTTGCAAAGATGTTTAACAAAGTTACAAGATGGTGACCCCCTGTAGCCAACTTTGAAAGCATAAATTATTTGTTTGATTAGGCTTGTGGTGCAGTAAGTTCATGTTTATATTTAATATAGAAAATACAGCATTTCTAGCCTTATTCTAATTTAGACTTTACATGCCCTTTAAGCCTTCTAATATACATTTTTATCAATATATTAATATATTTAATTGACATGGATCAAAACCTTTTGCCAACTGCATGGAAGGTGTTTGTAAAAAATAGTAATTCAGTATAGCTGTTAAAATGCAGTTATCAGCAGTGGAAAATCTGCAAAACTTCTCCAATGTACCCCTTTGTGTATAAAATATGATTTAAAAAAAAGTTCCTAGGAAATAATGTCTGCTCTCAGTTAGAGAAAAAGAACACATTTCCAGCAGAATGTTGACAGAACAAACATTTCAGAGATCAGTAACATCCCTTTCTTGTAAAGTCAAATATGAAGAAAAGTCTTATTGTGGGAGAAAATACTATTTGACAAAGTAACAGCAATAGCAATAAATGTGATTAGTGATTAAAACAGTGATTAGAACATACTTACCTTTGTAACTCTAAAGTAAAAGGCCTGGGACTATCAGAGATAACTTTCCCAAATTTAGAATTCATTTTTAACATACTGTACATGCATATAGCACACATCTGCCATAAAACTACTTCTTGGTCCAGATCTGAACTTATCTTTACCTTAGAAACACCCTGAATATCAAGTAAGCTGATAAACGCATTCCTACTGTAAGTGGGTTATTTATCAAAGTCCGATTTTCTGCGACAAACTCCGATCAAATCCGCTCTGGTTTTTTACCGTTATTTATTATTACATTTTCCCAAAAATTTGCTTTGCGGGAAAAAATCTGATTTTCACGAAAACTCCAATTTCTTATGAATTTTTGCCCAAAAACTTTGAGGTATTGCACGATACCCAGCTCACATCAAAAAATCATTGGGACTTCTCCCATTGAGTTATATGCAACCTCAACAGGTCTGAGGTCTGCCGGATTTTCTGATTCTGACTTTTCCATCCTCGGGGTTTAATAAATTCCAAAAAATTTGTGATTTTTTTAAAAGTCCTCAACCTCAACAGGTCTGAGATGCCGGATTTTCTGATTCTGACTTTTCCATCCTCAGGGTTTAATAAATTCCAAAAAAATTGTGATTTTTTAAAAGTCCTATTTTGGAAAAGAAAATCACTATTTTTTTTTGCAATTTTCACATTCAAAGTTTAGTAAATAACCCCCTAAGAGACGTGTTGGAAAAGATTGTCAATATGTGTATTTTTCACCAGTGTTGAACCTGGTACATAGTGAACTCCAGGGAAAATGTACAGTATAGTGTTGCAGTAAGTAAGACTGTGTTTGTTTGCTGGCCTGGTAAAAGCCAGATAAATGGGTCCCCGGACTGAATGGAGGAGTGCAGAGTGGACCTTCCATTCCATACTCCATTTAGGATTTTGCAACTGCCCAGCTATAGATAGCTGTCGATGTGTGGAATTACACCTCAGAGTTAAAGGGTGGGCACCTCCGTGTGCTGAAGGGATATGGGCTAATTGAGCTTGACTATATACAGTACATGGGTGTTCCGGCCCAGAGACAGCCCCTTTATGCTGCCATCTTTATTTAGCTACTGTAACCATTATTTATTAACCAATAAGCAGGTTTAATATACAACTAAAACCATATTGACACTCTCTACACAACCAATGGTGTCTAAGAGTTTATTATTTATTATTTAAGACTATAAGAGATCTAGGTATAGGTTTTATTAACCAGAATACATGGGACCATTATTTGAATCACCATACCTTTAGTCTACTAAATATCATTTAAACATCCAGCAATATGGATTTATCATCAAGTACAAGGTACTGTTGTATTATTACAGAGAAAACAGAAAATAATTTGTAAAACATTACAACTGTTTACACAAAAAGGACTCTATGGCGCAAATTCACTAAGCGCCGAAGCGCCGAAGGCTAGCGTTAATTCGCTAGCGTTCGGCATTTTCGCTACTGCGTAAATTCACTAACGAACGTGGCGTATTTTCGCTAGTGTTACTTCGCATCCTTACGCCAGGCGAATTTTCGCTAGCGATGTAACCACGCAAATTCACTAACTTGCGCAGTGTACTGAACGCTACCTTTTACGCTAGACTTCCTTCTCCACCTCAGACCTGGCGAAGCGCAATAGAGTAGATAGGGATTGTTTCCAAAAAAGTCAAAATTTTTTCTAAGTCCCAAAAAACGCTGGCGTGTTTTCTACATGATGGGTGATAGGCTGAAAAAGATCGAAATTTTTTTGGGGCTCCCCTTCCTCCTCCCTACATTTCCTGACTCATGGCAACTTACCTAGACAGTGGGCACATGTGTAGGGCAAAATAAAATTTCTATTTGCTGATTTGAAGGTTTTCTAGGCATTTGTAGTGCAGATACGTGTTCCTCCATTGAAATTTGAATTTCGCACCGTATGCAAATTAGCCTTCGCTAGCCTAACTTCGCTTTATATAGCGAATCAACGCTAGCGCAACTTCGCAACCTTACGCTACCCCTGTGCGCAACTTCGGATTTTAGTGAATTTGCGGAGCGCTGGCGAAACTACGCCTGGTGAAGTGCGGCGAAGTTGCGCATCTTAGTGAATTTGCCCCTATGGGAGGTGGCCTTCCCATAATGCTGATCTTTCTGAATAATGGGTTTCAGGATAAGGGATCTGCAGTATTTGTTATTTTGAAGACAAGTGTTTTCTAAATAATGTGAACTGTTTACAGTTGATGTTATAGAAAGAGAAAAGCAAGAGAAAAGAGAAAAGCAAGATATAAATCTGTCTGAAATAATGCAAACTGGATAAAATAAATAGTAACTGGGTGCGTATATCCAATAAAGATCTCCTATGACAAATGCTCAAACAGCACTCTCCTGTGGACACTAGTAGTAAATATAGTCAATTCATAAATATTTCAAATACAGTTACTGTAATTTTTTTTTATTACAGCACCGAGCACCAACAACAAGCAAACAAGAGAATGGCGTGTGGATTTCGGTTGGAGGTAAGAAGATGGTACTGTAGCGTAAATCAGGAATCTGTACTGTTAAACTGCATTACATTAAATTGCTGCTTGTTTATATACAGTATTTTCTTAGCCTATTTAATGGACACTGCAGGCTAGACCTTCATCCTTCAGACTAGAAGAGGTACTGCCTTGTGTGTCTGAATTTTGTTGTGACATATTTATACAGCTCAAACATATTTTCCAGCTCAGGATGTACCATTTTTATACAATTCTTCATGATAAATCAGTTATAACCCATGAATCACTAATTAAATTAAAATTAATGCAGGTAATTAAAAATGTTTACACGTTTTACTGTTTATAACTTGTCTTTGGAGAACACATTTGAAATGGAGACTTAAATAGAGAGGTCACTATAAATATTCCCATAGCAGATATTATTAAAAGCACCATGAGGGTCATTTACTTTGACCCTTGACAGAAGTACAAGGCCACTAAGAGGTTCACCTGCTACTGCTCCTTAAATGGGGACAGGTACAGTAAGGGATGAGGGGAGGCCCAGGTGGTCTCTACACCCACTTTGTGACACCATTGTGATTGGATGTCTGTGACGTTACTGCCCTCAAGGGTTTAAATGCCAGGGAATTCCCTTCCACTTCCATTGAACTGAAGAAGCCAGTTGGATGAGTGGTGAAATGTTTTCAAGAAAAACTAAAATGTCCAGTTGCCTTTGACTTAATTCTACTAGATACTGTATATCATGACCTCCGAAAAAAACTCGAATGTCAGGAAGGCTGCAAACATCTCCAAATTGATCCCTGCACCTCTCCCATTGACTTAAACAGTAATTCAGCAGGTTTTAGGTGGTGAATAGTCGAATTCAAATTCTTAAAGGGCCAGAGTATGAAAAATCTCAAATCTCCACCATGTAGGCCAGAAAAATTCTAGAAGTTGGGCAGCGCTGGTATAATGTATGTAGACTTCTTGAGTTTTGACTCAAATTGTTTCTTCAAAGAAAAAACATATTGTTATTAAGTCGCATATACATTAATCTCACTCTGTATAAATGAATTCATATCAGTAAAAGGAGACATATTAGATGTGATAAGGTAACCCTATCCAAAACATTTATGAGCAATATTGAAAAATTTCAATATGTTTGATGTAAATTATGAAGAAAGAACAGTTGAATAGAACATCTCTCAGATGTAGATTTATGATCAAAATTATACTGTATACTAACTCTTCAGGTTTTCTTGTGGATGTCTGTCTTTCTTTTATCTCACTATTTGTTGGATTCAGATGCAGATATAAACATTTATAGGTTCATTTGGTGAGTGCCAGTATTATCTGCAGGTTATTATAGTTTCTTCAAGACTACAACACTGGTTCTTCCAGGCTGTGCTGCAACCTGTCTGCTGAGAAGTCATCCGGAACTGAGCTCTTGACCCCCTTCCAGGTGCAGGTTTGTGTTTTTTCCCGGCAGCTTCAAGCAGGTAATGGTCTGCAAAAATGGCGCAACCTGCTGACCTCCCTCCACTGAAACCATCTGCCTTGCTTTACAGATGAAGCCACTTGGATTTGTGAGTTAAATGCGTCATGACTCAGGGGTAATTGAAGAAACTGTGTTATCTTAAGTCATCTTAAGTCATTTAATGCATTTAACCTTTTCATTAGCATACCAAAGCTCCATTGTTCACAATGGTGAATGCTTTAATTAAATGGGATGTTGTGACACAGTTTTCTGTGTTAAATTAGATAAATGGGATATCTGTGTTTAGTTATTCTGTGTCAAACAGACAAACCAAAGTGGCTGCATCTGTACATCTGTGCAGAGCTTCCTGAAGAGCTACCCAGGGTTGTATGACTTGCTGGAGCAGGCACATGTTATGCAGCCACTTCCACAAGCCTCTGCCACCAGCTTTTTGTTGGCAAGGATGCAGCGGCCACACCATTTGCAATCCCACAGGCTGATCTGAAATATACAACCATATTGGAATTCTACTCTGTACAAGGAGAAGCGGATCGTAGACCAGCAACTGACTGCAGAAGCATGTTAACAGGGGTACAGAGGGGGCACAGCTGGATTACAGCATAGAGTAGCTACAGATGAGGCAGCTCTACTGAGTACTCTCTCATTTTTGAGCAGGTTTTTTTAAGCAGGGACATGGTATGTGGGAGTGACATCATCTCGCTGGTCTTCCTGCTCAATGGATGTTAGATGGCCAGTTGTAGAAGGCTGAAGTGCCTGACAAGAAGGAGGCATGCTCAGTCTATAGACATAAGGAGGTGGAAGACAGGATGAGCCAGAGCATGCACAATCTACATACCAAACTATTGTCTGTGGCTGGAAAAACACAGAACAGGAGGATGAGGGAGATGAATGCTGGATACAGAAGACAGGCATTATCTTCTATTGGGCTAATTTTAATGCAAATGCTTGTCGATAGGAGTCTTGCCCAATTTCCAATAATAATTTTCTGTTCCTTGAAATTGGTAGTAATTTGGAAAATGATATATACTGTAAATCAGAACTACTATATTTTCTGAAAGGTAACTATCATAACTACTTGAAAATATACAGAGTGGGCATAAATCTCAGAGCGTTTGTGTGGAATACAGAGCAAATATACAGTTTATCTGCAGTAGATCAACCATTTTGGTAAAAGGGAGGTTTGCAAAATGCTCTTGCAACTGCTTCAATGTCGAATAGAAAGCAATTGCACAGATAAACTGCCTCTACTAAATGCTACAAGGACAGTATCTCAGTGGCAAAAGTTATCCAGCAGCATAAAATTAGCCGGAGAAGATCGAGAACAAATGTCAGATACAATCAGCGTTTTTTAAAAGGCTGATTTATAAATTGTTTTAAGAATAGCAGAATAGGTTTATATGTTGGCACCATACAGATCATTTTCCCAGAGTCAATTAAACTTTCACTCGAGGTTACATTCCCACATGTGCACGTTTCTTTCTTAACCGTCTCTGTTCTTCTCTTTTTCTGTACAGGAAATTGATTATGTTTTCAAATGGCAGGATTATGTTCAGTAGCCCAAAGATAATTGAGGTCAGCAGGTAATAGCTTATTACTGTATGCATCTCTGTAGAGTAGACAGCACAGATTATAGGATAAAAGGTAATTAGATAAGATCTGATATAAATATATTTTTTTTTCCTTGTCTTTAATGCATTGACACAGAATTTGAGAAGCAGAAATATCTACTCTGACTTTGAAAATGCAGATGGAAAATAACCATAATGACCTTAAGCTTTAGTTACAAATGCAAGTGCAATGTGCAAGTAATTTTGCTCCAGTTTTGCCCCAGAATTCCAGAGGAATAGTAAAATGGGAAATTTAGCATTTACCTCTTTTTCTTTATCTATATAGCGTCAACATATTCATATCATTGCATCTCCTGCTTGCCCTGGCTGTCAACGTGAATGACAAAGAAATTGCCAACAATTCACCCTGAGTTCACAAAATCTCTAGGATTTTTGAGATCTCACAGATGAAGCCAATCTCAGCCAATCTCAGCAGATCTGCTCATCGCTGCTCATGATATGTTTTCCCTTGAGTAAAACTATTATAGCCTGAATTCATTCAGCTTCTCCCACCTCATAACTGTATTAAAAATATGACATATGGTTTTCTAAGATTGGCCTGACTTTTTTTTAGAATGAGGAATTGTGCAGTTTTAAAGTTAGATTTGATGGTTGTCCAGCATTAATTTATCTTTTTTTACAATGTTTTACCATAAAGGTTAAGCTGCAGTGTGTATGAGCCTGGTTATCTGAGGTTTCACTAGGAAGGCTGGATATCAAGCAATTAGGCACAGCTCAAGCAATTATTTTGTGATTCTGGATGCCATGTCCTGGAATAGTTTATATCTTCTGCCATAAGCCAATAGGTTTTGTCAGGTGGGACTTCCAGGCTGTCTCTAATGAGAAATCTGTTAAAGGTTCTGTTTCAAAAATACAACTTCTACTGAGGATTCCAAATATGCTTTGTTAAAAGCTGGAAGCCATCTCAGTTCAGGAAGGGCTCACCTTACTGTAACCATCATATTCTTCCTATTATACTATAGGTTTGACCATTAGTTTATTAGGAGATATGTTATATTAATAGTTGAGCACTAGTGATGAGCGAATTTGTACCAGCCAAAAATTAGCGAAACGCATTGAAGAAAAACTCGCAGATGGTAATGTGGAATTACACGACAAATCCATTATTACTAGAGAGCACCCCTATTAGCTAGAATTTGCTGCCAAAGCACCCAAGAATACCAGCCAAAAATAAGGATTAGGACATCAGAAACACATTAAAAGAAATCAGTTTTATTTATTGCAGTATCCCTATCCAATGTTTTTAAATGTTTAGAATACCACTGATTACAGTACAGGTATGGGATCATTTATCCAGAAACCTGTTATCCAGAAAGTTACGAATTACGGAAAGGCCATCTCCCATAGACTCCTGTAAGGAAGCCTTAGCCTGGTGGTCTAGTGGGCAGCGGGGTCCGTCATTTAATGGTGTATTGGCGCGAAATTCAAATGGTATACAAAGCCCATTTAGATAACAGGACCTTGCCCGTTATTAGGTTCTATTTAGACGTTCCTGGGTGTTAACTCCTTGTGAATCCTGACTGTTCTATTGTGTTTTGACCCTTGCCTGCCTGATTTACTACTCTGATCTCTCCAATCCTGATCCTGCCTGTCTGTGACTATTCTGACCTCTCCAATCCGACCTTTGCCTGTCCATAGATTATTCTACGCTCTCTATCCTGATTCTGGCCTGTCTGACCATTATATCTGCTTGTGCTGCCCGGCCTGCCTTCTCCTTGTGGTGTTCTTCCTTCCAGTATCCTGGTGAGACGATCGTGCCCCTTTGCTCGTCCAGAACCGTTAGCTTTGCTCCTCTTTCTGTTAAGACCTGGCAGCATCCAATTAGCCGAGGGCTCCTCCCGAGGTGAAAGGCTTAGCTTGGGTTCTGGATATAGGGTGCCGAACGTGACAACTCCCTTATAATCAAATAATCAAAATTTTTAAAAATGATTTCCTTTTTCTCTTTAATAATAAAACAGTATCTTGTACTTGATTCCAACTATTATATTTTAATCCTTATTTGAAACAGAACCAGCCTATTGGATTTATTTAATGTTTACATGATTTTCTTGTAGACTTAAGGTATGGAGATCCAAATTAAGGAAAGATCCATTATCCAGAAAACCCCTGGTCCCAAGAATTCTGGATAACAGGTCCCATACCTGTATTATATAGCTGAGCAATCCGTTTCATGGGTCTAAACTGTTAACTCGTACCACTTATAAAGAAACACCAAGGCACTGACTTGTTAAATTAACTCCATTATAGAACTGTATTTTAAATGACACATATTCCTTCTTCTGGGAATTGCTATCATTAATCACACGGCCCATGAGTCTACTTCAACTACAATATTTGCTGATATTTAGACACACATTGCAGTTGCCAGTCCTCTTTGTTTTGGATATGTAGAATGACAAGAATTAAGGAAAAAACAGTATAATTCATAATAGTGACTAAGATTATAAACAGAAAGCTATAAATATTGACATTAACTGCACTCTAGAGTAAAATACAAAGATTTTAGGTTTAGTATTGAGCAGATCACTTCAAATATACACTCTCACAGCACTTGCTAATGAAGAATAATAACAATATTAAGGGGTCATTTATCAAAGTCCGCTTTTATCTCAACATTTTCTGTTACAAACTCCGATCAAATCCGATCAGGTTTTTGACACTTATTTATTAAATTTTCCCGAAAATTTGCTTCGCAGGAAAAAATCCAATTTTCACGATTTGTTTGGATTTTTTACCCAAAAACTCCGATTTCTTATACTTTTTTGCCGAAATCCCAAAAACTTCTGGGTATTGCATGAAACCCAGCGCACATCAAAAAATCATTGGGACTTCTCCCACTGACTTATATGCAACCTCAATAGGTCCGAGATGTCAGATTTACAGTTTTTTTAAAAGTCAGATTTTATAAAAAAAAAAAATCACACATTTTTGGGATTTTTGCATTCTGAGTTTAGCAAATAACTCCCTAAAAGTACATCAAAGGGCCTCTGCAAAGACCGGAGCTACACAAGTACTATTTTTTCTATTGTAACGAAACATTCTACATTTGTTCTTCTGGTTTTATAATTATTCTGTTTTTTTCTGCATCACTGTATTTAGAATTTCACCTAAATTATGTTGGTTTCTAAAATCCCATCATGAGAGATTTCTAAAGGGGAATGTAGTCTTCTATGCAAAGGAAATCAGTAGTCCAAGGGGGAACTAACAACTGATTGGAACAAGGCAAACTGGGCAAGGTTCTGGAGAGCCTGGAACAGACAAAGGTCTGTATAGAACAGAGCCGGAGTAGGCAAAACAGTACAGATCAGAGCAAGGATAGAGCAGGAGAGACTGGTTACAGGATACAAGAATACAGTGGTGGTAAGCCAAGACAAACTAGGATGTCCAGACAAAGCAGGAATTCACAGGCAAGGCAGAAGCACAAGGCACAGTACTCAACAGCACGGGAGTTGTTGAGAGCCAAGAAATATGCCTCAGTGCTCTGGTGGGAAGTGAGGAAAAAGTAGAGTTTATATACAGAAGACTGTAATTGGCTGGTCCTAAGGGATTCATTACATATATGTGGGAAGGCAATAACGGCAAAATTCACCAGGAACCTCTCAGCTGCCTTCCTGGCCGGTAGCTATGGAAAGGCAGCTAGGAGGTTTTTGGTTTAAATCCCAGCCAAAGATCACATCCAGTTACCCTAAAAATCAGGCAATGAATGAAAATGCACTTGGCAAATTCTTTACATTTTGCAAATTTTCAGTGAAACAGGTCAGATTCACCCATCCCTAGTGAAGACTTTTTTTTCTGGTTGTTGACAAATATTGACCACAGAATCCAGATTTTGTACAGCAGAATAGAAAGGCAATTTGTTCCAAATCTGCAAGATTGTTATGATATCAATATCCAGAACACATTCAAAGTTAATTTTTAGGTTAACTCTCCTCTGATCTGCTAAGAAGTTTACAGTTTGTCACCTTTTTATGTATTTGAGCCACATTCTCATTGCAACGCACCTTGCACCAAATAAACCTGATCTGTTTTATGTAACAATATACACATTTCATGTATCTTTGTCCTGGTCCTTCTATCCAGGCTTCACCCCAGTGAAGCATAAGGAGTTTTATTTGCCTATAATAATTACTTATAATTAATTTCTTTGAAGTTAACCCAAATAAAGGCATAAAACGTTCAGTGTTTATTATGTGCATCGTGTTTGCCAGTGTTGTATCATTTTCTCTGAAAGCATTTACGTCAATGTGACCTTCATATGGATTACAATATCCCCTATAGTAAACTGCATTACATATGAAAGCATCTCAGTTACTGGTACTAAATAGCTTTACCAACAAAGAAAAATCCAATCTAAATTTGCTTTTTTGAAACAAAATATGAGGAATGATGTTTGCGCACATTTTTAAAGATTTTGCCAGTAGATTCTGATAAAAGATGTCCCCATTTATTATTCAAAAGCCTAGAGACAGAGAATAGTGTCCACTGAGGTTTTCTAAGGATACACTTGAAGAAACGATTATGAAAAGATTGAATAAATGTGCGGTTCTGAGCAATCAGGGAAGGGCAACATGATATTTGGGTTGAACTATTCACTTCAAGGATTTGCAGCTATTTAGGTACATGGGCAAGAATGCTAGGAAAGTAAAGAAATATACATGGAACCTGTGTTCTGGATACCCTAGAACCAAAAATATGCTTATGTAATTAACAATGTTCCAAAGAAATCTTCATTTATAATTGTATCCTGGTTGTCTTGTTTTGACACAGGATCATATAGCAATGATTACCGTTCTTTCTGCTAGTGATGACGAGTGGAACTGCCCTGCTTTGCTTCACTGAAAAATTTGTGAAACCATGGAAATATTCCTGAAATAGCAACGTTTCAGCAAATGTATTAAAGTCAGTGTTTCTTGACCCAAATGCATAGGAGTCAATACGATATTTTCTTGTGTCAAATGCTTTTGTGCCAATGGTGTTTTTTCTCATGTTTTTATTCTCTCACTAGAGTCAATGAGCTTTTATGTAAGAAATGCTATGGGCTTCTTTTCTTTCGCAGTATGCATTAAATGGGCTTTTTAGTTGCCTTTTTGTCCTGAGTAAAAAAGACAGTTTTTGTCCATTGAAACAAAACACATGGGGGCCGATTCACCAAGGGTCGAATATCGAGGGTTAATTAACCCTCGATATTCGACTGGGAATTAAAATTCTTCGACTTCGAATATCGAAGTCAAAGGATTTTAGCTCAAATAGTTTGATCGAAGGAATATTCCTTCGATCGAACGATTAAATCCTTTGAATTGAAGATTCGAAGGATTTTAATCCAACGATCGAAGGAATATCTTTCGACCAAAAAAACTTAGGAAAGACTATGGGGACCTTCACCATAGGCTAACATTGACTTCGGTAGCTTTTAGATGGCGAACTAGGGGGTCGAAGTTTTTTCTTAAAGAGACAGTACTTCGACTATCGAATAGTCGAATCGTCAAACAATTTTTAGTTTGAATCTTTCGATTCGAAGTCGTAGTAGAAGGTCGAAGTAGCCCATTCGATGGTCGAAGTAGCCCAAAAAACACTTCGAAATTCGAAGTTTTTTTACTTCGAATCCTTCACTCAAAGTTAGTGAATCGGCCCCCTGATGAAATTCTGGTACAAAATTTTTGAAACCATGGTTTCACCAGGTGAATGAAAAAAAACATTCTAGGTAATTAACTAGACATACTTGTAGTAAAAGTGAAAGACCAATGATTATGTCTGGGATGGAGAATTTAGGGTGGGCCTCCATTTTTTTAAAATATTCCTCAAGGAGGGGATATTTCGTATGTGAGGCACACAGGCACAAAGTGCAACTGATCTGGCCAAATTTAAATACTATTATGGCAGCTTGAATTCTGGTGATGTAATGTGTTTCTACAGGAATGGGTTCTGGAAACCCGTTTCCACAAAGTTCCGCATTATGGAAATGCCATGTCCCATAAACTCCATTTTATCCAAATAATCCAAATATTTAAAATGATTTACTTTTTTCTCTGTAATAACAAAACAGTAACTTATATTTGATCCAAACTAAGATATAATTAATCCTTATTGGAAGCAAAACCAGCCTTTTGGGTTTATTTGATGTTTACATGACTTTCTAGTAGACTTAAGGCATGAAGATCCAGTTTACAGAAATATCCATTATCCAGAACACTCCAGGTCCCAAACATTCTGGATAACAGGTCCCATACATGTACTGTACTGATTCAGCTCAGTGCTGGTGCTCTCAACCTTGTGAGACTAGAAAGTATTTATATCATAAGAATAAAAAGAACACTAGACCACTCATACTACTGTTGCATCTTCAATTCTGTTTTAATTCACTTGTAATTGTTTCAGCTCTATGTTATTTCATATGAGACTTTATAATCAGCACACAAATGAATGTCAGTGCACAGATTAATGTGTGTGTCAAGCAGCTGCCAATGAATTGTCTGTATATTTATAATCAATTACAGTA
This sequence comes from Xenopus petersii, assembly GCA_038501925.1. NCBI lineage: Eukaryota > Metazoa > Chordata > Amphibia > Anura > Pipidae > Xenopus > Xenopus petersii. The sequence goes on from CM076677.1 coordinate 25,048,474, forward strand.
GCATTCCACCAGAATTATTTTCTTCTAGACATGTGCTATTTTCATTTAGGTGTGTAAACCCATTATATTGATTAGACAGTGCGCATATTGATTTCTTCTACCAGATAACAGTGTCTTTTTTTTAATTAAACTGGATAACATCATAATTATTTCCATGGTGTTTTTATATCACCATTTGTTGATCACTTTGGGGCAGATTTACAAAGCCTCGGATGAATATTCAGATTTCAAAAAGTTAGAATTTCGAAGTAAATTTTTGAATACTTTGACCATCGAATTGGACTTCGACTTCGATTCAAACATTTCAAATAAAAAATTGCTTGACTATTCGACCATTCGATAGTCAAAGTACTGTCTCTTTAAAAAATCCTTAGAATTCTATACTTCGCCAAGTTAAACCTACCGAATTGCATTATAAGCCTATGGGGACCTTCTACAAGCATTTTCTAAGTTTTTGGCATTAGATAAAAATCCTTTGATCGATCGCTGAAAATCGTTCATTTTTATTCTTATTTTAGCGCAAAATCCTTCGAATTCGATATTCAAACTCGAAGGATTTCAATACGATGGTCGAATTCGAGGGTTTTAACCCCTCGAAATTGGACCCTTGTAAATACCCCCCTTCACTTTAGTCACTTTACTTTGAAATGATGGGCTTGCTACATGCATGAAGCTTTGCAATTAGTTTTGCCTGCCTGGGTTCAAAGGAGAAAATCATTTATGCAGCCCAAAAACAGCGTGAGACTACATTTGCGTTGTTTTCTGATTTACTGATTTACTGAGAGCTTTATGTTTTTGTACATACTGTACAATAATTCGTTTATTTTACACTTGGAACCTAGAACTATAGAAAACAATCTATACTATTGCTTCTACCACTTCAGTAATATTAACTCTAACCTTTATTTATAGTCGTTAGAATAAATCTAGTATGCTGGACTTCTACTGGCCTTAAACCTTGGATAATAACCTTCTAGGATCTTTTTAGAACAAGCCATTCCAATATTATAAATAGAAAAGGCCCCTCAAGAACTGATCCCCATACCATTAAATTCATAGATTGTAGTGATGGGCGAATTTATTCGCCAGGTGCGAATTCGCGGCGAATTTGCGCGATTCGCCGTCAGCAAATAAATTCTCGAAACGCCCGCGAAAATTCGTGGAAACAATTCGCCCGGCGGCAAAAATTTTTTTTCTAAAAAACGGACGCCGGCGTCAAAAACGAGCGCCGGCGTCAGAAACAGGCGCCGGCGTCAAAAACGAGATGCCGGCGCCAAAAACTAGACGCCGTTTCGCGAATTTCGCGCAAAATTCGCGAATTTTTCGGCAAAGCGAAACGGCGCAAATTCGCCCATCACTAATAGTTTGTTATAAGGCACCATGAGAAGCTGTCCAGGTCCAGCACAAATACATTTTTATCCTAACACAGCTTTAATACAATATTTCGTTTTTATGGAAGCCAGAAGTGACACTTTATTGTTAAGGCCATTGAAACTGTAAATTTTATAATAGTATAATGCCACAGCACAGGATTGATACCCACAAGCAGCTCATACTGGCTGGAGGCTCATTTGAGGTTTAGAATAGGAAGCTCAGCAGTAGATCGAGGCTGGAGGGCCAAAATAGCAAGGTACCAGGGAATAAGCTGAAGAATCGTCAAAAGCAACTCCGGGTCTGGGACAGGCAGTAGAGATTCACAGGCAAAGGAGAGGCACAGGTCACAACTGAAGGCACAAATACAAAGAATTAAAGGAATGAATGGTTCATGAACTATATTAGCTAATGTCATTAATCAAAGGGATATGATCAGATGAAATTCTAGTTATTTAAAAAGTTGATATACTGTAGTATTTTATATCAAGAGCTTCAATGCAAAAAAACTTGAACACAAGGCTGCAAGGTTTAGTGTAAGCACTTTTAATCTACCATTATTTCAAAACCCTGTGCTGTGATAAATATGAATTTTTTAACACAATATTTAATAGGCCACTTCACTTAATTTCATTGTGAAGACATATCCCCATAGAATTAAAGAAAAGGAACAGTGAAATCAGACAATTCATTTTTAAGAAGTACAATAACAGAACTTTCAAAGAGAACATTCTCTGTAGATGAATTCATTTATTGTCGAGAATCCTAGAACGGACTGTGGGTTTGTGCATTAAAGAACATAGCATGGGAATTTTTTTTCAAGGTGCATAGTATGTGTTGTTTCTGGTTCTAACAGCTTGTTAGAAAATATGAGATTTTAAAGATTACATTGAGAAACTATTGTATTGCCCTTTAAATATGGAACAGTTGCTGGCAGCATATTTTGACTCACTGCTGACATTGAAGGGGTCATTTATGAGCAGGAAGGCAGTATACAAAGTACAAAAAATCAGCAATCTGACATTTTTTTGCACTTTGAACACTGCTTTACAGAAAATGGTGTGAGCCCCAATGAATACAGCACTGCCTGCATTCGGTAGCACCATATTCATAAGGGGCGCTGTCTCTTGTGGGCTTATCATAATTCAAATTTGTGTAATGTTATAGATTTTTTCTACTTCTAATTAACTCCCATTTTTAAAAAGACAATATGTTATATTGCTTATTTATGAAAAAAATTTGCACTAAATTTTTACTCTATTTATAATGTTCAATGGGTGGGAAAAAATTGAAAAACGCTTGAAATGTGCCATAGACAACTCCCATTAACTTATACTCAGATAAGATGCCAAAGTTTACATTTGGGCTTTACGATTTTTTTGTGCTTAATAAACATCATACATATGAGTTTTTGAAAACACAATTGGAATTCATCAGTTTTAGCACAAAAAAAATAAATTTGTGGACAAAAACTGGCAGGGAAGTGAACCCTGGCCTGTATAATAAACAGGGAATGTACCATACTGCTGAGCCACTGGAGGATTTCCAGTGGCTATCCATATAGAAAGTTGCTTTCTCTGCTTCTTTCCTGGTCTCCTCCATTACACTCATTAAGGCCAGGTGTCTACAATCTGGTCATTATGGGCCTATATAAGCAAGTCCTTTTCTGTATCCCTTTGCTGGATCATTGATATCAGTTTGGTGATCTTGCCCCCCATGCTTGCTTTTGTTCCTCCTCCAGCCTAGGTTCTCTCTTTGCCCCAATACTTGTATTTGTTGATTTCCTAGCTCTGACTTCTGTCTGCTCCACTGACTTACACTTGATTGTTGCCTGTCTTGTCCACTGCCTGCTTCATGGATGCACACTTGGTTTCCCTTTACCTGATCCTTATCTACTTAAAGACTTTGTGTTATTTTGCCTTTTGTTTTCAAATCACTGGTCAGTACTGATTTGGCTTTATTTTCATCTTCTGCAATTTGCATTAAATCTAATTTGCTCACTATCATAAGATTTCTGCCTTTTCATTAAGCCTTGGTTATGCAGCACATAGGCTTGAACCTGTCAACCTCAGACTGGAGGTAGTGCCTGACAAAAATGTTATTTTTATGAGTAAAAGCACTGAAATACTTCTGTTGTTGTATGCTATTTGGGATTCAGAAAACATATTTCAATATATCCAAATGATAGGCTGAGGCATGGTTAATAATAGCATCCAAAATAATAATTTGTCCTGTATTATCCTTAATAATGGTCATCCTGTACAGGGGTCCCCAAACTTCTTTAACCATGAGCAACATTCAAATGTAAAAAGAGTTGGGGAGCAACACATGACAAATGTTCCTGGGTGGTGCTAAATAAGGGCTGTTATTGTTATTATTGGTCATCTGGTAGACCCTATTGGACTGTCAGCCAACAAGAAGGTCAGTTTGGCGGTGCACTTGGTTCTATGTAACCAAAACCCGCCTCCAAGCCTGGAAAAACAAAAATAAAAGTCTGCATTGGGGCCACTGGAAGCAACATCCAAGAGGTTGGTGAGCAACATGTTGCTCATGAGCCACTGGTTGGGGATCACTGCTGTAATGTATATAGTATCTGTATGTATAATAGAGGCTGGATGGTCTATATTTCATTAGCACAGATATCCTACTGAGCCATTGTCTTGTCTTGATTGAGCTGTATCACACAGTGTAGAAATAAAGAACAAATACTGTGAGAAGACTTGATCATACACCCCCTACGTATGAAGCACAAGGCAATCAGTCAGAAAGAGAATTCTTAGCATTACAGATTACAGGACCACAAGTTTGTTTTTTCAGTTCATGTGTGCAAATGCAATATATTCTAGTATATTTCTTTTTGTTGCATTTCGTTTTGGTTATGTTTACAGTTGGTGCTAGTGATTAAGAGTTCCTTCTGTATGAAGGCTTTTGATCGGGCTGAACCTTAAAATAGTATGAATTCATTGTGAAGGATGTTTGTCTAACTTCAATGGTATGCAAATTCTCTTTTTATGCAGTGGACTGATATGGGAAATTGGTCTTTCAAACTCATTTAAGGGACCTATATCAAAGTTGTGCCAATACCTACAAAGACTGCGCATACTTTTTAACTAATACCCATAAACCCACTGCTGCAAAAAAAACCCTGAAACACATTGGGGCAAATTCACTAAGATGCGAAGTTGCGCCAGGCGCAACTTCGCCGCACTTCGCCAGGCGTATTTTCGCCAGCGCTCCGCAAATTCACTAAAATCAGAAGTTGCGCACAGGGGTAGCGTAAGGTTGTGAAGTTGCGCTAGCGTTGATTCGCTATATAAAGCTAAGTTACGCTAGCGAAGGCTAATTTGGATACAGCGCGAAATTCAAATTTCAATGGAGGAACACGTATCAGCACTACAAATGCCTTGAAAACCTTCAAATCAGCAAATAAAAATTTTATTTTGCCCTACACATGTGCCCACTGTCTAGGTAAGTTGCCATGAGTCAGGAAATGTAGGGGGGAGGAAGGGGAGCGCCAAAAATTTTTCGATCTTTTTCAGCCTATCACCCATCATGTAGAAAATATGCCAGCGTTTTTTGGGACTTAGAAAAAATATTTACTTTTTTGGAAACAATCCCTATCTACTCTATTGCACTTCGCCAGGTCTGAGGTGGCGAAGGAAGTCTAGCGTAAAAGGTAGCATTCTGTACACTGCGCAAGTTAGTGAATTTGAGTAGTTACATTGCTAGCGAAAATTCGCCTGGCGTAAGGTTGCGAAGTAACACTAGCGAAACTAGGCCAGCGTTCGTTAGTGAATTTGCACAGTAGCGAAAATGCCAAACGCTAGCGAATTAATGCTAGCGTTCGGCGCTTCGCGGCTTAGTAAATTTGCCCCATTGTATCAGACAAAAAGTAAAATCCATAAAACATCTGAAAAGAAAAAGATTATTTTAAGCCAACATAGATGTAATTTTTTTTGACTTGTAGTTTGAAATGACACATGGAAGGTACTTTGGTTAATTGTAATGTATTATTGCCCTCAAAACTACTTGCAGTGATTTAGGCAGAATGATTAAAGATATAAGAATGAGGACAAAGAGCAGATAAACCATTCGAGGTGCAGACAGGAAGGTCAGTACATATAGCAGGTTAGAGGTAGGTTGCTGGTAGTACAAATCTGTAGGCAAACTCAAGGTCTCAACAGAACACATCTGAAATCACAGGCCAGAGGTTACAGCAGCACAGAGCATGTGCAGTGACTCAACAAAAAAGAAGATGGGGAAGATGGTGGCATCTTTGAAGACACAGATCTTTCCTGCTAGGGCTTTGGTGGTCTTGGGCTGGTAGAGACTTTCAAAAAAATAATTTGCAGCATAGTTATCCTACTTCTTTGCTAAGCTTTAGTGCTTAACTACTTACAAGGATTCTTTTGGGAGAATCCAGTAAAAACATCTATATATCAAAACAGCATTGGATGTTTTTATTTGATGGTTTGTTATGGAGGTTTATTTATTAAAGGTTACATTTTAGTGGATTTAGGGGATTTTGAAACCACAACTAAACTGACAAACTCTAAAACCATGATTGTCATTGAATTTATTAAAAGATCCAATTGTAAAAAGTACAAACAAAAAAAAGAGCTGAACAATGTGGTAAAAAATATGAATACCTCAAAAACCTCTAAAAATTCTAGTTTTTCCAGCAGTTTTTATTGAAGAAAAAAATCTGAAAACCTCTTAAAGTCCGAATTGATTCAAATCAGTCCAATAGAATCAGTGCAGCTCTCATTGACTTCTATAGCACCTTGACAACTTGTACTTGGCATAGTTTTTCCAAGTTGCCCTGTCATTTAAAATTGAATAAATCCATACTGTGAAAAAACTGTTCTTTAATCATCTTTCTGTATTCACTGTTGCTGACCAAAGATTATTTATTTCCCTCCATCCAGCAAAAAAGACTTGGGTTTTAAAAACTGTTGCGGTTGTTCACTTCTGAAAATCAGTTAAATGACAAACTAGGGAATTTACATAATCAGATTGCTCCTTTTGAGTATTTATTGGACTCTCCTTTCCTTTTAATTTATATGCAAAGTACCTACTTAAACAGTGGGATAACAAGTGCATTACCGCTACCGGAACGTGGTACTTATGTTAACATAATAGAAGCCCATCTACAGTATATAAGGCATTAGTATTAGAGATTTCAAAATTATCCATGCAAATCTGTAAACATTTCAATTACTACTCCGAAAGGTCCATGGGTTAATGCACATAATCTCGTTCCTCAATGCCGACGCACACCATCTATGGTACTTAAGTCAAAATTGTGTTCTCTACTTAGGTTTTGTTTTTATGTCATTAGTGCATGACCGGCTTGCCAGACTTAGACAAAAAGGTAACAATATAATAAAATGCAATTTTACAATTTGCTAAGGCAAAAATGGGAGAAGAAATGGTCTGCTACATGCCACGAAAATGGGCTGATAAAGTAGGCTTCTGAAAAAGTTTATTTAGTTATACTTATTTGTATTACTTATACAGGATGTATTGCATGCATGCAAAATGGAAAAAGATGTTTTTTGTAAGAAGATGTTTCTGCTTATGATCCAGCTCCAGACAATAGCTAAAATAAGGGGCTATTTAAGCTTGCCTCCCCTCTCTACCATATTAGCCAATCTGCTGTGTTCAAGCCTCATATTCCTGCTCCTGAGCTCCAGTTTCTGTTCTGTTCCTGAGTTACTGCCCTTTCCTGTAAGTCTGTTCCTGTACTGCCCTTATTCATATGGTTCTGATTTCCTAGTTTGAACCTTGGCCTGTTTTCTGGATTTTTGTTTCTCTGCTGCCCGCCCTGACTCTCTACCTGTTTCACCGGCTTTGTTTGACTGCAGCCTGCCCAGACCTTTGCCTGTATTTGGACCTACTTTTGGTATGCCCCCTATGCTGATGTTTGAGTTTTTCTGTGTTTATTAAAACCTGTTTGTAAACCTCAGTTATTTTAAGTGGTTATTCAGCAATTGGCTCACACTAGTCCATCGATAGTAACTATATGTGCGGACCTTGCTCTCCAGAATAAAGAAAACTATTTTCAGATAAATACAGAACTACCTACAGTACATTTGACAGAACTGTATTTATAAGGTAAGGCTGAGAGAAGCATTTAGATTTACCCCCTTCTCTTCATCTACTTGCATATTATTCAGATGCACAAGCTATGAAGCACCAGCAGCCATAGGATGTAAAGGATCCTTAAGTCAGTCAGTAAGTACAAGGTTGCCTTGCAACCATCATTGCACCTTGAGCACAACATTAAGAAATGGTCCACAAAGGCATTTTAAACTCCTTAGTGCTCTTAGCGCTGAACTCCACAGCGCGTTTATGTCCGATTCGTCACCATTTGATGACAACCACATGATGAGTTGGATGTGCAGAAGAGAATGGAACTGAATGTGAAATCGCAGGTACAAACTACATGTATCTGACGGTCGGATGTGAACACTGCACGCTGCATCTTCACCCGTCGGATACATGTGGCTTGTACCTGCGATTTCACGTTCAGTTACATTATCTCCTGCACATCCGAAACGTTGCATGCGTGTCTTCGCATGGCAATGAATAAGACATCAACGCACCGTGGCGTTCAGTATTGCAGGTCTAGGCCATGTTAATGACCCCTTTTTATTCTACTGTGATTTTAAGCTGTAATTAAGGTGGTGCAGCATTGTTTTGTAATGAATATAACTGTTTGCTTAGTTAATATGATTGTTTTTATTTCAGAAAAAAGGGAAACTAAAAATAGAGATTTTTTTTTTGTTTAAATAGGAAACTATTGGGAAATGACAATGCCATAGTTTAAAGCTTTATGGATAAAAGATTTCAGGATAATACATTCCATATCAATATAGTTAAGCATTTACTTATTTATTACTCTGAATGACATTTAAGTACCAGTACAAAAAAAAAAACAAGAAAACAGTGTATAGGTTATGTTTGTACAGTTTTAAAACTGTTGTAATTAATCTAGAGCTGGATCTGCTAATGTGCCTTGAATTTCCGATTTAAAACATCTCTACTTATTTACAAGGGATTAATTGTCCCATGGGAATTAACAATTGTGCTGTTAAATCTCTTGGCTCAATGACCCAGGGCTATTTACTGAGCATAAACACTTGTGATGAATAATGCAATTTACTTCCCCCATTATTTCTGCCCTTCTTCACTTTGTTTCAGTCCCAATAGGGACTGTTTTTTTTTTTGCTCTTAAATAGAATTCTGCCAGGGACTTGCTAATGTTTTCATTTTCACCCTTTGATAAATACAGTCGTTAATATAAGTTCTCCATAGACTCCTTGACTACTTTCTATTCTGGGAACAGAGATTATTTCTTTTAAACAAATTAAACTACATTTTTTTTAATGTATTGGGAGCCCTTCAATTACTATTTCCATGCAAACATTTCAGTTAAACATAAATACCAAGCAATGTCATATGTCTTTAGAATTAGGAATAAATATTCTGCAGCAGTTTTCCTATGTCACTATGTAGACCCAGACCAAATTTGTGCCCATGAATAAAAACCAACTTTATTATTCTAAATAGCAAGTAGATCACTAAATCTGAGCCACATTACAAATTCACTAAGAACACTGTACCAATTACTCCCTTTGATTCCCACTGCAGCTTGCATTTCAAACTGTGACAGCACAAAAAATACACAGGACACGTCCTTGATCTCATCTGAAAATGAAAGCTTTGAACTTCAAATAAAGACACACCATAAGAATCTGCAAGGTACTGTACAAGCCCAGTGTCTTTAAGGCTCACTAGATTAAATCACTCTGTGTAGAGGTATCACATTACAGAAGGCAGTTCTTTATTAATAACCAGTGCTTGACGGAAAAATAATTGAATTCTTTTGCATTACATGGGGTAAATTCTTAGTAATAATCAGTGCTTAAGGTAAAAATAATCCAATTAAACACATAGTATAACTCTTGTTTGCAGAGCTGTTTTAACCCACCATTTGGCAATATCTGATGTTTCAGTTTGAACATGAAATGAATGTCATGGATGTAAACCAATGAATCTAGAACGCCGTTCAATTAAACCAGTACATGGTTAACCGGTTACATATTATGGGGCAAATTCATCAAGGGTCGAATATCGAACGATTCGAAGGATTTTAATCCAACGATCGAAGGATTATCCTTCGACCAAAAAAACGTAGCCAAGAATATGGGGACCTTCCCCATAGGCTAACATTGGGTTCGGTAGCTTTTAGGTGGCGAACTAGGGGGTCAAAGTTTTTTCTTAAAGAGACAGTACTTCGACTATCGAATAGTCGAACGATTTTTAGTTTGAATCCTTCGATACGAAGACAAAGTCGTAGTCGAAGGTCGAAGTAGCCAAAAAAAACACTTCGGAATTCAAAGTATTTTTTCTTCTATTCCTTCACTCGAAGTTAATGAATTGGCCCCTAACTGTTTTTTAGAATTGGCATCTCTGAGGCAGTGCTAAACAGCTACAGTCCATTAACACCTAGTCTCTGTCCAGCCACTTGCATTATATTCAACAACTGCAAAGACAGGGCAAACACAGTAAGATTCATGAATAGTTCATTTGAAACTATTTATGACTATATTTGGCTTATTTAGTAGAACACTCTTTTCTGATTTATTTCCATTTCCACTTTGATTATGAGACCTTCAAAATACATTTTCTGATTTAAAATTCTCTTTTAAGGCGAGAGGCCACAGTATAGTCCATTCTGTCTTCTTTTTATTGTACGTTCTGATTTGTCACTATAACCTGTCCTTATAAAAAGAACACCCCATGCATTGAAATTCCCTACACATCTAAATCCAGTGTTAACATTAGTGTAGGAATGCTGTGCTAAATAAAATGTTCTCTCTAAACATATACTGCCTCTGGAAGGTTAAGGAAACAAGCAACCAAACTGACTTCAGTCTGTACATTACATAGAATTGAAGCAAGGATGTGCATATGGTGAAAATGCAGTGTTTTTAAATAAATAATGGTCCTCCATGCTCACCTTATAGACATTCTGCATAAGCATCTTCTGTAATTCATTACTCTAAATGCCAAGTTTCAAGATACCTGTATTTACAAAGCGTCTTTGTATTTAGAGACATGTTTAATACAAATGAAAACCTCAGATATCCCCATTTGTGCTTAAATTGTAAATGTTAAGTCTACCCTTTAATCTGATGTGTTTTACCCTTTGGACTCAAAAAAAATTGAAAGGTGAATGGATCCATATTTTTCAAATCTGAAGCTAAAAACTTAGAAAAATGGTGACCTTTATATTTTGATTAACGTTCCTGCTACTGTATGTTTTCTTAAACACAATAATATTTGGCATTAAAAAAACCCAGCCAATTAAGTATTTGAAAGGCTTCTTTCTCCAATTGAGGCAGAGTCAAAATGATGGTACCATAACCACTTTTTGTAATTTAGATATACATGTATATATATATATATATATATATATATATATTTCATATAGTCAACTACAAGAGGTCCTCTGCACTCAACCCATTATCAATATATTTAAGACAGAGACATTTTGTGCATACTGCTACTGAAAAATGCCTTACCCTTTAAACAAAACAGGGATTGTTTGTCCATATATTGCAATATATTTAAGCTGGCCAACTACATCAAAGTCATCCCATATCTGGCCAGTCCTACGCTTAATTTTCATCTGATTCATTAAGAATTCTATTGCTTCATTATACATTTTACAAAGGGACTAAGTTTTACCTGCAACTTACTAGCTGCTTTCAAAGTAAAACTCCCAAACTTGGCTGCCCTTTTATTAGACACCAGTGGGATCACCTGACTATAGCTGGGAAGGGTGGAGTTTTACTTTGAAAGCAGCTAGTAAGTTATTAAATTAAGCGTAGGACTGGCCAGATATGGGATGACTTTGACGTAGTTGGCCAGCTTAAATATATTGCAATATATGGACAAACAATCCCTGTGTTGTTTAAAGGGTAAGGCATTTTTTAGTAGCAGTATGCACAAAATGTCTCTGTCTTAAATATATTGATAATGGGTTGAGTGCAGAGGACCTCTTGTAGTTGACTATATGTATTTTGTGGTCACACCCTCATTGCACCCCCGCCTAATGGTTTTAAAAAATAGTGGTGAGCACAACTTTCCCTTGTTATATATATATATATATATATATATATATATATATATATATATATATATATATATATATATATATATATATATATAAGACTCCAAAATCCACACACGCTATCTGCTGTTAAGTAAATGTCGGGTGCTGTGCTGTAGTTGAACATTGTACAGGACCAGAGAGAGTAGCACGCACACCGTATCTTCTTTGCTCCAAAGGATTTATTTAGGATACATAAAGCATTTACATCGGTTATACATCGACGTTTCGGTTGTGTTCTGCAACCTTTATCAAGATGTGTTACTTAATCAACACATTGATTAACTAACACATCTTGATAAAGGTTGCAGAACACAACCGAAACGTCGATGTATAACCGATGTAAATGCTTTATGTATCCTAAATAAATCCTTTGGAGCAAAGAAGATACGGTGTGCGTGCTACTCTCTGGTCATATATATATATATATATATATATATATATATATATATATATATATATATATATATATATATATATGTACATTAAGAAAGATAGGCTTTTGATTTTAGTAACATTTCCAACATAGGTACATAGGTGGAGCTAGTTGGAAATACTAGAATCAATGTGACTATTTTGTTATTGTGGAATAGCACAAAGGGGGATATTTGTCAAAGTCCATTTCTTTCTGGTCAGACTTTTAAAGGGGTAAAACCACATTTGTTTAATAGAAAAAAAAACCCTGAATCTTTAGAGATTCATTAAACCCCAATGGTGTTCAAAATCTGAATAAAAAAGTACTCTATCTCAGACCTGCAGAGTTCATGTAAAATTCAATGGCAGATGTCCCATTTGCAATTGGATCCTGATCTGCGCTGGGTTTCATTCAATAATCCAAAGATTTCATGGTTTCAGGTGTCAAATCCAAAAAAGTTGTAGGTTTTCGGTAAGTCAAATCTGAAAAAGTTGCAGTTTTTGTCAACAAATCCAAAAAAATCTTACGTTTCAGATTTTTTCACGGTTTTATCAAGTCTTTTCCTGCACAAAAATTTTTTGTGAACATATATTGATAAATAGGGGGGGGGGTGGTTTTCAGAAAAGTGTTTGGCAAACAGGGTCTGACTGGGCTGGCGGAACACCGGGAAAAAGCCTGTTGGGCCTCATGGGCCCCCGTCATGGGCCCCGCAGGTTTTTAAGAATGCACGCGGGACCCCCGAAGTTTGGAACCTGGTGGGCCCCAAATGTGCCAGTCTGACCCAGGTGGCAAAAGACAAGAGGCACCTATACCGTGTAAGTGTAACTGTGGTTGTGCTTGGGTTGCACTGTAATTATTATACCATAGCTATATTATAGGAAACATATTTCTGCAAGTTTCCATGCGATAAGGGGGACAGAACCAGTGCTTACTGGTAAATAAATTTGTGGGAGTACCCCTATGTGATACATTTTTTTCTTTGAGGGAGTGCTTAGATTATCCCCATAATTTCTGACATGATTAAGTGGTCCTCCTATCTAGGGTTATGCTAGTTATATGCTGGTTCCCAAATCTGGCAAAAGATGATAAACAAGGGAGTCTGGTACTAGAGCAATCAGTGATCTACAGATTACCTAGAGCAGGGCTAGATTTAAACATGATATGCTCTAAGTCTTAGGGCATAGCCATCTTATATTGTATAATCAGCCTGGCCTCCATGGAGGAAGTAGTTTGACACAGTAAATTCAGATGTACAGAATGGGAAGAGCATCCACTAGGAAGGCACCCGAGAAGAAGAACTTCACCAAGCGCCATAATAAGTAGGAAAGGTTTAGCTTGCATAGGTTAGGTGTGTTATAGCACACATAGTTGAGTGCAGGATAAGTAAGAGTGAGAACTAAGGGCCTCAAAAAGGAGTACATGGGAGTAGCTTTCCAGCAGGTACCCCGCAATATAGGGTGTCAGTGTAACGGACCAGGGTAGTGTAGTCTCTGTGTTGTTCGGAAGAGAACAAGAAAATGTTGGTACCCATCAGTGCCTGGCAAGTCTGGTGTTGTGGGCTCAGTCCTGTAGAGGGAAATGTGTTGACAGGTTCTCTGGACTGGCATTGGATGCTGTTGATAAGGATGGGAGAGAGTATGTGAGTATAAACCAAATTGTGTACCTGAACTTTGAACTACGGGATGTATGCCTGATTGAACTGTTTTGTTTGGAAAGTGTAAGTGCTGGTGTGTGATTGTGTGAACAACATGGTCTCCTGGAAAGAATAAAAGTTCAGTTTTATTTTCCATAACTTTTTGCATCTGGCCTTCCAATAAATGAGTGTGGGTCAAGGTAACCGAGAGTAAAGTACTGCCCACATGCAGTTAAAATGTGTGAAAGTGAGCTAAATAGCTACCCATTTTTTCTGAATCAAAATGCATGTTCCAGTTGGTGTTTTTCATGTCAGAGGTAGGGTTCCCCTTTACCCTGAGAGGGAAGCTATTGAGAAGATTGGGATACAATTCATGAATAAGCAGTTGCTTTACTGTCACTGTAGCTGCTTAAAGGTCATGTAAATGCAAAAAAATAAAATCCCATTTTTACTTTCTTTAATGAAAAAGAAACCTATCTCCGATATACTTTAATTAAAAAATGTGTACCGTTTTTATAAGAAACCTGACTGTATGCAGTGAAATTCTTCCTTCATTTACTGCTATGGATAGGAATTGTCAGATGGTCCCTAACTGCTGAGCAGGGAAACAATCATACTTATGAACAGCAGGGGGAGCCCCCGCCTTACTTCCCAGCCATGCAGAACTCAAGCAGCTTTGTTTATGACGATCCCTAAGCAGCCCAGACCACACTGAGCATGTGCACAGTCTTGGTCTTGCAAAGATGTTTAACAAAGTTACAAGATAGTGAGCCCCTGTAGCCAACTTTGAAAGCATAAATTATTTGTTTGATTAGGCTTGGGGTGCAGTAAATTCATGTTTATATTTAGTATACAAAATACAGCATTTCTAGCCTTATTCTATTTTAGACTTTACATGCCCTTTAATAAAAAGATATGACCAACATGCACTGATAGTGGGGCAGCAGGTCAGATGGCACAAATACCACCCATTTAGGGCACTGGGAGTTGGAATCTAGTCCTCTTCGTCCCGAGAGTTGAAATCTATTGCTTTTTCCTTGGTGAACTGCATAGGGTATTTGTATTCATGGATACACTGGTACCCTGCACGCCAAATACTGTAAATAGTGGGAAAAAAAGGATATGATGATGGAACCAGGGAGGAAGGTCTGGGAATTCTGGCTTTATCTAGAGGGCTAATAACTAAAGAAAATTGTTTAGCTGCCATGTGCCTTTATGTCAGGCTGTAGGTGTAGTGGTCCAAAATCACGCAGGTTCATGAAAGCGTTAATGCTCATATGTAAATGTAAAAAATGTATCATTTCTGTTTGATTTACCCATTATATAGATCTAACATTTCTCTATCCTGTAAACAAATATTACAGGGGGTGTTTAAATGGTTATTTCCATTCTCAGACACACCGTACGTGCGATGTGCTGTTAACAAGGTATTAATGAAATGATCAATAAGCATTGATCTTGTCGCTGCTGTTCCCAATGCTGTTTATCCAACTACACAAGATTAAGCAGAAGATTCATGTAGATACAGCAATAACCATCTAATTAGTTATTGATTTTTTAATTAAAATTGCACATGTCATATTTCTATTCCTCAGCAATACATCATTAATATAATTAACAGGGGAAAAAACATACCTGGAATAACATCAAAATGACAGTAATGAGTGAGTACAAAGCAGAATGTACAGCAAATTAAAAAAAAAAAAACTGCTGAAACTAGGACAGAACTAGGACAGAAACCATCAAGCTGCCGATGTCTTTTTCTTCCATCATCGGAATACTGAAATCTGCAACATTTATTTAATAGTTATTTGTTTGGCAAAAGTTATGTCCATCTACATCCCTACCAATGGTGTAACTACAATATAGCAGACCACACAACCACAGGGGAGTAGTGATGGGCGAATTTGGGGTGTTTCGCTTCGCCGAAAAATTTTCGAATTTACAGCGAAATTCGCAAAATGGCATAAAGTTTTTGAAACGGTGTCTGTTTTTTGGCGAATCGCAGGGATTCAACGCGAATTTGCGTCTGGCAAATAAATGCGCCCATCACTACATTGGAGGTCCATGGGGAACGCTTATGCCTGTATAATTTCAAACCCCAAAATGCACAAAGTAGCATTGCGTGCTGGGGATTATGAGCAACCCATACAATGCATACAATGAGCATTTTTTCTTTATCACTAAAGAAACAGTGTAACTGGTATCATTATGTGACTTTCTTTTCTTAAAGGGGTTACAAACCTTGCACAAAACAGTTTCACTTTGTCTCCTACTTTTCTAATGGAGATAGCCACAAACTTAGGGGCAGAACAAAGAAAAAAAACATGAGAAAAAACTCATGCAAATTTTTTTTGACTTGCAGCAATTTTGTTCAGCAATTTGAGTATATGGGGGTCTTTTTCACAGCGAAACCTGATGAAAATGTTTGCTCTTCACTAACTGTGTGGCCTTTTTACAAAACTGTTAAAGTCATATGTGATGCTGATTTCTGTAGGGACTAACTACATTTTTCCCCACTAAATATGCAAAATGATTGTTTTAAAAAAAATCTTTCACAAGTGCCAGGCCCAGTTGTGTTGTGCCCAATGCTTGACATCCAGATCCAGCTATCCCTCCATCA
Source organism: Xenopus petersii (assembly GCA_038501925.1). Classification (NCBI taxonomy): domain Eukaryota; kingdom Metazoa; phylum Chordata; class Amphibia; order Anura; family Pipidae; genus Xenopus; species Xenopus petersii. The sequence goes on from CM076677.1 coordinate 25,064,699, forward strand.
CATGTGTCAGATAGTTGCTGAGAACCCACACCTCACTGCCAATTACCTGCTCCCCTGCTTGACAGTTGCTTAAAGGGCATGTAAAGGCAAAAAAATAAAATCCCATTTTTATTTTCTTTAATGAAAAAGAAACCGATCTCCAATATACTTAAATTAAAAAATGTGTACAGTTTTTATAAGAAATCTGACTGTATGCAGTGAAATTCTCCCTTCATTTACTGCTGTGGATAGGAATTGTCAGATGGTCCCTAACTGTTGAGCAGGGAAACAATCACTACTTATGAACAGCAGGGGGAGCCCCCACCTTACTTCCCAGCCATGCAGAACTCAAGCAGCTTTGTTTATGACGATCCCTAAGCAGCCCAGACCACACTGAGCATGTGCACAGTCTTAGTCTTGCAAAGATTTTAACAAAGTTACAAGATGGTGACCCCCTGTAGCCAACTTTGAAAGCATAAATTATTTGTTTGATTAGGCTTGTGGTGCAGTAAGTTCATGTTTATATTTAGTATACAAAATACAGCATTTCTAACCTTATTCTATTTTAGACTTTAGATGCCCTTTAAATGCCTTGTTGAATATTGCTCACTGCTGCCACTCCAAGTCGCGCCTCTCACCCTAATGCACCCGAGGCAGCCACTGTTTTTTTTTAATATATTTCTTATGTATTTTATTAGTCAGGGTTTTATATTTACACAATATTTTATACAACTTGACACAAATTCCCTTTGACATTTATGCTAGATTTTATAAAATTTAATGCATTTACAGTATTTTTATTTACAATTATATTTTGACAATATTATTATATAAAATAAAAAACTAGAAGTAATGTCAGTATAAGGGTCAGATAAGTTCTATACTCAAGTCTGTGCTGTCCCTTGATAATTTGTGCAGGACATTCATTACTAGGTCAAAGACATTAGTTCCTTCAGAAAACAGGTTGGGGCTGTATGATACATTGTTTCTGTTTTTTGGAGACATTTAACCAGGCTTCTTAAATGAATTCAATTTAATTTTAGAATATCAAAAATAAAAATTTTGTATTGCATTTAGAATCATTATTTATTTTTTGGCATCTTTGCAAGTGTTTTAGAAATGTTGAACTTAGAATTAGGCATTTTTTCTTTATCACTAAAGAAACATTGTAACTGGTATCGTTATGTGACTTTTTTTTTCTTAAAGGAATTACAAACCCTGCACAAAACGGTTCCAATTGTCTCCTAGTTTTTTTAATGTAGATAGCCACAAACTTATGGGCAGAACAAAGAAAAAAAACATGAGACAAAACTCATATTTTTACTTTAATAAAATTGGACTATTTCCAGTTTGCAGAAAATACAGTATATGAGCTTTTTTCCAAACCTGTGTTTTTCTAAAATACAGAAGAAAAAGCCAATTATATTTTTTATAAATCAGCCCCTATATTTCAGATGCAAGCATACTTAGTAAACTGTTGCTGACCAAAACCTTAATTTCAAGAGAATTCACCATCAGAATGCTGCTTGCTAGATAGTCTAGATAGTCAAGTTCAGTATGTTAAATACAACGTTTTGTTTTTAGTTATCTAAAACAACCTTGATGTCACTGCTGGCTTGATACACTGATAAAATGTTGGCCTATGTCTTATATGTAATCCAGCAAAAATGGATAGAATGGCTGAGCACACACTGCTTGTGTCCCCTTTAAAACGTGATTAAATGAAAAAACAAAACAATGCTTGTGTCTTTCAGAGTTCAGTTGTTTACACAGAGAGAAGAAAGAGATGGTGCAGTAGAAGCCTAATCCAAAGGTCTTTGAAAACATGGAGGCAATGTGGTTTGAAATCATCTACCACATGTTTTCTCTGCTTGACATTCGTGGAGTTCACTTTTAATGCTGAGAGTGTTCAACTACTACAGCTGCTTTGGCAGATTCCTTAAACACAGCTCATCTTTAGCTTATCTTCAGCTTATCCAAGAGGATTATTCTTTTGCACAGAGCGAGGTTGCCAACACTAATGCCTGGCCTTCCAGTAACATAGCTCACCTTGGATCACTCAGACATAAAGTGGGCCGGCTGAAGTTCAAATTCAATAAGGCACTGATTGACAAAGCCCCTGCATGCCTAAAGGTCTCCACTCTAACAATTAAACAGTGGAATTCAGGATTCTTTATCTGAGGAAAAAACAAGCCTTGAGACATCTTCACAGCCATTTGTGGTAAAAGTCATGATTTCTGAAGAAGCAAGCATTTGAGGAGGCAGGAACACAAATGAACATATGTGCAATGTCCAAATAGCTACAGTAATCAGTTTCTTGGTCAATATACAAGCTATGGTCAGGCCTGGCAGCAATCAATATGGCAGAACAACAATATTAAAGTGCACCCGAGATCTTAGACTGTAACATCAACAAATTCTCCAGTGTTCCAGTGCACAAAAGTGATGTTGCACCTATGGGAACCACCAATTTGGCACTTGGAGGAAAGCAAGGGGCTCCTGGCAACTATTCATTCAGCTTGCATCATAGATGTTGCTGGACTTAAAGGGAACCTCCCACCCTAAGAAACAATTCCAAATCCTATTCTAGTCAAGCAAAATAAACTTCACTTACACCACATACTTTATATTATTTTAGTCTTGTTTCTTTTAATCTTGGAATTCACAATTAGATCAAGTAAGCACCGTGTTGTGGACGCTGTTATTAAGGCAAGCTTTGCATATTGCCAAAATCTTGTTTATGTGCTAGAATGAGGCATGTTATGCCCATGCCCATGCACCGACTACATAATTAGATGGTAAGCAGAGAGGAGAATGTGAGTAACTGTTTGTCCCCTCCTCTAGGCCTAGGGGCAGACATTATATTATTGACAGCTGAGACTTGTAAACGTGTTATAACAGGTATGGATATTTTAGCCTCCTCTCTAGCCTTCTCTAATTTAGAACTCAAGTTGTAGAACTTCTAGCTGATACAGTTGTGGCAATCCAAAGTTAAGAAAAACAAGAAACTACTGGCTGTTACTTATATTTCTTTACATGTATATGGAAAAATATAATACTGTGTATGATTGAACGCAGGGTAAAAAGATGAGCTGCAGACAATAACCAACATAGAGGCAGATGTATCAAATGCCAGACTGGGGAGTCCCAGCAGTTTGATATTTTCTCCATCTAACAATAATTTCCTTATGAACAAGACTATTTTCCATTTATTTCATAAATGATTAATGTTTATTAAAGAAAACTCATCAAAATGCTTTTAACTGCTTAATCAGCCAAAAACATTGACTTTTACATGTCCTCGGCAGGTATGAGTTGGAAAACTTTTTACGTCAGACTTTTAACACCATCGGACTAGAAACATTTGGAGCTTATTAAATAACCCCCTTAAAGTTATTTATACATTTTATTTCAGTTAAAAACAATGCTGGTTTGTCATTTTTGTTCCTTGATTTTGACAATGTAGCTGCAGTTGAATAAATTGGTCAACATACCTTAACCCAGGGGTCCCCAACCTTTTTTACCTGTGAGCCACATTCAAATGTAAAGAGAGTTGGGGAGCAACACAAGCATGAAAAAGTCCCAAAAGTGCCAAATAAGGGCTGTGATTGGCTATTTGGTAGCCCCTATGTGGACTGGCAGCCTACAAGAGGCTTTACTTGGCACTATACTTAGTTTTTATGCAATTAAAACTTGCTTTCAAGCTCGGAATTCAAAAATAAGCACCTCCTTTGATTACCCTGAGAGCAACATCCAAGGGGTTGGAGAGCAACATGTTGCTCGCGAGCTACTGGTTGGGGATCACTGCCTTAACCAATGCAATTGGATTATCCTAATATAACTTCTCCCACGATGTTCTATCAAACACATCAACAGAAGAAACAGCAGAAATTACAGGAGACAGGAAACAGAGACAAACGCTGACTAACTGCTTGCTTGTGCCTTATCGTCCACATGATATGTATCACCAAACATAAAGGGGGTTATTTATTAACGTGCAATTTTTTTGCTGCACTTGTTTTGCCGCTGAAAACCGGAAAAAGTGTTTTATGTCCCGAAGCTGGTCCAAGTCCAAATCCGAAAATATGTGATTTATATTAAATCCTTAGATTCAGCAATGTGTATCCTGTCACATTTGTAATTTTGTAACTCTTTTTTTGGGTGCTGTACTCCTACATATAACTTAGTGTTATTGTGATTGTGTCATATCTCAGCTGTCAACTTTTTGAAAACAATAGTTGAATCAAGTAAAAAGAATCTCTTAATGAGGCAATGGTCTGGGGTGGCAGTGATCAGAATGGTCAGAAACAGGCAGCAGAATCAAGAACTGGAAAATAAACAATTATAGAACTTCACTGAAGACCTACAACCAGGCATTGAACATGGGCCTGAGGCATGTTGCAGGATCAATTGAGGTGCACGTATATTATGTTAGAGTTTTCAGAAGGGTCTGTTTGCTATCATGGGGAAAAGGTAAAGGTACAGATATAGATTATTAAAATAGGATCAGTTTCCTCACAACCAGTACTTGTTTGCAGGTAACAGTATATTTAGAAAGCTAGTTCCTAGCAGGAGGGTTGTAAATGGAAGGAGGGACCCCAAGGTACATGTTGGTGCCAGATAACTGCATATGTGGAAAAAAGTACAATTTTGAAATATACATTAGAATTTTCAGAAAGTAGACTATAGAACACCAGGGAGAGAAGATAGAACAGAGGCAAAATTGAGAAGCAAAGAATAGTAGCTATCTACTAGTGATGGGCGAATCTGTCCTGTTTTGCTTTGCTGAATAATTAGCGAAATGGCAAAAATTTGCTAAATGAATTAAGGTCGATTTGGCGTCAAAATCAATTTTTATAAGCGCGACTATTTTGTCCAAATGCATTAAAGTCAATGGCCATCCGGATAATTCTTTTTTATCCCGCCAGATTTTTCGCCAGCGGATTTTCAATGCAAATCCATGCCTGCCGAATTTATTCACGCATCACTAGTAGTTACACAGCAGAAGAGTATTTGGGCAGCAGCTGGAGACAATTACAGGCAAAAGTGCAGTTGTTAGCAAAGTGGAGGCAGCAGATAAGTAGATCCCAGAGTCAGACAGACTAGCAGGACTTTCAAAAGTGAATAAAATATTTTCTTACCTACCAAGTGCCTGATTACTGGTGCTATAGATTCTACATTTTCTATGGTGTGCTGCATGTTGTATGACAACACACAAAGAAGATAGGGAAAGTTTAAAATGTTTGTTTGAGTGTTTAGGTGCCAAATTTGTAAACATATCTATTGTATTTGATGTGCAACTGTGAATATTATTTCTATGATGATTAAAACATAGCAGTGTTGATCAGAGAGATTTTTTTGTCCATAACAATAATTATAAGCATGGGGGTTCAAAGGCCATATTATTCACATGCCTGACCTGAGTTTTGACTTAAATCCAAATTTTGGCTTACTTATAAAATATTCTTATTTATATGCCTATGGAAAAACTGCAATATAAGCCACTACAGAAGAAAATGCATAACATAAACTTTGGATGATAACTTTAATCCTGTTTTGATCACTCTATGCACAAAACGAGGGAAAACCGAAATGGCATTCAATTATGCCAATTTGGTAGCAATCTTCTTATTGCGACGAGACAAGTAAGTGGTAGAAAATGCATTAAATTCACTGAAAGAGCTAAATGTGGTAATTGCATGCCTTTTGTGACAGAAAATATGTAAAAAGTAGACTTTCCATCTATTCAAAATATTACATTTTCTGCTTTTATTTTAACCCTTGTTCCATTCTCTCTTCTGTTATACTACAATCTTCTACCTAATTACAGTCTCCCGCATATTTCTGAGCCTTTGCATTTCAGTATTTTTATACATTGTACAGTATATCCATTATCTGCATACAATGTACAAAAGTAGAAAGGCAGGAAGAAAGGAGACAAAAAGGCAAATGACTGGTTTGGATGGGATAGTATTCTCTCAAATCTCTGATCTTGAACAATCAAGAACCATGAGTTCATAAAATTATTTTAAGGATTACTGTGGATACATAATCTTTTGTGTTTTCCAGAATGCTCGAGACCTAAAGTTTTCAGGATAAGGGTTTTTTTCCAAACCATAAGGCTACTAAAAAATCATTTTATCATTAGATAAACCCAAAAAGATAGTTTTTCCTCTAATAAGGATTAACTATGTCTTAGTTGGGATCAAGTACAATGTACTTTTTTCTTATTACAGAGAAGAAGGAAATAATTTTTAAAACTGGAATTAATGTATTTAAATTAAGTCAATGGGAGATAGCCCAACTTGGAAGTCGGCATTTATTGTGTTAGCAAGCTCCAAATACAATTGTATTCAGCAGCCAGGAGAGCTCCTGACTGTTATAAAAACAATTATAACATAAAACATTATCCTTTGATTGGTTCTTATTAAAATTGCAGCATTTCATTGGCTTTTAATCATATCATCTTATTATTGTTCAATTAATCACATCATACATATCCCATCCTTATTTCATCATTCTATGTAGCAGAGTTCACCCTTAACGGGCTTTCCCTACCATGTCAACTTCCCCTTTCTATCTAGTAATAATGTTGATTCCTTACAATTTAATACTTACCATATTTATTTATAATTTATGCTTAGATTGAGATAAAGCATGAAACCATGCTACCATACTAATTCTGTTAATAATATATGCTTATCTTAAGATAAATCATCCTTAGCAATAAAGCTAAAAGCAAAAAAAAAAGGGTTCATATAGGGCCCAGCTGACCATCCCTGACAGTTACACGTTCTGGATAACAGTTTTCCAGATAACAAATCCTGCATGTGTACTGTCATTTCAGAGAGTCAGGAAAGGCCTGCCTGAATACATGCTTTTCTGATTTTATTTCTAGACTGAGAAATAAAGTTAATATTTAATAGTCCAATTTAGGCCTCTTCTGTATTGATTACACTTAGGGGCAGATTTATCAAGGGTCGGATTTCGAAGTACAAAAAACTTCAAAATTCGACCATAGATGGTATGCGTTGGATTACTAATGGACTTTCTGGACATTTGGGTTTGTTGGGTTTTCTACACTGAAATGGATTTTACTGATGCATTTTGAAAAAAACATGTTTTCCGATGACAGGATCCCTTTATTGAAAAAGAAACCTATCTCCAATATACTTTAATTAAAGCCAAGTCCCACTGAGACGGATTCAGTTACATTGAGTAGGAGAAACAACAGCCTGCCAGAAAGTAGTTCCATCCTATGGTGCAGGCACAAGTCACATGACTGGGGCAGCTGGGAAACTGACAATATGTCTAGCCCCATGTCAGATTTCAAAATTGAATATAAAAAAATCTGTTTGATCTTTTGAGAAATGGATTTCAGTGTAGAATTCTGCTGGAGTAGCACTAAACATGTTTTTGGATGACAGGATCCCTTTAACGCGAATGTCAGAATTTGCGAATTTTCCGTCAAAGCAACATGGGACAAATTCGCCCATCACTACCCATAATGTAAATAATGGCGTAAGCAAACAAGGTTGAAAGTGTGTCTGGTTAACAAGTATAAACAGATACAATGTACAGTATACCAGGGAAAATTAGTATAAAGTAACAATCATTACATAGTGTCAAGTAACAATCAAATTCAAAAGATACTATCTTACCCTACACGAAGGAAAGGAAGTTGTGACCAGTATCTGTCCCTGTGGCATATTCAATTTTCCTGGTTATTTGTAATAAATATATAAATTACAAAAAAGCAAGACATCCTAAATTCTTCATTTAACCCTTTAGTGTGTCTGGACTGTAGTTTCCAGATCCAGTAACATTCCCTCTGCAGTATTGTTTTCTTTTTATCAAAACCTTGCTTTGTGATTCCAATAAAGCTTCTTTCCTGTTTTTCACGGTTTCCTTTTCTTTAATTTTTGTATATTGTGGGTTAGTTTGTGTAACTGCAGTTGGGGGGCAATAATTACATATAAATTATACAAATTTTCCCTGGTATACATTGTATCTGTTCATACTTGTTAACCAGATATGCTTTCAACCTTGTTTGCTTATGCCATTATTTACATTATGGGACATTGAGTCCGGACACATTTGGACTCCTTTCAATTCACACACATCGTATGTGTTGGATTACTAATGGACTTTCTGTAGGGATGGGCGAATTTGACCCGTTTCGTTTCGCTAAAAATTCACCTCCGACGAATTGTCGCAGATGCCCATTAAAGTCTATGGGGTAAATCTATCAAAGAGTGAAGTTCCGCCACTAGAGTGAAATTCCGCAGCTCTCAATTCATTTCTATGGGATTTTGAAAGGCGTATTTATCAATGGGTGAAAGTGAAAGTTCACCCTTTGATAAATACGCCTATAAAAATCCCATAGAAATGAATGGAGAGTGCGGAATTTCACTCTAGTGGCGGAACTTCACTCTTTGATAAATATACCCCTATGGGCGTCAAAAATTTTTAGTTTGATCGTTTGTGATGCGCATTTTTTTTTTTACGCACGCCACCATACAAGTCTACGGGCATCATTTTTTCCGTGAAACGATACTTTCTGGACATTCCATCTGCTCTATGGAGATATTTGGGTTTTGTTGCACCTTTTTTTGATTTTTTGGACATGAATAATTGGACCAACTGCAACAAGTTTGGCAACTGGACTACAAACTTTTAAAATTAATTATGCTAATTTTGTTAATTGTTTAAACACTGGGTGGTGTTAAATAGCCTACACACACACTGATTTGTATGCTTGACAAAGGGTTTACCCTGACAATATTGCACCTTCGCAAATAAATTATTTGCACTTAGTGAAATTATTTGCACTTACGAAATTTGGAGGCTACAGAAGCCTTCTCCACCAGGCATCGGGCATTCATCCCATGGAGAGCCAGGGTGTGCAAGCGAGGTTATACTTTACAATTACTAAAGGGAACGTTTCTGCTGGTGTTTCTACTGGTGTTGCTGTTTTTATGTACCATACATTTATCGCTTCAAAGGATTCACTATAAACCTCTGACATGTATTCTCTAATTTATTAGTCTTTATAGAGCTTTGTGAAAATCACTTTAATGTTGTTATCATGCGTAGACCTCAAGGATATATACTTGGAAGCGGAACAATTACCAGCCTTTTAAAAACTCAATAAACTTTCTCAGGTGACTTGCCAAGAGAAACCATTTGATGAGATTTTTGCAGCTCATAACATTGAAACTCTTAATTGAGATGATAATGAACATGAAGTAATGTGTGCCATTTTCAAAATGCACCCCCCCCAGAGGGTGAGAACTGGCTAAATCTCAATAACAAATCTGTGCCAGTTCAAGGGAGGCAACAACAGTTTGCTTTGCTTTTTTCATAATCAAAAACAGTAACTCAAATCAAATCACAGGTTCAAGAGCAACTAAAAACAAAACACAAAAGGTATAAGACCAAGCAAGTTTGGTTCAATTTGCTGATATATATTTAAAGTGAATCAGGCTGGTTACAAGAACTGTGTTACAGGAGACTAAATACAAGATCAGACAATATCTCATTGGAGGCCCTAATCTTTAAGGGGGGGTCGACTTATCAAGGGTCGAATTTCAAGGGTTAATAAACCCTTGAATTCGACCCTCGAAGTAAAATTCTTCGAATTCGAAATACTACGATCGGTCGAATAAAAATCGTTCGAATCGAACGATTCGAAGGATTTTAATCGATCGATCGAATGATTTTTATTCAATCAAAAAAAACTTAGAAAAGTGCTGAGGAAGGTCCTCATAGGCTAACATTGAACCTCGGTAGGTTTAAACTACCGGAGTATGTAGTCAAAGTATTTTTTAAAGAGACAGTACTTCGACTATTGAATAGTCAAACGATTTTTAGTTCGAACCGTTCGAGTCGAAGTCGAAGGTCGTAGTAGCCTATTCGATGGTCGAAGTACCCAAAAAAATACCTCATTTGAATCTTTCACTCGAGATTAGTAAATAAGCCCCCAAGTATTTTGGATCTTACCCAGGAACAACATGATCATCCTGAGTAAGGTCACTGTTTTCCATGATCTGATGAGTGTGTTACTATAACATTATCAAATATAATATATATATATATATATATAAAATACACAAAAGCCATGAATATCTTGTAAATTATAGCCTTATAAACAGTTAGTAGTGATGTCATTTTTGTCACATGACTCACTAAAACTTGTGTATTATAATAAATAAAGTACCCCATGTTGCAAAATATGGGGATATTAGAAACTCATCGGTAACTTATAATATCCTTATAATTTACAAAAGGGGGTACTTTATTCACTATATACTGTATTTTGCTGTTTACTTACCATAATCATGTACACCAAGATAAATCATATCCAGATGTGCTAATGAATAGCGATGAGTGCATCTTTTGACCATGCATTTCAATGTCTGCAAATTTCTTGGTGAATGTGCGGCAAATATTTCAGAAAAAAAATTTGCTGAAAAAAAACCCCACCCATTCACTTCAATGCATTTGAGTGATAAAAAACAGCCATTGATTTATGCAAGTGAGTAAAAAAAAATAATGTGCATAAAAAAGCCACGTGAAAAACACCTGTTGACTTCTATACATTTTGCTAGTTTATTGCCATTTCCCAAATTTTATAGGGAAATGGGACAGATTCGCTCATCACCATTCAACAGAAAAAAACACCCATTGACTTTAATGCATTTTGAGTGAGTAGTAATGTGCGTGCAAACACTGCAAGCATAAAATAAGCCACGAGAAAAATTCTCATTGACTTCAATGGATTTTGTACATTTTTTTTCAGCAGTTTTGCTAATCTTTTTACTACTGATGAACACTTAAATACATCAAACCAAAAGAGTCAGTCCCACCCTGCCAGTTTTGTCCCCCTCCTCCTTCCTTTAAAAAAACATTCAGGACTATCACAAGAATATGGTTAGTTCAATTTTCCCTGTCACCAGTTGAATTTTGCTTACATTTTGAGGCTCCATGAAGAGCATGTCCTCACAAGTAGAATGTCTATAGCCTCTGTTGGCTATAATTTGTATATGCTTTGGCTCACCAACCACAGCCTGGATGACTTTCTGTTATGAAAGGCAATTTTAAAACAGAAAATGAAAGCAAAGTGTGGGAATACAAACTTATGCAAACTTTTAAGAGTCTGGAGACAGGACTGGATATTTAGGCCATGGATTTATGGCTAACTACCTAGACTAAATGTAAGTAATCTGTAATCTGCTTCACACTTTGGGGCAAATTCACTAAGATGCGAAGTTCGCCACACTTCGCCAGGCGTATTTTCGCCAGCGCTCCGCAAATTCACTTAAATCCGAAGTTGCGCACAGGGGTAGCGTAAGTTTTCGAAGTTGCGCTAGCATTAATTCGCCAAGCGAAGCGAAGGTTCATTTGCATACGGCGCGAAATTCAAATTTCAATGGAGGAACACGTATCACCACTTCAAATGCCAAGAAAACCTTCAAATCAGCAAATAAAAATTTTATTTTGCCCTACACATGTGCCCACTGTCTAGGTAAGTAGTGATGGGCGAATTTGTGCAGTTTCGCTTGGCCGAAAAATTCGCGAATTTCGCGCGAAATTCGCGAAACGGCAAAAAATTCGCAAAACTGCGTCCGTTTTTTCTAAAAAAATTTTTAGACGCCGGCGAATTTTTTCCTCGAATTTTCGCGGCCGTTTCGCGAATTTATTCGCCGACGGCGAATCGCACAAATTCGCCGCGAATTCGCGCCTGGCGAATAAATTCGCCCATCACTATAGGTAAGTTGCCATGAGTCAGGAAATGTAGGGGGGAAGGAGGGGAGCCCCAAAAATATTTTCAATCTTTTTCAGCCTATCACCCATCATGTAGAAAACACGCCAGCGTTTGGGAAAAAATTTTGACTTTTTTTGAAACAATCCCTATCTACTCTATTGCGCTTCGCCAGGTCTGAGGTGGGGAAGGAAGTCTAGCGTAAAATGTAGCGTTCAGTACACTGCGCAAGTTAGTGAATTTGCGTAGTTACGTCACTAGCAAAAATTTGCCTGGCGTAAGGGTGCGAAGTAACACTAGCGAAACTACGCCAGCGTTCGTTAGTGAATTTGCGCAGTAACGAAAAATGCCAAACGCTAGCGAATTAACGCTAGCGTTCGGCGCTTCGGCGCTTAGTGAATTTGCGCCTTTATGTCTAATTTGTGCCTGGACTGGACCCCTTTGCATAACCCACCTCCCAATATGTCTGCTCTGCTTGCAATACAAATTATACTCCTGTGTTTTTACTTTTGTCCCTCGCAGTTTTGTTTTTGTATACAAAATGCTGTATATACAGTATATGTCAGTGGCAACATAACTTCTTTGTAATCAGCTTTGAAGAAGGAACTGAAATGTTCTGAAAGCTTGCTGTGATTATCATTAGTTAGCCAATAAAGATATCACCTATATGGGAATCATACAGTATTAGTACTCTATTAAAACAATTACATTTGCCACTTCAAAGCACCTGTAACACCAACAAATTTAAATTTAAATTGCCATAATAATCATCTATTCTCTGAAAATGTTTTCTTTGAAGCAGTTATGTTTGCTATCAGCTCCGCGGTGCTCAGCCCTCTTATAAGTGATTTCTAAACAAATTTGCCCTGCTTTGTTGTGTTCAACGGAGCCTTATGTCATAAATATTCATAACCAGCCCCCAAAGGCCTTCTAATAAGATCTTGCCTTCAATAAATAATGCAGGATTTTTAAAAATACAGTCTGAGTTTAGCATTTAAAGTAGTTACATTTATTGGTGTTACTGGCTCTTTAAATTTAGATGAACATGTATCCTAACTGTACAATGCTACAATATTGGATTTAGTGGTATATCTTAATTCCGTTTCCCATTGCTTAATTTAATGTATTTTTATACTGAAGAACATATTCTGTATCGTATTGAATTCATCTTGAGCAATATAATGATTCAGGTTCCAATGTAGAGACAAATACAAAAAATAATTTAATACTGTTGTCAGAATCCCTTGGGTACCTAAATATAAGTTCCATTCAGAGCTAAATACAAATGTAGGTGAGTAAGGATTTAATTTTTTTCTATTTGTACCAATTCTACATGCAATGACATTAGAGAGAGAGGGCAGGTTTAATATGCACAAAACACACAAGGCTTGTTATATTTTTTTTTCTTTAAATAAAACACGTTTTAACTGCATCATTTTTGTTGTGATGGGCAAATTTCAGCCCTGTCAAGTGTAATTGTGCCAAGGGTCCCCAATGGCACACGAATGTGATGTCTCCCTAGTTGTATAAAAGAGGGGAAGCCATGTTTGTTTTCATGGCCTTTATGGAGAAGAGTGGGAGCCTGGGGTTAAGTAAGTGAAGTGTGAGCACTAGAGTAAGTGAATCCCCCAATGAAAATTGGGAAAGAGAGACCCTGTGAACAAGTAGTGATAGGCTAAGTCTTATATTTAATATAAAAAATAGTCAAAAGCATATGTCATAGTTTTGCCATTATGATCACATTACTCATCATCATTTCATCATCATTTATTTATATAGCACTGTCAAGATACGCAGTACTCATCATTTATACTTATCATCCATGGCTGGTTATGACTACATTCAAAGTGCTACTACACTTGCAGGAACAATATACTTTTCCATTCATAAAAATATAGACTTTTTTCCCAGCAGGTCAGATGTACATGCTTATGTTTATGTCTTTTACTATGACCTACACAGAACACTTTGTTTAAACAGTGAGGCTTCTGGGCATTGTAGTTAAATAAGATGCCAGAACTAATCAACACGAATGCAAGTGTGGTCTTACCAGGAGGCTATAGGAAGCATTTACTCAGCATTGAGTTGAGCTCATTTTGATGTATTGCCCACAATCATGGTAGGTACAACACAGTTGCACCAAGAAAATTGCTCCATTGTACCCCCAAAGATGCTGGAATTATGGGGAAAAAAGCTGCATTGTAGGAAAAAATGGCATTTCCTCTCGAAATTGCACTTTGCTTACTGCACTTACAGATGTAAATGAGCCCTTATATCAACATACCACCCATAGGGGTATATTTATCAAAGAGTGAAGTTAATAGTATGGGGCCGATTCACTAAATTCGAGTGAAGGATTCGAAGTAAAAAAACTTTGAAGTGTTTTTTGGGCTACTTCGACTATCGAATGGGCTACTTCGACCTTCGACTACGACTATCGAAGGATTCGAACTAAAAATCGTTCGACTATTCGACCATTCGATAGTCGAAGTACTGTCTCTTTAAAAAAAACTTCGACCCCCTAGTTCGGCAGATAAAAGCTACCGAAGTCAATGTTAGCCTATGGGGAAGGTCCCCATAGGCTTGCCTAAGTTTTTTTGATCGAAGGATATTCCTTCGATCGTTGTATTAAAATCCTTCGAATCGATTTAATCGTTCGATCGAATGAATAATCCTTCGATCAAAAAAACTTAGGCAAGCCTATGGGGACCTTCCCCATAGGCTAACATTGACTTCGGTAGCTTTTATCTGCCGAACTAGGGGGTCGAAGTTTTTTTTAAAGAGAATTTTCTGCGCTAAATCCTTCGACTTCGATATTCGAAGTCGATGGATTTCAATTCCTAGTCGAATATCGAGGGTTAATTAACCCTCGATATTCAACCCTTGGTAAATCTGCCCCTAAGAGTGAAATTCCGCCACTCTCCATTCATTTCTATGGGATTTTTATAGGCGTATTTATCAAAGGGTGAACTTTCACTTCACCCATTGATAAATACGCCTTTCAAAATCCCATAGAAATGAATTGAGAGCTGCGGAATTTCACTCTAGTGGCGGAACTTCACTCTTTGATAAATTTACCCCATAATCTTTCATGCTGACGTTCAGTCTTTTTTATGTATCATTTTATAAACATATGTCTGTCCAATTGGTCATCCAATAAAACTTGCATTTTTTGGAGAAAAATCCCAGATTCTTATTGAAAATTAGGGTTTGGCGAATTTTTTTGCCTTGTTTTGCTGAGGAAGTGACGTCCATAAACTTGTATGGCATTGTGCGTCAAAAAAAAGACGCGCGTCATTTTTTTTGACGCCCATAGACTTTAATGGGCGTCAGTGACATTTCGCCAGCGGCGAGTTTTTGGCGAAACAGGTCAAGTTCGCACCATCCCTAATTAAAATATGCTGAATTAATCTACCTATCACAGTGAAGTCAAAACACCCAAAACTGTTGTTGTCTTTGAGTCTTCCCTCAAACCAAAAATGCAATGCTTTTCCTTTTAAAAGATGTTGGAAACCTAAAAGTAATATTTTTTTTATTGAAATTCTTTTATTACAATAACGTATAAGTGTGGGATCTGTTATCCAGAACCCCATTATTCAGAAAGCACCAAATTACAAGAAGGCCATCTCCCAGAGAGTCAATTTCAATCAAATAATTAAATTTTTTTTAAAAGTGATTTTCTCTGTAATAGTAAAACCGTACTTGATGGTAAGTAAACTACATGAATCCATATTGGTGGCAAAAATAAAATTGATTTTATTTAGGGAGATATTTACTAACAAAAAATCCAACTAACCCCCAAACCCCAGCCCCCTTAATTTACCACATTGTGACAAAATCAAGCATCAATTGTAATCATGCAACTTTTTTTTAATTGACGCTCCAAAAACTCAACTTTTTCGAGTAGTCACCCAAAAAACACAAATAATTTGGTCATTTTTAATCATCAAATGAAAACCAGCTCAAATAGATCAAACTATTGAGAAACCTAAAGGTAGAAAACATGGTTGAATTTTTAAAGGGATCATCTGTCATTGACTTGTATATGATTTCAACAGGTTTTAGCTGGAGTATTTTGAAGGATTCTGATTTGTAGCAACTTTGAAGCATAAAAAATCTCGAAAAAAAATTAGGTTTTTTTTCCTCTAAAAATTTGTATTTTGTTCCCCTTTAAAACTAGACCAGACAAATTTGAGGCTTTATAAATTGGTCCCTTAATGTTTACATTATTATTTAGTACATTTAAGGTATGGAGATCCAAAATTACATGAAGGTCTCTTATCTTGAAAACCCCAGGTCCCGAACATTCTGCATACCAAGTCCAAAAATTTATTTCTTTTGTATTTTAATTTGATATACCTTTAATTAACTATGACATAAATGGTTTTATGATTAATTTTATTCTCTCTACAGCACTTTAAAAATGCATTTTCCATATATTTATATTTGGGTGTTTATGCATTTAAAGGGCATGTAAAGGCAAAAAAATAAAATCCCTTTTTTACTTTCTTGAATGAAAAAGAAGCCTATTTCCAATATACTTTAATTAAAAAATGTGTACCGTTTTTATAAGAAACCTGACTGTATTCAGTGAAATTCTCCCTTCATTTACTGCTGTGGATAGGAATTGTCAGATGGTCCCTAACTGCTGAGCAGGGAAACAATCATACTTATGAACAGCAGGGGGAGCCCCCACCTTACTTCCCAGCCATGCAGAACTCAAGCAGCTTTGTTATGATGATCCCTAAGCAGCCCAGACCACACTGAGCATGTGCACAGTGAGCATGTACAAGATGACAGCCCCCTACTTTGATAGCATAAATTATTTGTTTGATTAGGCTTGTGGTACAGTAAGTTCATGTAAATATTTAGTATACAAAATACAGCATTTCTAGCCTTATTTTAGACTTTACATGCCCTTTAGCACTAGTTTTATTAGGCTAAGGGAAAACTTACCTCACTATTTTGCAGGTAAGTACTGTAGGTGCCCAGAACATACCAAAATGGGAACATAAGTGTCACCTTTTCATGCCCCCAATTCAAGTAAAATCTTTCTGGTAATGTGATTGCCTATTCATATTTCAACCACAATGAGGACATCTGTTTTGACAGATCTCCATTTCATTGTAGATCAGCTTGTTGGGAAGTACTGAGACACTGAAAAAGTATTTTTTAAAATGTATACAGACTATGCTTTATTTTACATTACAACAACAAATGTTGCATCACAATGTTTGCAAGGAGGGATACTGTATATTTATTACATATACTGGTTATGTCACACTCTGATGCTCAAATCTTGTTTGAAGGAACATCTTTTAAATAACTAGCACAGTTTCAAACAACTGCCAAAAGATGTTTTGCAAAGTCATTGATAGCTATGTGTGCTTTTAGTGTTGAGGATCCTGGATTAAGCAGGTATTGGCTATATATGTAAGTCTAAGAATGGGTGCCTTCCTGCATCTAATGAGAATTCCTGTGCATTAGTAAATGGGTCTTTATAGACTGACAAAGATATAACTGGGCAGGAAGAGTCTCTAGCACAGTTAATGCAGAGAAATTGTAGATAACAGTTTGGGTCACATCTAAGGATGCAGTCCTTAGTGAAGTACCAAGGGACAGGTTAGAGAATGAAGTATAGAATGAAGTGATGGTCAGGAGAAGAATTACAGCTTATGTCAGGCTAGAGCTGGGACAAAAGTGTTATTGAGGTTCAGGCTACACCAAAGCCCCTAACAGGATTCTGTCAAGACTGAATATCACTGAATGCACCTTACAGTTGGTGGGAAAAAGTCAGTCTGAATGGCCAGTATTAAAAGGATGCATCTTCACTTTGAAAAGTTTGTCTAAGCTGCCCCTGTATCTCAGCCTGATGGCCATGATATTCCTTGTTACATAGTTACATAAGTAAATCAGGTTGAAAAAAGACAATGTCCATCAATTTCAATCCCTCCAAATGAGACCCAGCATCCATACACACACCCTCCATACTTTCACATAAATTATATATACCCATGTCTATACTAACTATAGAATTTAGTATCCCAATAGCCTTTGATATTATGTCTGTCCAAGAAGTCATCCAAGCCATTCTTAAAGGCATTAACTGAATCAGCATCACAACATCACCCGGCAGTACATTCCACAACCTCACTGTCCTGACTGTGAAGAACCACCTACGTTGCTTCAAATGAAAGTTCTTCTCCTCTAGTCTGAAGGGATGGCCTCTGGTATGGTGATCCACTTTATGGGTAAAAAGGTCCCCTGCTATTTGTCTATAATGTCCTCTAATGTACTTGTAAAGTGTAATCATGCCCCCTTGCAAGCAACTTTTTTTTTCCTGAGAAAACAACCCCAACCATGACAGTCTCCCCTCATAAATGAAGTCTTCCATCCCTCTAACCAGTTTAGTTGCACACCTCTGCACTCTCTCCAGCTCATTAATATCCCTCTTAAGGACTGGAGTCCAAAACTTCATTGCATAGATTCTTCTCAGTTAAGGAAACTCCCAACGCACTGCCATTTAGTATATAACTTGCATTTATATTATTTTTTGCCAAAGTGCATAACCTTGCATTCATAATTGAACATTGAACATTGAATCTTTTGCTGCCCAATTTTTCCATTTTAATCAGATCACTCTGCAAAGTGGCAGCATCCTGCATGGAACCTAGTTCTGCACAATTTTGTATCATAAGCAAAATTAGAAACAGTACTTTCAATGCCCACCTGCAGGTCAATAATAAACAGAGCCCTGCGGTACTCCACTAACAACACTGGTCCAATTAGAAAATGTTCCATTTACCACCACTCTTTGTTAACTTTCTTTAAGACAGTTCTCTATCCAGGTACAAATACTATGTTCCAGGCCAACATTCCTTAATTCATGGCTGTCCAACTGGTGACCCGCGTCCCCCCTTGTGTGGCCCCCCACCTACCTGCTGTGTTTGCTTACCATGTGTACGATTTAAATTGTATAGCTACAGAGATTAACTGGCCCTGCATTGTTTAAACCTCAAATTCAGACTAATCCTCTGTATTATTCACACTTGTGACACCTCTATTGTTCACATCCTAAAGCCCTGTACTGTTCACACCTGAGACCCAGAATGAAACTGCCCACATTGTTCACCTGTTCACACTTTATACAAAAGGCTAATGGGGCACCAGCACTGTGTCACTGTATGTAGTACATATTAGATTGGTTGTGATAGGTTTCCCTGTCTTCTGCTCTGTTCTGCCTTCCATATGCTCCCTGTGTGAGCCCTACTCTGCCTGTGGGTGCCCTATTCTGCCTGTGTGTGTGCCCTACTCTGCCTGTGTGTGACATACTCTGCCTGTGTGTGACATGCTCTGCCTGTGTGTGCCCTACTCTGCCTGTGTGTGCCCTTCTCTGCCTGTGTGTGCCCTACTCTGCCTGTGTGCGCCCTTCTCTGTCTGTGTGTGACATACTCTGCCTGTGTGTGCCCTACTCTGCCTGTGTATGACATAATCTGCCTGTGTGTGACATACACTGCCTGTGTGTGACATACTCTGCCTGTGTGTGCCCTGCTCTGCCTGTGGAACATAAGCCTGGTATTTGTTCTGGGGGTTTGCAAGTATTTGAAAATAAATTATTGTTAGGCAACCCTAAAGGTGTTTAATCATGTGCTAGGTGTGTCCACTGCCATCTCAGAATCAAGGTCCCTGCTTACCTTCTCATAAAACTATAACCTCCCTACTGTGTTCTGACATTGCGTAAAGAGCAGTTCCTAATTATGATTGTCTCTGCCCCCTAAATGTTCAGATCTAACATGAGACAACATTCATGGTATGTTTTGGAGAATGAGATGCAGGAAAAATTATAAATGTTTCTAGAGGGGTTTCTTCAACAAGGACAACCATTCAGTAATAACTTGCCTAAGACAATTCCAGTGAGGGTTGAACTTATCCTGATACCAAGGGGCAGCCCATTCTATAAAATAAACTTATTTTACCAACCATTTGTATATAAGACAAATAAAAATGAACTATTAATGTGTTAAAGTACTGAACATAAAAATGTTTATATCTGTTTATTTTAAATATCAGAATCTATTTAATACTATAATAACATAATTTAGTCATATTTTAGAACAAACTCTGTATATTTCACTGCAAATCATAATAAGGGAATTGTGTATGAATACAGTATTCCCATGGCCACCTATGCTGTCAAAAATCCTGATATGCAAATCTAAGTGCAAGAGCTTTAAGAATGTAATGATCCATGATAAATACACCAGAGCCTCATAAACTGTGGTCTCCATCTGTGAACGCTCTGGCTCATCCTGTGAAATGAAGAGATGGAATCACCCAACCAGCTGATAATAATGTAATAATGGGATTAAAGCTGCAAATGGTAGCTTAGTAAGATATTCTACTGACAGGGCCTTGTGTGTAACTGTTTATGTGGTAAAGATGTGTCTTCTGCAAAGCCTTCACACAGTCAGCTATTCTGATATTGATACAACAGGGGATCAGAAATGTATGACACAGTGAGCTGATTTAGGAGAAAAACAAATTTGACTGTTATAATTAATTTAAAGAACTCCAAAAAAGTTCAATAAATGTGCATGACTCATTCTATTAATGGTCTAGCCTTTCCAAGTCTTTCCAAATATATTTTACTCTGAATGCAGAAGACTGATACCCCAGCCAAAATACATCAATAAGCTGGGTTAGACTGGTTAAGGCCAACAGGAAAACTTTTTATATGCTTAGACCAACTCCAGGAAAAATATTTTAATAAGCTGGGTTAGACTGGTTTAAGGCCAACATGAAAACATGTTATATGCTTAGACCAGGGTCTCCAGCCTTTTTTTTTTTTTTAACCCGTGAGCCACATTCAAATCTAAATAAAAGTTGGAGAGCAACACAAGCATGCAAAAAGGTTATGGGGGTACGAATTATGGGGTTTGATTAACTATTGGTAGCCCCTATGTAGACTAGCAGCCTACAGGAGACTCTGTTTGGCAGTATACCTGGTTTGATTCAACTACAACTTTTTCTTAAGCCAGGAATTAAAAAAAGAAGCACTTGATTTTATGCCACTGGGAGCAACATGTGGTTGGTGAGCAACATGTTGCTCAACAGCCATTGCTTGGGGACAAGTGCCTTAGACTTAAATAGGTCACCCATTTAACCGCAGCTTCATTTCCTCATGTTGGCTATATCCTTTAAGTTTAGGGTTTCTCCTACCCAGAGTTGGGGTGAGAGCAATACCAAAGAAGTGCACAATTAAACTGTACTAAACAGCAACTAGTATTGTGGGTTAGTTCAAGAACAATATGTAGGGACCCATAGGGTTAAAGCTCCCCTGTAACTTTAAATACCTATGCTTCCTTGTTCTCTGGTTGCTGGGCAAAAGCTCATGTATCTCCTTTTGCTTATTAGCATTGAAAGGTGCATCATTGACACAGAGGCTGATGACCACTGCCTGTCACACTTCAGGACAGTGCCGGGAAGAGGGTGGAGCTCCTTTTTTGCCTTCCACTTCAGGAGGAAGTGGATGATGCTGGGGGCCAGGGGATTAGGCCTCAGTAAAGAGAAGTCCCCAAGGGTGGTGAAGGGCCCTTGGTGAAGTCAGGGAAACAGGAACCCAACGAATAAGATGTAGTTAGGACAGGGTAGTTTCGATGTAACAGCACTTTCTAAGAATGTGAGGCAGATAGAGCTAGAGAGCAAGAGCAGCCTGTGCTCCAACTAGGAGGAATTGCAATGGGGTAGCTCTGCCCTCGGACAAGACTGGCCTGTAGTGTAAGGATCACCACCTAATAGGAATTTAGGTTATGTTATTTCTCTGAGCCAACGTGTGGGGATCCAGGTCATGGTACAAAGATCCTGAGTGTGCATCTATTAATGTGGTATGCTCAGTGATGTCACAAAGTGCTGGCTCTGAATTGATGTGATCTTACTTAACGTATGTGATAAATAGTGATGGGCGAATTTGCGCCGTTCGCGAAACGGCGCCTGCATATCGTTTTTTGACGCCCGCCATTCGCGAATTTATTCATTTAAATTCGCCGCATATTCACGCCTGGCGAATAAATTCGCCCATCACTAGTGATAAACCTCAAGGATTGTATGAAAACCCTGAGTATAAAGCCTGTTGCTATTTATTTTGTTCATTAACTTTCTGGCATTTAATTCTTCCCCCTTTCATGCAACAACTTTGACCCTCTCTCTTGTGGAGAGAGGGTCAAAAGTAACTGGCACTCTGTTTTTTTGTTTACTATGCTTATGTTTTATGAGATCCTCCATCTTCCCCTTGGTCCATACCTTCCACATTTCTCTCCCTTCCCACCAGTGATTCCAAGTGGTGTTTTTTTTTAATCTCATATATATTTCAGTGTTCCATGCAGGCAATTCTCTTGAGAAAGGCATTTTAACTTGAATAAACCACTTAAAAAGATGGCTAAAGGTTAAACTACAGTACGGTTCTTAATGCAAATACAGTCTAGCGAATGGGACACTGCATTGATAAAAAAATATTTTACCAAAAGAATTTAATATTAATCTATGAAACATTCCATGGACCCCCAAGGCCAAAGTCACATGTTGCGTAGAGGCCACTTCTCTCCCTCTCATCTGCAGCTCCCTGTTGCTACATCTAAAGACATGTTGGCAGTAATATACTACTACTACTACTGCGGCTCTGGGTAGCGGCACCAACAGGCAGAGCATCAAGATCGGACAGAAAATAAATACATTTATGTTTTTCAGACCAATCTCTGATCCCTCTGCATTAAAAACACAGAAGTAGTGAAGTGACCTTATGCAAAATAAGATTTTGGCCTAGGATTCAACTTGTAATTAATGGTGTTACAAAGCACGGATTAAAAAAATACTTTACCAAAACAATTTCATCTTAATCTATAAAACAATCCATGGACCCCAAGGCCAAAGTCACATGTTGCGTAGGGGCCACCTAATATACAGTTCCATGTAGCTGCACCAACAGGCAACAAGCAGACAAAAAGGAATGCCTTCATGTTTTTCAGAGGGATCTCTCTGCTCCGTCTGCAGGTGTAGAACAGTAGACCTCATGCCAAATGGGAATTTAGCCTAGGAAGTCAACTTGTAATTAATGGTGTTACATCTATAGACATATTGGCATTAATATACTATATTAAATTAAGTTAAGTTGCCAAAGTTTTGTTTTATAGGGTGCAATGTTGGTGCTTGGCTGAAGAATCCATTAATCAGGCACCAAATTAGTAGGGTCTGATTGGGCATTGAAGTACTGAAAACATTTCACAGAAATAGATTAGGGATTTGGAGACTGTCCCAATAAAGAAAACATTACTATTCACTTGAACTAGTTGCACATTAAATAAGCTCAACTACATGAATGATCCTTAAATAGATTTTTCGAAGGCAGAGCAGGCCACAGATAAACCTGGAGGAACAGTGTTTTTCACTTTGAAGTCATTTGTGGAAGGATGCTACTACTAGAGGGGTTTGTGATTCATTAGTAGTTTTTAGAAATCTTCATTGGGTGTCTTTGTTGTGTGAGAAGACATATATTGTTACATAAATGCCAAGATATTCTGCACCTTCTTTTAATCTTTAGCAGAAGTTACACCTGGTCATCTGTTCTTAATGCTAATGGCATACACTGTCTTTTCCTTTGGGGAAGAAATGATGACTAAATATCACCCATACCTACTGTTTACCAACAACCTATATGAATTAAATATAAGGGATAACAAGTTGACCAAAAAAAAGAAAACCAATTATTCCTGATCACATTTCCATTTTTTAAAGCATTTTTCAGAAATGTTCAGAAACCTATGTGTTTTTCTACAAGCATTGTAAAGGAAAAAAGAGCACAAAGAATTACAAATATCTCTACAGTTTGTTAAATTCAAAGAAGGGAACAATTATATATTTATAGCAATTACAGTGCTTGGATTTATTCAAATTTATTTCACTACATTAACTGACTAGGTCACTTCTCTTTTCAGTTCTGCCAGACGATAATTATAGCCTTTCAACCAATGACATATTTCCTTGACTGGCTACATTAATGGGATTGTCCAGGATGCTGATTATTTCTATCAGATGAAAATCTAACATGTGAACTTGTAATTACAAGGATTCAGTACATTCCTTTAAAGTGCAACTGCAGCACTTAAATCTGCTTACTGTGGTGTTTTAAAATAATTTAAAAAAAGTAGCACTACCTTCTAATACAATACATTCAGCTTGAAACATCTCACCGTACTGGAGTTGTGGTATACTCAGTATTTTTTTCACCACTACTTAGAATAGCTACACATTGCTCTCTATCTACTTCCATGGGAAGCCAAGTCATAACTGCTACAATAATCACAGGACTAAGGGCTGATTACAGTTCTTACAATTGGAATCACTGGGGGAAATGACATTTGCTGTTTCCAACCATTTCAATTGATGCTAATATTGCCTGAGGAAATCTTTCCAGGTTCATTTACCAGAGGGATGCACCAAATCCATTATTTTGGATTCGGCCGAACCCCCAAATCCTTCGCAAATTATGCAATATGCATATTAGGATTCAGATTCAGTCCGGGCAGAAGGATACGGCCGAATCTGAATCCTGCTGAAAAAGGCCGAATCCTGGCTGAATCCCCAACCAAATCTTGGATTTGGTGCATCCCAATTTACCACTAAATCAAACATATAATATGTTACATATACATCATTAATTTCTCAACAAATCAACCTAAATTGTGCATCACAAGGTATACGCTATAGATCAATAAATAATTCTACTGCATTATGGTCTATAACAAAGTATAGGGTTTTCTTTTGACTATTTTATTTTATTAACGCAAATTGTCTTTAAATTAGATATTATTAATACAAAATAATGATATGTGGGACATTATGGGCCACATTTACTAAGGGTCGAATTTCGAAGTGGTAAAATTTCGAAATTCGACCATCGAATTGTTTTTTTGATTAACTTTAGCAGTTTTCGATCAAATTCAAATCGTTCGAGCGGACGGAGAAATTGTTTGACTCTAAAAATCCAAAAACTGGCTATAGGTTCTAGGAGGTCCCCATAGGCTAACATAGCAATTCGGCAGGTTTAAGGTGGCGAAGTGTCGAAGTTTTTTAAAGAGACAGTACTTTGATTTTCGAATGGTCGAATATTCTAAGTTTTTTCAATTCGAATCGAATTTTGATCTATTCGATGGTCAAAGTACCCAAGAATTACTTCGAAATTCAACGTTTTTGAATTCGAAAATTCACTTTGAATTCACTTTGACCCTTAGTAAATGGACCCCTATGATTTTAGTATCTGACTAAAGCCAAGGAAATTATACAATAAATCCTGACACCTTCCCTACAAGCTCAGCCACTTTTGGAACCTGTAAAATTGGACCTTTGTGTCAGGCCCTCTATGAGGACCATGGCCCCAGTCGCATTTTCTCTTCACCCACTAATGTTGGCCCTTAATGATGTTCTGTTCCAAATTTAGTGGCTGTTTAATGGCTGCTGTTCCACTCATAGCATATTCCTCATGGAATGGAATAAGCTGAGATAATAATGCATGATTAATTGTTTCCTGTTATTCAGTTCATTATTTGACAAGAGAATATACAGTGAGATGTAGTGTCACTGTCACTAAAATGTGTACTGATATGTTATCTTTGGAAATTCATAACAAATTAGTATGTTTACAAACCCATAACAAATAGGTGTGTCCCATGTAAGGTCTTGAAAACACCAATAGAATAATTAATGAAATTATTAAGAAGAGAAATCCATCATTCCCATTTTTCCACCTAGGTAATCATTTATTTTAAAGAGCACATTAAAGCTATGTATTTGTCCAGCCAATGTTGTTTTTTTCACTGTTTATATTCAGAGGCCTAGTTACCATACATAAAATGTGTTGTTACCAAAGCTGGGCAATTATAATAAAATCCATTAAAACTCAGTGTGGTATGTGTTCTTCTACATTTAGGGACAGATTTATCAAGGGTCAAAGTGAATTAGAGGGAATTTTCTAAGTAAACAAATTCGAAATTCGAAGTAATTTTTTGGATACTTCGACCATCAAATAAGATACTACGTCTTCGGCTTCAAATTCGATTGGAAGTAAAATAGTTTGAATATTCGACCATTCGATAATCGAAGTACTGTCTCTTTAAAAAAAAGTCGACTTCAATATTTCGCCAAATTAAACCTGCCGAAGTGCTATGTTAGCCTATGGGGACCTTCTGGAGCAATTTTTTGAAGTCGAAGAAAAATCGTTCGATCGATCAATTAAATCCTTCGAACTGTTCAATTCGAACGATTTAATCGTTCGATCTAACGATTTTACTTAATCTACAGTAGAATGGTCATCACTGCATACTAACAAAATTCAATTCAACCTTCTAAGCTTGAGGTACGCACACGTTTATACATAGAGAAAAAGACAGACAGAGAATAACTGAGAAAAGGATTGCTTTGTCACTATATATATATATATATATATATATATATATATATATATATATATATATATATATATATATATATATATATATATATATATATATATATATATATATATATGAAGGGAAAAAAGGAACCTCTATAATGTACTGAGGTGACATACTGTAAGAGCTCATTGGTCAGATCCCAAACTGGAAGCTCCTGCTTTTCTGTTCTGATTATTATACTAAACATTGAATCTCTAACAAATCTCTTGTGAACAAGCACAGTTCAGCCTTTCATTTTCTCTAGTAATATTAGCATATTATATTTTAGCATTTAAGTTGGATTTTTTTCGGGTTGGTGCCCGAAATAGTGGGATTTTCAGTCTAAATCCAGTGCAGACCACAGAAACGTACTGTATACTCCCATTGACTTACTGTATATTCAACCTCAGCAGGTATAACCTCATCGGGGTATAATAAATCTCTAAAAATCTGAGGTTTTTTTTCTACAAAAAATTTGGATTTTATTGTAAAATGTATTGTCAAGTTTTTCAAGTTTTTTGCATTCAGACTATAATAAATAATCCCCCAAGTGTAAGCCTACATGCAATAAAGACAATGTCAACTGGAATTTATGCATAACCTTTGCAAAATGAAAAATATCACTTATTCACATGTTCATCTCCATCTGCATATTTTTCAGCAGGATTCAGCCGAATCCTTATGCCTGGCCGAACCGAATCCTAATTTGCATATGCAAATTGTGGGGAGGGCAGGATTTCACGTGACTTTTTGTTACAAAACAAGGAAGTAAACCAATTTTTTTCCACTTTTTCCTTTCCCGTCCCTAATTTGCATATGCAAATTAGGATTCATATTCGTTTCAGTATGCGGCTGAATCTTCCAAGATGGATTCGGCCGAATCCAAAATGTGGATTCAGTGCATCCCTAATAATTATATGTGTTGTGCTTTGCTTTTGGCTCCCTTCTTGCTTTCTACCAAGTTGTGCTGAGTTGCTTTCTAAAGAGAGAAGCTGCTTATAGAAGACTGACCTGGAGGAAGACATGATGATTATGCAAGAACAGACAGCTGGGGGTGCTGCTAAAATGTATTTAACTACCTATTTGAGAGACAGTAATAATTTCTAAGATAAATATTTAGGAATCCAAAACAGCCATACATTGTGATAGGTTTACCCATGGTGACTCTAAACTAGTCTAGAGAACTGGCCTGCGTATGTTTCTGTGTAATGGTCCACCTGAAGCAAAGGGACTGAGCGTAAGACACGGGGAAGCAGTTCAGGGAGATTAGTCGCCCCAAAGAAGAGGCAATTAGTCGCCGGGCGACTAAATCCCCCGGAATCTCCAGGTGTGCCCTTACCCTAAAGGGGTTGTTCAACTTTTAATTTAATTTTAGTACGATGTAGAGAGTGATATTCTGAGACAATTTACAATTGGTTTTCATGTTTTATTATTTGTTATTTTTCAGTTATCTAGCTTTTTATTCAGCAGCTCTCCAGTTTGCAGTTTTAGCGATCCTGTTGCTAGGGTCCAAATTACCCCAGCAACCATGCATTGATTTGAATAAGAGACTGAAATATGAATAGGAGAGGCCTCAATAGAAAGATGAGTAGTGATGGGCGAATTTGTCCCATTTTGCTTTGACTAAAAATTTGCGAATTTCCCGGCGTCAATTCATGAGCGTTAAAATGGACACCGGCAATAATACTGTCGCTGGTGACAATTCCACGCACCTATTTTGTCCACTTGCATTAAAGTCAATGGGCGAGCATAAAATTGTCACTAGCGTCTAAATTATCACCAGCGTCTGAATTGTCGTCAACGTCAAAAAAAAAACTTTGATGCCAGCGACAATTCACGGGGGAATCTTTGCTGCAGTTTCACAAATTTATTCGCTGACAGCGAAACATGGAAATCCGCAGTGACTTGCCGCCTGCTGAATAAATTTGCACATCACTAAAGATTAGTAATAAAAAGTACCAATACCAAAAAATGTATAGCCTTACAGAGTATTTGTTTGTGCTGGAAAGAGTCAAAAGAAGACAAATAATTCAAAGAACTATAAAAGAGAAAAAAATGAAGGCAACAGAAAAGTTGCTTTGAATTAGCCATTCTATAATATGCTACATGTTAATTTAAAGGTGAACCACCAAGGGCGGCATACCTCCACTAAATTTTTGCCATTTAGGTCTGGGCCTTTGTGGCCTTGCCACATATCTGGGCCTGTAAACCCACATACACTCGGGCACCCAGATTTTTTTCGAAAGATGAGCGCATTCCAGGCATTACTTTGCAATGGACAGTTTTCTTTAATTCTGTATTACCATCTCATAATTCCAGGCTGAAATAGCAAATGCTTTCCTATCAAAAACTCAGATTGTTGACATTTTCAGATAAATAGAAAAACAGCTAATTCTCATCTCCACTAGCCTGCATTTTGATTACGGATTCATTTTGTCCATCCACACAAGCACTGGAGCCGAGAGATATGTTAAACATCACGTGTCGTCAATAAAGCAGACAACGTCGCACTTTGCATGACAACCAGAATGCGAGAGGGAGAAGGTTAAGGAAATTCACATCACATGTAAAATCTTATTAACTCGACCTGCTTTTAAGGCTTTAGCTGAAAACTGCAGTCAAAGCTCATTCCCCAAACAGATTACAGTTTTTTGAGACTCTCTTGTCCCTGAGGGCCTGAAGATTGCATTTGCTTTGCAGGGTGAAATAATAACCCTGTTCCTTTTATAGGATATACTTCCATTGCTTGTAAAGGTTATATGAAATGGAGTCCTGTATCGCAGGCATAACTACATTTCAAAGGATTTCACTCTTAGTTGTTAGCTGCAATAATTCAGTTACGCTAAAGAGTAAGAAAGTGATGATAGAAAGGAATATATATATCAAAGCAAAGGCACTTTGCTCTTATTCCATGCAAGCTATATACTGTATACTCTATGCTCTGTATTGCATTAAGAAAAATATTTAGAATCAAAGACTTTGCTTCATCTTTGATGCACTTGAAAAGTATTCATGACTACAGTATAATGTGAATCGATGTGCGTTCAATATACATGGCTTTATCTTTGCAAGATTGCTCTTTTCTATTGCATCAAATTAACTCAAGAGGAATTCCTAGTACAACAGATTCAGAGCTGGAGTGGAATCATTGCACCTTTCAAGCTATTTGGGAATTCAGTTCAATTCTTTGGATGTCAGGCAGTACAGGTAAGGGATCTATTAACCAGAGTGATGGGCGAATTTATTCGGCAGGCGCGAATTCACAGCAAATTTCTGCGTTGCCCGGCCAGCGAATAAATTCACAAATTTCCCACAAAGATTTGATTTAATTTGTCGAAAAAAGTTTTTTGATGCCAGCGACAATTCATTAAACCCATGCCCATTTACTTTAATCCACGTCGGAATTGTTGCGAGCGTCAATTTTGATGCCTCCGAATTGACGCCAGCATCAAAATTTGCATTTTCATGTTTTTTTTGCTGGAAATTCGCTAATTTTCTGGCGAAACGGGACAAATTCGTCCCATCACTTCTCACCAAATCTTGTCTACCAAAAACATATAAACATTAGATAAACCCAAAAGGATTCTTTTGCCTCCAATATGGATTTATGCAGCTAAAGGTGGCCATACACGGGCTGATAAAAGCTGCCGACAGACCGAGTCGGCAGATTATTGGCCCGTGTATGGGGCCCCCCGATGGGCTTTCCCGATTGAGATCTGGCCGAAAGTCGGCCAGATCTTGATCGGATCGCAGCCTCATCTGTTCATTGATGCGGTCCCGCGATTGACCGCCCGTTACCATTTGTTAGGATCCGATCGTTGGGCCCTAGAGCCCATGATCGGATCAGCCCGATATTGCCCACTTCAAGGTGGGCATATTGGGAAGAGATCCGCTCATTTGGCAACATCGCCAAACGAGCGGATCTCTCCGTGTATGGCCACCGTTAGTTACCTTCAAGTACAAGCTACACTGTAATCTTTTATTACAGAAGGAAATCATTTTTAAAAATTGTAATTATTTGATTAAAATGAAATCTATTGGATATGGCCTTATTGTTCCAGCATTCTGTGTAAGGATCCCAGAGTGTCTAGTCTACAACTGTATCTTCCTCTTGAATGTAATTATGTTTTAGTACTAGCCTTTCAGTTGGTCACCATTTTTATTTGTTATAGCTTTTGAATTATTTAACTTTTCTTTTGATTCATGTTCAGCTTTCAAATAAGGGTCACTGACCCCAGTACCAAAAACAAATAATATCTTTTTGTTCAGGCCACCTCCTATTTATATTTCAGTCTATCATCCAAATCACTCCAAGGATAAACTGCACCCTAGCAACCAGATGCCAAACTGGAGAGCTGCTGAACGAAAAGATTATAACATTTTACCTGAATTTTCCCAAACATTGGAGTCAAATTATGTCTTTTCCCAGTGTTTACTGGTGATTGGGCCACATCTTCTCCATTTTTTCACTGCGAAAAAACATCATTGCCAAAGTACTGTTGCAGGGTTGGAAAACTATTCACCAAGTTTCAAATCCGTGCTCATCCCTAAAAATGAAAATATATTACATTATTTGAAATACTTTTAAAAAATAGCTTTTAGGATACAGGTATAAATGAATCATGAATGCGCTTCATCAAGCTAACATTTTTGCATGCTACCAATAACTAAACCATGCCGTTTGGCAGGTGGGCATTTGTTGAGTGTTGAGATCCAGGTATTAGCAGTTCAAATTTGTCAGAGTAAAAGCAATGTTGAGTTGAGGAATTAATTATCTAATAAAATCAACTTAGGAAGCAATTTAATTAAACATCCGTTAGAGTTTACTAGATTTATTTTTATCATAATGTCAGTTCTTCTTTAATTCATGTGGATTTCAAGCCATTTTAACATTTAAAATGGACGTTTTTACGTATTTGAATGTATAAATTATTGCTTATTAAGCTTCTGCTATTTTGTGCTCATTTTTGTACATCCTTGAATTTCCTCTGAAATATGCAGAATTATTTTAGGGAAGCAACTTTTTGTTTTATCTTTCCAATTTGCTTAATCATTTGGCAAAGGATAAAGCTTGTCTATCAGGAGCATGAATAGCATTTCTGATAAAGTGGAATGTGATATTAATTTAATGCCTCTATAGAATACTTTAAATTGATAGACTTTTTTGTAAAGCTTGGTCAACATCTATTGGATTCCCTTTATTCCAGGTATCCTGTGGCTCTTGTGCCAGAAACTGCAAATATGTTACTCTGTCAGCAGTTGAACATTTTCAGTCCATGCCCTTGTACAGATGAGTTTGCCAATATGGAGTACAGATATGGGATCAGTTATCTGCAAACCCACTATCCAGAAAGCTCTGAATTACAGGAAGGCCTGCTCCAATAGACTTTGTTATAATCAAATAATGTTTTTTTTTAAAAAAATGATTACCTTTTCCTCCTTAATAATAAAATAGTACCTTATACTTGATCCAAACTATGGTATAATTAATCCTTATTTGAGGCAAAACAAATATATTGGGTTTATTTAATGTTTAAAATATATTTAAGTAGACTTAAGTGTATGGAGATCCAAATTAAGGCAAGATTCCTTATCCAGAAAACCCCAGGTCCTGAGTATTTAGTTTTAGTTAACATACAGTATATCCTAAGGCCACACTCCAGCAAAATCAAATTCATTTTTTACAAAGTCCCAAACCCTAGGACCTAAGAAATAAAAATATACAATAAGCGGGTTCTTTATCAAAGTCCGAATTTTCTGCTACAAACTCCGATCAAATCTGCTCAGATTTTTTACGCTTATTTATTAATAAATTTTCCCAAAAATTTGCTTTAGTTATGCATAATTTTGGGGTATTGCACGAAACCCAGTGCACATCAAAAAAAACATTGGGACTTTCCTGTTTGGCAAAAGCTATATTTAATTTGCAGAAAGCAAAATTTGTTCGCGCAATGGCGAATAGTTTTTCTGTTACACGACTTTTATTACATTCCCCCGATCGTGTGTTTTTTCTGCACCAAAAATCTAAATTTTTAATGTACTGTTTCCCTGCACTGTTCCTTTAACTGCTTGCAGTATTTAAAAAATGATCTGGAATCATTACATTTATTTAATTAAAGGGCATGTAAAGTCTAAAATAGAATTAGGCTAGAAATGCTGTATTTTGTATACTAAATATAAACATGAACTTACTGCACCACAAGCCTAATCAAACAAATAATTTATGCTTTCAAAGTTGGCTACAAGGGGGTCACCATCTTGTAACTTTGTTAAACATCTTTGCAAGACTAAGACTGTGCACATGCTCAGTGTGGTCTGGGCTGCTTAGGGATCGGCATAAACAAAGCTGCTTGAGTTCTGCATCGCTGGGAAGTAAGGCGGGGGCTCCCCCTGCTGTTCATAAGTATGATTATTTCCCTGCTCAGCAGTTAGGGACCATCTGACAATTCCTATCCACCACAGTTAATGAAGGGAGAATTCACTGCATACAGTCAGGTTTCTTATAAAAACGGTACACATTTTTTAATTAAAGTATATTGGAGATATGTTTCTTTTTCATTAAAGAAAGTAAAAATGTGATTTTATTTTTTTGCCTTTACATGCCCTTTAACATCACATCCTTTACACCCAGTCATAAATTGTAATTGTAATCTTGAGTCTTTGCAGATAATCCGTCAGTGCTGGAATTGCCTGTTTCTAATATATCCAACCAGTACCGGGAATGTCAGAGAGATGTTGTTCTAGTTATTTACAACTTTATAAATAGGCTTCATAATATTATTACAGATATTCTGTGAGAGAAGTTCTGCATTGCTTATGCAGTACAGCAGTAAATTCCTAGAGGAAATATGGTTCTGCTGTAGTTAAAGAGAATCCATCTTTGTTGTTCACCTAGCAATAGTGCCCTCAAGGGTACCAGCTGGGCATATTCAATTACAGCAGCCCTTTTGTCCCGGTAAAGTAATTCAGTCAGGATTTACTTGGTTTTAAGTCTTTGAATATCTATTTGAGGTGTTTTGGCTTCATATGATTCACCTATTTAAACTCTCCAAAGGCTCTTTAATTTTTTTTTCTTGAGTAGGCACAACTATTTCTGCTGAGACTGAATTGTAGTGTATAATATACATCTACAGTAAATTTGGCAAACATGCACCTCTCTGCTAATGTCACATAGATAAGTTGCTGATGTTTATTGTTTAGCTACCAATATACCAACCGTGATATATTATTGGAGGTTCTTATTCTTTCTTGAAAAATAATGCTTTTCTTTCTCCATGCAAAGTCTTTCTTCTTTCTTGTACAAATTCTTTTTCTTTCTTCTTGCGCATGTCTTTTTATTAATATTTATTCTCCTTTCTTGTATAGGTATGGGACCTGTTATCCACAATGTTTAGGACCTGGGGCTTTCCAGATAATGGATCTTTCCATAATTTGGATCTTCATACCTTAAGCCTATTAGAAAATTGTGTAAACATTAAATATACCCAATAGGCTGGGTTTGCTTCCAAAAAGAATTAATTATATCTTACTTTGGATCAGATACAAGGTAAAAGGAAGTCATTTTTAAGAGTCTAGGTTCTATTTGGATAAAATGGAGTCTATGGGAGACAGCTTTTACATAATTCGGAGCTTTCTGGATAACTGGTTTCTTGATAATGGATCCTATACCTGTAGAAATTGTTTTTTGTTCTTCATTCTTGAACAAATGCCGGTAGTCTAGTGAGGGGACGGCAGGGACGCCCGCCACGCCGGAGTCCTTTGCAGCAGGCGCCACAGGTGCCGGTTCTTGTTTCTTATGACACGCGCAGCAAATCTCCTCCTCATTTAAAGGCGCAGGCGCGCTGGCTTAATGATGCCAGCGTGCATTGGCGTGAAAATTCAAAAGTTTAAAATGCCCAGTTTAGTTTTTAGACCTTGCCCGTTATAGGAGTTTGTTCCTGGTGCTTCTGTGCTCTAAGCAATTCTGTTCTGAATCTGTTTTGATTCCTGTTGTGACCCCTGCCTGGCTTTTGACTATTCTGACCTCTTGATCCTGACCCATGTCTGAATACCGACTACCTCTTCTGCTAAACCCTTCAGATTGACTTTCTGGTTTGACCCTTGCCTGCCTGACTACGTTTATTCTCTGCCTGCCTGCCCCGACCCGGCCTGATCTGACTACAATTCTATCTAAACGCCTTGTACTGTGACCTTCAGCCCAAAAGACTCTTGTTTACAGTTGTGCCCCTCAGCTTGTCTAGAACCCCTCACCTTGCACCTCTCGTTTTAAGACCTGGCGGCATCTGAGTAGCTGAGGGCTCCTCCCGAGGCCAAAGGTGGCTGTTACAGGTGGAAGCAGAAGCTGAGACCAGGGTGCTTGGCATCGGTTCTAGATTTAGGGTGCCAACCGTTACAGATAGTTTAACAATTGATTGAGCAGTGCATGTTTTTGAAGATACTTAAACCATCTGAGAAAAAGAACACACTATAGTAAAAGCCAATTTATGTAGGCTCTTAATTTCCACAACTTAAAGAGATGTATCCTAGGGAAAAAGACAAACCTTTTTAATTTTTTATAAAAGGGTGACAGATAATAGTGTACCATCTCTGTCTGGGTGATGGCACACAGATTAAAGCTGCTGTTGAGTGGCCATTCAGAAATGTAACAATGATGAAAGTTCTTGTTTTAAAACTATACTGTTCAGCCCTCACATTATGTAAAATATATATTTTAGTTAATGCTATATATTTAAAAATACATAAAAATATAGTATCATACTAAGTTAGGTTAAAAAAAAAAGACACAAGTCCCTAGGAGCTTTCTAGTCCTAGTCCCTATATACTGGATCCCTGATTAGTAAGGTTCTGCCAGGGTGCTTCCCTCGATAGATATTCCTCAGTGGAGTCTTAGTTGTTCATTTAGCTGGCCTATATCTATTGCTCATCACCTACAGAGTTCCAGAGATCTGGCTTACCACTAGCTTCCCTACTTATATGGAGTACCTTGATCTCTAACTTACCTCAGTCTTTCTGGCATCATCCACTCTATTGTTTCACATCAGCCAAAAAGGAAACTGCCCACTGCTTTCCTTTTTATATACTAAGTGAAACCTACTCTTGAACCTTCTCAATGGGTTTCCTACATATGTAATAATCCCATCTAATGACTAGAGTAACAATAACAGCAACAAAAATACAATACTACAAAAACCTTCACTACCAGGCTGCAATACAGTAGGACACATTTGCTAAAGGACTGTGCCCCTTTTACAGTTTATTAATGCTAACACAGACTGACTGACTGAGCATCGGTAAAGTGATAAAGAGAAAAGTTAATTAAGGGGTTTTGTGAATGGAAATATTGACACTGCACATGTCATGCGCTTGTAACACTGAGAGGTTGTTTTTGCCAGTTCTGTCACTTACAGTATCATATCAATAGAACGGGATCTGTAGATCTCTAAGCTCTTCTAATAAGTACACTAAGGATGTAACCAGATTTCTATAACACTAGCAATTAATTTGTTGGTGTGAACACATTAAACACTTTTTACCCTTTCACCAACAAGTTTAATTTGATGAGGCGCAATCTATAGATCACTTGAAAAAGGGATATATTCCTAGTGATGGGTGAATTTGCGCAGTTCGAGCGAAATTCACGAAATGGGGAAAAATTCGCAAAACGCAAAAAAAACCTTTTTTGATGCCGGCGCCCGGTTTTTTGACGCCGGCACCCGTTTGTGACGCGTCTCGTGAATTTATTCGCTGGTGGCGAATCGCGAATAAATTCGCCCATCACTATATATTCCCTGAAACATGTCATGATTTAGCACCAATAAAGGATGATTGCAGACAAAAGTACTGCCTATGTTCCAGTCTCTTTCAACTTTCTATATTTGTGCAATCTACAGATTCAAGATATAGATTTACACCAAAAAGCTATATATTATTGTACAGTATGTGCTGTGCTCTTTTATAATGACATGATTGCATTATTTTTTTGAAAGCTCCCTTTCTTTTGTAAAAAGGACAATTAATTAATTGAAAATTGTTTGTTCTGAACCCATAAACGTTTGGAGCAAGTATTTCTGAAATGCAATGGATTTTTCCACAAACATTATAGTTTTACTTGGTTTCCAAACTCTTGGCTAAATGGCACAGGAGGATTGAAAATACACAACAAGAATGTTATGAAAGGCTCAAACCGCTGTTGGGAAATGTAGCGCCGCACACTACATAAACAATGAATGGTTTGGAGAAATGCCAGACCCAATGCCAGTCTGAAACTTTTAAACAGAAAAAACTATACATTCACATCACTGTACCAGAGAATGCCATCCATTATTTTGAAGAGTAAATAGAACTGAAAAAGTGTATTTTGGAAAAAAATGTCAGTATTGTCGAGTAGGGAGTAAAAGAGCGTAAAATTCAGAGAATGGATGGATTTTCATAAAGTAAAATCTCTCTCTGCTCCATATAGACTTTGAAAGCCAAAAATGTAAGCAGTGTTCCTACCCCCCCAATTTATTTTTACTAAGTCATCCGTTTCCAGTTGTCTATCATATACATGTCCATTGTTTTCCAATATATCCTGTAAACGATCTTACATGCAAGCGTTGTATGTATAAAGTGTACATTTTTGGTTTGTGTTATTCAATAAAAGCTGTGACCAGTTTTCTTCATGCAATTGTCCGTGCGTTCGTTTTTGGGGCATTGGCCGAGCACCCCAGCTGGGTTTGAGTTAGGACTGATTTGGTCCTTGGCAGCCGTGTATTTTTACTAGGGCCAAATCCTAGCAGTTTGTGCAGCCAAACTAAATAACAATGCATAGGGGGTTATTAATCAAAGTCCGAATTTATCTCAATATTTTCTGAAAAAAACTCAGACCAAATCCGCATGGGTTTTTTCAGCTTATTTATTAATACACTTTCCCAAAAATTTTGTTGCGTGAAAAAAAATAGTGAAAAATACAATTAAATAAAACCCCAAAAACTTTGGATTATTGCACGAAACCCAGCACAGATGAAAACATTTTTCTCCCATTGATTTATATACAATCTCGGTAGGTCCGAGAAGCCGGATTTTCAGATTCAAACTTTTTCCATCCTCGGGGTATAATAAATTCTGAAAAATTAGATTTTTTTCCCCCACTAAAAATTTGGATTTTATACTAATAAAAAACATAAATTTGTCGGGTTTTTGGCATTCAGAGTTTAGTAAATAACCCTCTTAAACGAATGTGAATTTATCGCTCTACACAATTGAATATGATAAGTTTTGTCCATGGTTGATGCAATGGTTTTTATTTTTCTCAAATCTGAATGTGAAAAATTCATAAGCTTGGTATTTTGACAAATCTTTTCTGATTCGATATGTGCCTAAATCCAAAATTGTTAGAATTAGTGCATCCCTAATTTTTTACATTTGCTTGCTAAAATTCAAGCAAATGTTAAAATAAACTTCATTGTAATCATCCATCTCATTTCTTGTTGTAGGTTGCTGGTGTTGGCCAATGATTTCCCATGTAGCATCCCAATGCCTTGCAAGTGATATTTTTTTTGCACACCAAGAAACAGTTGAGTCCAGGGGTTTCCTATTATTTTCCAACTCAGGAATACTACCTCTCAATAAAACAACAGTTTTCAGTATTTATACATTGCCATTTGATGTTTGCACTTGCAGTTCTAGAAAATACTCAACATGTTTGTTCACAGGATGTCCATACATGAACTTGATTTGTACAGTGCTTAAATCTAGGTTCCATTTTCTTCCCATTGTTCCATATTGTTCATAATATAGAATTTCATTCTATGTTGCATTAGCATCTATGGACTCAGCAAGAAAGCACGTTATCAAGTACCACAAATTGAATTTTAGCATGCAGCACACATGCAGGACAGACACATGCTGAGTGTTGGTTTAAACTCGGATATTTACATTTCCACAGAGGCTAATTAACTCTCACACAAACTAATGTAATGTAATTATCAACTTTTTATTTCGATATTTGGTGCCTGCTTTTATGGTGTTTTTATAGCAATAGACACCAGTGAGGCCTCAGATGCTACATTATAGCCCTCAACAACAGATGTGTTTGTTATGTCTCTCAAAGATCTCAGCCATTTTATTGCCAGACACTGTTATTTCTTTGCTATTTGAATAAATCAGATCACTTCTACATATTATTTTGCCACTTATGTTATCATAACAATACTGCCTGACTTAATGACCAGACATATATATAGAAACAGGGCACAGTTTTGATTAAACAAAATTTATGCAACATAAAATAATACCCAACACATTTCTGTCTCAGCAAAAGGACAATAAAGGGCATTTAATAATGCGAGTACAATGTGCAATTTTGGATGCAATTTTACCAAAATGCTGATTTCTTTGCAACAATTCCAGTTTAATTGTAGTCTTAAGGGGCAGTTTCACCAAATGTGTTAAGAGTGTGCAATTGTACTTGCTTTTTCATTCTAATTGGATGCAAGTGCACTGAAAAGTCAGGATGGAATTGTATCCAGTGCTCCAATGTCAAAATGATGTCTGCTTCTGTGATTTAGGGATACAGTATGTCTGTTGAGTGTAGTCCGAAAACTGTATAAGCTTGACAACAGTCATAGCTTCAAGATTCATAAATAGATGCTGCATGCAATTTGGAACAGGAGGTGAGACAAATGCACCAAAACCAAATGCAAGGAGCGTGTTTGGGTATGGTGCCCCTGTTATCCAGTATGCTTGGGAGGGTTTCCTGGATAAGGAGTCTTTCCATAATTTAGGTCACTATACTTTAAGGGGGTTATTTATTTAAGTCCGGATTTATCTCAATAGTTTCTGCTACAAACTCAGATCAAATTCGCTCGGGTTTTTTACGCTTATTTATTATTACATTTTCCTGAAAATTTGCTTTGCTGGAAAAAAAAATCTGATTTTCACAATTTTTTTTGGGCTTTTTAACATGATTGTTTAGGATTTTTCACCTGAAAACTCTGATTTCTTATGTTTTTTGTCCAAAAGACAGCGCACATCAAAAAATCATTGGGACTGACTTTTCCATCCTTGGGGTTTAATAAATTTGTGATTTTTTTTTAAAAGTCTGATTTTATTTTCAAATATCATGATTTTTTTGTGGTTTTTGCACTCAGAGTTTAGTAAATAACCCCCTTTAAGTGTACTAGAAAAGAATTCAAACATTAAATAAACCCAGTGGGATTGTTTTGCCTTAAATAATGATGTATTACAAAATGATTAGGGTCAATTACAAGCAATTGTTTTATCATTACAGAGAAAAATATAATATTTTTGTTGAATTACATAACCTAACATTACATAACATAACATTCCTATAATTCAGAACTTTCTGTATAAAGGGTTTCTGGATAATAGATCTTATACCTATACCTTTAATGTATGGCGTCATTACACTCATGCAAAAGTATCCACCAGGGAATACATTTAAAAAGTCAATGAGCAGATCTATTGCTGACAATTTCTAAAAACACATGTTAAGTGAAATTAACACATAGGGGCAGATTTATCAAGGGTCGAATTTCGAAGTGGAAAACACTTTGAAATTCGACCATCCAATAGAATCCTCCGACAGTCAAATTCAAAGTCTGAGGATTTTATTCATTGTACGATTGTATTCCGATCGTACTCCGATCGTACATTTCGTACGATTTTCCTTTGAATATAAAAAAACTTCAAAAAATGCTCTGGAAGGTCCCCTACCACTTCGGCA
The DNA here is from genome assembly GCA_038501925.1 of Xenopus petersii. NCBI lineage: Eukaryota > Metazoa > Chordata > Amphibia > Anura > Pipidae > Xenopus > Xenopus petersii. The sequence goes on from CM076677.1 coordinate 25,104,648, forward strand.
GGTCAAAGTTGGTGAAGTATTGAAGTGAAAGTTTTTTTTTCAAGAGACAGTACTTCGATTATTGAATGGTCGAATAGTCTAACAATTTTTACTTCGAATCGAAGTAGAAGTAAATTCGAAGTTGTAGTATCCGATTCGATGGTCAAAGTATTCAAAAAACTTACTTCGAGTTTAGAATTTTTCAACTTCGGAAATTCCCTCAAATTCACTTCGACCCTTGATAAATCTGCCCCATAAAGTTCTCATGCTTTAACCCGATGAGGTCCATTTATCAAAGTCCGAATTTATCTCGAAACTTACTTCGAGTTTAGAATTTTTCAACTTCGGAAATTCCCTCAAATTCACTTTGACCCTTGATAAATCTGCCCCATAAAGTTCTCATGCTTTAACCCGATGAGGTCCATTTATCAAAGTCCGAATTTATCTCATTATTTTCTGAACACTACTCCGACATAATCCTTTTTTTCCCCTTTTTTATCAATACATTTTCCTGAAAATTTCTCGTGCGGGAAAAAACCCAAAAATTTGGATCGTACATATTTTTCGAATTCTCTGCATGAAAACTCAGCATTTTTGCCTAAAAACCACAAAATATTCAAAGCAGATTAAGATATCTTCAGGACTTCCCCAATTGACTTAAATGCAACCTCGGCAGTTCTGAGATCTATTTCACATTATCAAAGTCAAATCCCTTTAAGACTTAAATAATTTGTCTTTGTCAATTTCACCTGTGATAATTGCTGTTTTAATGCAATTTTAACACTGAGTTCTTCAGGGGGCCTAAGTAACCCAAGTGCCTTATTTTGCTCTTATTGATATTACACTGTGATAGACTAAATGTTTAACTCTGGAATCAATATGTTTATTCCCAGGAGACTGTCTGCAGAAAACAATATAAGCCATAGCATTTGACATTGCTATACGTCTTGCAATTTTATATAAGCTACACACTTCCTAAAGATATCTTTACAATAGTTATAGTAGGCTGTTCTCTTTGGGACATTTGCAGTACTGAAGCTGACATGCACTGACTTGTGCAAAGTTTAATCTTTGTATACACTCTAGGGCCTTAATAAAACTAAAATTCACAACCTCCCATTTATTTGGAATTTGAGTGCTCTGAAACTTGGCGAGCTTCTAGATAAGTCAGCGGGAGGTGTAATTTTAATTTTGTTTTTCAAGTTTTTTTCAGTTTGTAATAATTAAAGAACCAATGTGATTTTCATTACAAGTTTTTTGTTATTGTGATCAAGTTTTCTCAATCTTTTTCTAACTGAATTCTGAAAAAAATTATATAAAAAAAAAATCTGCCTCTGTCTATTCTCCACATATTAGTGCAATGCACAAAATGCTGGACTTGAACATTATCAATATTGTAAAAAGGAGAGAACATGTATCTCAATGGCTGTACCAGATTGTAAACTCTTACAGTATGAGCAAGGCACTCCCACTATTGTCTAGCAATAACTATTCAACTGTAAACATGCATTGGTGTAGGCAGCCATTGTGCCTGATCCTTTGCTTTCAGAAGCCAGCTCAGTCGGCTTTAGGTGTTTTATTAATGAGTGCCATTCCAATATCTACCACTAGGGAACATTTTTAGCAATTCAGGTGTCTAGGAGCTATTATCTTGTTACCTTCCCATTGCTGCAGCTTGGGGAGGGGGCAACTCCAACTTGCAGTGCAGCAATAAAGAGTGACTGAAGTTTATCAACGCACAAGTCACATGCTTGAGGGTACCTGGTAAACTAACATGTCTAGCCCCATATCAGATTTCAAAATTCAATATAATAAAATCTGTTTTTTTGAAAAATGGGTTTCAATGTAGGATTCTTTTGAAGGATCTCAATTAACTTAAAAAAATTTTTTCTCCATGACAGAATCCCTTTAAAGGAGTTATTTTATAAAAACTCAATTAGCTAATGCAGAAGTGTTCTGAATAGTGCTTGCTAAATGTATTCCTATCATTTAACCTATCAGTGACTTCTAATATCTAATCTACTTAAAATAAATATGGAACTGGCATATGCGTAATAAAACTAGCATGTTTAAAGCTGTCTCTATGTGTTATAGTTTTTATTCATCCAATTCACTTGTATTTTTGTAAGTGAGTCCAGGGTTGTGATCATCTTGACTTACTGCCTCGCTTTATGCTTCTTCCTTCCTCTTAAGATGCACTTTAAACACATTGCAGCTTTCCTACTAAATTACACCCACAGTCAGTGTAGCTAATTTCCTTTTACTTACCAGTGAAGCCTTATTCACTTCTGGAATAGATCGAGAGATGAAGAGGTATCAGATCACAAATATAAGAAGCTTGGCAGCCAGGGTATGCAATAATTGCTATGTCTAGACAATCTATATACTGTATATAGCAAAGTACCGTTATGTAACCTTGATTTGTACAAAAGAAAGAACTTCTTTATCCAAGTAGAAGAAATAGTTTTTAATTTCATTTAAAGGAAAACTATACCCCCAAAATGAATACTTAAGCAACAGATAGTTTATATCAAATTGAATGACATATTAAAGAATCTTACCCAACTGGAATATATATTTACATAAATATTGCTCTTTTACATCTCTTGCCTTGAACCACCATTTCGTGACTCTATCTGTGTTGCCTCAGAGATCACCTGACCAGAAATACTACAACACTAACTGAAACAGGAAGAAGTGAGGAAGCAAAAGACACAACTCTGTCTGTTAATTGGCTCATGTGACCTTACATGTGGTTTGTATGTGTGCAAAGTGAATCGTAGGATCTCAGGGGGCGGCCCTTATTTTTTAAAATGGCATTTTTCTATTTATGATTACCCAATAGCACATACTACTAAAAAGTATATTATTATGATAATGGTTCATTTACATGAAGCAGGGTTTTACACATGAGCTGTTTTACTCAGTATCTTTTAATAGAGACCTACATTGTTTGGGGGTATAGTTTTCCTTTAATTTAAATTGTTTAATTTAACTTTTTTATAATGTTTCCATTTTACAAAAAAAAAAATATTCAAAGAAAGGTAGCCTATAGAGGATTATCTTATTCATATGAATCAATATATACACATCTACTCAGATGAATTTTTTATTTACATTCTCATTAAACGTTTATTACAGGTTCAATGTGAGTGCATCCAGTCCTTTCTTTATAAAGGCCAAAAGTACAGTCAATATACAGTAGTGACTTGCAATGATTGTTCTAAAAAAATAACATTTTTCTGAAGCCCCCTCAACACAGTTCCAAATACCAAAACAATCGGATAATCAAATATTTATATTAATTTCTTAAAAAAAATGATTACACAGAAAAATACAAAGCAGAAAAATACTGGTCATAATCTCTGAGGCACCTGGGTAAATCTGAATCTTATTTCTAAGGCCAGAGGCCTCCTGTTTTAAACTTAAACATGTTTTAAAACCTTGATAAATCAGCCCCTAAGGGTATGTTTATGGATGACAGAATATTTGTTTGAGAGATCCTATGTTTTAATGTTGGTGTGCTCTCTTCCAATTGGAGAAAGTACATGGACACATTAAAATGTAAACTAGTGATGTCAACTAAAATATGACCCACACCCAACTCTAACCTGATGCCTTCTAGTCCAAACCCTACCTGATCTAGTGCAGCAGCTCTAATAATAGGCCCGCACCCGATCTGCCCATCTCTGTTGTCACAAAAGAGGACGAGGCATGTGCATGGCTACAAATGAGGGCTACCACAATTGGAAGCCAGCAGTATAAGGTCGCTGTTGGGGAGAGTGGAAGGAAGAGCTCAACCCAAGCCCACACGTGACCCGCCAATCCTTTTGAGAAGTCGGCCAGAGACATCTCTAATAAAATAACATAAAAGCAAAGCCATTTATGGTAGCCCTGTGTCTGAAAAGGTTTCCCCATATGTGATAAAAAAAATCCCCCTCCCGTTATCATAAAAGAGCTCTGATTAAAGAGTAGACAATGATCTTTTTGGACCAAGAAAGTACAGCTGAGTTCTGCTGTAGAGATACAATGTGGTGATACAAAATGGTCTTACGAGGTAGTTACAATGAAAGTCAATAATATTTGAACGAGCACTATGTAACAAAAGCCAATAATATTAAAGGGCATGTAAAGGCAAAAAAATAAAATCCCATTTTTAATTTCTTTAATGAAAAAGAAAGCTATCTCCAATATACTTTAATTAAAAAATGTGTACCGTTTTTTATAAGAAACCTGACTGCATGCAGTGAAATTCTCCCTTCATTTACTGCTGTGGATAGGAATTGTCAGACGGTCCCTAACTGCTGAGCAGGGAAACAATCATACTTATGAACAGCAGGGGGAGCCCCCGCCTTACTTCCCAGCCATGCAGAACTCAAGCAGCTTTGTTTATGACGACCCCTAAGCATCCCAGACCACACTGAGCATGTGCACAGTCTTAGTCTTGCAAAAATGTTTAACAAAGTTACAAGATGGTGACCCCCTGTAGCCAACTTTAAAAGCATAAATTATTTGTTTGATTAGGCTTGTGGTCCAGTAAGTTCATGTTTATATTTAGTATACAAAATAAAGCATTTCTAGCCTTATTCTATTTTAGACTTTACATGCCCTTTAATATGTCACAATATTTTAGTAATGAAGAGTTTAAACTCCACTAAAATGTTAATGTTAAAATGGTATGCTGGGATTAGAGACTCAACTGGAAAGTTGCAGCATGTTACCTTGTTAGTTTCTACCATTTCTTCATGTAGAAGAGAACTAGGATAAATACTGGCCTGAAATTTCTTTGCCATCTAATGCCTATAGAAAGATCATTTGTGATTGCAAGGACTCTGAGTTTGCCAACCATACTTTGAACAAAGGGTTGCTTTAGTACCACCAAACAACACAGTGTTCAGTGACTACCATATCAACACACACATACGTACCCATAAAAGTGATGCCTTATAACAGAGTAACAGTTCTGCCCATTGTGCATAACTGCAGATAGAAAATCTATCGAACTACAAATATTATCTATGAAGGACAAAATGTAACAATCACAGAAGATAAATAACATTTGTATAGCTGAATACAGAGCCTTTTTGACATGAGATATATACCCTTACATTACAGATACAAACACCATACAATAGTTAAAGGGCATGTAAAGTCTAAAATAGAATAAGGCTAGAAATGCTATATTTTGTATACAAAATATAAACAGGAACTAAACCACAGGCCTAATCAAACAAATAATTTATGCTTTCAAAGTTGGCCACAGGGGGTCACCATCTTGTAACTTTATTAAATATCTTTGCAAGACTAAGACTGTGCACATGCTCAGTGTGGTCTGGGCTGCTTAGGGATCGTCATAAACAAAGCTGCTTGAGTTCTGCATGGCTGGGAAGTAAGTAAGTAAGTGTTAATTATATCTTGGTTAGAATTAAGTACAAGGTACTGTTTTATTATTAAAGAGAAAAATGTAAGTATTTTTAATAATTTGAATTATGTTAATAAAATGGATTCCACGGGAAATGGCCTCCCTAAAATAAAGGTTCCCCTAACCTGTCAGTTTTCTCTACCTTGAAAAACGAGAAAACAGGCCTCTGTGGTCAAACTGTTACTTCACTCCTATTTTTTTTAAGTAACACAACTAAGGATAAGTGTCTTTTTTCGTTTTCTAACAGTACACAGACTGGGAAAAATTCATGTTCTGGAAAATACAGGCTAGTTAATTGGAGCTTTATAAAACTAACCTTAGTGTGTGTTGTATGTTTATAATCTTTGTAAAATGCTATATAAATAAGCAATAGCTGTGAAGTAAAGTTTAGTTTAACCGTTTTTAGCTTATTTTTGTCATTTATAAGTATACCTTGCTTTTATCCAGGTAGGAACAATATTAATAAGCATGTATTGCTGAGTGAAGTGAAGGAAAATTCAAGTTATTAAGAATTCTCTGGCAGTCACAATTACTGAAAACAAATTTCCAAGAGAAGAACTCATCTCAGTGATGTTTAAAAATACCTTTTCCCCTGTAAAATTGAAGTTCTCTTTTATTTAAATGCTAAGTTCTGTTTTGGAAATACTTATTCAAATTTTCTTTATGATTTTAGACTTCACTAGACAGTTCTGCAAACTTTAACAATCTTAGACATGTGTTATAAGATAAGAGATATAGTACTGTATATAAGATATGAGCTAACCACACAAATGTCACTAGTAATAGCATGAGTATAGTTATGGCTCTAAATACCTCTAAACCACTAAAATCTGAACTGTAGTAAATAAGCCTCCAAGTATATAAAGAGGTCAATATAATAGGTCAAGGTGCCAATTTATTGACATTCAAATTTAAGTTTTTACAGTGATTCAAGTATTTTTGCATTAAAACTCACAAATTTAAATTAGGATTTTTGAACCTGATTTATTTAGCACAAAAAACCTAAATGTGGGACATTCACTAAGATTCATAATTGCGCAAATTCACTAAAATCCGAAGTTGCGCTCAGGGGTAGCGTAAGGTTGCGAAGTTGCGCTAGCATTGATTCGCCAAGCAAAGCGAAATTACGCTAGCGATGGTTAATTTGCATACGGCGCCAAATTCAAATTTCAATGGAGGTATATGTAGCAAAACTACACAAGCCTGGGAAACCTTCAAAACATCAAATAAAATTTTAATTTTGCCCTACACATGTGCCCACTGTATAGTTAAGTTGCCATGAGTTAGGAAATGTAGGGCGGAAGGAGGGGAGCCCCAAAAAATGTTTCTATCTTTTTCAGCCTATCACCCATAATAAAGAAAAAACGCCAGCGTTTTTTGGGACTTAGAGAATTTTTTCACTTTTTTGGAAGCAATCCCTATCTACTCTATTGCACTTCGCCTGGTCTGAGGTGGCGAAGGAAGTCTGGCTTAAAAGGTAGCATTCACAATCATTTGCGCGTTAGTGAATTTGCGTAGTTATGTCCCTTGCGCAAATTCACCAGGCGTAAGGGTGTGAAGTAACACTAGCGAAGTTACGCCAGTGTCCATTAGTGAATCGGCAAAGTAACGAAAATGCCCAACGCTAGCAAATTCACGCTAGCATTAGGCGCTTCGGCGCTTAGAGAATTTGCCCCTTCTAAAAGCTTCTTCTAAAAGCTAGTGAGCTCATGTAGAAGTCAATGGGAGTTTTTTTCAATTTGAGTTTTTGAGTTTTTGGTAGACTCGTTGAAAATAATGAGTGGAATGCAATAGTGCTGCATTTGAGTTTTTTTATGTAATAAGTAATAGTGATTTTTAATTATAAAAACTCTAAGGGAATATTTTATATATTGTGCAAAATTCTTGATTTTAAATTATGCATTAAAAAACTTGAATGTACAATATTTATTAAACACAAAAAAAATCGAAAAATTTCATATAAAACCTCAGCATTTAAAAGCTGCCAAGTTCATGTAAAAGTCAACGAGAGCTGTATATGGCAGATTTAAAGCTGTAGGTTTTTCAAATCTTTTGACCCATTAAAAATGATACCGTACATATTCATAGTACAGGTATGGGACCTGTTATCCAGAATCCTCGGGACCTGGGTTTTTCCGGATAACGGATCTTTCTGTAATTTGGGTCTTCATGCGTTAAGTCTACTAGAAATTCGTTTAAACATTAAATAAACCCCAGGCGGGTTTTGCTTCCAATAAGGATTAATTATATCTTAGTTGGGATCAAGTACAAGCTACTGTTTTATTATTACTGAGAAAAAATCATTTTTAAAAATTTGGATTATTTGGATAAAATTGAGTCTATGGGAGACATATAGACAAATACAAGAGTTCTCTGCACTCAACCCATTATCAATATATTTAAGATAGAGACATTTTGTGCATACTGCTACCTAAAAATTTCTACCCTTTAAACAAAACAGGGATTGTTTGTCCATATATTGCCATATATTTAAGCTGGCCAACTACGTCAAAGTCATCCCATATCTGGCCAGTCCTACGCTTAATTTTCATCTGATTCCTTAAGAATTCTAATGTTTCACTATACATTTTACAAAGGGACTAAGTTTTACCTGGTGATCCCACTGGTGTCTAATAAAACGTCTGGGAGTTTTACTTTGAAAGCAGCGAGTAAGTTGCAGGTAAAACTTAGTCCCTTAGGCATTTTTTAGTAGCAGTATGCACAAAATGTCTCTGTCTTAAATATATTGATAATGAGTTGAGTGCAGAGGACTCTTGTATTTGACTATATGTATTTTGTGGTCACAGCCTCATTGCACCCCCGCCTAATGGTTTTAAAAATGAGCGGTGAACACAACTTTCCCTTGTTTGTCTATGGGAGACATTCCATAATTCGGAGCTTTCTGGATATCGGGTTTCCGGATAAGGGATCCTATACCTGTATTTAAAAAGTTTAAGACAAAAACACGAATGTACAATATTTATTAAACACAAAAAATTTAAAATTTTATCTAAAACTACAGCATTTAAAAGTCGCTAAGTTCATGTAAAAGTCAATGTGAGCTGAATATAGCAGATTTAAAGCATTTTTAAAAGTTTTTCAAATTTTTTGACCTTTAAAAATGACCGAGAACATATTCAAGGTATTTAAAACGTTTTTAAAAAAAATAGAGTTTATTTGATGTAGGAAAACACCTCTAACATTATACAGAGTGAAATTTTGATAAACGGGCCTTCCAAATCCACACATTTGAATGTTGATGCATAGGCCCCAGAGCCAGGCCACACCGGCCAGGCGCCCTAGGCAACCGGGCAGACTGCGGCACTGGGTGAGCGCGTGCATGTGCAAGTTGATGCCGGTGCACATGCGGGTGTTAACGCTGGTGCAATGCGAAGAAGCTGCAATCAACATGCACACGTGTGCAGAAGCGTGAGCCGCCATACAGGAAGACAGGGAGTGATGGGACTGGACATGGGGTAGACGACAGAGCAGATACGTACCTGGCGCCCTAGGCACATGCCTACTCTGCATACCCCTAGTTCCAGCCCTGATAGGCCCCCCAAGTAACAGTACCAGAAAATTATATAGTTACTCAAGGCTCTTCACAAGGGTCATGTAGAGCAGTGTGACCTATTTTACAAGTGTATTTAGTGTTTAGCAAATTAAAAAATTGGATTGTCCCTATAGTAGACCAGCTATTCTATGGATTTGGATGTGAAATCTGTAGAATTTTAGTGTTACTCTTCCTTTAAATATGCTAGCTAGCTATTGAAACAAAAATGCAAAACGCTGCATGAGTTTTGTTGCAATTCTTTTCAACAATCACTTTTTAAAAAGAGAAAAGCACAAAATTGAAAATGGATAAATCTGCCACCCAATCTGTGTCAGACGTATATATTTTTATTTGCAAGTACATCATTTTGAACAAATATTTTGAATATGATTAGGAAACTTTATTTATTATATTCCGTAACGAAATGAAGTCGATAGGAGACAACATTTTTTATGCATGACAATTTTTTACGAGTGCAACTTTTTTCTTACTCCAAATGCAAGTCATTGGGTGCTTTTTTGTCTCAACGACAATTTTATCTTGGCGACTTTTTTGTTGCAGCTAATTTTATCCATGGCAAATTTTTGCTGCAGTTTCGCAAAAAACTTTACAGGTGGCCTGCCTGCCTGCCAAACAAAATGTGCTAAAATTAAATGCAACTGTTTAATCTCATCTAAAATAAGGCAACTAAGGTTTAGGCTATATTCAGAGAAACTACAAACTTTATAGATTTTGGAAGAATTTTTAACAGTGTCTCTTAAAATGCTACAAAATAATAAAAAAATATGTCAGCCTCTTTATTCCACATCCAGTAATTTCTTACATTCTTTTGAGACACAGATATCTGCTTTTTGGCTAATAGGCTTTTGATGAGGCAATTTCAGATGTGCTCAGAGATTTATAATACATTTTAATTTGCTCTGTTTATTTAATGAAGCTGGTTGCCACTAATCCTCATTTTCATGCTAGTAATAAAAAGAGGAAATAATAGTGTAGTTTAATTAAAATTAATGACCTTCATGCAAGAAAAATAATTTCAACAATCAAAGCATAGAGTTTTCGACACTCTTTGCAACAGGCATGCACTTTGTAAATAAGAAAACCAAAGCTTTAGTTATTTTGTTTCCACAATTAAAATAAGCCGATTTATCTTTAGCATTCACAAATTAAATGTTAAATAAACCCTTCAAATTAAATGATAGCCATTTTATCAGAGCCAGACTTGTAAAGAATAATTACAAAATAAGCAAATTGATTATAACACCAATAGATATGCTGGAATTTACAGTGTACATTGTCTTTTCCATTACAAAAATGTAACCTGGGGCATACATGTAGAAAAGTTGTAGCTATTGCAGATGTTCGAATGTGGTTACAGTATATCTCTAGAAATAGAACAGTATTTACATTTAAGTGAAAAATTTAAATCATGGAGACATCTGTTGTTTTGGGAATGTAATTTTAAATGTACAGTTTCCCATTATGGCATATACAGTAGATATGCAGCGTTTCCACATTGTTAAGACTATGGTTAATTGCTGAAAAATTCCTGAAACTGCAGGAAAATTCAACAAAATTCAGATTTGAACAAAATGTTTGCCAAATGTATTTGTAAGGGGCCCGAAGGCTCAGCCAGGAGTAGCGGACCTAGGAGGGAGCACCAGTCCAATAGTTCGAAGTATAGGCAAGGGTTTAGAAGAAGAGTAGTCGAGTTCAGGAAATACGGTCGGTTCAGGCAGCAAAGGTTCAGTACACAGAAACAGCCAAGGATCAATACACAGAATCAAGAATAATAATCACAAGAAGCGCACCCAGGAACTCACAAGGAAGAACCTATTGTAGGGCAAAGTCTGCAGTGCTTCAGCTTCTTTTATAGGCCTCCTTTGGCGCCAAAAACTGATGCAGTGACATCATGACTATGGCATCCTCACGCAGGCTTTTCAACGCTGGCGTCCACTCTGATGCTGATGCTTCGGCCAATCCAACGCTGGCAAGTCTTCTGATGCTGGCGTGATGTCACTGAACTGTGACCAGGAGGAACCACATGGGAGACGCCGCAATCTTGAGACGCCAGGTAAGTCTTCCTTACAGTATTGGAGTCAATACATTTTTTTTGCGTGTACTAAATGCATTGGAGCCAATGGTCGCTCTTTCTTAAGCTAAATACGCTGAAGTCAATAGGATTTTCTCATGTTTTTTACTTGTGTCAAATGCATTGAATTCAGAGATTTCTGGATGACGGGTTTCTGGATGATGTATCCCATACCTGTATTTATGAAGCTGGTATAAAAAAACTGTGTACCTGTAAAATCCTGCTTTTTTATAAAGCAAGAACACTGCCCATCATGTACGGCATTTTAGATAACTAACTCCTCACAATATCTAAGCTGATCTAGTAACTAGTGTACCATCAACTAAAACACTAATAGTCCTCATCCCCTTCCTAGGGTGGATACGTGGGAACATTTGCTTTTTGTTCACAAACCAAAAAATGGAGGAGAGCTAACACTCCCTTCACTGATATATCCTCATCTCCACCATCATCCGATTTAGCCCAATCCCAAAATACAGTACAGACTAGCCTATGGCATCGCTAAACATTTGGGGGCAGATTCACTAACTTCGAGTGAAGAATTCGAATGAAAAAACTTCGAATTTCGAAGTTTTTTTTGGGTACTTCGACCATCGAATTGGTTAAATTCGTTCGAATTCGTTCGAAGTCGAATGAAATCGAACGATTCGAAGTAAAAATCGTTCGACTATTCGACCATTTGATAGTCTAAGTACTTGCCCTTTAAAAAAAACTTCGACCCCTTACTTCGGCAGATAAAACCTACGAAGTCAATGTTAGCCTATGGGGAAGGTCCCCATAGGCTTGCCAAGCTTTTTTTGATCGAAGGATTTTCCTTCGATCGTTTGATTAAAATCGTTCGAATCGTTCGATTCGAACGATTTAATCGTTCGATCGAACGAAAAATCCTTCGATCGATCGAACGATTAGCGCTAAATCCTTCGACTTCGATATTCGAAGTCGAAGGATTTCAATTCGAGGGTCGAATTTCGAAGTAATTTTAACTTCGAAATTCGACCCTTAATTAATCTGCCCCCTAATGTCAATGAAGTGATTGCTTTTCTTTTTGATAAGGTATAGATCAGTCCTATCAGAAACAAAGAACAAGCAATAAGATTAAACAGGGGACTTGTAAATGCAACCAGATGAGTGGTTGCTATGGGCAATTAGAACTGTAGCAAACATTGTACCTTTTATTACAGTGAGACCAACTTGATCTTAGACAAAGGTTTGCTAACTGTTTTATTTATCTACTGTGTACATACAGTGAATTCAAAAACAGACATGTTTGCTGCCTGTCAGAGTTGAGCAACCTCTAAAAATGAGCAGGTAAGAACCTCTTGCTGGTAAATCTAAACTGACATTTGGGAGAGGAAGCAATGCCATGTATCAAATTTCTTTATTGAGATAACAACCTATAATTAATCATAAGTAATGAATCCTATCAGATGTGCCACATTGAAATAAACTCAAGATATCATAAGAAGGAGGTTACACACAACATAAAATTGGTGTCACTCGGGTCATAGGGCAAGTATAGGGACATTAAGGTAGTAATGTAATTCATATTTATTATAAATGTACTTTAATTCCACAGTTGTTTTTTTTTTAAATCCACTAGAGGGGAATGAAATAAACATTAATGGCAATAATGATCAAAATTTTTCTTTTTGTGCTAATTGCATATGTTCTAAAAACCCACAAAATTATTTAATAAACCAATCACCAATGCACTCATGCAATGTATGAAACAAAATGTTATAAATGTTAGAAAACATTATTATAATTATTCAGACAGACAGATTTTGTTTCTTCTTTTCTTACCATTATAAATACAGAGGCTCCAGTTCCCTTCAGGCCTCAAGCAGCCCTCTCTACAATGCTCAACAAATCTATTTGGTCAGTGGCCAGACTGTCCTTGCAGTGCACAATTAGGGGCCAAGCAAGTATGCTTGGCTGCTAAGTGTGCAATATACTGCTTGGACCAGTGCACTCCAACTTCCAAGGCACCAAGAGCCATCAAGTGATGGAGGGCTGATAATGAAAGCCTGTATTGGCCATTTCCCCTTTTAAGCCACATGCACTCACAAGAAATGTTATGATGATACATACATAAATGGTAGTAGTATGCCACAAAAGCAAAGGGTTGGTGCTTCTCCTCCCCTGTGGATAACACAGCAACCCCAAGCACAATCTTAAGCACCTTGGGGACCACCTAATATGCATTTCCAAATATTAACAAACCCCCACCAGCTTCACTTTCCACAGGCAGAGCAGGCAAAGTATGGCACACACAGGCAGAGTATGGCACATACACAGACAGAGTATGGCACACACACAGGCAGCACATTAAAGGCAGAGTATGGCACTCACAGGCAGAGTAGCACACACAGGCAGAGTAGGGCACACTCAGTCAGAGTATTTCACACACACAGGCAGACTAGGACAGGCAGAATATGGCACACAGGCAGAGTATGGCACACACAGGCAGAGTATGGCACACACAGGCAGAGTATGGCACACACAGGCAGAGTATGGCATACACAGGCAGAGTAGGGCACACACAGGCAGAGTTTGGCACAGAGGCAAAGTAGGGCACACACAAGCAGAGTAGGGCACACACAGGCAGAGTGGGGCACACACATGAAGAGTAGGGCACACAGGCTGACTATTGCACATACATGCAGAGTATGGCACACATAGGCAGAGTATTGCCCACACAGGCAGAATATGGCACACAGGCAGAGTATGGCACACACAGGCAGAGTAGAGCACACATAGGCAGAGTATGGCACACACAGGCAGAGTAGGGCACACACGGGCAGAGTAGGGCACACATAGGCAGAGTATGGCACACACAGACAGAATATGGCACACAGGCAGAGTATGGCACACACAGGCAGAGTAGGGCACACAGGCAGAGTATTGCACACACAGGCAGAGTATGGCACACACAGGCAGAATATGGCACACAGGCAGAGTATGGCACACACAGGCAGAGTATGGCACACACAGGCAGAGTTGGGCACACACGACAGAGTAGGGCACACACAGGCAGAGTAGGGCACACACAGGCAGAGTAGGGCACACACAGGCAGAGTAGGGCACACACAGGAAGGTCCCTGGAAGGTTTAATCAAAGCTCCAATCTTGCTAATACAATCAACACCTAATTCAATGACATCATTGTGGATTATGATAAACAGATTATGCTGATTGGAGCAACATTCCAGAGTATATATAAGGAAGAGAGATCCTATGTACAAATTAATCTGAATTGAGAAAGCCAGTTGGATGACTGGTGAAACGTTTTCAATGAAAAAAAAACCACAGCAAGTCCAGATGATTTAATTTATTTCTATAGATATACCATGTCCTGGATGAATGAGAATCTTCACAAACAAATTTTGTTTTTTATTTCATCCATTGCTAAAGGGGATTAATAGTCAGTGCTTTGTTGCCACTATTTTTGCTACATATAAGATTTTTCAAGCCATGGAAATTTAAATTATGGAAAGACTCTATTTACAAAATGTATAACAGTTTTATGAACTCTTGTTATTCATGTTCACCAGCCCTGTCAATGTTGCTGATAACAAGAATGAAATTAAACCTGAGCTTTAATAATCTCAACTTTAACTTTGACATTGCTGAAAAATGTTGCAATAGATTTGATTGTTGCCACAGTCACTGTAATGTTCGGCGCTCTGTTGAATGCTATGAGATGCATTGTGTTCATGTTTAATTGGTTTTTAGAGGCTGCTATTTTTCATATTTCACCTGAAAATTCTTCACAGCTTGTTAAGGCTTACTCGATTGTGAGAAATATAATTTTGTTAAAAATGTATAATAAAATAAAAAGGCTATTTCGTTTTCGAGGCTGGAAATAATTTTATTCTACTCTTTCTGACTTTAGTTGAGAGATTACTTTTTAAAAAAAAGTGATAAGGAAATTTAACACAAAGGTATTTTCTGAAAAAAAAAAATTACAATTTGTGCTGAGAATGGTACTATCATCTCACAAACCCTAATAAAATGGATCTGATGTTCTGTATTTTAAAGCAGGGGTCCTCAACCACCAAGCCACGGCCCACTACCGGTCCACAGACATACTTGAACTGGGCCCCCAAATCCTAATTTAACGCAGCGCACACGGAAATAGATGCGGCGCGCATGAAATTTGGCTGCACACAGTTAACCCCCCACCGGTCCTTTATGCCTGGGGCAAAAAAGATTGAGGACCGCTGTTTTAAAGGATAAATGCACCATTATATTGGCACCCAGTTCTTTGCATAGTGGCATTTGCTCTCCTATTTGCCATGCTCCCTCTTCTTCCCTTCTCAGCTCTGCCCCTCTCTCCCATCCCAACTTTGCCCCTCTCCTGTCCCAGCTCCACTTCTACCCTGCCCCCCTCACCACTGCACTAGGCCCCTGGGAACTAGTAGGGCTGCCTTCAATGTAACCTGTCAGTGGATTCCAGAAGTCATACACCAAGGGGCAGATTCACTCCCATTGCTACACTTCGGCAGGCGAAAATTCGCTCAGACAATGCTAATTCATTAAAATGCGGAGTTTCTTCGTGGGCGGCAAACGCTGGCAACTTTTTGCTATTGTTACTTTGGCAATGTGAGCAATTCAAAGTGAAGATGCGCTCGCATTCATTTTTGCCTAGCCCAAATTCGCTAGAGGTTTTGCTCTCAGGTTAATTTGCATACGGTGGGAAATTTAAAGTTGAATGGATGTCTTTATGTTGTTATATGTTGCAGCAAACATTTCCACTGTTAATTACACGTGTTCAGGGAACCTTAATAAAGACAATAGAGTTGTTATAATGCCCTACACATGAGCCCACTGTATAGTTAATGTTCCATATGTTAGGAAATGTATGGGGGGAACTGGTCACCCAAAAAAAAAATTGCCAATGTCCCTGCGGGCGGTAACGCTGGTGAATTGTCGCCAGCATTTGCCGCTTCACCCTTTAGTAAATCTTTGGGTGCACTGGCAGACATTGGTTTGGTCTGTTAGCACACACAGAGTGGATTTTGGTGCAAAAATACATACTTTAGTGTATCCACAATCCATAGATACTGTGCCAGTATGTACATTTGGGGGAGCACAAAAACAACAATTAGGTTGGTGAATATACCTAAGGCAGGTTAAGAGATTCAGCTTCATCTGCTTGGGACCAGAGTCTGCTATTGTGTGAACAGAATAATCAATATACTGTAGAGCTCATGCAAAAAAGTACAAGTGCAAAGCATCAGCATAAGCACAAAATTCTGTAGGCTTGTGACATAATTCTCAAAGGTACTTACTCACTCCTTAGAATCGGCAGCAAGTGCCGATGTGGCCATTTAGCTTGTTCTGATGAGTTTCACACAAGTACAAAGTACAGGGCTCATGAGTGGCAAGTCAACCATGAAAGCCTTGAGCTGGCAATAACTGCAATGTTCTTTTAGTGGGTTGCATCTACACACCAAGTTGACATGTCCAGTTAATCGGATGCTATTACTAAAGACTTAATAATGCTATTACTAAAGACAAGTGCTGGAAGTGAAGCCATTTGCAAACAAGTGCAGTAAGAAAAACTTGCACGCCACCAAATCTGCATTGGCAAAATACATGCACACTAACGATGGGCGAATTTGCGGCGTTTCGATTTGCCGAAAAATGTGCAAATTTCGCGCGAGATTTGCAAAACGGCGAAAAATTCACGAAACGGCGCCAGCACCTCGTTTTTGACGCTGGCGTCCGTTTTTTCGAGAATTTTTTTTTGATGCCAGCGAATTTTTGACGCAAATTTTCGCGGGCGTTTCACGAATTTATTCGCTGGTGGCGAATTGCGCAAATTCGCCGTGAATTTGCGCCTGGCGAATAAATTTGCACATCACTAATGCACACTGTTTTAAGGCACTTGCATTCTGGGTAAAAACATGGTTATTTGCATCTAAACATTATACTGTACTTGGTATATTGTATTTTCTTTACAAATGACTACTTGTAAGTAAACCAGTTGTCAATCTATTAAATTGTTTTGCATTCTGACGATTGGTGCACAACTGCGCCTACTGGAGCTGGTGAACCCAGAGCAACTGCCATCCTGAACTTGGTTGAATCCTAGATTTGGTTGTAGCCTGGACTTGCTCACAGTGAATCTGATGCAAATCCCGTTTTGAATGTGCACTTCAAAAGTGATGCAGCCCCCAAATGATTTGTGTAAAAATGAAAGGGTCCATTTTGATGCATTTGCACTTCCACATCTTGCACTTGCAGTCACTTCTAGAGACTTCAAGAGTATTTGCCCTTAACTGTCAGTCTGTCATCCTCAGTGTGGTGCAGCATATTTCGGGGCACATTTACTAAGCTCAAGTGAAGGATTAGAACGAGAAGTTTTTTTTTTGGCTACTTTGATCATCAAATTGGCTACTTTGACCTTCGACTACGACTTCGACTTCGAAATGAACGATTCAAACTAAAAATCATTCTACTATTCGACCATTCAATAGTCGAAGTACTGTCTCTTTAAAAAAATCTTCGACTACCTACTTCGCCACCTAAAACCTACCGAGCACCAATGTTAGCCTATGGGGACCTTTCCCATAAGCTTTATATGCAAATTCTGACCGAAGGAAAATCTTTCGATCGATGGATTAAAATCCTTCGAATCGTTCCATTTTTCCTTCGATCGTTCGATTTTTTTTTGATTGCTCGATCAAAGTAAATGCGGTAAATCCTTCAACTTCGATATTCAAAGTTGAAGGATTTTACTTTGCTGGTCAAATATCGAGGGTTAATTAACCCTCGATATTCGACCCATAGTAAATGTGCCCCTCAATGTCTGATTGCTAGTGAATTTTAAATTTGAACATGCACATCGCTGAAGCCTATAGGAAACCCCAGCAACATTCAGCAGCCTACTGTGTGTTGTATTTTAAAAACATTTCATTGTGGCACAACTAAAACATACATGTACAAATATGCCACTGTATGGCTTACCCTTTTCATTATAATACCACTGTCTTGTTTCCAGTTAATGTAAACCTGAGTATAGCCCTGCAGAACTGTAAACAAAGCTCAACATTCAAACATTTAGCAGATAGTCCCCTGCTCCCCATTGCTGGAATTATATAATACATCATCTGAGAAATTGGAACTTGATGGAACTGCCAAGCTTTTCAGCATCAATTACAACAGTATGTTACTATATTATAAAGTAGCCACAGAAAACCATGCTATAACATGTTAATAATTGAGCTCCCAGCCACAGGAGTCTAATTAATCAAAGGTGTTGGCGCATTATGAAAAAGGACATATAACCTTTAAAGCAGTTTAGTAATTAAGCAGACTATGAGTTTTACAAGGTTCTAAATAATAGATCATGTTCTTGAAATGAGAGGTTTCAGAGCTAATAATGATATGAAGTATATTATGTACATTGCTATCAATATGGATACATAAGCACAAGCCATAGTGTATGTATATGGGGGAAAAAGGTCCCACAATATGAACCCACTTCCACACTTTCTGTTATTCCTATTCCCATCCCCCTGCTTTTAAACAGACGGCTTATGTAAGGGGAAACTGGGGCATGAGGTCTTTAGGTGTGGATACAGAGGGTCCATTGGAGGGGCTGGAGACCACTCATTATACCCCTGAGCACAAACAAGGTCTAAAGACTGATATTTGTTTTTCAATATTTTCAAAGAAATTCCAAATTACAACTTGTCTGTAAATGCAGAAATATACACACAATTATCCCTTAAAGTATAGCCTTAAAAATTGAACTTTTTAAATCCAAAATGTATGATTAGATCTTACAGTATGTTTGTTATTTGTTACATGGCTTGCGCCAGGTCTAGCAGGCAATTGCAGCCAATCACATAGCATTTACCAGCAAATGGTTGAAACCAAAAAACAAGTTAACCATTTAACAGCTGACTTTAACCTCCCTATGCTTTACAATCACCTGTTATGAATTTAAATAACCTCAACACGCTTACACAGCACTTCACAGGGATTGTTCATCGCCTGATTAGTGTGGTGCTGTTCACGCATGTGCGCAACGTGCTGCACATAGACTGCCAGGAGGGCCCTTTGGTTGCAGTGCTGGTGGGCCCCCAATGCTCCAGTCCGACCCTGAGCGCAGGTTACAGTACAAGATCCTTATCATATTCGCCATTTACAAACACTCAGTACCAGAAGTCAATCAACCTGCCCTTATGTTTTTGTAGTGTTAGAGCAAATTGGAGTCCCTGAAAGGACAACGTTGCACCTTCGCAAAATAAACTCAGCAAGGGCTTGTACCTGCTTAAATGAACCTTCGAGTGCCAGTGAAATTCTTATTTGTGGCTAAAATTGAGGTTGCCGTGGCCTCCTTCACCGTGCACCGGGTTGTCTTTTCCTGGAGAGCCAGGGTGTGCAAGTGTGGCAACTTTGTACTAGTCCCTGAAAGGTAACCACCCAGAGACAGGCAGAACATACACAGTCCTTGCAGATAGGGATGGGCTAATTTTTCCGCCTTGTTTCGCCGCTGAAATGACGCCCATAGACTTGTATGGCGTTGTGCGACAAAAAAAAAGACGCGTGTCAAAAAAAAACCGCAACAAACTTTTTTTGACGCCCATAGACTGTAATGGGCGTCAGCGGCAAATTTTTTGCGAAACAAAATGGGTCAAATTCGCCCATCCCTACTTGCAGATCACGATCAGTCTGTAACTCGAACTGTGTGTAATACACAACAGCAGTTCATTTAGAATGTTTCAATGTACTTGTTTCCCAGAACCTACTAGACTGATATCAGACCTAAACCTGACCAGATAAAGATTGGGGAAAACATTGTGGCCCCAGGGATTCACCAATAAGATGCCGACTTTGTCAATAGTAGCCTAGTCAGCAGCCAATATCAACAGGTTACATTAAAACTCTTAATAACAGTATTATTTGATATATTTCAGCAGACAAAGGAATGACATAATTATTAGGGATGAAATTTTTTTTCGCTGATATAGATTTGCCGTGAATTTTGTATTTTTGCATATGGCGACAATTTCCATAAATGCACAATTGCCATGCCTTTTGTTTCACCGGGAATTTTTTTTTCGCCAATTAACTACAATTCATTTAGCACAAGATAAAATTCCCATTGGCTTCAATGCATGTGGCTGCAGCATAAACAACATTGACTACAATGTCACTGATGGGCAAATTTCTCTCATTTTGCTTCGCTGAAAAATTTGTGAATTTCCTGCTAAATACGCAAAATATGGCATCGGAATTGTCACAGGTGTCAGAATTGTCGCTGCATCAAATTTATTTTCACAAATTTATTTGCCGGTGGCAAAATGTGAAAATTCGCTGCAAATTCATCACTATCCAATGTATTTGGTGCAACAAAAAACTTGCAGAAAAAATGGCCAGTGGGTTTAATGTGTTCAACAAAATGTTGGCAAAATTTTGAATTTCCACAGCAAATTTTCCTGTGAAACATGGCAGTATCACTTTTCACTAGTCATTAAACGGATCCCACCAGGAGCAATTGGACTCTCTAGAATCAAAGGTAAGATAAAAAGAACTCTGGAATCCAGAATCTATTTTTAATTAAAGCAAAATACTACCAGTTTATTAGTCTCATGTTGAATTTGGATCTACATGGTTTATTACAGTGAACTGATCTAGGACCTAGAAATCTGATTGGACAATAAAAAGAGACAATATTCTAATAAAAATGCATATTATACTTTACAATTTCGATATAGGATTATTTTCTTAAGGATGTATTAACTAACTGTTTCTTGTTTTGTATTCTGGGGCAAACATTACACTTATTTCTTGTTAAATATAAATAATGAACCCCTTGGTTTAGGGCAGTATTCCCCAACCAGTGGCTCGGGAGCAACATGCTGCTCACTAACCCCTTGGATGTTGCTTGAGGCCTCAATGCAGGCTACCAAATAGCCAATCGCAACCCAAATCTGAAACTTTTTGAATGCTTGTGTTGCTCTCCAACTTTCTTTACATTTGAATGCAGCTCATGGGTACAAAAGGTTGGGGACCCCTGGTTTAGGGTCTTTTTTGTTTCACCAGAGACCAGACTGTCTAAAGTAAATAGAAGAAATTCTATACTAATATTTTTTTGTACAGTCTGCCCAGATGTTGATGGATGATCCTGATGATAAAAGTCAACCATGAATTCAGTGATCCAAGACCTAAAATAACTAGCTTGGACCCATCTAATGGCCAAGGTTCTAATTCCGTCTGCATGTAAATCCAGTTCTATTAATTTGCTATGGATTATGGTAATTTACTGTGTATATCCCCTGGTAGGGTATTATTAAAAAACCTTAAATAAA
The DNA here is from genome assembly GCA_038501925.1 of Xenopus petersii. Lineage (NCBI taxonomy): Eukaryota > Metazoa > Chordata > Amphibia > Anura > Pipidae > Xenopus > Xenopus petersii. Next base: position 25,126,021 of record CM076677.1, read on the forward strand.
CCTGTCCACTGATGCACATGGCTACTCTATTTGTACCTGAGTAAGGAATGTTGTGTATGTGTGTGAGCTGCTTCATGTGTTCTGTTTGGAATGAGATGTAAGACGTAATTTGTTTGGAGCCTTTGCCTTGAAATTGAATATTAAAACATGTCAAAATAGACAACGATTGTTTATTCAAACCAAGTGTTTCAGAAATTGTTTTCTAAAAGCAACACAGATAAAGATGAAACACTTCCTCTGCCTCCAAGATAAAAAGGCAGAATATTTAGGATAATCAATTGCTTCTGTGTTATGTTGTCATTCTTTGTGGATGTGGGCAAACAAAATGAACACTGTTCTAGCTGTCTGCACATTAATACAAGCCAAAGTTTGTTATAGAAATAATAATGGTTGACGTTTGAAATTTAAAAATATATGAAGTAATAATTGCTTTATGTATAGTTTTTCTTTTGATTTGTTTCCTTTGAAAAACAAGAGCATTTTTACCTTATGTTATAAGCTAGTTGCTACTAATTCATTTGATGTTTCTGTTGAGTATGGTCTGTTTTCATCTAATGAGCTGAGGCCAAGGAAGGAAGACTTTGGAGATAGTGATGTGATCTGGAATTTAAATTATACTCTACTCCTTCAAATAGATACAGTATGTTGAAGAGAACACCTTGGTAGCTACAGTGGGTAAAAAAAGGCACAAAATATTTGCAGTCACTATTAAATACCCACGATGTATGTTATAAAGCACACAACATAAACTTAGTACATACTGTACCAGAACCGTTTGCTAACCCTTAGGAACAGTTACTGTACTAGATAACATATACTATGGGAAGAATTGAGCTTGTGTACGAAACTACGGAGAAGAAGGTAGACAATTACACATGATGGGGCCGATTCACTGAATTCGAGTGAAGGGTTCGAATTGAAAAAAATTCGAATTTCGAAGTTTTTTTGGGCTACTTCGACCATCGAATGGGCTACTTCGACCTTTGACTACGACCTTCGACTTAGAATCAAACGATTCGAACTAAAAATCGTTCGACTATTCGACCATTCAATAGTCGAAGTACTGTCCCTTTAAGAAAAACTTCGACCCCCTACTTCGGCAGCTAAAAGCTACCGAAGTCAATGTTAGCCTATGGGGAAGGTCCCCATAGGCTTGCCTGGGATTTTTTGATTGAAGTATTTTCCTTCGATCGTTGGATTAAAATCCTTCGAATCGTTCGATTCGAAGGATTTAATCGTTCGATCGAATGAAAAATCCTTAGATCGATCGGTCGCAGGATTTGCGCAAAATCGTTCGACTTCGATATTCGAAGTCGAACGATTTTAGTTCCCAGTCGAATATCGAGGGTTAATTAACCCTCGATATTCGACCCTTCATGAATCGGCCCCGATATGTTTCCTATTAATGGAAGCAGTAACATAAAACTTATTATATAACAGGTGTCAATGTAATAGAAAGGGCATGAAAAGCAAGCAGAACTAATGGGGAATAATTGTACCTTGAGTTTATTTAATTATTGTGCATCTCTGCTTGAATATCAGATGCTTTTTCTTCATTTCAATTTATTAGAACATTACGGGGGTTATTTATCAAAGTCCGAATTTTGCTCAATATTTTCTGAAAAAAACGCTGACCAAATCCGCACCGTTTTTTTTACTTATTTAATAATACATTTTCCAGGAAATTTTGTTTGCAGGAAAATATCCGAAAAAAAATTGTGAAAAATAGACATTTTATTAATTTTTCTGAATTTCCACCCAAAAACTCAGATTTTTTCGGATTTTTTCAGATTCTGACTTTTTCCATTCTTGGGATTTAATAAATTCCAAAAAATTTGTGATTTTTTTCCCACTAAAGATTCGGATCTTCGGATTTTTGGCATTTGGAGTTAAGTAAATAACCCCCTCCAAGTAAAATTATTTCAAAGATAGCTGAAAAAAGATCCATATCTGTATATATTAATACAGTCCCAGAATCCCTTATCTGGAAAGCAATTATCCTGAAAGCTCCAAATTACGAGAAGGCCATCTCCCATAAAGTAAATTATAAGCAATTGTTAAAAAAATATTTTCTTTTTCTCTGTAATAATAAAACAGACCCTTGTACTTGATGGTAACTAAACGGTATTAATCCGTATTGGTGACATACAAATTATATTGGGTTTATTCAATGTTTAACTTATTTTTATAAGAATTTAAGCAAATACTGTAGATTCAAATTACACAAAGAACCCTTATCGAGAAAACCCCAGGTCCCAAGCATTCCGGATAATATATATGTACTGAACATTGAAAGAATGCAGAGCAGACAGGATTCACTGCCAAACAGAATTACATTCAAAATTAAGTGCTAAGTGTTAAAGAGATAATAGGAAGGAGGTCCCTGTCCCACAGAGCTGACAGTCCTAGCGCCCACCAGCATGCCTCCCTCCCCACAAGCACACATGTGTGCCAGCACTGGAGTGCTGGAGAGCTCTTGGGAGCTGTGCTCCCCGGGAAAGCGGCTGGGCGTCATGCCATCCCTAATATTTTGCCGCCCTAGGCCCGGGACTTTGTGGGTAACTCACAGACATTTACTTGAATTCCTTGGCTTTTGAAAGTAAGATACTTATGTAACCAATAGAACAATACATCAAAGTATTACAGTATTTATTTTAAATTTAACATTTTAACTCCCCCCAAAAAAATTAAATGAGAGCCAAGAATAAAACCGCTCCTGTTATCAGGATATGCAGAAGATTTTAGAAAGTGATATTAATTTTGTGTCATATAACTATGATATCAGGAATAATCCCCACTCCAGAAAAAAGTTCTGATATGTAACTATATTCTTTATTGAGTATTGCCTTTGCACAGTAAATTAGTGTCAACTGAACTAGCCTGTACTAAGATTTTTTTCCATATTTCATTCTTCTCTCTTTTTGTTTGGTTTTAATTGTAGAAGAAACCAGAATACCCAATGTGAAGAGATTTCATAACAACTGTTACATATTTATTTATCCTTTTTGTCATCAATGTGTCTTCTTCCCATGGCACTGCTCTTTAAGTTTATAAGAATGCACGGTTTAAATGGCTTGACACCTTCTGTATACAGTTTTCACAGCTCTTTGAAGATGCAGCTTTCATAATGAATTGCAAAGAAACGGAAATGATCTCTGAAGTGCTAGAGATTCTGTGCCAGGATTTTCCAGTCATTATTTATGCCATATAGGCCATGAGAGCTGGTAAAACTAAAAATTTCAAACCATTGTCTAACAAGTTAAATGCTCATACTGTAGGCTTATCTGCATTTCTGTGTATCAGCAGCTATGCACTGTACGTATACATTAAGGGCAGATTTACATAGGGTCAAATATCGAGGTTTAATTAACCCTCGATATTCGACTGCCGAATGTAAATGTTTTGACTTCAAATATCGAAGTCGAAGGATTTACCACAAATAGTTTGATCGAATGATTGAACGAAAAATCATTTGATCGAACTATTAAATCCTTTAATTCGTTCTTTTCGAAGGATTTTAATCCACCGATCTAACGATTTTTCTTTGACCTAAAAATTGATAAGAAGCCTATGGGAACCTTCCCCATAGGCTAACATGGCACCTCGGTAGGTTTTAGGTGGCGAAGTAGGGGGTCAAAGTTTTTTTTAAAGAGACAGTACTTAGACTATCGAATGGTCGAATAGTCAAACGGTTTTTCGTTCGATTCAAAGTCGAAGGTCGAAGTAGCCAAAAAAATCATTCGAAATTCACTTGAGCTAAGTAAATGGGCCCCTTAATGTTAACCATGTAGAAAGCTAAGGAATCGTTATTTTTAATATGGTAAAAATAAATTATGCAGGTGCATAACATGCATACATAGTAACAATGTAACTTAGGTTGAAAAAAGCAGCTAGTCAACATTAGAGTGTGGGTTTGACTGAATGCTTATTATTTATCTTGTTTTGTGTGCAGATTTTGTTTTAGGCACGGGTTATCCTAATTAATTAGTTGGGAATTAAAAGCTTTCTTGCTGAACATGGTTCCCCTATTCAGTTGCAGATAATGCACATATTTACTGGGGGCTCCATGTCTGCAAATGCCCCTATAGTTCCTGGGTACAAAGCCTAAATAAGCACAGTTCTACCACCCAGTCACATATATGCACATTGTTGCTAGGGGTTTAATCTCTTTAAAAAATAGTACTTCAATATTTAGTACGCCACAGGCAGTGTAGGAATCACGTTAAATGAGGGGTTTTAACATTGAACGTGTACATATTTTGGCCAAAATGTGATCCTAACACCTCAATTTTTCAAAAATGCATTAAAAGGAATTAGCACAGGCTGAATTTGAGTGCTGGCAATCTTTTTCTATTTTTTGTGTATAAATAATGATTGTAGAGGTATGGGATCCATTATTTAGAAACCAGTTATCCAGAAAGGCTGTCTACGTAAGATTCAATTTTATACAAATAATCCAAATTAAATTTTTAATAAAACAGTACCTTGTACTTCATCCAAACTAAGGTATAATTGATCCTTATGATTAGCAAAAGCCTATAAGGTTTGTTTAATGTTTAAATGATATTTTAGTAGACAAATCAGACAACTTATAGAAAGATCCATTACTCTGAAAACCCCTGGTCAACTAACACAATATAGGTAAGTAGCATCTGAGCAACACTACAGCATAGGTTAACCAGAACGCTCACAATTTCTCTTTGTTTAATGAAAAAAGACACATCTCCATCGAGTTCAAGCCACATTCCTGTCTCAGTGTCCAGTAGGGATGCACCAAATCCACTATTTTGGATTTGACCAAAACCCTGAATCCTGCGTGAAAGATTCGTCCGAATACAGCTCCCAATTGGAATACTAATTTGCATATTCAAATTAGGGGTGTGTACTGGAAATGTTTAGTCACACAATTTCTCTCCCTGTCCCTAATTTGCACATGCAAATTAGGATTCCGATTCGGTTTGGCCGGGCAGAAGGATTCCTGCTGAAAAATGCCCAATCCTGGCTAAATCCCAAACCGAATCCTGGATTCGGTGCATCCCTAGTGTCCAGTTATATTGTAAAATGTATACTTTTAGTTGTCAAAAGGAGAAGGTTCAAAGTTTTATGTGGATTTTGCGCCCTAGGCACGTGCCTACTGTGCCTACCCCTAGTTCCGGCCCTGCCAGTAACACATACTAACGAGCAATTAGCTAATACTAGTCTCTAGAATATTGAACTAAATATCTATAGGTTACATTATACTACTGTAGAAAAGTAAATTGTAATAAAAAAAGATCCCAGGCACCTACATAATTTTATTCTGGGTTTTGCTTAATGGCATCACCTGTTTTGCCTTAGGACTTTATATTACATATCAGGACAAAATCTTATCTTACCTAGTTTCAGGCCCTTTGTAGTGCAAGATAATGAACCTAAGATAGTAGGCAATAAAAAACAGTAATATAATGAAGATGATTTGCCAACCCTATCCTATTGCAAAAACACTCTCTCAGGAAAACAACAGCATAACATTAATTTTACTTCATTTTGTATTGCCATTTACAGGCTGCTAAAGTTTTCTTCCAAACTGGCCTCAGGCTGTATCTTCAGTTCGTTTTTTAAATTACCTCTTAATTTAGGATATTCCCACGGTGCCCATCTTCTGTGGTCTTGCAAATCTAACGATTTTGTTTTGGGTACCACAAATCAGACGTGTAGCTCTTATGGTCTCCACACGAAAGTCTTGTAATAAATGGCAGTTTGGATAAAAGAAACAAATGATCCTAAGCATTGAATTTGTTTTGTTAATAATAGTCAATAAATCAGCATACTACATGAGTTTCGGAAAGAGACAGCGCAACTGGGCTATCAGGTCATAAATCTCCTGAAGAGGTTTTTAAATATTATGAGAAGTTTGCAGTCAGAGACAGGCATTAAAGGAGAAGGAAAGCTCCAAGACAGTTTATTGCCAATAGAATAGCCACAATAGTGCAAACTAGAACGCTATATTTATTCTGCAGAATGCTTTAACATACCTGAGTAAACAGCTCTAGACACTGTCTCTGTTTGTTTAGGATAGAAGCTGCCATATATGCTTGGTGTGACATCACTTCCTGCCTGAGTCTCTCCCAGCTTACTAACAGCTCTGAGCTCAGATTACAGTAGGGATGGGAGGAGGGAGGGGGAGAGGAGCAAACTGGGCATGCTCAAGGCCGTGCCCTGGAGTTTTAAGCTGAAAACAGGAAGTCTGATACAGAAGCCCATGTGTACACAATAAAAGCAAAGAAATGTGGTGTTTCTTTTGACAGAGGACTCAGAGCAGCATTACTTTGAGGGTTTACTGGTGTATTTATATAGACCTTTCTGATAAAGCTTACTTAATTGTAGCCTTTCCTTCTCCTTTAAGGTAGAATAGTTGTTTTTTAACAATGTAGTAACTACAACTGTAATTGTCTACACATATTTCAATTGTCCACAAATATTTCTCTGATTACAAACATATAGGGCACCCCTATAGACTTCTCAACTCTTATATTATATATACAGTACAAGCCAGATGTCTAACACATCACAGGGTATGTGTCTACCTACAAGCTTAGTAAAGTTGCAACCAAACACAAATATTCACCATATGCTTTTCTAAAGATTTTGTTGAACCCAAACCAGAATTTCAGAAGTTTTAAATTGAGAATACAGCACAAGGCTTAATTTACAAGTGTAATGTTTTTGATTAAGGGTTCACAACCTGAAAAGTGTCTGGAACGTGTGTCCCTTTGAATCCTTTAATCTTTTAAACATCATCATAAACTTCTGATTTTAATTTAAGATATGGATTGCAGACACTTTTTCTTTCTTTTTTGAAGTTGGGTATCTTTATGACATCCAGCATTAAATTACATAAGAAAATGCTAATACTAACAAAAATTATTACACAAAAGCTAAAAATGGTCTCAGATTTGTAAGTTGATTCTACTTTTAAAATCAGATGATGGAGTTTGATGGAGCACTAAGGGGTTCGATTTTGTAGCACTTACATCTGGGGACTTTTTAAGATGATTTCTAAAATTGATGTAAGAAAAATTTTGATTTCATTTTGAAGGATCAAGACCAGCGGAAGTGAGCTGATAGCAATTAAGAGGTACATTTGTAGACCTAGGGTTAAGGGCATGTCTGATGTTCAATAGGTATTATATTGTTCTGCTTAGGCACATGGAAAGTTTTGTAGCCCATGAAAAATCACGTGTCACAAAAAACATCCCAAATACATTTAAACTAAAAGCCATTTAGATTGCCCTCTGCAAACCAGCTGACCAACAAATGGACAAGGAAAGTTAAACTAAAGAAGCAGGCTAGAAATTTTGTACATTATGTTTATGGTTTCTGTACCAGCCGAAGGCAACCACAGTCCTTTAGCAGTAAAGATATATGTCTCAAAAGATGCCCCAGTAGCTCTCCATCTTCTTTTCTGCTGGTTCACTGTGCTGCTGTCACGTACTGAACTTAGGGACCCACTCACAATATACAGTACACATAGAATGGAAATGTCACCATATAAGGCTGATTAGTAATTAATACAGATAATTACTACATCGCAGCACAGAAACCAGTGCAATTAGCATCAGAATTTAATAATCAGCCCTGTAGCATCATCTTATATTACAGACCAACCTTATTTTCTGTTTGATAATCAGTGACAACCCCTAAGCTTAGCTTCTCAACAGCTGCTCAGAGCCCACTGAGCATGTGAGTGTCACAGACACTTTCCAAGATGGTGACCCCCTGTGACAAGTTTGAAGTCCTGGATCATTGCTGCTATTGACAAGCTGAAACATTAGGCTGGTGCAATAAGTTCAATATATATATAAAACATGGCCGTTTTAGCCACATTAATTTTTAGGGTTTAGTTCTCCTTTAAGGTGCATATTACAGACAAAAGCACATGATGGTAATGGTGTGGGAAATCCATACATTCTGCCATAAGAATGTGTATCACTAACAGTGTATTGGACAGCTTTCTCTACATGGAGCAAGCATAAAATAAAACATTTAAGACAGTTTACTGGAAGAGAACTTTGGAGAACAAGAGAACTCTCCCCTGGAACTCTCATGGTTCACCCTATCATGAATATGATCCCAAATACTGTATTACTAGTTTTACTTTTTTGGACTGAAATCTCCATTTTATTTTTACCAACAATGCACTTTCCCATGCATTTTCCATGCAAATTTTAAAACTTTATGTACCAGTATGGACAACATTTTTTTTTTTTAAATAATTTACAATGTGAGATGGATGCAGTTCTGTCACTTTTGTCATGCAGTGTTAATACAGGCGTTTAGCATCCAATGCCCTTGGCACAGGTCACTAGGACCTACTGATGCAACTTGCAATTAAAAATGCAGAGCAGGCTGCATTGGTGCTGCAATCTGTTAGGCATACAGATTGATGCAAATAGCTTTGCAAATGGCATGAATGCACAAACAATTTTGCAGGCATTCAAAATTGTGTTTCTCATATGCAGTAAGTAGTTAATAGGGTCTGCAAAACAACATAGGAACTGAAAAAGTTTTAGCCTGTCTTAAGAAAACTCTTCAGGATATCACAATTTAATTAATCTCTCCTTACTATAACTTCTACAACACATGTATAATCAACAGAGCTTAGGCATGGTAAACAAGTACAAGCAAACTTTATTTTTTCCTTAAAATTCCCAACAATATGTGATTTTCTCACTATGATTTGTGAATAATTTTCTTCTTATACTTGTTCTTAAAATTAAATCACCTCCTGCTGGGCTTATCTTTAAAGCCAAGAGCTCCCCCAGCACAAAATGTAAATGCTAGAAGCAGATTCATTCTAGGCCCCTGTTGTTTGCTTTTAGGCGATACTATGCTAGGTACACTTCATGAATTCACTCATTGCTAGAATGGAATGGAATCCAATATGATTACCCTCTTTTATAGCAATAGTTTCTATTAAAATCATATCTTTTTCACATGGTGAAATGGATATTTAAAAAAAAAAAAAAAAAGTTTGTATTATAAAAGAAAGAGTAAGAAAGTGTTGTGACTCGATATAACAACATCTGCTGTTTGAAAAATGAAATGCGGCAGCAAACATTTTTTTCTCTTTTTTTTCAGCTTTTGCTTTTTTCGAGTCTGCATGCAGGCTTAGTCATAAAAAGGAATTTATTACTTAAAATATGCTTACTGCATTACTTTGCATTACAATTTCTAATGCTTACTTTGTGAAAGACGTAACTGTTTTTCAGCATAGACTATCACTAGCCCATAAAGTAAATCAATGCCCCCTTGATGCAGTTTTTAATGAAAGCAGGTGTGTTTATGTTTTTTAATTTGCATCATGGGAGGGCAAATGGGGGTTCTTAACCTGCATGCATTATGAAATCTCTGAGCAGAGCTGCATGCACTGCTCTCCTCAAACCAGGTGTTTTGTTTTTGAATTCCTGGAGACAACTTTTGGTTGCATAAAAATCAGATGTACTGCCAAACAGAGTCTCCTGTAGGTTGCCAGTCCACATAGGGGCTACCAAATAATCAATCACAGCACTTATTGGCACCCCCAGGACAATTTCGATGACCCCCCCTTGATTATAGAAGGGGATTATAGGATTATAGAAAACACAAGAGTTAATCTATTGGTTTAGCCCATTTTCTATTCTTTTGCAAAATCCATAAGAAGCATTATATTCTGTCCCAATGCAACGCTACTATGGATTTTTGGTTTTCATGTTTCTGACCCTGTTGAGTGGTAATTACCTATGCCATTGGGTCACAGACATAAAGCATTAAAGGGGACCTGTCACCCAGACGTAAAAATCTGTATAATAAAACTTCTGGTTTTCCCAATGTACTGTAATCCATACAGTACAGTATTGCCAAAACTGATCTAATATCCAGTGCTGCCCTAAATCCCTTTCTTGCCCTCCCTGCTACCTGAGTGATGTTTGCACAGTACAGTTGGTAGGAAAGGGGTACCCTAACCCTCAGCTTCGCACTGGATTTCATCACCAGTTAGCAGCGGTAGACTGGGAGGGGTTGGAAAGATCTATGGAAACAATATTTTTCTGTATAGGCAACCAATGCTACCCCCTGAAACTGCAGATATGGAAAATATGACCTTCGGTATAAAAGATAATATATCTCCTACTAACATATAAATGGACTTAGGGGCCGATTCACTAAATTCGAGTGAATTCGAGTGAAGGATTCGAATTAAAAAAACTTCGAATTTCGAAGTGTTTTTTGGGCTACTTCGACCATCGAATGGGCTACTTCGACCTTCGACTACGACTATCGAAGGATTGGAACTAAAAATCGTTCGACTATTCGACCATTCGATAGTCGAAGTACTGTCTCTTTAAAAAAAAATTCGACCCCCTAGTTCGGCAGCTAAAAGCTACCGAACTCAATGTTAGCCTATGGGGAAGGTCCCCATAGGCTTGCCTAAGTTTTTTCATCAAAGGATATTCCTTCGATCGTTGAATTAAAATCCTTCGAATCGTTCGATTCGAAGGATTTAATCGTTCGATCGAATGAATAATCCTTCGATCGTTCGATCGAATTTCCTGTGCTAAATCCTTCGAATTCGATATTCGAATTCAAAGGATTTCAATTCCTAGTCGAATATCGAGGGTTAATTAACCCGCGATATTCGACCATTGGTGAATCGGCCCCTATATCTTTATAAAAGCATTCAGTCTGTAACCATGAGCTGGTCAATGAATTCCTCAGAGACTTCTAATAGCCATATAAACGACAGTAGGAATCTATTGTTATAATTCCTTATATAATATTTTCTATGCAGATCTAGCCTTCCTTCCTGTCTCATTATCTCTTCTACTTAACCTTAACATTGTCCACGTTCAATTATCTAGCTAAGGTTCATGAAAGAAGAAATAGAAAGTAAATCTTGAGGTATAGGACCCTATTCCCAGCTCCTATGCAAAACAAAGAGGCAGCTGCATGTAAATAATGTCTATAATATCACAAGAATGATTAAGTACAGATAGACAGGCAGATAGACATATTTATGTACTTATTGCCTCTGATATTGCAAGAATAATAATTCATTAATGGTCACTGATGTTCCTTATAATCCCATCTGAAGCTCAGTGCCATGTACATAAAGCATTGAAATGCTGCCTAAGGGAACAATTATATTGAGCAATAGTAAAGTTACGGAAGAATAAAATCGGAGAAAAGCAATATTTATTTTTGGCTAGTTACTATAAAACCCATAGGGTCCCACTGTTTCTGTTTAATTTACTCATATTTGCTGCCATCACAAAGGGTAATATATGCACCCTGTTCATGTGCACAATGTAGAAAAAAACAAATAAGAGTGATACATTTACTGGGCAGACTGGATACATTTATTTCTCTCTCTCTCTCTTTAATATATAAGTAACCAAAACAAAAAGCTTCTGTTTTTCCTATGTTACATAGTTACATAGTTACATAGTTAACTATGTAACTATGTAACATAGGAAAAACAGAAGCTTTTTGTTTTGGTTACTTATATATTAAAGAGAGAGAGAGAGAAATAAATGTATCCAGTCTGCCCAGTAAATGCTTTTTTGTGTATATATAAATCTGTTCCTTGTGCATCTATTACATTGACAATGAAATATAAACAGTTGCAGAGTTTCTTCTAGTGTAGTAAGGTATAACAGCCAATAAACTGGTAGGGTTACTTGGCCTTTGAAAGCAAACATCTGATTTTTTGCACAGGAGCAAGCTTTGCACCTTCTCTCATTTATACTGTAAATATTTTAAAAGGTGTTTTGTGAGTGCTATAGTATACAAACACCAATATTATGAATGAATGCAGATTTATATTCTCTTGTGCTTTAATGGATAGAAGAGCATACTGTGCTGGGATGGTTTTATGGTGTATAGTCTATGCAAAAACATAGGAAGTACTTGTTATGAAGAATCCCTTTTATGGCCGTATTTGATTAACTATACCCCATAGGATGTTAGACCAAGCACTTTGGTTGCTTCAGCATACCCCACTCTGGCTTCTAGAAAGTTTGTGGAAGGCAATAAAGAGGCTTTCAGTCAATCATACTAAAAGAGAATGGTTTAGAAAAGCCCCATACTGTAATTAGTAGCAACAGCATAGATGCTAGATGGAAAAGTTGAAAGAAACCAGAAGAACACACACACACACATAATATTTATATTTTCCATTAGACAAAACAAAAGTGAAATATAGAAAGTAAAGTTATAGAGACCATTTATAGTTTCCTATATGTTCTGTATTTCATTATTCTGTTAGTGTGCTGTTTTCTACCAACTATAAGTCATCTATGCATTAATGTTTTTAGCCATATGGCTATCCAATAAAATTATTGCCACTGCCACTGGCACATTACTGAGTAATCTATATGCAAAACATGAAAGGAAGGGTTATGCGGTGTTCCAAGAATATTTAAGATGTATGTTCTCACACTCTGAACTAAATTCACTTAAACTTACAATTATCCATTATGTTCAATTCTTTGAGCATAATTGAACTTTTTGTCTGTTAAAATGCAATTTAAAGAGTCAAAGAACTGTTAAATTGTCTCCTTGAGGTTCTTGAAGAGCGATCATTTGAAAAGTAGAAAAATGGAAATCAGAGAAAGGCTCTTTCTGATTTACAGGTTTGTCCAAAGTTGGCAAAAATGTTCAACCACCTCAATCTAAATTGGGATCTGTGTTCAAAGTAATACAATAAATTGCATTCATGAATCACTGCTACTAAATCTCTCTCCCAACTTTTCTACACTTCGGGTAGAGTTAGATGGTGCTCCTGCTTCTCTGAAGGACAGAAACTGGCACAGCACAATTGAATAGGGGCACCAGGCCTTGATTTAAGGTTCACTTGAGGGAGCATTATTGCATGATATTTTTTATCAGCATTATTACTGGTTAATTCTCTTGCACTTGTAATTAAGTTTTATGGGATCTATGTTAGAAAACTAAGATATGCAACTTCATGTATGAGTAATGTCAATATCCCTTAATATTGTTATTGTTCCACATTCAGTTTACAATAAAAAATAGTTGACCATGAATATTATGGGGCAGATTTACTAAGGGTTGAAGTGAATTCGAGGGAATTTTCGAAGTAAATAAATTCTAAATTAGAAGTAATTTTTTGGATACTTCGACCATCGAATAGGATACTATGACTTCGAATTTACTTTCGACTTCGATTCGAAGTAAAAATCGTTTGAATATTCGACCATTCGATAAACAAAGTACTGCCTCTTTAAATAAACTTCGACTTCAATACTTCGCCAAAGGAAACCTGGCAAAGTGCTATGTTAGCCTATGGGGACCTTCTACAACATATTTCTAAGTCTTTACACATCGAATAAAAATCGTTCGATCGGTCGCTAAAATCGTTCGATCAAATGATTTTTATTTGACCGCAGGATTGCCAAATTTGTTGAAAAATCTTCTAATTCGATATTCAAATTTGAACTTTTCTTAATTCGAATATCGAATTGCGAAGTTTTATGTACTTCGAAATTCGACCCTTGATAAATCTGCCCCATTTGTTAAAATTAATTTTGAATCACAATTTTTCCTGCTTATCTGTAGCTAGCTGTACATGCCCAGATTTTGTCAAAAAGTTTAGATAATTGCAACCATGCTGCCTGACCATCTGAGAATGTATGGACATTCTGGACCAATAATCCTATTACCCCTGTAGATAGATCATTACTGGTCTTGTTAGTCAGCCAAAAGGAAGAGAAAATGTTTGTATGGTTGGCCTGAATGCTATATAGAATGGGCCATGTGAAATTATTCAACGGCCCACATGCTGATCGTTCAGATGCTGTGCTTGGTTGACATATACTTTTGAAATCCCCACCCCCATTCATCTTTCATTCTTTAGAAGAAATCTCTGGTTGCTAGAGTAAATTTGGCCATACACAAATAGATATTGACCTATACCACATGGACGGTTGTTCATTGTATAGAATTATAAATCGTTAAAAGGGAAATATTGCAAACATAAAAGTTTAATATAAGCTTCATCATACTGAAATAAGAAACTTTCTAAATACAATCAATTAAATACTCTACAACATTTCTGAAATAATCATGTTTATCTTCACTCCCCCTCTCTCAGCATTTGTTTCTCTTTATTCTCTCTTCGTGCAGCAGTTGGGTGTCAGATATTTATTGACAGTTAGATCCAATATATCTTATAGGGGGGCTTCCTTTTCTAGCAGATGTATTAGAACTCAATCAAATAACTGGTTGCAGTACAAACAAGATCTAACAAAATGACTGCCTTTTGCACAAATCCTGCATGTAGAAAGATAGGATTTCTGGTGATTTTAATAGAATGAGTTCTAAAACATCTTCTAGGCAAAGGACCCCTATTAGATATATTAGATAAAACTGTCAGTGAATATCTGACACCCAACTGCTGCATGAAGACAGAATGAAGAGAAACAGATGCTGAGAGAGGCATAGTGAAGATAAACTTGATTATTTCAGAAACAGTACATCATTTTTTATTGATTGTATTAGTAGCTTATTGTTTCAGTATGCTGAAGTTTATATTAAATTTTCACGATAGTTCCCCTTTAGCATGTAAACTGTTATCTTACAAAAATATTTATATGGAGAAAAGATCTGTCATCAGCAGTGTCGGACTGGGTTGCCAGGGGCCCACCAGAAAACCTTTGATTATAGGCCGACTTTCCAAACTATTATTCCTACTCTCCTCACTCAACCTCTTTATTCTCCTACCTAGTCTGTTATATCTACACACTATACTCACCCTGACACCTGGGCCCACCAGCAGTTTTCCTGGTATCTCTGTGAGCCAGTCCGTCACCAGACATGCCATGCATGCAAACCCAGAAGTTGTATTTTCATTCAGAAAGTCATCATCTGTAAATATTGTTCTATTTTTCTTTAAGAATTGGCCATATGTGTACAGATATTGTTCTACAAAGGAAGGGTTGTGACTGACATTTTGAAACCAGTTTTATCAACTGATATCCAAATCATGACAATATCCTTTCAGAATGTTTGCTCAATACACATGTTCAGTTAATGTACAAAGCCTCATATTTTTAGATATATGGCCAGAGTAAGACCTGAAGGACAAGAAGTATAGGCTCTCTGGTCTGATATCTTCACTACAGCCACAACATTATAGTAAAATATAACAAAAAATAACGTTGCATTTATGCTTTAGTTTATGTTTCATAGTTATAAAAAAATGATTTACTTTAATTTTGAGAAAATGTATTTATTTTCCTTTTGTGTTAGCAGAGAGAGATGCATGATCAAATCCGCAGTTTTATAACCGAATTTACTGTGGTAAATAGTGTAGAAAAATCATTACTATCCCAAATTTCTACTTCCGTGCTAAGCCATTCCAAGTGTCTCCAATAACTGATTTCACATGCAATACACATAAAAATCTCATTAACATTAACGTTTTGATGATTTTTAGTTAGAATTGTTCGATTCGAAGTCGAAGGTCGAAAAAGCCCATTTGATGGTCGAAGTAGCCGAAAAAAACATTCGAAATTCGAAGTTTTTTTTCCTCTATTCCTTCACTCGAGCAAAGTAAATGGGACCCACATGTAAACTTGATATTTTTACATACATTTACAGTATAACAAAATGTACACCTCAGGACACATCTTGCATTTACTGCATAAGAGGGCGAGTACATTGGAATATTATTTTGATGAACATGCAGCATTTTTTGGTGTGCATTGGCAATAAAAATGGCATTAAGACATAAAGCCTTTGCCTTTGGTGCTTTAAAACATCCTTGTATTTAGGTTCACAGATAGAAACAGATTGTTGACTAAATATATTCAGAATATGAGTTCTTAAAGCAAAGTGATATACTGTACAGTGTTTTCCCAATTCCAAAAAGGGCCTTGAGCAATCAGAGTCTCTGACAATCAATTACCCAGAATGATATTTATTTGATTTTTTTTTCTACTCTACTGCTCAATTTGTATTTCATTGTACTGGTGTTTATGATTTTTTTCAAGATGCCCTTTTTTATAAACATAATTCCATTAGGGATGCGCCAAATCCACTATTTTAGGATTCAGCCAAACCCCAAATCCTTTGTGAAAAATTTGTCTGAATACCAAACCGAATCCGAACCTTAATTTGCCAATTAGGAAAAACAAGGGGGTTAAAGAACCACATGTGCAGCGCATAGTTAAAAAATGTTTGACTTCTTTGTTTCTGTGATGAAAAGTTGTGTGATTTTTTGGTATCAGATTCTGTCAGCCTAATTCTGGTGAAAAAGGTGATTACTGCATTGAATCCTGAACCGCATCCTGGATTCAGTGCATCCCTAGTTGCCATATTAAAGGGAACCTGTCACCCTAAGAAATAATCCCAAATTACTTTCTATTGTGTTTTTCAAGCAAAGTAAACTTAATTTACACCATACACATTATTTAAGTCTTCTATCCTTTAGTCTTTTCAGTTACACAATTACAGCAAGCAGGCAGGTGCTATTTTGTAGCCACTTTGCATCATGCCAAATTCTTGTTTTATGTTCCAAAACGGGGGGGGGGGGGGTTGGGGGGATCATGCCCATGCATGTCTACACAATTAGATGGTGAGGAGGGGGTATGTGTAATAAGGGTAATGCAGTGACATCTAAGAAGTGCTGAATTGAAAGTGAAAGTAATTGTCTGCCCCACCTGTATGCAGTATACAGGACGGGGCAGGCAATATATGATTTACATCTAAGATTTGTAAATAGCTTTATAATGGGTATGGGTGTGTAATAAAAAATGGGTTTCATGTTTAATTTGAAATGGACTTCTATTACACAGCTTTTTATGTCTGGGTGACCCCCTTTAAGCTATGTATTTTAGTTTGGTGGAGCAAGCTTTAGTGCATATCTGGCACTCATTATGCCTGTCCAGTGGCTGCTCAGACTCTGCCTTCTATTAAATTGACCTTGGCTTTTTTATTGTATGCATTGTTATCAGTTCTCCAACTGAAATAAAGATTTTGTTTCAATCCCCCTAATATTTTTTATTCTAAAAATGTTTACTTATCTGGGCAACTGGCATGTGACATTGTGACCTGTAGCAACCCTCATCAATGTAACATTAATTCTTATCAGTAAATGTTTTTTTTTTTTTTAAAAATATTACTAATATTTGGGTTGCAAAAAAGGTTCACAGGAGACCAAAGCAGAAACAAGACTTTCACAGGATTCACATTCCACAGAATTTCTCATGGAGGTCCATATTCTGTTGGTGATACAGATACTTGAAATGGAATAACAGCTAGAAGAATGCATGCTGGACATTCAGAATCTGGGGCAACATCACATTTATTATTCTAATAATGTCATTATATTGGTGAAAGACAGTGGGGACTAGAAGAGTGAACCAAATAGTACCAATTTTTGTTGCCATTGTTTCATTTTTAGATCATGTTAAAATCATAAATATCTTGTAAATAATTTGGTGCTTAGCGATGTCATACTAATATTTTATAATAGAGGGTACATTATTTTCTATATAGGCTCATACTACAGAAGATCGATTCTTGAATTTACAATATAGGAAGTGTTGGAGGGTGGTACTGCTACAGCCCAGTATACAGGTTGTTTAAGAGATCTGTCCCATGGTCACTTAACCCTGAAGGAAGAGCTGATTTTGAAGAAAATGTGGTTTCAGAAAAAGGGAAATTCAAAATCACTGGGCATTTAGAGGCATTGCTCAATTCTATTAAGCCTCAGACATGTCTTTGGACAAAAGCAATACTTTGGGGTGGCAATGAAGTAAAGGATTACCCTATTTTTTTGACGTATAGAAAGAACACAAAGCTAAATCAGTGGCACAAACTGACAAGGAATTTCACCAAAATGTATTTAAGTCAATGGGAAGACAAAAAAAACCTGCATTTACGGTGTTATAGCTCTGCATATCATATACTGTACCTTGTCCTACCTTGTTAGAGAAGCCCCTTGTCACTATGCTACAATTATTATTCATAGAAATGCTTACATGTTGCAATGTTCTTACACACATGCCCCTTAGATAGACAAGGGAGGGCTCTAGTGGCATAACTAGATATCATTGGGCCCCTGAGCAAATTATTTTTCAGGCCCCCAAAATGTCTAGAGGTTTTACTGTTTTACCAATATTTATTGAAATGTTATATGAAGTAGGGCCTCGCAGGACCCCTTTACTTCCTGGGCCCCCCTGATGCCACAGGGTCTGCTTCCTCTGTAGTTACGCCCATTCCTACCTAAAGCATTTGAATAAGTAATGTTTAATGAGCTGCGTGTAATTCTTTTGATGCTATTGGTGGATTTTTTACATATTTATGTAATGACATATAATAACTTCATAAATCTTTCTTGGTAACTGGTAAATTCATTGTTTTTTTTTCTTTCATAATATCTACTCAATTTACCACTAGTAAACGGCACAACTGTCCCTCAAATCAAAGTGGATAGTGTGCAATACAATTCACAGATATTTATGTATGTTGTCATACCTCAGTAGTATGTAAGATATATGATGCCGTTTTCAGACGATTGGGAGAAGCAATTTTCCTTGCGCTCTCTAGTCCTGTTCTGTCTTCAACAGTCTATTATAGCCCACTGACCAAGAACTGAGGACTATAAAATGAAATTACTTTTCCCAGCCCACATGAAAACAGCACATGAAATATTATATACTTCAATTTCTACCAAGGTTCAGAGAAACACACATTTATAACTATGAATGTTACTACATACTCTTTAATTTAGAGAAAGTTGTATTTTTAGTTGATCCGTAATATATCGCCAAACAAATTATACTTTTTTTTAAATCTTATCTTCTGCTCAGAAAGGTTTGTTGGGTGACATTATAAAAATCAAAGACAACCTCGCAATGGAGATGCAACACTGTGTTCATAGATTGACAGCATAACTGGCAACATTTGCAGAGTTTTGCAGTAAGCGAAGCTGTGTTCTGTATACCACCGTATACTAGAGGTATTTTAATTTCCTTTGTTTTGATTTCTTCTTCCAATAAAAGTTAGATTTTTTCTTTAGGCAGTAGAAATGGACTCTTGCTTATTAACTGAAAATGTTATTTCAGGAATCCAACGGCAAATCAAGAGAAATGACTGTATGTAATGAAACTCATATTGAGTATAAAACAAGAGGGATTTTGAGTAGAGGAATGCAGAACACCCCAGCTACAGTTGTCTCAGTTATGTGTATAATATGTAAATAGGGTATCAATCATAAAATGATATAAAATGCCTCTCATAACCCATATAAAAACAGTTTTGATCCAGTAAATAACCAAAACCACAACAATGTTAACTGCTTCATCAGAGAAGAGGAGTGTAACTTGAGCATTTTAAGAATTATTCCTTTTCCCTGAGCTCTTTGTGCTCCACCTGAATGCCAGGTAGGAGTTATGAGGGCACAGAGGCAAAAGTACGCCTCATTTCTGGAATACATTGGGAAACCAGAACACTATTAATAAGAATTAGTACTTGGTAGACCTTGTCATTGTACACTCCAGAGGTTTAAGGCAAAACAAGGGCAGTTCTGAAGCTCCAGTAGAAGCAGCGGGGTTGGGGTGGTTAGCACTTTTCAGGCTATTACCTTGTGTAGGGACCACAGTGGAAAGAGATCCAGATTCACTCTCTCTGCTTCTGGATGAATTTACTGTGAGTTCCCCCGTGTCTGGAAGGGTTCAACCTGTGGATGAGACTTTACACTCTTTTTATGTGTTCTACCTTATTAGATGTGAGTATGTTTCTTTTACTATTTGTGCTATTGAAATATTATATGATCAGCTGAAAGAGGACTTTAAAGTCAAAGTAAACTTTATTGTCATCTCAGCAGTATATAAATACACAGTGAGACGTGGCTCCAGCTAGTACAGATATCAGAGTGTCTCTGAGGTAGTCCTGGTGTGTAAAGAAAAGTTCAGTTAACGGTTCAGGTGTGTCTGGAATGTAGTGGGAGGGCAGCCAGTGAGTTGAGGAGTCCAATCTCTTGCGGCAAAAAGCTTTTGCGCAGCCTGGTTGATCAGCCTTTAATACTGCGAAATTGTTTGCCGGATGAGAGCAGCATGAACAGTCCTTGTGAGGGGTGTGTGGATTCCAGTGCAAAAAAAAAATTTCATTTGTGGTGAGCAGTGGCGAGTCACTTCAGCAGAGTTTGTGCACCAAAGTTTGTTAGACGCACACAACGCCACCGCGGCTCAATGCAGCGTTTCTGTCAGCTCGTAGCAGACTAGCTCGGCTAGCTGGATAGCCGAATCAGCGATGACTGCATTTAGCCATGTTTCCATGAAAATAAAGATGCAACGGTCTTCCATTTCTCACTGGCATGAATGCTGGAACCACAGATGATCCATCTTGTTGTCCAAAGAGCGAACGTTGGAGAGCAGGATTGATGGACGCACCGGTCGGAACCGGGTTAGCCTTTAGCCTGGTGCTAACACCTGCATGTTTGCCTCGCTTTTGTTTATGAGTGCAGCACTTGCGTCTCGGCCAGCCTCGTCTCGCTGTCCCAGTCTTTGTTCTGAGCTCCGGTGCTGTTAGCAGGCCCAGACTCCGTAGTGTCTCCATCGAAAGATTAATGGATAACATGACATTATTAACCTAAGTCTGAATGGTCAGTAAAATTCCTATTCATGTTTAAAGGAGAAATAAACCTAGCCCCCCTCCATCACTGTCGTTCCAGTGCCCCCTCCAAGGTTCTTCTCCACAAAATGTATTCTTCTGTCAGTTGCTGATATGGATCTTGGGGAGTATGCACAGTAAAAGCTTATTTAGGACATACAGTAGATTTAATTGAGTATGCTCCTCCAAGATACATATTGCCACTGTAACAGAAGAGGAACAGAGTCAGACATAAGATGGTGCCTTTGAACTCCACTGCTCAACTCCAGATATATAGCAGGACAGGAGACAGGCAGACTTTTAAAAGGAATAGAGGCTGCATTCAGTGAGCTTTGAGGAGGGAAATTGAGTGGGCAGTGGAGGGGGCTAGGGTTTAGTTCTCCATTAAGAGGCATCCAACTGACTATATTTTGCTGAGAGATATAGTTCTACAACACCTTTCCTTCACTATTCTGTCAAAGGCCTAAGTGAGTTGCTTGTTATGCCAGTTTTGCTGAGGAATTGTCCTTCGCCATGTGGCATGTAAGAGTTAAAAGGCAGTGTGCTACAACAGAGTTACAGGATACCATTCAAAATAATGTTACATACCTTTCTAACTACTGTATATGTGTGACAAACTGATGGTTAAATTACAGATATGTGAAATATGTCATTTTAATAAGATGGTCCCTTAGCTTAGTGGTGTCTATGGGGCTGATTTATCAATATTCCAATTTTTACCACAATTTGAGGTTTTTCAAGATAAAACTCAGGAATCTGAGTTTTTGAAACTCAAATTTTAGAGATTTATTAGGTGAAACCAAGTACAACTCCTCTTTTAATATTTACCACCATGTTTTCTTTTTTCAATTTTATTCAGCAGAAAATGTTTTAAATGAAAATAACAAGAGACAGACTTGTTGTGCCAGCTGATTCATTGAGATTCTTTTTTGTCGGCGTTTGTGATAAATGATGGCATAAAGGAGTGAAATTATTTAAATGGTACATCATTACTAACAGGTGTACAAACAATGTAACAATGATCCTACATTACTTGTTTGTTCTCTCATCATTTAAAATCTCTCTCTGACAGGGACAAACTGAGCCAAAATTTGATCTGTATTAAATATTTTAGAAAGTTATGTGAATGTATTTTGCCATATTATTTTAATGCTCAGTTTGATAATATTCAATAATTTTTTTAATATGCATAGATGAATAGTAAGTGGAATGTCATAATGAATGATAGTACAACAGGGTTGGCTGTAGACATACAGTTAGTAAAATGTCAGTACATAAAAACTATAAACACTTAGGCACTGATTCATCAAATCACCTTCAAGTCCATATCTTCAAGTCATCAATGGTCGAAGTGAAAATTCAATTAAAAAAATTTGAATTTCGTCTTTGACTATTCGCATATAAAACCTGCTGAATTCCTGTTTTAGCCTATGGGGGACCTCTTAGAACCTATTTGGAGTCAATTGGTGGACTTTGAAAAATCAAAGTTTTTTTGGGAAAAACTTCAAATGCGAAAACGGATCTATTCAATCAAAAATAGACCTATTTGGCCAAAATAAAAACTTCAATTTAATTTAATTTTTTTGAATTTGAATTTCGAAGTTTTTCAACAAAATTGAGGGCAAGCCAGTGGAGTAAATACCATACAGGACACCCTAATGTCGCAGGTGAAAAAGGGGTCCTGGACTGCGGCATCTTCTGTATGATTGTTTTCCTTTCCTATTGCCTACTGAAGTTGAAACTTCTGCCACTTACTAATTTTTATCAGGGGTGATTAAATAAATGAGTAGGAGGGAGGGCGGCCTGGAGTTTGTCCGTTATAATGTGCACAGGGTCCACTAAAGATGTATTTCAGGGGGGCCTGACACGGTATGTCATTGGAGTAAGCACTTGTTCATAACTGCGCTTCTTATTTACTGTTTACTGCTTATTTTTTTCTCCAGTGTTCTTCATCTTATATTCTGTGAATATTATTTACTTTATATTGATTCTGCATAGCCTTACAATCCTTACAAATTAAAAGAATTGTACTGTATGGCAACTACAAGAGGTCCTCTGCACTCAACCCATTATCAATATATTTAAGACAGAGACATTTTGTGCATACTGCTACTAAAAAATGCCTTACCCTTTAAACAACACAGGGATTGTTTGTCCATATATTGCAATATATTTAAGCTGGCCAACTACGTCAAAGTCATCCCATATCTGGCCAGTCCTACGCTTAATTTTCAATCGTGATTCATTAAGAATTCAATTGCTTAATTATACATTTTACAAAGGGACTAAGTTTTACTTGCAACTTACTTGCTGCTTTCAAAGTAAACCTCCATACTTGGCTGCCCTTTTATTAAACACCAGTGGGATCACCTGACTATAGCTGGGAAGGGTGGGAGCTACAACATGGAGCTGGTCACTGCTCCTGTATAACTATAACAAACAAGGGAAAGTTGTGCTCACCACTATTTTTTAAAAACCATTAGGCGGGGGTGCAATGAGGGTGTGACCACAAAATACATATAGTCAACTACAAGAGGTCCTCTGCACTCAATTGTTAATCAAGGATTGGGTTCAAGTGAAACAAGGTTGAATTTGTGAGTGAGTTGGTTGTACTTTTTCTTTAAAAATTTCAAATAATTTGATCAAAACATGTAAGCTCTTGTGCCACGTCAAGTCCCCTAAAGTAGCCTATTATTGTAGTGTGTCAATGCTGATTAAAAAAAAAATTACAAAAAAAGTTTGATCCAAAAGAAGGA
Organism: Xenopus petersii; assembly: GCA_038501925.1. Taxonomy (NCBI): domain Eukaryota; kingdom Metazoa; phylum Chordata; class Amphibia; order Anura; family Pipidae; genus Xenopus; species Xenopus petersii. The sequence continues at coordinate 25,149,432 of CM076677.1, forward strand.
TTTTTTCAAGAATTGATGCCTGCTCCCAGCAATACAGAATTAGACTAATTAAGACAGGCAACTCCATAATTTCATATAGTGGAATTCTTTAACCTGCACAGCTTGCAATTATAAATAAACATTGATGTTGATACTTAAGGAGGATGTGGAGGCAATACATCAAGTAAAATATTATATGGAATCCACGTTTAGATCTCAGCATAGTGCCCCAAGATAGTAACATAGCAGATGAGGATGAAAGGGTCTTTTGGAGGATGATCTACCTGTGGTTCATACTTCTTTAAGAAAGCGCTCAAGGTATTATCCTATCGAATCTAAAAGCCAACAAATTGATTTATTTCAAAGATTAGTTCAGTTTGACATAGAGGCTTTGGCTAAAAAAACAAGGTAAAAAAACAAGGAAAAAAAATTATAAGCAACAATCTTAGCTTGGGAGAGCATAGAGCATTAAGGACTTTGTGTAGGAATAAAGATGCAGTGGTAAAGAATGCAGATAAGGCCGGGCAGTTGTGATACTAGATCCTAATACAATTTTTATGTGCTCGACAATTCTTCTCGCTCCAAATCTTCTCACTCCAAATGTAATGGGGGCGTGTTTTCTTATGGCGACTTATTTGTCCTAATGCATTAAAGTCAACGGGCATTTTTTCTTATGATCTCTTTTTTGTCCTAATGCATTAAAGTCAATAGTCATTTTTTATTATTGCGACTTTTTTTTTGTCCTAATGCATTAAAGTCAATGGGTGTTTTTTTTTATGGTGACTTTTTTTGTCCTAATGCATTAGGCTAGTGACAAACGGGATTAGTCACCCAATGGCAAATTTCGGCTGGTGACTAATCTCCACATACGGCCTTCCTACTGGCTAAAATACTAATTGCCCGCAGGATCGCTTTTCCAAAGTCGTCCGAAGTTCCACCTGCAGATGAGGAGATTTGTCGTGGGGCGACTAATCTCCCGGTTTGCCACTAGCCACTAATTGTGATACTATTTAGCTACTCATGGATTAACTGTTGCACTTTAACTTTTGCAGAAACAAATGTTATGTTATATACTTTGTATTATGTTGGCATTCATTTTGTACATGTTGGAATAACTTTTGAATTATGTTAGCATGTATCATTTTGGTTTTTTTTCTACTATGAGGGGTTTGAGATCTCTATGTATTTTTAAATGATCTCGGTGTTGTCTGCTATATAGGGTTAATGTTTTTAGTGGGTGGGATTTTGCAATGAGTTATTGCAAAATGAGTATGAGTATTGCCCTCAAGATTGTTGGCTGACTTTCACCCAGCAGACTGCAGTTTTATTACATCAACCATAACAATTGTACTTAAAATTGTCTTCTATAAAAAAAACATATTATTTAAAACAGAGTATGTGACATTCCCCAAATGAATAAGAAGCAGAAGGTTAGCAAGCAGGCCAGGTGACTTTGTTTGCATGTATAAATGAATGAGTGTGTGAGGATGCACATAGACAACTGGGGCAAAAGGTATAAAGAAGAGTGGCCAATGGAGGGGGAAGGGCTGAGACCAGTGTCGGACTGGGATGCCAGGGGCCCACCAGAAAACCTTAGATCATGGGCCCACTAGAAAACCTTAGGCCATGGGCCCACTTTCCAAATTATTATTCTTCCTCTCCTCGCTCAACCTCTTTAGTCTCCTAGTCTTTTATATCTATTTACTATATTCTTCTATTATTTTGCATTTTCCCCCATAAAGAAATAGGGAATGACCATGATATATGCCAAATGGTTAGAAGCAAGAGGGCCCACTGACATCTGGGCCCACCGGGAGTTTTCCTGGTATCCCGGTGGGACAGTCCAACACTGGCTGAGAGTTGAGACCAGAAGCAGATGACAGCAGAAGTATGCCCCCCCCCCCAATCATTGTGCCCTAAGCACTTTTCTCTTCTGCCTCTAGTTCCAGCCCTCTTCAGAAGAAATGACCATAAACAATTTTATTTACTCTGACCCGATAAAGCGCCCACTGTTATTATATACTACTGTGTTATTGAGAGCATCACAGCTTGTAAAAAAAAAGCTTTATAATAGTCCTTTCTGGGTATATTACTTAACATTTTTCCCCCATGATATAATTTTACTATCATGACTATTTGTAGGTTGCCTTTTACCTCTCTTTTCCCACTTGGGCACAGAAAAAATATGTCCCTGCTATATGGTTACCATCAGAAACACCATTACTACTTTTTTCCCTCACTGACTGTTAGTGGTCCATTTTAGCTTATGTGATGGCAATAAAAGCTTTATCTAATGATGTATTATAAGCATACTTTCTTTAATGGCCTTGAATCCAAGAATCAAAGTGCTCAGAAGCAGTGATCATGAGATGTCTGGTGCCATGAATTTTTAATGTTCACTTTGTGATTATTTTCAAAAGGCTATTGCTTTTAATGAAAGGCAAGCTAATTGCCATAGTAAAATAACCCATGAAAGAATGTTGTATCATTCACACAAACTCACATTCTGTATTTTAAGCTTCTTATGATGAGGGTATCTCAAGCCTAATGTCAGATGCCTCAAGTTTACCTGTATAAAGTTTCATTTCATTCACATGCTACTGCAGATGTTTCTCTTCCAGCTTCCATTGCATTTAATTTTTTCTCAGGATTTAGGCAATAGCACTAAAGAGCCTCACAAATGCAATAAACCATATACAGTGAAACATCAATTTTACATATCCTTATTTTACGTTTCCTGCATTTTATACTGTGGTCACGTCACACCAATATATAATGCATTTCAATGTGTGCTCCTGAATTTACATAATATTTTCCCAGATTTTACACCAAAATTGTCCTGATGTTCCCAAAAATGTCTGTTTCTCCTCTGTGAATGTTATTATTAGTGAAATTAAGAAGTTTCAAATACTAACTAGCGATAGGCTAATTTATTTGCCAGTCGCAAATTCACGGCAAATTCCCGCGATTTGCCGCCGGCGAATAAATTAGCGAAACCACTGTGAAAATTCGCCAGCGTAAAAAAAATGAATGCCGGCATCAAAAATGGAGGCCTGCGTAAAAAAACGAGATGCTGGCGCCTTTTGCGAATTTTTCACTGTTTCGCGAAATTCGCGGGAAATTCACAAATTTTCCCGCGAAGTGAAGTGCCCCAAATTCGCCCATCACTAATACTAACCAAATGCATTCCAATTAGTCCTACACTTTATACAACCATGCTCATATTACTTATTGCTTTAGGTTTTGCATGTGACAGCCAGAGAGGTCCTGCACATGCCCCCAATAGTGTAACATTAATGCTGCAATTCTTAACCCTTGTCATTAACACAGCACATATTGTATAGTATTTCAAAGTAGAGAAGACTCCTGTACTTATATTCACTGAGGACTTGAAAAATATGTTACTTTAAAACATTTCCCTGATTTTACATTTTCCTGGATATAACACTATGGGGCTGATTTACTAAAATTTGGATTTCTATTCTTTTCAGGATTTGTATTTTTTCCATTTGTACTTTTACAGTATATACGGATCTTTTGATAACTTTCATGGCATTTGTAGTTTTAGAGGGATAGTGTTTAATCGTAGTTTCAAAAGCCTCTAAAACCACTAAAATCTGACCTTCAATAATATGTTCTACTGAAAACCCATATCTTTGATCAATTTCAGCAATTTATACAATGAATTTAAATGGTTGGTTCTTATGGGTAATGGTGTTATCTGTTATGTTGTGAATCTGTTCTTTCAAGGTTAAGACAAGTCCTGGGAGCTTCTTAATGACCAGTGGTGTCAAGTCTTCCTTAGTCTTTAAAAGAGAAGGGGGCATAAAGTTCTGTCTCTTTGGCAATTGCTGGAGGTGATGTATGGTTCTAAAAACCCTGAGGTACAGTAGAAGACCTTATCAAGAGAAGACGATAGGACTATCTAAAGTCAAGCTACAGTATTTACTGTAATAGTTACTCTAGAAGTGAGAGTAGTTAACAGAGGATCCACAAACAGCAACAAGCAGATCAGAAGATTTAATACCCAACAGGAGCACCACTCTGAGGGCCTTGTACCCTGGGGACTGGACATTGGCCATTGAGGTATACCACTGGCTATAACCAATGTCCTGTCTGTGCCTGTATTGTGAAGTTTCAGCAAATCAATAAAACTCTGGCACCCAAGTTATTGAAACATTTGTGAAGTGTATGAGAAGCCGGATTTTCCTTCTTCGCTCTACATTGAGGGCTCACCAGAGAGAAAGAGTCCTGTGTAACACATGCTCTACTTGTCATGCCAGTATGGGGTAGGAAAAAGCAGCATCTTAATAAGTCATTACTGACTAGTTCCTAAATTGAATTACAAAATTCTGATGCATTCCAATTATAGAATTATATAGAAGGTGTGATACTACCTATATCATTATTTTTATATGAATAAAAAAAGACCTCCATATCTATCACAATCCTTGTTAGTGTATAATTTGGTGTTTCTGATGGTAACCATATAGCAGGGACATATTTTTTCTGTGCCCAAGTGGGAAAAGAGAGGTAAAAGGCAACCTACAAATAGTCATGATGGTGAACCGTGTAGTCCTTTCTTTCTCTGCATACTGATTATCACACGAAGAGCTCATTAATGTCCACCTTATTTACTGCCACAGCTGAAAGGCCGTACATTGCTTCAGATATTTCAATTAGAAGCCCAATTCTGTTGCTTCTGGCTGCGCCTTTATGAATCGGTGATTATTTGCCAATTAATTTTAACTTCCTCACATTTTCATGCTGGGCCCTTTGTGAACTAAGAGAAACCTGCTCAAACGAAAGTGCATCTTTTTATATGGAAGTGTATAAAGAGGTAAAATTGTATTATATATTTATGTTGTCTTTGAAAAAGCTGCGAAAGATAAGAGGCTGTCATATGTGCTGGCCTGCTGTGTGCCTGGAGACATATAAATGAGTCTATACAGTGGTGGATTAAATATGATTATATATATAATATGGGATTGCTAATAAACATGTACTTATGCAATGCCAGTCCTTAAAGTATACAACATATCATATCATAAAACAAATTAAATTGCCAGATAACCCTGTTCAACCAATTCGTTTTAAATACTGTAAAAATATCAGCAGTTATTGGTGATTTGGTAGCACCAATGTGAACTGGCAGCCTACATGAGGCTTTATTTGGCAGTATAATGTCCCTGTTTTTCATGCAATTAAACCCTTCTTCCAAGCCTAGAATTAAAAAAAGCACCTAGTTTGACGCCACTCGGAGCAACATGCAAGGAGTTAGTGAGCAACATGCAAAACTGCTTGGGGATCACTCTCTAACTTATTATATCTAGTGGGCTGATTTTTTTTCTCATATGGTATCTTCGATAGCCAGATTTAGTGAAAATGATGTCATACAGTGAAGTTTATAGAGTCTTTGAACAGATTGGGGGCCAAAGTAGTCCTTTGGAGGGCCCTATCTGGTCTGCAGTTCTCTGGTTGGACAGCCCCACCTTAAAGACTAATGCTCACTCACTGGGTTTTAAAGTCCAACCAGGACAGTATGCTGTTTAGCAGGAGGTCACAAATGATCCTTGTGCCCACTTGATCTCAGACAAACATAAACGTATATAGTGTAAATGCTTCCACATAATATATTTCACGCCTGAAACAGTGTACCTAATGAGCCACAGGGGCACAGGATCTAGTTGTCCAGGATCTAGTCTAGTACTGTATATTACAAATAAATTAAGAATGCTGTACCACTCTCAAATTATACATTTACTTTCCTCACCCCCCCCTCAGCAAATCTGTCTCTCTATATGCAGGTTTTGTATGGGAGACAGATTCATTGATAGTTATATGTCATTGTGTGTACTCCTTTTGATGTTTTAGAGCTGATCATATTTAGAAAGTGTATTTCGATGCGATAAAGCTTGTATTATATAGTTTTCCTTTGGCAATACAACATAAGCTGTATAATTTTTAAAATATTTACATTTTCTAAAAAATATCTAAAGCTGGCCATAGATGTTGAGATTTTTAAAAGATCAGATCCTGATCGTGAGACCACGATCTTCTCAGAATGATCGTACGATCGTACGAATTTACCATCAACTAAAAAGACCAATTTGCCAGGAAAACAAAGGGGAGCTGCCTGCTTGGCCCTGCAAATATAAATAGATTGCACTGGGACCGACAAAGATTTTTTGACCTGGCCGATCAATTTCCCGACAGATGTCGGACGAAAAATCGTAAGATGTACGATCGTTCGAATACCACTAACCGCACGATAATTTCGAAGGATTGGTCGGACTTCCCTAAAATCGGTCGTTCGGCAAGAAGAATCGTCGCGTCTATGGGGACCATTATGCAATAAGAAAGACACTAAGGCAAGACAATAAGGGACATAATTACCAATTTATATCACTTTTAGGTAGCGGTTGAACTATTATTCCCAATCACGTTTACACCATATAGTCAAATGAAAGATACATGTTCAGAATTATTTCACCTTGTTTTATCCACAGATAGCGAACTGGCTAAATATTTAAATATTAAAAGGGAAACTATGGTGAATAGTTAATTTAACCTGATTTTCTCATCCTAAGACTAGGACTCAACTACATCACCTTGCCAATACACCTAAATACTGCGGCTTCTAATTTAAAGCTGGACACAGATTTACCTCTCCTACTTGAACTACATTTATTTCTTCCACCATTATATCTGGCTGCCCCTTTTGGCAGTTCTACCATGCCCCTTGCTGCTCCAAACTCAGTCAGGAGTGCCCGATGGCGGCACCCATAGCCGCCACATGAACAGCGACGCCAGCGCAGTAACTCCGGTGCACAGACGTGTGACGTCACGCAACATTTGTATGTTTTTTCTGCAATTCCAATTTTTTGTTACAAAAATCATGAATGTGAAACTACAAATAACTCTAATTTAAAACCTGGCCATCTTAAAGTTTGTAGACATCAATTGGAGCTATGTATTTATTCAATTCAAGTTTTTTCAGAATTAAAAATAAACATTGAACTTGTAAACCCTCTAGAAATGATAAATAAGTCGTGAATTAGAGGTACTCCAGTTTTTTTCCACAATTGTGTTCATTCAAGTTTTTTAAATTCATATTTCTAATATATTTTTAAATTGTAAGAAAATTTAAAACTACACAGATTTGAATTTCGATAAAAAGACCTCTCGTGTCTACTAAAAAATATTTAAACATTAATTGAACCCAATAGGATTGTTTTACCTGCAAAAGGATGAATTACTTGTACAGTATATGATTGTTGGAATAAAGTATACATATACTGTTTTATTATTACAGAATACATTTTTAAACATTTGAATTATTTCATTAAAACTGAGCCTATCGGAGATGGCCTTGCTGTAATTTGGATCCTTCTGGATAATGGGTGTCATGCACAGTCTCCATAAAACCAGAACAAGTGTCAATATTTTGGTCACGGTTCACATTTCTGCCTATACCAACCGCCTTTCGCTTTCAGAGGAGACCTCCACTACTCAGAGACCGCCAGACCTTAAAGTAAGAGAACTGGGGAACAGGTTCTGGGCAGATAAGGGAACTAGAGCATACACAAAAGGAATGGAGAAGAAAGAGAGCGTAGTAAGAGGAAAGGCTGAAGTCAATAACTGAAATATAGAGTGAGGTACAGAATCAAAATTCAAAAACATAGCCAAGAAAAAAAAAATGTCAGGATCAGGCAGCGGCCAGACACAAGAATCCAGAAATCACATCCAGGAACTTAAAAAACAGAACTAGTGATGGGCAAATAATTTCACCAGGCACAAATTCCAGTGAATTTCTGCATTTTGCCACCAGCGAATAAATTCAGTAAAAATACAGTAAAAATTTGCCTGCGAAAAATCCGCACGTCAAAAACAAATTGTCATGCCCATAAAAGTTGTCAAAATTATTCGGATGCCCATTGGCTTTAATGCATTTGGACAAAATAGTTGCATGTATTAAAATTGTTGCTCGTGTCAAAATTATTTTGACACCTATTGACTTTAATTTGTTTTGCTAATTTTTCTGTTTCTCAAATATTTCAGTAATTCTTTAGTGAAGTAAAATGGCACAGATTCAAAGTTGGGCAGTGAAAGAGTGTGGCACCTATAAATATTTGAATTTTGAGCCATGCACAATGACTTAATGTGCTGCATCAAGGGCTGTCCAACCAAAGAACTGCAGGCCAGATAGGGCCCTCCAAACACACATAACCTAAAATTAAAATTATTAGCACAGGATTACATTAGTGATAACAGGGCCAGAATCTTAACAGAAATAAACTATGCCTGTGACTATTGAATAGAAAAGTAATTTGAGAGTAACTGAACTGAAGAAACATTTTCAAAGCCTAAAGTCCAACAATTGTGCTGTGGCAGCAAAAGGGATTCAAGCTGCATGCTTCATAGCAGTCCTGGAGAAACATCACATTAATCAAGTGCTAAGAGGTACAAGTGTGCTTATGAAACGGCACTCATAGGAATTCCTTGCAATTCACCATACAGTTAAAAATGCATTTGGAAAGATTATTCAAGGAAAAAGGATTTCACTTCAAAATACAGATGTACATGCCAAAGTAATCAGTGTGCAAAAAGACGTTGCCCGCTTTGTAGGGGTGATCAACCCTAAAATTTGTGCATGTATAAATGTATCTCTTGATAACATATCAGTTTTAGAAAAGAAAGATAAATAGTCAGTGATCACATTGGCCTGATTTGATTCAGCTTGTGGATGGGCAAATAAGGTAAATATTGTCTTCTACCTCTCATCTGGACAATATCCAGTGGATGGATCTGGTCTACTTCGCCATAGTACAATATTTGAACAAATATTTTTCTTCGGGATTGGGAGTATATTTTATTGAATGCTGGGGACCTGGGGTTTTCTGGATAAGGGATCTTTTGTGTGTATGTAAAGCGCTCTCCATGTGAATTATGGGAGGATCATGGCTGTGGCAATTGGAAGTACATTCGGAATGTCTTATTCATTTATAGGCTATAGAGATACATGAATATTATCCAACTCCCAGAAAGTAGCTTTGATATGAATTGCCTCTTTGAAAAGTATAAAATATGTCTACATTAAAGCAGCTGTTTTGAAGTCATTAACCCGTATACATCCGAATATCAAAGATTCATATAGACAAAGGAGCAGCATGAACTGCACCTGTTTTCAACATCGAGCAAAAGGAGTACTGCAAGATAGTGATGGGCGAATTTGTGCCATTTCGCTTCGCCGAAAAATTCGTGATTTTCCCGTGAAAGTCGTGAAATCGTGAAAAATTCACGAAATGACGCCGGCGTCTTGTTTTTGATGCCGGCGTCTGTTTTTTTTGGACGCCAGCACACATTCGCTGGCGAAAATGCGTCGGCGTAAAAAAAAATTTTTTTGACGGCGGCAAATTTTCACATCGGTTTAGCAAATGTATTCACCGGCAGCGAATCGCGGGAATTCTCCGCGAATGCGCGCCTGCCGAATAAATTTGCCCATCACTACTGCAAGAGCATTGTTTCGGGCCTAGAAACTGAAAGCAAAAGCCTCTTTGACCACGTCACTTAATATGCATCAATAATAAATAGAACTAGAGGGTGTCGTTTCTGAAGAAACCACGGGATGTTGGCTATGAAATGCTATAGGTGTCTTGCCCAGTCACCCCCGGTGCCTAGAGAGTACACAAAGGCGGTAGAATCCGGATTAAAACGGTGAAATTTAAAGCCAATCCAATTTTACCATTGAAATCCATTCAAACAAACTGGCTATTTTTGGCTCCGCCCACTTTTAAAAATTTGCATCCCAGTCACCCCTTCACCAAATGGACCAAGTTTGAGCACTCTTACATTAACAGTGTAAGATTGACAGGAATTTAAATATTCCCATTGAATAGCGTTTGGTAAAATGTGATTGGCTGTCTTAAGCTCCGCCCAGTTTTCTGAATTTTAACCCCAGTTACCTAGTCATGGTCAGTGCCAAGTTTGGGGCCTCCGGCTTTAAAACTGTGAGAACGGCGGTAATACAAAATTTTACATTAAAGTCAAGAGGTGAAAACTGATTGGCTGTTTTTGGCTCCACCCACTTTTCCTAAATTTTGACCGCAGTCACCCAGTGAGTAATTGAGTCAAGTTTGGTACACCTAGCATTTTAATAGCAGCAGTTTATCATTTTTCTTTAAGGTCAATGGCTGAAATCTGATTGGTTGTTCTTGCCCCGCCCCTTTTTTTCCTAATTATGAACCACAGTCACTCAGTGACTAACATTTCAAAGTTTGTGAATGCTGTCATTTAATGTGTAAAAATGGCAGCATTTTTATTTTTTTCTAGTGAAAATCAATGAATGAAATTCGATTGGTTGTTGGTGGCTCCGCCCACTTTTTCTAAACTTGAAGTGGAAACCCCCAGCGGCCACATTTGTGATATTCAAGGTCCCTGACATCAATACTGTGAGAATGGCAGCCTTCTTAATTGTTCCCATTAAAATCAAAGAAATCTGATTGGCTGTCTTAAGCTCCGCCCAGTTTTCTGAATTTTAACCCCAGTTACCTAGTCATGGTCAGTGCCAAGTTTGGGACCTCTGGTTTTAAAACTGTGAGAACGGCAGTAATCAAAAATTTTACATTGAAGTCAATAGGTGAAAACTGATTGGCCGTTTTTGGCTCCACCCACTTTTCCTAAATTTTGACCGCAGTCACCCAGTGAGTAATTGAGCCAAGTTTGGTACACCTAGCATTTAAACCGTGATAATAGCAGCAGTTTATCATTTTTAATTAAAGGGATACTGTCATGGGAAAAAAAATTTTTTCAAAATGAATCAGTTAATAGTGCTGCTCCAGCAGAATTCTGCACTGCATCCATTTCTCAAAAGAGCAAACAGATTTTTTTATATTCAATTTTGAAATCTGACATGGGGCTAGACATTTTGTCAATTTCCCAGCTGCCCCAAGTCATGTGACTTGTGCTCTGATAAACTTCAATCACTCTTTACTGCTGTACTGCAAGTTGAAGTGATATCACCCCCGCCTTGTCCCCCCCAAGCAGCCAAACACAAGAACAATGGGAAGGTAACCAGATAACAGCTCCCTAACACAAGATAACAGCTGCCTGGTAGATCTAAGAACAACACTCAGTAGTAAAAACCCATGTCCCACTGAGACACATTCAGTTACATTGAGAAGGAAAAACAGCAGCCTGCCAGAAAGCATTTCTCTCCTAAAGTGCAGGCACAAGTCACATGACATGGGGCAGCAGGGTAATTGACAAAATGTCTAGCCCCATGTCAGATTTCAAAATTGAATATAAAAAAATCTGTTTGCTCTTTTGAAAAATGAATTTCAGTGAAGAATTCTGCTGGAGCAGCACTATTAACCGATTCATTTTGGAATTATTTTTTTTCCCCATGACAGTATCCCTTTAAGGTCAATGGCTGAAATCTGATTGGCTGTTGTTGCCCCGCCCCTTTTTTTTCCTAATTGTGAACCACAGTCACTCAGTGACTAACATTCCAAAGTTTGGGAATGCTGTCATTTATTGTGTAAAAATGGCAGCATTTTTATTTTTTTCTATTGAAAATCAATGAATGAAATTCGATTGGTTGTTGGTGGCTCCACCCACTTTTTCTAAACTTGAAGTGGAAACCCCCAGCGGCCACATTTGTGATATTCAAGGTCCCTGACATCAATACTGAGAGAATGGCAGCCTTCTTAATTGTTCTCATTAAAATCAATCAAAGAAATCTGATTGGTTGGTTTTGGCTCCACCCACTTTTCTTAATTTTAATCCCAGTCCCCCAGTGACCAACTGTGCCAAGTTTGAGGACCCTGCCATTAACCGTCTAAGAGCGGCAGCAGTTTAACATTTTCCTATTTATTTGAATGGCTGAAATTTGATTGGCTGTTGTAGACTCCGCCCACTTTAGGTAAATTTTAGCCGAGTCACCCAGTGACCCACGGTGGCAAGTTTGGGAGAGCTCTAGCTTTAATACTGTGAGAATTACAGCTGTTTACATTTTCTCATTGAAGTCAATAGGGAAAATCTGATTGGTTGTTTGCGGCTCCGCCCACTTTTTTGGGTCCCCAAAATAGGACAGAATTTTTCAGTTTCACCCCATGACTAAATGAGCCAAGTTTGGTGAGTGTAACTTCAAAGCTGTACAAGTGGCAAAAGTTTCAAGTTTTCCAATGAAAGTCTATGGGGAAAAAAGGGGTCGTCGGGGGGTCGCCACAGGGGCACGGAGGTTGGGATCGCTTAACAAAGCACAAGCAACCTATTCGAGTATGAGTCGAACAAGTGTGCAAAGTTTCATAATTGTACTCCTAAAACTCTGGGAGGAGTAGCGTTTAGAAAATTGCTCAATTTTCATTGGGCGTTGGTAGCTCCGCCCACTTTGGGGTGCCCCCCCAAAATACTTATTTTTATTCGGGGTGACATCAACTATATGTGGTCCGAGTTTGGGGACTGTATCTTCAAAACTGTACAAGTGGCAGCGATTTGAAATTTTTCCCTGTCAATCTCAATGGGAAAAAAGGGGTCGTCGGGGGGTCGCCACAGGGGCGGGGTGGGTCCCCAAAATAGGACAGAATTTTTCAGCTTCACCCCATGACTAAATGAGCCAAGTTTGGTGAGTGTAACTTCAAAGCTGTACAAGTGGCAAAAGTTTCAAGTTTTCCAATGAAAGTCTATGGGGAAAAATGGGGTCGTCGGGGGGTCGCCACAGGGGCACGGAGGGTGGGATCGCTTAACAAAGCACAAGCAACCTATTCGGGTATGAGCCGAACAAGTGTGCAAAGTATCATAATTGTACTCCTAAACCTCTGGGAGGAGTAGCGTATAGAAAATTGCTAAATTTTCATTGGGCGTTGGTAGCTCCGCCCACTTTGGGGTGCCCCCCCAAAATACTTATTTTTATTCGGGGTGACATCAACAATATGTGGTCCGAGTTTGGGGACTGTATCTTCAAAACTGTACGAGTGGCGGCGATTTGAAATTTTTCCCTGTCAAAGTCAATGGGAAAAAAGGGGTCGTCGGGGGGTCGCCACAGGGGCGGGGTGGGTGGGATCGCTTATTAAAGCACAAGCAACGTACTTTGCTATAAGAGGAATAAGTGTGGAAAGTTTGGCGCTTGCACCCCTAAAACTGTAGGAGGAGTAGCGTTTAGAAAGTGGGGTTCGCCAATAATAATAATAATTTTAACTAGAGGGTGTCGTTTCTGAAGAAACCACGGGATGTTGGCTATGAAACGCTATAGGTGTCTTGCCCAGTCGCCCCCGGTGCCTAGAGAGTACACAAAGTCGGTAGAATCCGGATTAAAACGGTGAAATTCAAAGCCAATCCAATTTTACCATTGAAATCCATTCAAACAAACTGGCTATTTTTGGCTCCGCCCACTTTTAAAAATTTGCATCCCAGTCACCCCTTCACCAAATGGATCAAGTTTGAGCACTCTTACATTAACAGTGTAAGATTGACAGGAATTTAAATATTCCCATTGAATAGCGTTTGGCAAAATGTGATTGGCTGTCTTAAGCTCCGCCCAGTTTTCTGAATTTTAACCCCAGTTACCTAGTCATGGTCAGTGCCAAGTTTGGGCCTCCGGTTTTAAAACTGTGAGAACGGCGGTAATACAAAATTTTACATTAAAGTCAAGAGGTGAAAACTGATTGGCTGTTTTTGGCTCCACCCACTTTTCCTAAATTTTGACCGCAGTCACCCAGTGAGTAATTGAGTCAAGTTTGGTACACCTAGCATTTAAACTGTGATAATAGCAGCAGTTTATCATTTTTCTTTAAGGTCAATGGCTGAAATCTGATTGGTTGTTGTTGCCTGCCCCTTTTTTTCCTAATTATGAACCACAGTCACTCAGTGACTAACATTTCAAAGTTTGTGAATGCTGTCATTTAATGTGTAAAAATGGCAGCATTTTTATTTTTTTCTAGTGAAAATCAATGAATGAAATTCGATTGCTTGTTGGTGGCTCCGCCCACTTTTTCTAAACTTGAAGTGGAAACCCCCAGCGGCCACATTTGTGATATTCAAGGTCCCTGACATCAATACTGTGAGAATGGCAGCCTTCTTAATTGTTCCATTAAAATCAATCAAAGAAATCTGATTGGCTGTCTTAAGCTCCGCCCAGTTTTCTGAATTTTAACCCCAGTTACCTAGTCATGGTCAGTGCCAAGTTTGGGACCTCTGGTTTTAAAACTGTGAGAACGGCAGTAATCAAAAATTTTACATTGAAGTCAATAGGTGAAAACTGATTGGCCGTTTTTGGCTCCACCCACTTTTCCTAAATTTTGACCGCAGTCACCCAGTGAGTAATTGAGCCAAGTTTGGTACACCTAGCATTTAAACCGTGATAATAGCAGCAGTTTATCATTTTTAATTAAGGTCAATGGCTGAAATCTGATTGGCTGTTGTTGCCCCGCCCCTTTTTTTTCCTAATTGTGAACCACAGTCACTCAGTGACTAACATTCCAAAGTTTGGGAATGCTGTCATTTATTGTGTAAAAATGGCAGCATTTTTATTTTTTTCTATTGAAAATCAATGAATGAAATTCGATTGGTTGTTGGTGGCTCCGCCCACTTTTTCTAAACTTGAAGTGGAAACCCCCAGCGGCCACATTTGTGATATTCAAGGTCCCTGACATCAATACTGAGAGAATGGCAGCCTTCTTAATTGTTCTCATTAAAATCAATCAAAGAAATCTGATTGGTTGGTTTTGGCTCCACCCACTTTTCTTAATTTTAATCCCAGTCCCCCAGTGACCAACTGTGCCAAGTTTGAGGACCCTGCCATTAACCGTCTAAGAGCGGCAGCAGTTTAACATTTTCCTATTTATTTGAATGGCTGAAATTTGATTGGCTGTTGTAGACTCCGCCCACTTTAGGTAAATTTTAGCCGAGTCACCCAGTGACCCACGGTGGCAAGTTTGGGAGAGCTCTAGCTTTAATACTGTGAGAATTACAGCTGTTTACATTTTCTCATTGAAGTCAATAGGGAAAATCTGATTGGTTGTTTGCGGCTCCGCCCACTTTTTTGGGTCCCCAAAATAGGACAGAATTTTTCAGTTTCACCCCATGACTAAATGAGCCAAGTTTGGTGAGTGTAACTTCAAAGCTGTACAAGTGGCAAAAGTTTCAAGTTTTCCAATGAAAGTCTATGGGGAAAAAAGGGGTCGTCGGGGGGTCGCCACAGGGGCACGGAGGTTGGGATCGCTTAACAAAGCACAAGCAACCTATTCGAGTATGAGTCGAACAAGTGTGCAAAGTTTCATAATTGTACTCCTAAAACTCTGGGAGGAGTAGCGTTTAGAAAATTGCTCAATTTTCATTGGGCGTTGGTAGCTCCGCCCACTTTGGGGTGCCCCCCCAAAATACTTATTTTTATTCGGGGTGACATCAACTATATGTGGTCCGAGTTTGGGGACTGTATCTTCAAAACTGTACAAGTGGCAGCGATTTGAAATTTTTCCCTGTCAATCTCAATGGGAAAAAAGGGGTCGTCGGGGGGTCGCCACAGGGGCGGGGTGGGTCCCCAAAATAGGACAGAATTTTTCAGCTTCACCCCATGACTAAATGAGCCAAGTTTGGTGAGTGTAACTTCAAAGCTGTACAAGTGGCAAAAGTTTCAAGTTTTCCAATGAAAGTCTATGGGGAAAAATGGGGTCGTCGGGGGGTCGCCACAGGGGCACGGAGGGTGGGATCGCTTAACAAAGCACAAGCAACCTATTTGGGTATGAGCCGAACAAGTGTGCAAAGTATCATAATTGTACTCCTAAACCTCTGGGAGGAGTAGCGTATAGAAAATTGCTCAATTTTCATTGGGCGTTGGTAGCTCCGCCCACATTGGGGTGCCCCCCCAAAATACTTATTTTTATTCGGGGTGACATCAACTATATGTGGTCCGAGTTTGGGGACTGTATCTTCAAAACTGTACGAGTGGCGGCGATTTGAAATTTTTCCCTGTCAAAGTCAATGGGAAAAAAGGGGTCGTCGGGGGGTCGCCACAGGGGCGGGGTGGGTGGGATCGCTTATTAAAGCACAAGCAACGTACTTTGCTATAAGAGGAATAAGTGTGGAAAGTTTGGCGCTTGCACCCCTAAAACTGTAGGAGGAGTAGCGTTTAGAAAATGGGGTTCGCGAATAATAATAATATTAAGAAGAAGAACGAGCTGAACTCGAAGAACAGTATGTTGGCTATTTCATAGCCAACATAATTACTACATTTTAATAAAGCTCCAATAATTTTAAAATATTGTGCACGCAGCATAGATGAATAACTATGATCCTTCTAACTTGCACCCCTAGATCTTATACACATGTCAACATTGATGTCTACTTTCTGCATTTATGTTTGTTGCTATGCTGTATTCTGGACTGGTTGGTTAGTGTAACTAGTGATTCATGTTTGTACAATACTGTGTGTATATATTTTAATATGGTGTCCTGACATTTTAAAAGATTTAGGGGTTATGAAAAAAATGGCACTAAGTTTGCCCAGGAACAGCAACCTATAGCAACCAATAAGACGGTAGAATTTACTGGTCAACTGTTTAAGACTAAACATCTTATTGGTTGTAATGGTTACTTCCATTCAGGGCCAGAACTAGGGGTAGGCAGAAGAGGCACCTGCCTAGGGTTCAACAATGTGGGGGCACTGGGCAGGTACCTGTTCAAAGGTCTTCTACCTACCCCCATTTTGGGTTTGTTCCCCTGCTGCTCTCGCCTCCCTCCTCTCCCCTCTATCACTCTTCCCTTCATTTGTCACTCTTCCTACTACCCATACTCGCTCTCTTCTATTGCGGCGGATGAGCGCACTCGTGATGGTGTGCACACACACACACGGGGGGGGGGGCAGAGGTAGCTGATCGGGGTGCCTAGGGCCCTGCTTCCACTGGAGAAACGTCTTGCCTTTTATTACATATGGGTGTAATTGTACTAATATTGGGGCACTTACCCATAGAAACCAATTCATATTTTTCTGCACTACTTACTCTATGCCCATCAATGCATATCAAGCAATCATATATTTGTTTTCAGACAACAGGCTAATATTTATATTCTGACTCCAATTGCTGTGATAATGGCTGATTTCCCCATGAGACCTCCCTGCTGGGCCTGTATGGAGCTGTAACAACCACCGAGGACAATCTTTGCCAGATAGCTGAACTCACCAGACACTTGGAATCCACAAAGCTGCTTTATTTGGGGTGGATGGACAAATGTAGCAGTGGATGTACAAGTATTGCAGGTCAAAAAGAATATTTTTTTCCTAAACTTAAAGATGTAGCTCCTCACTCATGGAAGGCAGAAACGCAAGAGGAAGATGGGAGGAACTGACGTCACACACAAGGAAGGGAATAGGAGGAGGGTTTACAAATAAGGAAATACAGAGCCTGCCATATAGGTCACTAGGTGGCAGCATTATAATGGGCAATCATTTAACATATACATTTTAACATCACAAACTTTAAAGGAGAAGGAAACTACAAAAGCAGTTTATTGCCAATAGATTAGCCACAATAGTGCAAGCTATAACACTATATTTATTCTGCAGAACGCTTTACCATACCTGAGTAACACCTCTAGAAGCTCTCTATGTTTGTTTAGGATAGCAACTGCCGTATTAGCTTGGTGTTACATCACTTCCTTCCTGAGTCTCTCCCTGCTCACTCATAGCTCTGGGCTCAGATTACAGCAGGGATATGAGGAGGGAGGGGGGAAAGAGAGAGAGAGAGTAGCAAATTGAGCATGCTCAAGTCCTAGCCCTGGAGGTTTATGCTGAAACAGGAAGTCTGATACAGGAGATCATGTGTACACAATAGAAGAAAAGAAATGCTGAGTTTCTTTTGACAGAGGACCTTTCTGATAAAGCTTACTTAAATGTAGCCTTTCCTTCTCCTTTAACTACTGGGGCAGCAAAATATACTATCTGCTGTTTTGTTACTAGATCTGTAGTAACCTCTGGCAACTAGGGATGTAGCGAACTGTTCGTCGGCAAACTAGTTCGCGCGAACTTCGACTGTTCACGTCCGCCGCAAGTTCGCGAACGTCGCGCGACGTTCGCCAATAGGCGTTCGCGTCAAAAATCGTTCGACCATTCGACCGTTCGATTCCTTCGACCGCTAAAATCGAAGGATTTTCGTTCGAATCGAACGATCGAAGCCATTGGATTGAATGAAATCATTCGATCGAATGGCTTCGATCGTTCGATTCGAACGAAAATCCTTCGATCGAACGATTAAAATCCTTCGATCGTTCGAATCGAACGATTTTCGGATGTTCGAAGTTCGCGAACTGTTCGCGAACTGTTCGCATTTTTGGCCGGTGTTCGCGAACGGCGTTCGCGAACACATACTCGGCGGTTCGCTACATCCCTACTGGCAACCTGCCCAAAAGCAGCTTTTTGATCTTTGATTGTTGAAGTGTTTTTGGATATGTTTTCTATAGCCCTATTTTGGGCCATCATAGGGAAAGGAAGTAGGAAACCAGAGGGGGTTGTTATGGATTATGGGTGTTGTTGTTTCCTGGGTTGCTGTAAGGATGGGTGGAGACATGGGGGAGGAGGTTAAAGGTGGAAGGAAATGAGGGTGGTAGTTAAGGAGAGCAGTAGTCAGAGCAAAGGGGGTAGCAGTGTAGGGGTGGTATTAGTGGGAGGGGGTCCCAGAGGAGAGCTGGTGATAGTAGTAGCAAGTGTAGGGCATAACAGGAGTTAGGCCTGGGGCCAAAGTGATGGAAAGGGCCCAGTGGAAGGGGTGTGATTTACAGAGGAAAGTCACATCAAGGAGGGACAACAGGTGGGCCCCTCACTCTTGGGTACAATTGTTTGCAGCATTCAGTGTCTATTAGAGGTTATTAGAAAGTTAATGGCTAAATATTATATAAATGTAATTAGCTGATGTTAAAATATGTTGGTACAACTTATGTGAATTTGTTAAGAAACATGCTATGTCCTTTTCACCCAAAATATATTAAGTGGTCTGGTATGTTATATTAAGGAGGGGGGGGGGGCTTGGTGTTGTTGGAAGGGGTCTGTCAAATTAATGCTGTCCCTGTCAAGAAATGTTAGGTTCCTAGGCTCAATAATAAAGTATAAAATAACTCAAAAACTATAGATAAATAAAATAATAAAACTGCCTGTAGAACAGATTTAC
Source organism: Xenopus petersii (assembly GCA_038501925.1). Lineage (NCBI taxonomy): Eukaryota > Metazoa > Chordata > Amphibia > Anura > Pipidae > Xenopus > Xenopus petersii. The sequence goes on from CM076677.1 coordinate 25,168,568, forward strand.
AGTATAAAACAGCTGCTACTGTTGATTTCTTAGACACAGTTTTCCCAAACCATAAATATGGTTTTCTATATATATGGATTAAACAGTGTGAAAGAGTCTATTTCAAATTACCTGATGTGTTAATATTTGCACCTCATTAACCTTGATTCTTTAGATGATTTGAACCAGGAAGGTACATGCCCGACCCTTTCATTTTTATTTAAGCCTCCTCCAATTCCTCAGCAGGAAGTCGTGCAACAGGATCAGGCGACAGCGAAGAAAATGGAAAATATGAAATGTATACTCATTATGTAACATCAGCTACATAATGAATCTTCTTGCATCATGGTTTAACATTGACATGTAAATTACCTACCTTTCAGAAAAGATTGTATTAAAAGTTCAAAACTAATTAACTCTTTTACGTTGTGAACTTTCCTATTCAAATAGCAGAATAAGAATATTCCTTCCACAGTATTCAATTTTAGACCCCATTCGAGCCCGAGTTCTAGCTTTCATTCTTCTGTGACATTATCATAAAGTGGTGCAATTAACAGATAGGCCATCTAGCTTGTCATGCGGAAATTATAGTACAAAAAACACAACTGAGTCTATTAAACAGAAATGCTGGATAAACCGATCAAGGACATCTAGGGGCATTTTAATCAAGCTGTAAGGACGTGAAGGTATAATGCACAATTTATCACCGATTCCATACCACTCTTTGTAAAATTATAGGGATCATTGTAAATAGGGGTCATTTATGGGCAAACCAGAAGTTCTGGTGCTCTAAAATGAAGGCAATGGAGAGTGCATAGTATTGCAATACATTAAAGGGGAACTAAACCCTATCCCTCTCCACCTCCCTCCACTGCCCCCCCCTTCAAGCTCCCTCCCTGCAAAATCTATTCTTTTCAGAAGTCTACCTGTATCCTGAACTGCTATAAATCTGCAGAGTTGTGCAGTGGAGTTAAAAGGGGCACTTTTCCTTCTGTTTCTAATCCTCTTCTGACAGTTGTCTTTATGGATCATGTGGGAGTATGCAGAGTAGAAGCTTATTCAGGACATAGTTTTAATCGCACATGCTCCTCTAAGATCAGTGTCGCAGCTCTCACAGAAGAGGTTCAGAAACAGATGAAAGATGGCACCTTTGAACTCCGCTCCGCAAATCTGCAGATTTACAGCAGGTCACCATACAGGGAGACTTCTGAGAAGATTAGATGCTGCAGGGAGTGAGCTTGGAGGGGGCACTGGAGAGGGAAATGGTGGGAAATCAAAGGGGGGCTAGGGTTTATTTTTTCTTTAAGGTACTTGTGCAGAACCACACTCCTGCACTACTTCATGGTTGCTACCATCTTGCCTCTTCTTAATAAATGGTTTGAAACTATTGTTTATTGACAGTGGAGAAAGCTGGAGGTACTGCCACCCTGGACCTGGTGGTAGCTCCAAGGTTCCCACAATAGAGCTGCCTCAATAGACAAACCAGACTGTTATGTCCAACGAACTGGATGAAAACAAACATTTTGAATACATACTCATGTAAAGAAGCAAGCCCCTCTCTATAAATGCTAGACACAACTAGTTCAAGTGCAGTTGTGTTTTGACACATTGAACACAACTGTGACAGCTGCAACTTGGAGCATGACGTGATTCACACTGGAATTATGGAGAGAATATTTCATTTGGATAGAAGACATAGTGATTTGTATTATAATACACACTTTCATATATTGCAAGTCGTGATAAATGATACCACATTTAATTACCACATTTAATTACCTCAAGAACATTTCTCCTCAGCCCAACTAACTTTTTTTTTTAAAGATAAAACTTTTATTGTTTTGCACACATAAAACAAACATAAACAAAGCATGCCATATCAATGCAATGGTATTTAGATATAATTTCCATGACAGATATTCAAGCATTTAACATATTATTGATGTTATATTGCAGAATTTTGGCTGAATACTTTAATGTCTCTAAATCAGAAGCATCTACTCAACAAGCCACTCACATTCAGAGTTATATTGTTATAGACATCGATTTTCTTGAGTATGTATGTGTTATTTCCCACAGACCGTAAGTTATGTAAGAGAACCACAACCTCCCAGCCCCGCCTCCCACCACGGACTCCATATTTTATCAAACTTCTTTTGTGAGCCTCTCGCTAGCAAGGTAAGCTTAATGAGCGGCAGAGTTTGATTTATCAATGTGATCCAGGTTTGCACTGTAGGGGGTTTAGGGCCCATCCACGTCATTGAAATTCGTTTCCTGGCATAATATAGAAGGGTTCTATATCTAGTTCTGGCATGAGAGGTAGGTATGATGTCATCTATAATTCCCAATATACACACCTGTGGTGTAAGTACCCTTGGGAAATCGAGTTTATCATCTAGGAGCTTGAGAACCTCAGTCCAGAATTCTGCCACTGGGGGACAGCTCCAGGCCATATGCAGGAAGTCTGCACCCTCTGACCCGCATCTTTGACATAGCGCCTCCGGGTTACGCCCCATAGATCTGTGTCGTGTGGGGGTGAGGTAGACCTGGTGTAACCATTTAAATTGAATTAACCTGTCTCTTACAGAATATAAGTAATAGTAGCTATTGTTCGTTGCCTCATCCCAATCCTCCTCAGTAATGTTCGGGACGCAAGCTTGCCATTTACTGTATGCTTTTTTGAAAGGCGAGGGGATTGTTTGTATCAGGGTTTTATACAATGTGGACGTAGGTTTAGTTAGTGTTGTAGACCATAGTAACGTTTCAAATTGGGATTGGGAAATTTGTATATCAAGGCTACCAAATTGTGCCTGGAATAGACGCCTAAGTTGGAGATATCGAAACAGAGATAGATTGGGTTCAGCTAGTTTCTCTTTGAAAAATTCATAGGATCCAAATGTAGTTCCATCTAGTACATATTGCAATCGCCGAATTCTTTTATTAGGCCAGTATAGAAAATCAGGGAACTTCTGGAAGTGGGCAAGGCGGGAATTTGCCCATAGGGGTGTGTTTGGGGTTAGAACGAGAGAGTGTTGGGGATAAAGCTTGAGTGCCAGACTCCAAGCTTTTCTGGGAGTAGCCATAACCGCCGGCAGGTTCTCATAATCTGCTGGTGCTCTATACGGAAGATGCCTAAGGCCTTCTAGAGATCCCACAGCCAGCGCATGGAGATTCGTGTTTGGGTTGTACGGATCCGGGCAGCCCAACTAACTTTAATGGTTTATATACACAAATCGAGCCATCAGGATTTCACATTTTGTCGCAGTTGTTAGAGGGCAACCCTTTTGAAATAAAAAGTAACAAAGTGGTATAAATGTGATACCTTTGTTGGATAAGCATAGCAAGCTTTCAGAACATTTTATATCTATATACATAGATATATATATATATAGATATATATATATATATAGATATAGAAGATAGATAGATGATAGATAGATAGGCAGGCTCTGGACGTCCATAGTAACATATAATATATATATAGATATATATATATATAGATATAGATATATAGATATGAGATAGAGATAGATAGATAGATAGATAGATAGATAGATAGGCTCTGGACGTCCATAGTAACCAAGATGTTGTCAACAAATACCTCAACAAATAACTCTCCAGGATATTTAAAAGGTACATTGTATCTTTAAGAAAAGATTTCTTTCCTAGAATAAATGGTTATGGCACTTAATACATAAAAAGATAACTGACTTAACACTGAATCATTGATCTTGCAATTACCTAGAACTTCGGTAGAAAATGCTACATGGAGAATTGCATCTGAAATTGTCCTTTGTACTTCAGAGAGTCTATTGACATAAAACACCTAACACACTCTGTTGTGTTTATTGGAATACCTAGTTATGACAATCCCAGAAACCCTACAACATGTAAATCAAATTGAAATACAAATGTACTGCATGCTAGTGCTCCATATTAAAGGAACCCTCTGAAGTTAATTAATACAGGAAAACATTTTTCTGGAATACACTTTTATTTAGGTTTCTTATAAATATACAGGTATGGGGTCTGTTATTTAGAATGCTTAGGAGCTGGGGTTTTCCAGATAACTTTTATAAGTTGCATTTCTATACCTTACGTCTACAAGAAAATCATGTTAACATTAAGGGGGTTATTTATCAAAAGTCAAATTTTAGAGTAATGTTTTTAAACTCGAATAAATTTGGTTCAATTCACAACTGAAAAAATGTGAACGTCTAAAATTTGATCGAATAGTCCCAACCCGAAGACTCGAATCAAACTCGAATCAAATTCTAATCAAATTTTCCTCTAAAAAAAAACCCTCAACTTTTGCTTGTCAGTTTGATGCGTAACATTTTTTTTGACAAACAACATTTTTTTTCCCATTGAGTCTATGGGGTGTCATTTTTGAAGCAAAAATGTAGCTCATCACTACTATTAACATCTTCAAATAGTTCAAGAGACCTCTGCCATTGGCTTCTAAATGAACTCGGTGAAGAATAGTCGAATTAGAACTGTTTCCAGGGTCGAGTGTGATAAATCTCACATTCAAATTCGAGTTTGTGGCTTTAAATTCAAATTTGTGAGTTTTGAAATTTCTAATTCAAATTTACCATTTGAACCTTATTAAATCTGCCCCTATATGAACCCAATTAGCTGGTTTTGCTTCCAATTAATTATATCTTAGGCTGGCCGTGTTTTATTATTACAGAGAAAAAGGAAATCATTTTTAAAAATTTGGAAAATATTGGATAAAATGGAGTCTATGGGAGACGGCCTTTCTGAATTTCGAAGCTTTCTGGTGAATGGATTTCCAGATGATGGATCCTATAACTGTACCAATTTTAAAAGATCCCAGCAGCTCTTTTTTTTTCAAATGTATTTTGGAATCTCCTTAGTTTAAAGCAGAATTAATCAGCACTTGTGCTAAATGACTAAAGAAAAATAGGAATGACCTTCTATTATGCTAAAAGTCTTTTACTTTTTTTTCTCATTGTAGCAAGTAAATCAGTTTCATTAGTTGCAGCTGTGATATCTCAGCACTTCGGAAATTGAGACTCATCTGCTGAATTGCTGATCAAATGGCCATACTGAGATTCTCACAGGGCTGACAAAGTGTGGCCATTTAAGATTCAAAAATACATGCACTGAAAATGTGCTGTATATACATTAAAAACGAGGAGGGGATTTGTCAGAGTTTTGGTTCTTATCTCTATCTAGATTCTAATTATGACATTTACAGGTGTACAGTATATGTTAAAATAAAACAAAAAGGAGGAGAGAAATGCAAGATGTCTGCTGGGTCCTTGGCATAAAATATGAGTTTTTGTGAATTTTTTGCAGTTTTGCCAGATTCACTCATCACTACTTCCAAATATTTAGGCGGAACCTCTTTTCTTCTAATCGGAATGGGTGACCTACTGGTAAATAAAGCATTAGAGAGATTATTATATGATCCCCTTATATATTTATACATAGTTATCAAATCACCCTTTAAGCTCCTCTTCTCCAGCGTGAACATCCCCAATTTGGCCAGTCTTTCCTCATAGCTAAGATTTTCAATACCTTTTACCAGCTTAGTTGCCCTTCTCTGTACCCTCTCTAATACAATAATGTCCTGTTTGAGTGATGGAGACCAAAACTGTACGGCATATTCTAGATGGGGCCTTACAAGTGCTCTATACAGTGGAAGAATGACCCCCTCCTCCCTTGACTCTATGCCCCTTTTAATACAGCTCAAGACCTTATTTGCCCTTGATGCTGCTGACTGGCATTGCTTGCTACAGCCAAGTTTATCATCTACAAGGACTCCAAGGTCCTTTTCCATAATGGATTTGCCTAGTGCAGTCCCATTAAGGGTATAAGGGGCTTGGATATTTTTACATCCCAGGTGCATGACTTTACATTTATCAACATTGAATCTCATTTGCCACTTAGCTGCCCAGATTGCCAGTTTGTCAAGATCATGTTGCAAGGATGCCACATCCTGGATGGAATTAATTGGACTGGATAGTTTTGTGTCATCTGCAAATACTGATACATTACTTACAATACCCTCCCCTAAGTCATTAATGAACAAGTTAAATAAAAGTGGACCCAATACAGAGCCTTGGGGGACCCCACTTAGAACCCTACTCCAAGCAGGGAATGAACCATTAACAACCACCCTCTGTACCCGATCCTGTAGCCAGTTTCCTATCCACGTGCAAACTACTTCATTCAGTCAAACAGACCTAAGTTTAGAAAGCAGTAGATCACAACTACAGCTCCCCCTGCTGTTATTTACCTAATCATAAAAAGCAAAATCAAATTAGTCTGGTAAGACCTATCCTTCATAAAGCTTAATAGTAAGGGTAAACGTATTTCCTTTTTATCTGCAATAATGACATCCATGACATGAATCAATGAACCAGCCCCAAGAGCCTTCAGTGGCTCACTCTGTAAGTGCAGGAGTCCTGGACAGTGTAAACTAGAGTTTGAGACCCTGCTGATCCTGACACATTAACAGATGGATATGTAAAAACTGAATATTTGGATGAAGAGGTTCAGGTTAGTGAGGAAAGTTTTAGAGGGGGCATTAGGTTTTGCAGGTCTGGATGTGATCAGTGGGAGAAAGCTTAGATGTGTGGTACCCAGGGCTCCCACAGTGTCTATATATCCAAGAAGTGGGACTGGGATGTTTTGTTTTGGAAAGCTGCAATTCAAATGCCTTATTGGAGTTTTCCCACTTGATGAATTGAAACAAAAATCAGACCTTATAACTGTCAGGACCTGAACTGAACTGAACTGTCCTGTGTTGATTAACATGCACACAGCTGAAACACTGGGGGCATTTGGTGTGCTCTTATCATGCTCACATTCTATTAAATAAACTGGCCACCATTACATTAACAGTTAACCCTTGTAAACACATGTAGAAGCACTACTTACAGTAGGTGTTCCTGGAGTTAGTCCAGGCCCGGACTGGCAATCTGTGGGTTCTGGCAAATGCCAGAGGGGCTGCTATAAAGTGCCATAGAAAGTCAGTATTTAGTGGGCTGGTGGGGGCTGTTTGGGCCTCTGTGTAGGCTGATTGGGCCTCTTTGTACCTGAAATCCAGGGCCTATTTTGACTGTCAGTCCAGCCCTGAGTTAGTCCCCCTCGAGTTAGTTGAAAAATGCCCAAAGCTAATGAGGGAAGGGAGGCAGTGTGTTACTTGTGTGTGGTAGCCTGGCAAACCTACACTAACCAGACTATAAGCATGGGTTCTGTGAGCACCATCAACCTCAGCTTGCAGTGCAACAGGACCAAGAGACAAGGACCTTATGAGGAGCACAGACTGTTGCCATTCAGTATACAGTGTCTGAAGATATTGGAGCAGCAGTATTAGACTGGGAAATTGTCAAACAACCAGATAGAGGGGCAATATGAATTCCAGTGGGAACTGGAGCATAGAAGCACACCTGAATAATAAAAATTAGGCTTAAATTGTTGTAAGTAATTTGGTAAATTCATATGTTCATTTTAAGTAAAAGCAAAAGTCTATCTCCAGTGCATCCTCTTCATCTTCTGTCTTTTCATCTTGTGTCTGACACATAAGTTCTGACTAGTAAATAATATTATAGTAAGAAGGAACATTGAGCAATGACTGTGAAGCAGAAGGTTAAGAATGGGAAGGGGTTTTTCATTTGCTGCAGATCATTTGCTAGTTCTTTGATGATAACATCTCAGGGCTGATTAATGAAGCCAGCTGGATTGGCAGTCATAGTAGCAAGAACAGGTGCTTATCCATAGATTAATCAGGTTTCAGAAAGTTGTACATGATTTCAGCATTTCAGAACGAGATCTAGTCTTCTGAAAAGTATGACACAAAAATTAACAATTTTAGGAAGAGCCTCTGCCAGTGGAGGAAAGGTTGATGATTGATGAAATAAAAAAGGATTACTGCATATTCTGCAATGATCTGTCTAAAGCTCCCCATAGACGCGACGATTCTTCTTGCCGAATGGCCGATTTTAGGGAAGTCCGACCAATCCTTCGAGATTATCGTGCGGTTAGTGGGATTCGAACGATTGTACATCTTACAATTTTTCGGCCGACATCTTTCAGGAAATTGAACGGCCAGGTCAAAAAATCTTTGTCGGTCCCAGTGCAATCTATCTATGTTTGCAGGGCCAAGCAGGCAGCTCCCCTTTGTTTTCCTGGCAAATTGGTCTTTTTAGTTGAAGGTCAATTCGTACGATCGTTCCAAGAAAATCGTGGTCTCACGATGAGGATCTGATCTTTTAAAAATCTCAACATCTATGGCCAGCTTTACATTAATTATTGAATACCATATGCACCTCTCTTTATGCAGCGTTAGCAATGTACATAAAGCAGGTGCACTGTATAATCCATAAGGTACTAAAGTTTTAATGAGACTTATAATGAACATACTAAATTAAATGAGTAAATGAATTATAAGATATAGCATCAGGGGTGTAACTAGGGAGGAAGCAGACCCGTGTTGGAGGGGGACATAAGAGTGTAGAGGGCCCAGAGAGGCCCATCTAAACAATGTCAATATATCAATATTTTAGAGCCCTAAATTTAATTTTCTGTGGGGCCCAGTAACATCTAGCTACACTATGACACTGCATGGTAAAATGAAGACAATACAATATAATTTATATACAGTAACATTTCAAAAAAGGGAACATGTAATATAAAAAAAGTAAACAAATCAGATTGTGAATTGCAATAAATATGTTCTCTGCTATAAATATTTAATCTAATGCACTGCAGTAAGTGTTCATCTCTATGACAACAAAGCAGTTGTCTGATATTTGAATTATTCTAGTTTTGGGAAGTGGCTCCCAGTTTTCTCTAATTTGTTCAGATGTACAGTACAGTACAAAACACTCCACTTTTAAGTCATAAAAGTATTTTCTCTCAACAATTTTTTTATTTGTGTAAATGATGCATGTTAATTGTATTTTATGTGTACAACATAAAATGGAAATTTTGAAAATTTAATGTTGTCCATTAATAGTAATGATTAAATAACCATTTGCACATTGCTGCTGATTGGTAGTAGCATGGAGAATTATTGTTACCAATATTGTAGTGTCACCTACAGTATAATCCAGCTTTACATGAAATGAACACAACTCCTGTTCAACTCCTGTGTCCACTTGGCAGAGAACCTCACCTAGTCCCACAACTCCAGCTACTTAGCCAAGAAAGCCCAACAGCGCCTCTACTTCCTGCGCAAGCTGAGGAAATCCTATCTCCCACCATTTATACTCAAAACCTTCTACAGAGGGACTATCGAGAGCATCTGTATCACTGTCTGGGCTGGGAACTGCACTGTCATGGAGAGCAAGACCCTACAGAGGATAGTGAAGACAGCAAAGAAGAGGTGTCTCTCTTCCCTCCATCATGGACATTTACACCACTCGCTGCATCTGTAAAGCCACCAGTATTGTGGCTGATCCAATACACCCCTCACACTCACTGTTCACACTCCTGCTATCTGGAAAAAGGTACCGAAGCATTAGGGCCCTCACTACCAGACTGTGACAGTTTCTTCCCCCAAGTGAAAAGACTCCTGAATACTCAGGGACCGGACAGATCTCTCTCACACTCACACTCCATCTGACCTTATTGTATAAATAAATAGCCATTGGATAAAATTGTTCTCTATGAGCACATCTGCAAGTTATCATGTTCTTTATCATGGTCTTACTACTATCATATCACAATAATACACCCATCATGTCTGACGTTTAGCATTATTTACTTAACATGTTACATCTGCTGAGTGTGCACTGTCTTGTCCTGTCCCTGCACTATGCTGTCCTGTCTTGCAGGAGTTTTATATTTTTGCACTTGCACTTTTTGTCTGTTGTCCGGTACATCTATGTTGTGTGTAGCACCATGGTCCTAGAGGAACTTTTTTTTGTTTCACTGTGTACTGTACAAACGTATATGGATGAAATGACAATAAACTCACTCTTGACTCCTGTTCTTTTCTGGCTGGTGAACTCTGTCAACTTTATGGCAGGTATAAATAAAGAAAACTCATTCTTTATATTAATCCATTCAGGGGTGATCCTGGGGCTGCTGCTGCCTGGTTCTCACCTTGCCTCATGGTAGGACCGGCACTGAATCCACTAATATGTGTTCTTGCAGCAACAAAATCACATTCTCTAATTATGCTTCAAATGTATTTTGCTGTGTTAGTTGTTGGTATCCTCTGTGATAATCACTAAAATTAGAACTGTGTAAATTAAAACATGTTTATCAAACTTCAGTATAATGGACATAAAGTATGGAGCGGTTGGAATACAGTGTAGAATACATGTTGAGCACTAATTACAGAAGGACAGAGAAATACATTGTAGAATAAGAAAATGCTGAAGGTGGAAGAAGACGGAAAACCTGTCGGAGAAGAACTGAAACAGGTAAAGAGCAATGACCACAAAAACAGTATCTTGTTTCTAGTTTTATATGATCCCAATTTTCTCAGTATCTCTGAAAAGGCTGAATCTTAGTTAGGATCCTGGACCTGTTTTAAAAATAATAAGGTACCATTTAACCTGCTCTATTGAAGTTATTGGGACTAGCAGCAAGGGAATGAATAAACAGATTTTGCCAGACATATATTTGCAACGAAATTCCACATTTTGCCATCTGCAAACTGAGGCAACGATTTGCTGTAAAAAAAATCTCACCACAACAAAAAACTCACAGAAAAAAAGTTGCCACAAGAAAAATGCCCATTGGCTTTAATGTATTTGGACAAAAAAGTTGCTGAGACAAAAAGTTGCCAAGACAAAAAAAGTACTGCAATTCAAGGCATGTTTGCTAATTTTTCAGCAGTTAGGTCAGATTCGATCATCACTAGCCATAAGACAATAATAGAAATGTTACCCATGTATTGGGTTCTTTTAAATCAATTTTGGAATGTGCATACCTACATTGATGCATAAAGCATGCAGAAAACATAGCATACCTTAAAGGAGAAGGAAAGGCTTGTTGCACCCCCAAGTGATTGAATTGACTTTCCTGAAAAGCTGGGCCGGTGCTCCTATCAGCAAAAAACTGGGGTTATACCAGTGAGCACCATGGAGCGATCCATTTCCATCTCCTTCCTTCTTCAAATTTCCCAGGGCAAACACATGCGCAGTTGAATAAAATAGCCGACTTTTTAGTTAAAGTTCGGCTTTTCGTTCTATTGCGCATGCGCATCCGCGGGAAGAAGGAGGAACCAGGAAGAAGTTTGATTTGTGGTGCTCACTGTTATAACCCTGGCCAGTTTTCTGCTGATAGGAACAACGGCCCAGGGTTTCAGGTAAGTCAATAAACTCACGGGAGTGCCTAACATTTGGCACTGCCAAGTGCAACAAGCCTTTTGTTCTCTTTTAAATTAACCGTATAAGAAAATACCATTTTTTAATAACAGAAAATCTGCTCCATAGCATCAACACATCAATCATACTGTATCTGTCTCAGAGAACCACTTGTTTTCATCCATTAAAGCAGGGTACCCCAAAGAATGGATATCCCCTAAATAAAGGCCTGGAGGAGTGGATGGGGTGGAGGTGTTAGCCTGAAGGGCCAATTATGCAAGATATTTAGAGAATGCAGGATTTGGTATTATATAGATACTTCTGGAAGTCCATTCTGAAGACCAGTTTTAGAGACATTTGAGTGAACTATTTTTCTTGAAATGGAAGCAGCAACATTTGATTCATCTGTTCTATTAACAAATGGGAGAACTGACCATATTTTGGACCACAAATGTGGGTTGTGAACAAAATAATTCCAAAACTACTGCATGAGAGCATTCTGGCACTTTACTTTATTATTATTATCCCTACCATCCAACTGACATAGCTGTAAGAATACGGCTCCCAAAAAAAAAAAATTATAAACAGTATTTAAATAACGGTATATGAAACACATATACAGTATTTAACTACAAACAGAGTGATGATCCTTCAATATACATATACTGATCGTGCACCTCTGGCTTTGGATGGTTTGCGTCAAGCGTGGGGTATCAATTATCACTGCGGATGTTATATATGTTTTTAACCAGACTGAAATAAATGAAGATTTTATGAAACCAAGCTCCTTTGCTCCGTACAAATTTGCATTTATATATATAAACATTGAACTCACATTGGATAGCCTGTTTATTATTAAAAGTTACCTATAATATAAATCAAAAGAGAAGAAAGTACTTCTGTATGCAAATGGTATGAAGCCAGTTGCATGTGCATTCATACATAGCCCATTAGACATAAGAGTGAAGTTAAACCGTGATAGAATGTGTACTTTCAAAACAACATGCTATGTACAGGGAAACCTTTGCCAATAACATCATGACCAGAGACATGCTGTTTTGTATAAGGAAAAATCATATTAGTAAAACTGCAAGGACTTGCCCTGCAAACACAAGTCTTGTGTGCCAGTGAATTCTTTCTACAGGCTGTATTGGAGTTTGCCGAATCTTATATCACTATGCACCAAGCCACGAGAAGTGGGTGTGTTAAGGGTATGAGTACACTTCACATGTTCAAGTTTGCATGACAACCTACTACGTGTGTGCAGCAGTTTGTAATTTGAAGAAATTGTGATGCTAATATCAATTGTCCCTCCTTAAAAAGGTCATGTTAAATAACTGAAACATTAGATACTTATTTTTATTGAAAATTAGGGTAGGAAACTACCATCCATACTGGAGTGTGGGCTGCACCTCCAGTGGGGGGAACAATTTGGGGGTGACAGGTGCCTTTTCAGTCCCAGTTGGAGGTAAAGGTCATTGAGAAATGTTATTGCTCATCCCAGTCATCTTCCAGCTTCTGGTGCAAGAACCAAATCACAATCCACCTGAGATTACAAAGCAGAGGGATGGTAGGGAATCTATATACATGTACCAATAATATAGTTAGAAAGAAAGGATAGACAGAACATTTATGTGACTCATTACAGGGTCTATGCAATAAACAGCTGAAATTCTAGGTGGTGATTCCTTGAATAGAATTTTAGCAGATGCTGGGAAGACTTTCTGTTGGGTATGAGGGCACTCTTATTAAGCTAACATGTGCTTGTTTAAATCAGATAACTCCCTTGGCTCATACAAGCTGTTCATTCTCCTTTATCTGCTGTCACTGTGTGAAAAGCTGTTCACAGCTTTTTCTTACCTTTTGCCTGCTAGGGAAGGCAACAATCAGCTGATGTCAGATACAGTGGTTTAATATCCCATCTCTTCCTAGACACCATTGAATCAAATAATTGTTCCAGTAAAGGAGAAACCCTCATCACAAGAGGAAATCAGTAACTGCCACATTCTGTGTTTGAAGTTTTTTTTTCCCAAGATAAATGAGCTTCTTCATTTTACACATTTCTTGCAAAATAAACAAACTATTCTTAAATAATTGCATATTCATATGCACACTGGCATTTTTTTATGTTTTATTTCTGTGGTTTCTAAAATTCCAGAATTCAAGTAAGATAGGGTTGAACGTGGACTATTTTTCCACACTGAACCAGGCACTCAATTTAAGGTGAAAAAAATACATTTATATAACAGGTTACATGCAAAATTCACTTTACAGTATTCCAAGATACAGTAGAAAGAATAGTGTACATTGTAATTCATTTTACCTCTCACCTATCTTACCTTATTCCCCTTCTTCTTAGCCAATGACTTCACCTATTTTCATTCCATCCATTCTTATCAGAAACTCTTTCTTAAGGGGTGATATATCTTTCAGTTAACTTTTGAATTGTTATAGAATAGCCAATTATAAGCAACTTTTCAATTGGTCATTACTTCATTACTTACTTTATTATATCGTTTTTTTTAATTATTTGCCTTCTTCAGACTCTTTCCAGCTTTCAAATGGGAGTCACTGAAAAACAAATATTTTGTAAAGATACAAATGTATTGTTATTGCTACTATGTATTCTGTTCAGGTCTCTCCTATTCATATTCTAGAGTCATATTCAAATCAATCTATGGTTGCTGGGTTAATTTAGATGCTAGCAACCAGATTGCTGAAATTGCAAACTGGAAAGCTACTAAAACGCTAAATAACTCATAAACTACAAAAAAGGAAAACCAACTACAAATGGTATCACTCTCTACATCATACTAAAACTAGAACAACCCCTTTAATGTCAACTCATAACCCTGACCCAATTTACATCCATCTTCTTCTTTCCACAGTAACCATGTGATCCACCCTTTCCTATTTTGGTCTTTTCTCAGCCTATTTCTCACATATCCCTTATCTTTTCCATAATTGTTTCTTTATCCCATGTTGTGTTACTATTCAATGCTTCCTTTTCACGCTACATTTCCTACTAACTATCTTTATACACATATTTGTATTGTATTTATTTCTATAGCACTACATATGCAGTACTTTACAAAGAATAAAAACAAACAGGAGTATAGTTATTAGTGATGAGCAAATTAACTGTGTTTCGCTTTGCTAAAAATTTCAAGAAGCGGCAGAAAATTATGCTGAAGTGAATTGGATCAACGGGGAGGTGAAATGACTTTATGGCTAATGAGATTTTAGCTCTGCGATAGCATATACATTGCCCTACCTTGTTAGAAGAACTCTCTCTAATATGATACACCCGTTCTTCATAGAAAAAAATAGGCTGCCATGTTGCCAATTCCTTTCAAAAACACCTCCCAGTCAGTTAATTTGTAACAGTATTCAAATCATAGTGGCCCACGACCATATTTAAATTTCTGCAGGGTTCTGAGCCCTCAACACAATTAATTAGCAGGGTGAGTGTATCTAACTTTAGCAATAGAATGGAAAGCATTCCACAGTTGTTAATAGCAGAAAACCACCTAGCACTAATTAGAAGCCCACAAACAAATAATTTAAAGATTTATTGCTAAAATCCTTTTTATATATTGCTGTTACTTTAACACAGTGTTGGGAGAAACTCATGCAGGCATGGAAAGAACATACAGGTTCCTTGCAGATGTTTCCTATGTGGCAGTTAAGCTGCTTGCTCTTAAAGGGTGATCTACTAATAATAGCTTAGATAGTCATATGTTCTTTGATGAGTTCACCATAGCTTCATGCATTTGTCAGATGACTGATATAATTCTTGTGGCATTAAAGGCTAATGACTATGGCACACCAGCTAGGAGAGGCAGATATCCCAGTGTTAAGATGCTAGTACTTTATATAAAGGTAGAAAACAGGGATTTTTAATTTTTTTAGCAGAATCCTCTGAGCCGAAATATTTAATGTGCTCCTAAATCGTGGGTTAGGTTATTATTTTAAATAACAGTCTTCAACCTCCCTAGTGTGAAGACACTTTCATTTAAAATTTGCTTCCAAAGGCAAAGATGATAACCAGTGGTCATAAATTAGTGGGCAGAAGATAGGAGCTTATTTATAATATCTCCCTTTAAATTAACTCTATGAATGTCCACATTAAGAACAAATGTAATTACTGTAAAGATGGCCATAGACACACAGATATTGTCATATGGAATGCAGTTTCATACGATTTTCAGATTGACTGCAGACTCGGAATATTCAATTTTCTTACCATCATGATCCGTCACTTTGTTGTTCGGACATGTGAGAAAGTTTTGTTGGGTATTGATAATATTTTTGCATGAAATCTAACGGTTTCAATGGATGACTGTTACTATTTCTGGGATGTAACTTTTGTAAAAGCTTGCTGTCATTTAGGGGCCCATTTACTTTGCTCGAGTGAAGGAACAGAATAAAAAAAAAAACTTTGAATTTCGAATGTTTTTTTTGGCTACTTGACCATTGAATTGGCTACTACGACTTTGACTTTGATTCGAACTAAAAATCGTTTGAATATTCGACCATTCGATAGTCGAAGTACTGTCTCTTTAAAAAAAACTTCGACCCCCTACTTCGCCACCTAAAACCTTCCCGAGGTGCAAGGTCCCCATAGGCTTTCTAACTATTTTTTGGTCGAAGAAAAATTGTTCGATCGATGGATTTTTTATTTTTCGATCAAACTATTTGCGGTAAATCCTTAGACTTCGATATTCGAAGTCGAAGGATTTACATTCGGCAGTCGAATATCGAGGGTTAATTAACCCTCGATATTCCACCATATGTAAATCTGCCCCTTAATGTCCAGAACATCATCTGATTTGTTATTTTCATCCTACGAATTGCATTGAAACAAAAGATCGCTATCCAACCATTCATCATGCAAGTACTAATATCTGCGTCTATGACCAGATAATGTGAAATTGTTCAGGTAGGCAGCTGCTCATTCTACTATACTTGTGAATGTGCTAAAGAAAGCTGGATTAAGTGGGAGCATGGTGTGCACTATAACAATAAACAACATATAAATGCACACAGTGAATCTTTAAGTAAGGCAAGACATGGCATGGGTATTCAAATAGGAGGAGTATATATTCCATCCACAGGAATTATGAGTAAGCTTTTTTTTTTTTTAGAAATTATCAAAATCAAACGAGTCATCAAACAGTGAGACAGCGGGCTTAATGCGTTTTTGTGGCTCTAGTCACTTCCTCCAAAGGCATTGGGGCAAATTCACTAAGCGCCGAAGCGCCTAACGCTAGCGTGAATTTGCCAGCGTTGGGTGTAACTTCGCTAGTGTTACTTCGCACCCTTACGCCTGGCGAATTTGCGCAATGGACGTAACTACGCAAATTCACTAACGCGCGCATTGTTCTGAACGCTACCTTTTGCGCCAGATTTCCTTCGCCACCTCAGACCAGGCGAAGCACAATAGAGTAGATAGGGATTGCTTCAAAAAAAGTAAAAAATTTTTCTAAGTCCCAAAAAACGCTGGCGTTTATTCTTTATCATGGGTGATAGGCTGAAAAAGATCGAAAAAAATTTTGAGGCTCCCCTCCTTTCCCCCTACATTTCCTAACTCATGGCAACTTAACTATACAGTGGGCACATGTGTAGGGCAAAATAAAAAATGTATTTGCTGTTTTGAAGGTTTCCCAGGCTTGTGTAGTTCTGCTACATATACCTCCATTGTAACTTGAATTTGGCGCCGTATGCAAATTAACCATCGCTAGCGTAACTTTGCTTTGCTTGGCAAATTAACGCTAGCGCAACTTCGCAACCTTACGCTACCCCTGAGCGCAACTTCGGATTTTAGTGAATTTGCGGATCTCAGGCGAAAATACGCCTGGCGAAGCGTGGCGAAGAGGACGCCAGCGCAACTACGATTCTTAGTGAATGTCCCACATTGTGTGTAAGGTTTTTTGCCTAAAAACTGGGTATAAGGTTGAAAAATAGTGCTGTCCGAATCAAAACAAGAAAGTGGCAACCCTAACCAGAAGTCATCACATGCCAGATTTATAGTGGAGCAGATTTAAAATCAGTGATCTAAAACAGCAATTGTATGTTTCTTCCTAGAAACTCAAATTAATGCCAGTACAATTGAAAGGGACATACATTTACATTCAAGACACTGCTTTAGATAACTGATTTTGTAGCTGTATCACTATAAATCCTCATATGATGACTTCCGCTTCAGGACTAAGAAGAATGTAATATACGTTGTGCAGTGGTCAATCGCCATGTTCAGAGAATTCCAACAAATGATTTCTAGGTATTTTAAGGTGAAATAGGGAAAAAAGCAAAGGTAGACTATGATTTATCTACTATTACTATTATCCCTGTTCTTTTGACTCCCCTCTTGCTTGGAGTGTGAGACAGATGTGTCCAATAATACAAAGGTTATCTTCTATAGACTCCATTTTATTAAAATAATTAACATTATTAAAAATGATTTTTTAAAAATGTCTTTTTTCCCTGTAATAAGAAGGCAGTACCTTGTACTTAATCCAAACTAAGATATAAATAATCCTTATTAACAATGCAACTCCTTTTGGGGTTGATTATTGTATAAATTGTTTTAGTAGACTTAAGGTATGGAGATCCAAATTATGGAAAGATCCATTTTTCCAGGTCCCAAGCATTCTGGATAACAGGTCCCATACCTGTATTTCAAAATGATAAAACAAATGAAAATATAGATTTGGTTTAATTGAAAGGGTAGCCACATTCATAACTCAAGAGGGAAACTATAAATCTACTGTAGTTGTCTCCTCCAAAAATGCTAATAAAAATGTTTTTTACTTTCACGGTTGACGAAAGATCTGGGATGTCACACAGGGAAAAAAGCAGCACAAAGGAGATAGAACAAGTAGCTGCATAGAACTGCTGCTTCAATGCTCATTAGCATCTTAATGATGAGTGAATGTAGATGTTTATTTGACATGTGACACAGAAAGAAGGTAAAGTGAAAACTTTGCCCTTAACCAAATGTTGTTTAGTGCCACACGATACTTTCAAATCCTGAGCTCTAATACGTTCCATAATTAAAAAATAATGGGCTTTCCAAAGTGATTTATTTCCATAGATTTAGTGTCAGTGCTGAAAAGCTTCAGTTTAAATTGTTGCAGACCTCCAGTGTAACCAAGTGATAAATCACCAACGAGCGGCTCAAGAATAAATACCGAACACCAGACCGAATGGTGTATTGGTTCTCACAAAGATAAACAGAGTGATTTGCTGTCCTGATATTTTTTTAATAGCATATAAATGAGCGAAATGAACGAAAGTTCAGCTGGGAATAAGAAAACATTTTGTAAATTTAAAATAATTTGAATGCATGTGATACACTATACACAAAATGATTTCAGATTTATAGAGAATACAAGCATTTGTCTCCTACGGTTGCATATTGAACCCACCCTTTATAAAACAGAGAAATGTAATGGGAATTCAGTGAAGAGTGGAAACCTGCGGATCATTGGTAGAAAGAAGCAGATTGTTCATGATTTGCTTTATATTTTAATACCAAACATACACTACTAGTGCCTAGAAGATGACATATGATAAATGGTAGTATAAAATGAGATCAAATAACAATGCTGACCCCCAACTCCATGTTCTGATGGCAAATAATGAATGGTACTGAATATCGAAATGCAAAGACACTGTTCAACAGCCAGTTGCATAGAAATGTTTATATTTCTATGTTCTACAAAATGTATTCAGTCTTTTCCAAATCCCAAGAGTAATTTTACAGAAGAGTTCCCTTATGATTAGGTAGAGAGCATATTTTTCCTTTCATGTACATTCAACAATTCATGGAGCTCCCTTACGCCCAAGCAAAAAAGGAACGTTGTGGGAGCATTCCAAGGAAGGCTATGTAAAATGATATAAATACAATGGACGTGCTACTGATCTGGCCAAATTTACCACAAAACAAGAGGAAGGATTGATCAAAGCACAATCAGGGATTTTTAGTTACAAAGTTATGATCATAAATTTGGTAGGCCACCATACCGCATCAAGGTAAACAGAATAACTCTGCTACAATACATAATGCAAAAAAGGAGGCTTGTGGGAGCATTTAAAGGCTAAGTAAAATGATATAAATACAATGGAAGTGCTACTGATAAAAATCAGTGTTGGTCTGGGCAGTCTATCTCTCTTAAAAGCCACAAACGTGGGAGAATTAAGCCTGTAGAACCATTGCTGTGGTCTTGCCAATCTCTCCTTTTTAAATGCTAAAGGCAGGGAGGACTAAGCCCTTTGGTTGAAACCAATACCCTGGTCAGGATACATTTATCCTAGGAGATGCTATCTGCAGGGAGGTGCCCGCCTTTGAATACTATGACCAGAGGTAGTTAGGGACCACCATGTGAGGTTTACCTTGAAGTGGTATGGTGGCTTACCAATTTTGATTAATTTGTAACTAAAAAACCCTATTTTTTTAATGCACTTGCATAGATATTTGATAACCTATGAGACCAGGGAACAGGAAATGTGCATAAATCAATCCTCCCTCTGGTTTTGTAGTCCCTTCCGCCTATCCCTTACCAACACCACTGGCACCCTCACTGCTAAGGGGTTTCAGTCCTTGAGTCAGTGTTAAATCTCTAGCACCAGCCTTGCATGGTTCTTCTGGAAGGACACTTAAATACTGAGGACACAGGCCTTAAACTACCATGGCTATGTCTCTATCTATTGGGACACTGGTCCTACTGACTCCTGGCTTGGACTCAAGTTAGCCTTATGTCATTCCTTTCTATCTCATGCCAATATTTTGCAGATGATATTTGTACTGACAAGTTCCCATATTTTATTTCAGAATCTGCCCTAGAAAACCCTACTAATTTATATATATATATATATATATATATATATATATATATATATATATATATATATATTATATATAACATAAGTTGTTACTGTAATGGTCCGGCCACACGGAGAGAATCGGGACGATTAACTTGTTTTAGGGTCTGGCCACATGGGCAGATTCGGGGAGATTAGTCACCAGGAGACGAATCTCCTCTTCTTCGCGGCAACTAATCTCCCCGATCTGCCTTCCCCTGGCTAAAATGTAAATCGCCTTGGGGCAGGCACACCGAGTGCTTCATTTTCTGAAGTTGCCCGAAGTTTGCTCGTGAGGCCCTTGCCAGCAGAAGGCAGGGTAAAGCAGATTAGTCGCCGCAAAGAAGAGGAGATTCGTCTCCTGGTGACTAATCTCCCCGAATCTGCCCATGTGGCCAGACCCTAAAACAAGTTATAGCCTATATGTGTCAGTGCATCTTAAATAGCTGAGTTAGTTGAGAAGAGTGAGGTGCTACATCTATAACTAATATAATTAAATAATTAAGGAACTAATAATTTAGGGTTTCTACTGCCATTGTCTAAAGGGTTTATGGTTTTGGGGTTGTTGGATCATCAACCACATGCCAAACCCTGGCATTAGGAAGACAGCAAACTGTTCAGTTATAGAGATCCAGATGACAGACTACCCACTCCACTTTCCTAACAATGAGGTACCGTCACGTTAATCTTAACCTGTGTATAAGGTAAGCAAGAGACTAGTGTATAACCTCTACAGATGAACCCAATGACACATGCATCTGAAGTGGCATCTATGTGAAAAACACCAGTCATTCACTCAGTTGGAGTAAGGTTTTTGTGAATATTACATTTATTACTTATGCTACATGTGAAATTACATGGTTAAGCTAAGATTTCCCTATTATAAAAAATACATCTGAAATATAATTTCAAAAACTAATACTGGCAATTATTATGTACATCAGGTTTAATATCAGTATAGTTTCCTAAGAGTATTTTATTCATTCATAAGTGTCCTTATAATTATGCTTCAAAGCAGGTTTGTGATTTATGGAGCATATTCCTTGGTTTTATTCACTGGAAGAAAGCAATTAAAAAAAGGTACTCAGTGAGTGTTTATTGCATTTTATTTACAATACTCCCAGATTAAAGGCTTTCACAGTTAATACTTTTTATTCAGCACACTGCCAGCTATGTTGGTTTATTTATATCCCTAATCTTTTAGGATTAAGTGATAGTGGTTCCTGTTTATTGAAAGAAAAAAAAATGATGAAATTCATTAAACATTAACAATATAATATCATATTTACATTTTACAAACATCTCTTTTTTTCCAGGATATTATGTATAGGCACACTGTAAGCTTGTCAAGTAAATCCTCCACTGTGTCCCTTTGTTCTTCATCAGAATACATATTATTATGATTCACATTAATTACACATAGTAAGGTTCTGTAAAGGAGGCCCTAGAGGGACAGATAGTATTGTATCATACGATATTCTGTACATGCTTGTATTGCAGGAGACAAACTGACCAAAATCAGCAGAAGACTTGGCTGTTGGTCAGTTAGTTAATTGGGCTGGTCAGAAAATTGTGCCTGAACTTTGGCCACTGTTTACTGCTGAATTGTCAGACACATGTAGAATTCCATTGTTTCTACCTGTATATCTGAAAATTCAGCTCTAAATGTCTATATTGAAACAAACGAACAATGTTTACAGGAAAGATCTTAATTGTTATGCCTATGGCAACCTTAAAGGATTTCTTAGTGGAAGGAGTGAGTCCTTAAAGGGGATGCAAAACAAAAAAAAAATCCCATTTTTACTTTAATGAAAAAGAAATCTATCTCCAATATACTTTCATTAAAAAGTGTGTACTGTTTTTATGATAAACCTGATTGTATGCAGTGAAATTCCCCCTTCGTTTTACTTGCTCTGACTGCTGTGAATAGGAAACTTCAGACGGTCTCTAACTGCTCTGCAGGGAAACAATCATACTTTCAAACAGATGGGGTAGGCCCCTCCCATCTTACTTCCCTGACCTTGCCCAGCTTTGTTTGTTTTCCCTGTAAAGCAGCCGGCGACTGTGTGAAGCTTTCTGCATATTCTGATTATTAATCAGTCTTGCTGTATCGGCTTCTTTGGCAGATATTATTTGACTTATGCTGTTTTAATAATTTATGACGATCCCTTCCAACTGAAGCCCAGACCACACTGAGCATGTGCATAGTCTTGGTCTTGCAAAGATGTTTAACAGAAGTTACAAGATGACAGCCCCCTGCGGCCAACTTTGAAAGCTTAAATAATTTGTTTAATTAGGTTTCTGGTGCAGTAAGTTCATGTTTATGTTTAGTTTACAAAATACAGCTTTCTGGCATGATTCTATTTTAGACTTTAGTTCTTGTTTAAGGCAGGAGCTGTTAACAGGAACTGAGAAGGGTGAGGCTGAAGATCAGGAACATAATTTTGACGGAGCAGGAGAAGAGTCAAGGACAGGCTTGAGTGGGATGGAGCAGGTGTAGCATCAAGGACAGACTGGAAGAGGAACTACTCAGAAAGGTTGCTGGGACCAGATAAGAAAGGCCCGGTGATATATACTGTATATGATAATGAGCACATTTGCTAGCTGCTCACCTTGCCTTGTGGATAGGGTATGGTGCCAGAAACCCAAAGGTTTAGAGACAGAGGTCATTTGCTTTTTAGGATCTTTACACAACACATATTAATACCTGAGAAAAATAAAACAATTATAATTTAAAGAAAAATTCTTGAAGGATCCTTGCAAAGTGCCTCATAATACATTGATGCTACGAATTGTTGCTTAGTGAATTGCTTAAATTACCATTCCAGATCTTGTTAATCTTACATGATACCAGTAAAGATACAGACCATCTTTTAAACTGGATAATCTGTGATAGAAAAAGTCATTAATATTTGCATTCACCATAGCAATGTGATTTCTACCTTAGGAAGGTGTATAATGATATATGACACAATTATATTTTCACAAAGACGCTATGAACACAATTTAATTCATGTCAATGAAAGTAAATTATCTAGTGCTTTCTTCTAACAGCATTATTTACAGTGCAAATGAAATTTTAATTTCTTTATTATCTATCCAATACCAATTATATATACTGGTTATTAATTAAATAGCAAAAACTGCCCAACAAAATTAATTAACTTGAAGTTATTTATGATGAAGCTGAATGAGTAATTTCTTCTACACAAGAAAGTGTGTGTGCCTAAGTAAGCACTTTCTATAGCTAGCGGCAAGAGAGTCAGGAAGGGCATTATTGGGCAATACACTAAATAAAAAAAACTGGAAAGTGTTTTTAAACCAACCCCCTTGGAGGGTGCCAACTGAACAGCAGGCTGTTCCAATGAAATACTGTATATTTATTCCATGAAATAATGAGGCACACACAAAAAAACTATCCTGTTTATTTTAATCACTTTTATGTGGTGATTAACCTGAACCCATACTGAAATACACCATTGCATTGGATTGTGAGACTCCACTGGCAGTTGATTTTTACCAAAAATTGGTTTCCGACCCCTGATGGATAGAATTTATACTTTTTTTCCTTTTAAATTTTTTGGGACTACAACTATGGCTTCTTGATATAAAAATAAGCTTGTGAAGCTCTGTAATTTCTCTCCAGTGAGCTGCTCAGGTTGAAAGCACAATCATTTTTGAAAGACTTATAGTTATGTAAGTTTTTGTCGTGTTGATCTGTTTTCCACTTAGGGACTCCAGACTAAAGGCAATTTGTAAAGTCTACTCCTGAACATTGTTAGAAAATTATTTCCTAGTGTACAGGTGCCTGTGTTCCCTTAATACCTGGCACGGTATCATGAAAGAAGCCATGGATGTGACAAGTGAAATCAAGATTACATTTTTTGGGGGAACCCTCCCTCTTGATGAAGCACAAAAGCAATTTCAAGATATAGGCATGAATTTATTTAATGTTTAAATGTTCTTTAAGTCTACTTAAGATATAATGATCCAAATTATATCCCAATCTTTCTGGATAATAGATTATTCTATGCATAATCAAACTTCCCTTTTTGGATGTGGTCAATCCAAGTAGACAGGGTTTTAGCAACATAGACTTAACAAACTGCAGGCTTATTTGCTGCTAAAGCCATCTAAAAGGATTTTCATAATTCTAATTCTACTTTTCAGCACCTACAATTACATGCTCCGAGGAGTCAATAGTTTATATAGTGAATAAAGTACCCCCTCTTGTAAAATACAAGGATATTATAAGTTACAGAGGAGTTTCATGACCATATAAAAACACGAGGCTGAAGGCCGAGTGTTTTTATACAGGTCATGAAACTCTGAGGTAGGCAAGTCCAGCACAGTCACGCATACAGTGCAACTAACAGCCCCTTTGGATGCTCAGATAGGAATCTCCTGCTGGTTGTTCCTCCAGTCTGTATTCCTTTCAAACTCTCTGTATTTCCAGGCACAGTATATGGCCTCCCTGTGCCAGCCCGATCCAAAGGAATGCTTTTGGTGCAGCCTCTCAGCTCTCTGGGCCCACCAGCAGCTGTCTGGCCTCTTTCTCTGTCCACAAAGCAGCCCTCTATGCCAGGCTCTCTTCTTTTGCCAGTCTCTGTGACTTCCTCTTCCTGCCAGCCACTCACTAGCTGCTATGTCACTTCCTGTTGCACTGAGATCACTGAATAGCTGGTTGCTAGGTAACAGCTTATAGCAAACAGACACAGGCTCTGTGCTTCTGCCCTTACAGGGATAAGAGCAAGGAGTTTGCACATATTCCCTACACTTATTTCAGACTTTTAATTTTGAGTTTATGCTTAAAGATCAGAGAGAAGCAAAAGGTACATGTCCAGATAGCTATGTATTTGCCATTGGACATTATGGGGCATATTTATTATGCCGTGTAAAACAAATGTGCTTCCAGCAGAAGTCACATGAGAAAAAATGCGTAAAAAAATTGTAGACTTAACAGTTTATATAGAAGAATTGCTAGAATTGTTTATGACAATTTTATTTTGTGTTTTGGTGACAATCAATCCTATTTTTGCAGAAATCTGCAGAAATAAATCATTAATGTCATGATTAGAATGTCCTTAGTTCACCAACAAAAAATGTAAAATCTGCAACTCAAGGTCAATTCATCCGTAGTGATGGGCGAATTCGCAGCAAATTTCTGTGTTCCGCAAAAAGTTTTTGACGCTGGCGACAGACGCCTGCAAAACTTAAATGTGCCATTGATTTTAATGCACTGCAATTTTCACATTTTCTGGCACAGCAAAATGGGAGAAATTCGCCCATCACTATTCATCTGGTTAAGGTCTTTTATTAATGTATGAAAGGCATTACATTAAACAATTCCACCTTCAGAAATCATATACTAGTATTTTAATAGTATAAAATGACATGGTGTAAAGGTCATGACAGTCCAGCTTTGAGTTGGTGCAGCTCAGTGAGGTCAACGCCTTCTACTCAGGGCCATACAGGTCCACTAGACATAGTGATGTGATGTCAGTACCCCATGTGACATTATATCCAAACTTTTAAAGCCCCAATGACAACAATAGTACCTTGCCAGTTCATTGGACAACCTTACTGCTGATCACTCAGCCCATGGAAGACCCTGGTAGACTACAGTTGTTACTGGTTACCTGACATATGTCTTTGAAGAAAAGTGTTGAGATGAAAGAGGCATATTTATCAAATGTAGGAAATGTGACCAGAATAAGTTCATCAGAGTGCTAAGTCCTTTTATTTTACCAGTTTCAAAACCTAGCCATAATGAGTTACAAACATACCTACAGCAGGGCATGTAATGCCAGAATAAATTATAGGAATTGATATGCTGTTGTTTCTATTCAACATAACTTTATTCATATTTGTAATTCTTTATGAATTAATGATGAATCTGGAATATTTAATTCATGTTTTGCAAAATCATAGCATTGTAGTGTTTCTTTGCCAAAAAGGTTATATCAGGTAAAGTGCATCTTTTTTAAATGATGTAGATGAATTAGGTATCTATGAGACAATACAACATACTGTATATTTGTTATATTTGCTGTGATGCTTTGGAGAGTGTTGCAATAAATATTAATATTTAATTTGTTTCAGCACAAAACAGCACTCATTGAAATGCTATTCACAAAGGTACTGTATGGACCCATAGGTTAAGTACTCTAAGTACTTTACTCCTTGCAATTAAACACTGAATGTGCCAACTGTTCCTTCTAGTTCCCAGTATGCATTGTGAGTCTGCACCCTCAACCTAATCAATCACATACTAAAAGTTTTTGGCACCTATGGTTGCCACCTGCCAGATTTCACCCTCAAAATTAGGAAATCTGGACAGGACAATGAAGTTAATGACATGGTGATCAGTCAATTGCTGATTGCCATGTCATTAGCCCCTCCCACAGTATCATCATCCCCTCCCCAACATCATCAGCCCCTCCCCCAACTTCACTGACATCACTGGTCTGCCCCCTGACATCATTAGCCTACCCCCTGCCCATTTTCCTCAAACAGAAAAGGTGGCAACCCTAGTGGTACCTCAAGCATCATACCAGAAAACAACATGAATACAATTTGAACTCAGTCACTGAATCTTTTATCCATGTTAATAATAAATCATGCATTTTTAGTGATCCCTAGTATTATAATTGCTTATTGTTTGGCCACATTATTAAAACATTTTAAAGGTTGCAAAATACAAAGTGTAAATTGGCCATCCATAAAGGTGTCTAAATCATAAAATCTGGTTGTTTGGTCCCTGGACTGATTCCACTGTAAGGGACCTGGTTAGATTGATAAATGGAGCCACAAGTTTTGTACAAGCACCAGTGGGTGTCATTTTTCAACCCAGTTTTCCATTTCAGCCTATCATCACAAATACAAGGCTTGGATTGCAAAATAGAAACGTGAAAAGACACACATTAATTATCTGCACAGAAATGTTAAATGTCTCGAATATATATAATGAGAGATGTATTTTAATAACAAATAAAATGTATCTTCATAATCTCTTTTAAAATCAAATTTGCTACAAGTCACCTCACAACAAATCCATTGTTACTGTATATTAATCATATTTTCATGCTCTGCATTTGAAATTAGAATTCCCTCTGCCCACTATTCCCTTCCAGTTACCTAATCTCTCACAAAACAAATTAGCTTTAATTAAAAAAGAAAGCCATTTTATTTCAATGTATTTTTGTTCCTTTTTTATGTTTTTAATTATACAGATGAAGCCACTTGGATTTGTGAGTTAAATGCGTCATGACTCTGGGGTAATTGAAGAAACTGTGTTATCTTAAGTCATCTTAACTCATTTAATGCATTTAACCTTTTCATTAGCATACCAAAGCTCCATTGTTCACAATGGTGAATGCTTTAATTAGATGGGATGTTGTGACGCAGTTTTCTGTGTTAAATGAGATTAATGGGATATCTGTGTTTAGTTATTCTGTGTCAAACAGACAAACCAAAGTGGCTGCATCTGTAAGTATGAAAAACTGCTTCCTAATGCACGCTGAACATTACAAATTAACTTTATGCAATAATGAACACTGCACTAAATACTGTCATGGGAAAACATGTTTTTCTCAAAACACTCAAAACACATCAGTTAATAGTGCTGCTCCAGCAGAATTCTGCACTGAAATCCATTTTTCAAAAGAGTAAACAGATTTTTTTAATATTCCAATTTTGAAATCTGTCATGGGGCTAGACATATTGTCAATTTCCCAGCTGCCCCAAGTCACGTGACTTGTGCTATAATAAACTTTGATCACTCTTTACTGATGTACTGCAAGTTGGAGAGATATCACTGTTAACTGATGTGTTAACAGTGTCGGACTGGGCCGGCTGGACACCGGGTAAAAACCTGGTGGGCCCCGCCGGCCGAGATCCGCTGCACTACCCCACTTTGATGGGGGTTGTGGTAGAATAGAGGATCTGCGCATGCGCACAAAGGTATTGCTGCATGCGTGCGCACAAACGTGGCGCCGCGAGCATGCACACTGGTCCGATGAAGCACGCCGGAGCGGCAGCGGGGGCCAGAGCGGGGCCCTGGGGCAGTAGCCCCGGTGTGCCCGAAGCCCCCCAGTCCGACCCTGTGTGTTAAACATGTTTTTCCATGACAGTATCCCTTTTGTACAATGTTTTTGATAAAAATTGTATTTGCATTTTTTTTACATTTACTGTATAAATAGTTTGTGGTCTGTTTTTTTTAATTTCTAATTCTCAATTAGGGCTCTAATTAAGACTTTTGATATACAATGATTACAATATTAATTATATTATTATTTTTCCACACATGCATAAAAGAACATGTAAAAAGTGATGTTACAGGGAGACCACTAATGAATCCCAAATGCAAATTATTTATTGTTATACTTACTGTTTAAACGTCTTAAAAACATAGAGAAATAAATAAATTTCAATTTATTAATACCTCAAACTATCCATATAAAGGACTGGATCTAAGTTTGATGAACAAGGAGCAGAGAATAGGTGTAATGTCTCAGCTGAAGTATATGTGAGAAATATCACTTTCTATTGCTGGCAAAAGCCTGCTAGATCAAATGGCATGCAATTAGTATAGTAAAATATTTACTCTTTCACATATCTTTTATCTGTCACAGTAGAATTTCAAGTTGTGAGGGAAGAAAACTATCGCCTTTGGTCTTGTCCCCTCCACTGTGACACTTAACAAAGGCTTTGAAACTTAAAATGTTTTGGGCACCCAACTAGCATATCTAGGAGGATTGTTAGATATTCTAAACTGATGGAACATGTTTTTTTTCATATCACAAGTCAAACATAATACCCTTAGAAAACAGTTATCAATCTGACACATAAAGATAAAATAGAGAAGAAAGGTTTGTTTGAGACAAAAAACTTCAACAGAGAACATTTAAAGAGACAACACTAATATTTCTGTTAACACAAGAAAGACAAGTGGAGTGAATTAACCTTATTCACGAGTAACCCATTCACAAACAGAAATACACAAGAGAAATAATGTTACTATGAGAATAAGAACAAAGAAGACAATGTTAGGATAAGATAAGAATAGTGACATGATAGTCTAAGACAAAATGACAATATTTTAGTGACAGACACATAGAACAAATATTATATTACAAGAGGTACATATGAAAACTTATAAACATTAACGAGAACCAAAAACAGTTATGCAAACATATTCATTACAGACACATCAAAGTCATATAACCGTCAAGTCAAGTGAAGTACTGAAAAGTACTTTTCCCACAGTCAGGATTGGGGTCCCCTCCATAAGAAACATATGTGTTCTACCAGTGCACTTCAAAACATAAATGCAGTAATGTAATTGCCTTTAAGTAGGAGCAATTCTCACCCCCCTGCTGCCCTGTGGAGGCTTCCATGCTGCCCCTACCCCAGCACTCACCTTTTCAGAGTCCAGGTCATTAGTGCAATTGTGTTGTTTGCACTAGAAGAGCCAAATTTACCTCCCAAAGTTACCAGGAATGACTTTTGATGCCCTTGGTAACTCGTGGGACACTAGCAGTTGAGTCAATTTCTCAGCCCGCAACATTGGCACAGTGTCCCTGCCTTTAAGTGAGTTGTTGGGCAGTAATGTAACTATCGATGGTAGGAAACGGGCGCAGGACTTACAGTCGCACACTTCCGCTCTAGATATAATTTTTTTTCCAAATTCTGACATGGGGGGGGGGACTCTGGCTGGGCCCCAGCTTGTGCTGGCATCCCCCACACTCCCAGTAATTCCACCACTGTTTTTGGGATTGAAAGGATAATGAGCCTTGTTGTTGAAATTAAATACTTATGAGCAGTGGCATAACTAGAGTTTGGAGGGCCCCCCTGCAGACAAACATGGGGACCCCTCCCCTTTGGAGAACTAATGAAGCACATGCTAGCCAGCATACCTCCCAACATTTTGGAAAGAGAAAGAGGGAGAAAATGATTTGCCGGGTGTAGCGTAAAAAAAATTTTTTTTTGCCCACGCCCGTTTTTGTGGTCACACCCCCTAATTACCCTGTCTATTTTACAAAATTTGCCAGGTTATGAAAGTTTGAACACATTTTTATATGTTCAAACACGAATGTCCTGGAGTCCAGCAGGGAGTGTGCACAAAACAGCTCCTGCCTACATACAAACCAGGGCCAGAGCCCTAAGGACATGATCTGCCTTCCCCAACGTTTCCTAACCTGTGTCTCTCTCTCCCAATTGCTTGCTTCCAATCCCCCAGCCCCAGCCCCTTTGTTCCACCTCCAGCCCTCCACCCTCCCTGTTTGCCTCTTCTCCCCTTCCTCCTGAGGCTCCGTCCCCTTACAAGAGAGCCGTCCTGAGTCGGCCTGTCTGACCCACCAGCTGCTGCACTGATTTGCCACACGCCCGCCCTCCCTCCTCCTGACTCCTGGTGTGATGCCACTTTCGGGTTCAGGCAGGCTCATCGTGACCTGGAAGTGGTAGCAGCAGTGGGGGACCAGCGATAGCGTGCTGGCGGCAGGCGGAAAAGGCCCCAGCAGCAGTGGGGGACCTTCAGGACTCGGCCCCCCCGTGGGCCTTAGTTACACCAGTGCTTTAAGTGGTGATGATAGTGAGATAATAATCAGAAAACTCCATTTGTATCCATTTTATTTTCCATGAAAAATATTTTTCCATTTTGCTGCAAAGGTCCACAATTGTACTTGAAAGCTAGAGTGCACATAGGGAGGTACCGTTTTTCAACTTTTTAACTGGTTCAGAAACAAACAGATGGCATCCCTAGTTTTTACTCTAATCAACAGATGCCCATTCATTAGTTTCACCAGCACTTGCCACTTCAGGTATCTTAGGTGATGATGCTTGCAGCTTTTTATCACTCCAGAATGTCTGGAAAGCTAGTTAACACACCACAGATTGATTCAGCTATTATTAGATCCTTTTGATTGACTGAACCTAAAGTCTATTTATTAGCACATCAACTCAATATAAAATTAGCAGTCTCCATCAGAGCTGCTTGCTGTAGCAGTGTGCTTTTTGCTAAGAGCTGTAATCCAGGGTTCTATTGTCATTGCATTTTCTATTTTGTTGAACTAATGGAAAAGCTTGGTGCTCACATTTAACTCTTGTCTTTGTTTAAAGCAAAGTTAAGTTTAGTACCTATTTTTTTTCCTATTGTATTGGAAGTTGAAGATCCTTAGGGGCAAATTCACTAAAGGGAGAATTTTCCCCAGCGACCGCTTCCCCACATTTTGCGCCACTTCGCCATGCGCAAATTCGTTATCACTACACTAATTCACTAAAATGCAAAGTTGCGTCTCAGCAGCCGAACGCTGGAGAACTTTCGCTAGTGTTGAATTTGCGGCATGTAGGATATAATGCCACAGACATAAGATTGAGGAGGATGTAGCTTTGTTTTAATCAGTTTGCTTGGACTAAGGTGGCAAAGGAAACTTTGGCGAAAGAGGTAACGTTCAGTAAAATTCTCACTTTAGTTAATTTGCGGAGAAGCAATCTTTCACATCAGCAAAAAATTGCATGGCAATAGGGTGAGTAACTGCGCTAGCGACAGTATCTTTCCTAGTAAATTGTCCTCTACACCTGTTAGTAAATTGGCGATGTGCCTGTGGATGGGATTTCTGGTTTATTGTAGCTAGCAACGGCCACTTCGCCCTTTAGTAAATCTGCCCTTTGGTGTTTTTTATTACGTTTATATCTGCAAACGTTATTCATGGTCTTGTTGAACCCTACTTTTACCGGTTCACTACCAAGAAATGAAAGATGTACATGATTAATTAAATGATTAATAGTGAACTGATTGTAAACAAGTTTATAAACAAAACTCTCGTATTTCCTCCTACCAGGTTGTAATTTTTTTAATAATTAACCTTCAGTTTGTAGCAAACACAGCATTTCATGGAACTTCTTGATAGGACCAAAAATATATTTCAATGTGATGAATAGAACTGCAACATAAAATGTTAAAGAATAATAGGTTGTTCATATGACCCATTTGGTTATGTCAGTGGCACTTTGGCTAAGCTTCATGTGGTTCATTGTTTCTTATTTATACCTGTACTAACATATACACATATATATATATATACACTTTCTAAGTATGCACTTATATATTTAATTTACTTTGTCTTTACCATTTTCATAATATACTTTTTTTAAAAATGTTGGTTTTGGGCAATCACTCTCTCTTAAAAGCTGCAAGTTAGCTGCGGGGGAGGAATTAGCCCTCAGACAGAAACCAAGGTTCAGCAGACTTCTACTTCAACTAATGCTATTATACAGAGAGACACAGGATCCTCAATACTATGACTGGAGGTAAACATGTTAGGGACCGCCATATGGGGTTTACCTTGACATGGTATGGTGGCTTTTCAACTTTATGATCATAACTTTGTAACTTAAAACCCCTGTCTTTGTGAACACATGCATTTGCATATCTACTGAATTACTTAGACAGGGGCCCAGGGAATGTGCATTGACCCATTTGGTTATGTCAGTAGCGCTTTCCTTATACTTATATACATTTCTACTTAGCAATGTGAGTGCTCCCACAACCCCCTTTTGTATTTGCATAAGTTCTCTAGGGCCCCAGTGTTGCCCTAGTTTGTGCCACACAGCACCCAACCTGTTGGCCTGAGGGCAAAATAGACAGATACTGTAAGAGTGGTCATATACGGTATGCATATCTTTCTAATTTATAGCTGTAGTTCCTCTATACTTCTTAATATGCCAATGAATCATATACAGTACATGTAGAGATGGTGCATCAAATGGGGCTATCCACAAACTAACCATGGATACTGGTCAGGTTTGTAAGCCCGCCATACAAATGCTAAAATCATATGTAACTTTGCATTATATTAAATGTACATATATGGGCAGCTTAAGAACTTGTTTATAAACATTTCTATAGAGTTGCTGAACACAAGAGAATTCTTTTTGTTATCATACAATCTCCTTTTATTTAGCTACAAGAGATAGAATATGTATTTAGTGTAAGGGCCCGAAGGCTAAGTTGGAGTGCGGACCAAGGAGGAGGCAGTTCAAGCAAACAAAGTTCAAAGTACAAGAGGGTTCGGCAATAGAATGGTCATGGTTCAGGCAAGGGATCAATCCAGGCAGAATACAATCAAAACGGTAAATCAGGCAAAGGTCGATACACAGGAATCAATATAACAATATTAGAGTCACAACCAGGAATGCACAAAGTGAAACCTATACTTGGGCACTGTTGCAGTGTTCAAGCTCCTTTAAATAGGCCTATTTTGGCACCAAAAGCTGGACGTCATGACATTGACGCTGGCGTTCAGACGCCGGCGCCCGTTCTGATGCCGGCATCCATGCCGACGCTGGCAACCAATCGGCGGGCGAGAAGATGCTGGCGTCACATCAATGCGACAGCAAGATCCACGTGGAGGAACAGGGCG
Organism: Xenopus petersii; assembly: GCA_038501925.1. NCBI lineage: Eukaryota > Metazoa > Chordata > Amphibia > Anura > Pipidae > Xenopus > Xenopus petersii. Next base: position 25,202,127 of record CM076677.1, read on the forward strand.
CCGCCATCTTGGACCGAAGCATGGTGGTGAGTAACGGTTTCCTTTACATTTAGCTGCCTTTAATATGATTGCTTCAGAGAGCCAAGGTAAATAGACAAATTGAGGCTTACCACTCAATCAATGACAAAGCTGAATGGATGATGTTGAGGATTTAGCTTCCAACCATGAGTCAAGCAGGCCTATGTGTTTGTTGGCCATAATATGTTCAAACTGCGGCTACATACTGTATGTAAAAGTCTTTTGGTTACTGGGGTGATCTATTCTTTTTTTCATGTGGACAGTGCAGGTAGTTGTGAGACAATTTAGTCTGTGAAGTGCTCTCCACAAGCTGATTTGGTGTAGTTTGAAGCAGAATGTCACGACCGGCACCCGATACCAGAACAAATGCCAAGCACCCTGGTCTCGGCTCGGCTTCACCAGTAGTGTGACCACCATTGGGCTTCAGGAGGAGCCCTCAGCTTACTTGGGTGCCACCTGGACTTAACGAGGGGTGCAAGGCAAGATGTTCTGGCTGGCGAAGGGGCAAGGCTGTTAGCAGAGTCTTTTGGGCCGAAGGTCAAAGTACAAATGGAGCAGGCAAGAGAATCGTCAGACAGGCAGAGTCGAGGCAAGCGGATATCAGAATCGTCAGGCAGGCAAGGGTCAAACCGGGTTGTCAATCAAGGGGTTAAGCAGGAAGAGTTGTCTTAGGCAGGCAAGGGTCAGGATACAGAGTTCAGAATAGTCAGGATACAGGCAGGGTCAAACATGGATAATCAGACAGATGAGATTCAGATCGGATGCACAAGGCTCAGGAAACCACTAGAAACAAGTTCTATCACGGGCACTGGCTGGGGGTCAGAATGGGCCTTAAATACCCTAAGTTTTTGCGCCAAAACGTGCGCCAATGCGGGCTGGCGTAATTATGCCAGCGCGCCTGTGCCTTTAAGAGGCGCGCAGGCGTGCCCTAGAAACTAAGATGGTGCCGGTGCCGGGTTACAGAGACCATGCGGCGGGCGTCCCCGCATAGGTAATTTTATTACACAGATCTCTTGATTCAAGTGGTTTCATGATCTGTGGCTAGATCTCAATGCTGAACTTAGACTGCCTAGATTAACAAACTTGATACAATGAGACATGCAATGGTATTCTGGCTAAATGTACAGAGACGCTTTACAGCTATAATATTATTATTATTATTATTATTATTATTAGTTACACAGATTTGTATGCACCTCTAATTTCCAATTAAACTGTATCACTTGATAAATCCAAGTAACTATTCCATACTTTCCAGTCTCCAGTGAATCTGGGGGCACACTGGATACGTTTCCACCTCCAAAGTCACAACAATATAATCAAACAAGAATATGCAAATACATATTATCTCTGTAGAATATCCTGATATACAGAATGAAAGTTAAAGTAAATGTACATATACAGACCCAGAGATTCAGCTTGTAGGGGCCATTGATGCGTGCAAAGGCCTTGCTGGAACTATTCAAAGTAAAAATCTACCTCAAGATGCAGAGCGCAGTTCTATCCTTGCCCTATCCTTACTGCCTGTCATACGGTAAGTGGTAAATACAATGCTCATTAGCATCCTAAATATGCTGGTGCTCCCTAACTTGCATGTCTGAATGTATGGATATATTGTTAAGCGCATATTACTATTGTGCATTTTATATATGCAAAATCTATATACAATATACAAACACATTTTTACTAGTGATGGGCGAATTTGCCATGGCAATATTCGTGGCAAATTTCCGTGTTCTGCCACCAGCGAATACATTCGTGGAACTGTGGAGAAAATTTGCAGGCGAAAAATCCACTGTGTCAAAAAAAATTGTGCACACATCAGAATAGTCATGCACATAAAAATTGTCACGAGTCAAAATTATTTGGACGTCCATTGACTTTAATGCATTTGGACAAAATAGGCGCGCGTACCAAAATTGACGCGTGTCAAAATAATTTTGTCATCCATTGACTTCAATGAGTTTTGCTAATTTTTCTGGACAAATTCGCCCATCACTAATTTTTACCAAAAATATTCAGACACCACATCCTTATCATTTGGCATTTAGTCAGTTGTAACTGCCAAATAATTAACTATATCTAGAAGAAAAGTGACTTCAATATGCACTAAGCCAAGCATAGGTGGTGCATGTTGCCAGTGGACTCCCATCACAAGTCTGAGCTTGGTGGATGCCCAGAGAATACTACCTGCCTAAATAAGACATGTCAACTGTAAATAATGGTTTGGGGCGATTTGTGAATTCCTAGCAAACCTATAGTGTACAATGGCAGTCTTGAAATGTATGTTCTACTTTGTTGAAACAGTATGAGAAAGCACTACAGGTATGGGATCCATTACCCGGAAAGCTCAGAATCCCATAAACTTTATTCAAATAATCCAAATATTTAAAAAACACTATTTTACGTTATATTTTTTATATATATGTAATCTTTACTCAAAGCAGAATCAGCCTTTTGGCTTTATATACTTGTAAGCCGCCCCGCAGGTCGCTCGTCCCTGCTTACTTATTAATGTTCTTGTGGCTGAATAACTAAATGGAAAGACCATTCAGTCAACAATCTTCCAACACCTAGTTCCAACCTAAAGCTGTAGAAGCTGTTTTCAAATGGAGGACCAACTTCATATCAATAACCTTGTGTTTAGAACAATAATTGACAGTCAGATGCCCAGATAAATAGGACCATACTTTGCAAAGCTGCATTCTCTCATGGCTGAAAGGCCATCTGGAATGGGAAGCAGGGACTGAGGAAATAGTAGAAACTAGGGAACAGATCAGGTAAAAAGTCAAAAGGCAGTGTATCCACAGAGTTAACAGGATCAGAGACAAATATGAGGCACAAGTCTAAGCAGGTAGTGATTGGGATAGTCATGTGCAAGCCAGTAGCCAATAACCAGAATCTCACAATAACAAAAAGAGGAAATTAGCTACCTTCGAACTTAGAAATATAATGACTACCGCAGTTTATTTTGATCAGTCTACTTCCCATTAAAAAATTAATGAAAAGAGCTGACCAGTTGCTATGGGCAACCACTTTTGTACCATTTAGCATCACTGATTGAATAGATACGACATCCACATTTATTTTATATGTATTCCAATTGTTTACCACTTATCTTGTGTCCTGGTGAATATTAATAGTGGTGAAATAATGTAACGGGGCCTTTTTTCGTCATTATTTTATATAGGACAGTATACGTCAATTATACAATGCGCATTATTATAGAAAATATGTACCTGCATTTATCTTATTTTTATGTGGTTCTATAAATGACACTGACGCTCATTTTATTCCCTCCCGCAGGTCATCTAACAAAGCATAGTTTTCTTATCATGGCAGAGTCATTTAGAGCAGAAATTTACATCAATTGCAAAATGTAATAAACTGCCTGACCGCGAGTCTCGAGCTGACATTCAGTTCATTTATGAAAATTACAAAATGTTTTATCCAACAAAAGCTGTGTTTTATTTTCAGCCATTTCTTTGAGGATTGGATCATTGCATGCCTCAATCATAAAAGTGAATAATTTTGCACATATAAATATAAACATACCAAATTTTGATTTGTACTTGATGATAATAACAGCATCTGTCATTAAAGATTTCAACATGTTATAACATTTTGTTTTATTCTCCCCATTCATCCTCCCATAAATCTCAACTCTCTTCCTTGAGGGGAAGCAATAATAATCAATTACTACATGGCACAGTTCACAAATTAGAGCAATCATTGTTTTGGTAGATATTTTTCAAAGAAAGTTGTGTTTGATAGATGCACTTGCTCATTTACATTCCTATAATACTGGCTACCTTTAAATTAATTATTTGAGTTCCTCAAAATTTCAGGTGTCCCCAATGCAATCTTGCTCAGAGTTGCTTTAAAGGGCATGTAAAGGCAAAAAAATAAAATCCCATTTTTACTTTCGTTAATGAAAAAGAAACCTATCTCCAATATACTTTAATTAAAAATGTGTACCGTTTTTATAAGAAACCTGACTTTATGCAGTGAAATGCTCCCTTCATTTACTGCTGTGGATAGGAATTGTCAGATGGTCCCTAACTGCTCTGCAGGAAAACAATCATACTTATGAACAGCAGGGGGAGCCCCCGCCTTACTTCCCAGCCATGCAGAACTCAAGCAGCTTTGTTTATGACGATCCCTAAACAGCCCAGACCACACTGAGCATGTGCACAGTCTTAGTCTTGCAAAGATGTTTAACAAAGTTACAAGATAGTGACCCCCTGTAGCCAACTTTGAAAGCATAAATTATTTGTTTGATTAGGCTTGTGGTGCAGTAAGTTTATATTTAGTAAACAAAAAACAGCATTTCTAGCCTTATTCTATTTTAGACTTGACATGCCCTTTAAGTGGATGATTCTGGCTAAGTAGAGAGCCTCACTACTGATGGGCAAATACATTCACCAGGCACGAATATGCAGAGGATTTTCACCGTTCAATGCCAGCGAAAAATCCGCCACAACTAAAGGCAGTTCAGGGATATTAGTCGCTTGAAGAAAAGGCGATTAGTCGCCGGATGACTAATCTCCCCGAATCTTTGCATGTGTCTCTGCCCTAAATCTAACACCGCTCCACCACCCATTTCACCACCCACTTGTAATGTCCATGGCTTCACATGTACAGCCCACATCAGTGATTAGAACATAGGGATAAATTAGTGTCTTTTTTTTCTGGGTAGGAGTATGGATGTCATTTGCCATGTACTGTTGGCAGGTTACTTGGCTCCTAATAAAATTGACATACTGTGTGTGAATGAGATAGGAACCAAAGAGTATATATTTATCAAAGAGTGAAGTTAGTGATCGCCACAGTCTGCAAGTATAAAACACAGCCTCTCTATGGGAATTTCTATGGGATTGTTAAAGGTGTATTTATCAAATGGTGAACTTTTAATTTCACCCTTTGATAAATACACCTTTAAAAATCCCATAAAAATTAATTGAGAGAGGCGGTTTTTAACTATAGCAGATTGTGGTGATCTCTAACTTCACTCTTTGAGTGTAAGGCAGGGACTGATCTGAATAATGTGTAATCTTTGTAAAGCCCTGTGTAAATGTGTCTGTGCAATATAAATACAAGACAATAAACAAGAAATAATAATATCCAGTGCGGAATGTAATCAGAAATAACAGGTTGTTTTCGATAACATATCTTAGAAAAGAAACATCTATAAATGTTATTTGTTTTGTAAATTAAAACTCAGAAGGAAAATCAAAATAATGTCTAGACAGAAGTGATTGGATTAAGATCAGAAGTCAGACAGAGCATTGTAAAATTAGTCAAGTCATCTGTCCTTTGCCTTTAGCAAGGAAAGATCAATATTGACTTTGAGAGGTGCAATTTCCAGCAGCCTTGTAATGAGGATAATTCATAAGTTGAGGCATAAAAAAGCTTAATGTGCAATGGGCTAATGTACTATTTATATTATCCCAGTGGGATATCTTTGTGTACCGTAATCAAACTGCTCTTCTATGATCTATTTGTTTTTAGCATTTTTGCTGGATATATTCTGACTCTACTCTTTATTTTTCTAGTTGTAAGTAGAACATTGGTACAGTACACAGAATTCATAATAATACAAAATAGAGGTATAGATTATTTGTATAAGCAAGTTAGAGACAACTTTAGAAGCCCAGTTGTACATCCTCCTATTAGTTTATATGGTGGTAAATGCTTAGGGGTATATTTACTTAGTTCGAGTGAAGGATTAGAATAAAAAATACTTTGAATTTAGAAGTATTTTTTTGGCTACTCGACCATCGAATTGGCTACTTCGACCTTCGAATAGGACTTCGAATCGAACATTTCGAACTAAAAATTGTTCGACTATTCGACCATTCGATAGTCGAAGTACTCTTAAAAAAAACTTCGACCACCTACTTCGCCACCTAAAACCTACCGAGCACCAATGTTAGCCAATGGTCCCCATAGGCTTTCCTAGCTTTTTTTGATTGAAGGAAAATTAAAAATCCTTCGAATTGTTCTATTCAAAGGATTTAATCGTTCGATCGATGGAAATGCGGTAAATCCTTCGTCTTCGATATTCGAAGTCGAAGGATTTTTATGGCATAGTTGTCCTTTTAGGGATTCTGGACACTAGTGCTAGAACGTGGCGACTAGGGCCACAAGGGAAATATAATCAGCTATCTGAAATAAGCCCTATAGGGCGCAATAACCTCCTCTCTTTTCCACATTGAATCAGCTCGGCATGAACAGACACATCGGGTTTCGGCAAAGAACCACAAGTCTCTGCATTTTAAGCTGACATCTGTCTGTCTGTTTGTGGCAATCTCAGCTAGCTTATTTTGGTCCCCAGTGGGGCCCTAGCCTAAAGGGTGTAAAGCTGTGTGACTTTGTTGTGCTTTCATTGCGCTTATTCATTAAACTCTTGCATACAGGATCTTTTGAAATGAGCCCTTATGCAGAACAGCCTGTCCTTCCTCCAAGAGCTATAATAATGACAGCCATAGGACTGCATTTTCTTTATTTTACAATGGAGAATGAATTGGTGCTTGTCTTTCAGAAAATTCTTTTTGATCTTTTAAGCCAAAGAATGTTAGCATTAGTTATTTTTTTTGTATCCCACTTTATATCACATCATTATAGATATTCAAAGCATTAATTTGTCTTGTATTTTTCTCTTTCTTAACTTCACAGGTAAAGAATAATGTTACAAAAAACATGCAAAGATTTTATAGCAAAAGCCAAAACATAAGCAGTACTTTGAAGCTATTCTTTGAAGGTCCTTGTATCCAAAACCACTTCTTGCACTTCAGTATAATTGTGCTCGGAGCTGCTGTGTTCCCACTGTGGCAGAATCAATATGTACAGAGGAATATTGCTTAAAGAATCATGCAAACATGATATTTTGATGGCAAGCACTGTCATTGGCATCCAAACTTTTGCATGAAAATGCAAATGGCCAGCATTCACAGCCCCAATTACACTGGGTGTGAGTAGGGTTGCCACCTTTTATAATTTTTTTTACCGGCTGGTGGGGGGCGGGGCCTCAAAAGGGGCGGACGTGATGTCAAAGGGGCGGGGTGTGACATCAAAGGGGCGGGGCCACGCGACGGAGACCCGAGGACGCTAGAAGAGGCAAAGAAAAAGGTAAGTTGCAGGGGATTGGGGGCAGGCCGAGGGCTCCTTTTGATCGTATTATCGGCCCCGGCCTTGGAAGGTATTTTACCGGCTAGGCCGGTAAAATACCGGCCGGGTGGCAACCCTAGGTGTGAGGAAAAAAACATGATGGATTGTGACTGAAATTGCACTTTTCACACTGTTCTTTCTGGTTCTAGACAGGGTCGCACTGGGCTGGTGGGACACTGGAAAAGTTTCACTGCAAGAGTTTGATATTTTTTTGACATTTCTTATACAGCAGCCATTTTGGGATGCACCATGTATTTGTATTGTATTTGTCTATATGTATTTTGTGGTCACACCCTCATTGCACCCCCGCCTAATGTTTTTAAAAATTAGCGGTGAGCACAACTTTCCCTTGTTTGTTATAGTTATACAGGAGCAGTGACCAGCTCCATGTTGTAGCTCCCACCCTTCCCAGCTATAGTCAGGTGATCCCACTGGTGTCTAATAAAAGGGCAGCCAAGTTTGGGAGCTTTACTTTGAAAGCAGCTAGTAAGTTGCAGGTAAAACTTAGTCCCTGTGTAAAATGTATAATGAAGCAATAGAATTCTTAATGAATCAGATGAAAATTGAGCGTAGGACTGGCCAGATATGGGATGACTTTGACATAGTTGGCCAGCTTAAATATATTGCAATATATGGACAAACAATCCCTGTTTTGTTTAAAGGGTAAGGCATTTTTCAGTAGCAGTATGCACAAAATGTCTCTGTCTTAAATATATTGATAATGGGTTGAGTGCAGAGGACTCGTATTTTTCTGATAAAACTGACCATAGTGCGAGTGTGTGTGTTAGGAAACTTAACATTCTTGATGCACTAGGTCAGGGGCTGATGTATTAACTCTGAAATCTGGAGAACATGTTGTGACTATATAAAATAAAAGATAATACTAATAACAACTCAAAAATGGATATAAATCCTCAAAGAAAAGCCTCTGTCCACCCAGTCTACTAAGTGGGAGTAAGCTTAGGTATAATAATGGAAACACTCAGGGCTTGTAACTATTCACACATATCACAATGTTATTATAAGGGGCGAATAGCCAGTGTAGCAAGAGCTTTCTTTAGTCACCCCGGTTTCTTTTAAAAGCTTTGGAATGCTGTGCTCTAGTTTGGAAAGTTTGTACAATGATGGAACATTCTTGTTTTGGGTTTTGGCTTCACCTACATTTTTCTTAGAAATAATCATAAATAACCAACAGATTGGGGCTGATTCACTTAGGGTCGAATTTCGAAGTTAAAAATACTTCGAAATTCGACCCTCGAATTGAAATCCTTCGACTTCGATATTCGAAGTCGAAGGATTTAGCGCTAATCCTGCGATCGAACGATCGAAGGATTTTTCGTTCGATCGAACGATTAAATCCTTCGAATCGAACGATTCGAAGGATTTTAATCAAACGATCGAAGGAAAATCCTTCGATCAAAAAAAGGTTAGCAAGCCTATGGGGACCTTCCCCATAGGCTAACATTGACTTCGGTAGGTTTTATCTGCCGAAGTAGGGGGTCGAAGTTTTTTTTAAAGGGCAAGTACTTCGACTATCGAATGGTCGAATAGTCGAACGATTTTTACTTCGAATCGTTCGATTTCGTTCGACTTCGATCGAATTCGAACGAATTTAACCAATTCGATGGTCGAAGTACCCAAAAAAAACTTCGAAATTCGAAGTTTTTTTCATTCGAACCCTTCACTCGAGCTGAGTGAATCGGCCCCATTGTGTATGACTTTCCCTATTGAAAGCCATTTTAACAAGAGTTTCAGTCGAATTTGACCTTGTATCAAGCAAATATAAAATAAAGCCCAGGGTAACTTTAAAAAAGGTCTACGGGTTTGTACTAGTAGAGAACAGCTTATTGTTTTTCTTTTCCTTTGTCTTTTAAATATTTAAGCCAAGGGAGAATTAAGCGTTTGTAGTTATTCATCTCTAGCCTAAAGTAAAGCTTTCAGCATAGTGTAATAGCTATTGACTACATGAAAATATATACTGATTTATTTTTTTTACATATAGTATGTATACAGTATGTATGTGTATTGATTGCCTATGTGGTTAATTATGCATGTTTCTTTAATTAGCAAGGCTTCATCCACTGATTTTCTTTTATTAATTAGTATATTAAATTCAATATCTAAGATAGTCATAGATTTGTATACCTAAAATGCAGATTCAGCTCTTGTTGTCTGGACATCAGCAGCTTGGTTAAATGACAAAATTACAAGGGATAAAAATGACTTCATATAATACATTACTATAATTTGAAAACTGCATCTGTAGGCCTGCCTGTTATGACTGGCTGTGAAAGATATTTCCATCAGCTAATGATAGTAATCAAGTAGTTGTCACCCTTTAATCTTCAGAGAAAAATAATGAATGTATATTAAAAAGACAAGATGACAATAAAGACAGCCCGAGAGTCAGAACAGGGCACTGAATAGAAAAATGGGCACATTGGAGTCTAGAATGTTTACCTCTTTATTCAGGTCATTAGTTGTTCAGTGAAAGTATACATTTTGCTTTTGTTGAGTAAATATAAGACAGCTTAATCAAAATGCAATGCCTAGGAATTTCCTCATTTGCCCTTCTTGAAACTGTTCCATTATCATTAAATATAAATTAGTATAAAAATGATTTTTGTTATGTCTTATTCACCTAACACCTCAAGGGCAGCAGGAGCGAAAAAAAGAACATTTTTGGCATATTTAGTGAAGCATGACATTATGCTGAATTAACCATGGTTGCAACTTCATTGGTTGTACAGTACAGTAACAAAAGCTTTTTGTTGTAAACCCTTTACACCCAGGCTACATTATTACTAGGCAAATACAGAAAAGATTTGGTCAGACTGGGTTTTCATGGAAAAAGTGGTGAATGTCTCAGTGAAGAAAGTTTTATGAAGAAGGACTTTATTCTTGTCCTACTGTATAACGCCATTGTTATAATCAACCAATATATTATAGGTGATATATTATCCCTTCAGCAACAATCAAATGTCATAAATAAGATCAGTGTTTCCAGCCAGCAGTTTTCCAGATAAACTTTAGCTAGTAAATATGATATAAATAAAATACTAAGAAAACATACCAAAAACTACAATCTATAGAGGTGTATGCAGTGTAATAAAAGTTGCAAAGAGAAAAACAATTTGCACAAATAAGAAAACAAAATTGCATTAATTGACACTGCTACTACATTCCAGAGTTTGTGGTCTGCCCTCCTGGCCTTTTAAGGGTTTGCAATTGCACAGGACAGTGCACAGTTATACTTGGCACTCCTGGAAGCATTGCACCACAATTCTTAGGCTCTGATCTCAGTTTTCGGTTTTAGACTTTGACAAACGATTTTTCCTTTTGGTACCTCGCTCGGCTGGATGGATTTCAAGGCTTGACTCGGCTTGTTGTGCATACTTACCTCCAAAAGGGAACTCTGCATCAATTACCTGTGGAAAGAAGTAATCATTAAGATCATGCATCTCTACTGAGAATATTGCCCGCCTACAGGTATACTTCCCAGGTTATTCCACTGTTTTCTTCAGATTCCCTAAGGATTCTTCTCTCATCGTATGAACACCTAGAAACCAGAGGTTTATCATTATAAGGCACTTACATTTATCAGGCTGCTTAACAAGGAATTCATAACTACCAAACATTAAAGATCTAACAGTAATATAGTAATAAACTGTTATTTCATTGAAAATTTTAATTGTGAATTGAGAATTTTAATTGCGCATTGAGAATTTTAGTTGAACACTTTTAAGAAGTGAAGCAAACATGATGGCATTTATGCTATTGTGATATTATTTCAGTAAGAATTTTTTTTACATTCACTGCCCACTGGAGCAAACTGTAAATTTCACAAAATTCCTTCCACTGTTGGAAGAGGTCACTAATTGCAAAAGGTATATTAAATTTGCGCAAAGGCATAACTTTTCGCATTGTGAATATTTTTTTTTCCATTACCAACTTTAATTACATTCCCCCTATTGCATTGCCATAGCACTGACTGGCATGATGGCATCAGCTTGACTTTCGTAGAGTGGTTATGTTGAGTTTGAGATTAAAAATACATCATGGTATACAGTAATAAACACAAATAGACACTCAAACCCAAAAAAGTATATAACAACCTTACAGAAGTCCTTCTGGCATTTGCCAGAATATCCACATTTCCAGGCAGTAAAGAGAATTACCCAACCTGCAGACCGTCAGTTGTTATTGAAGTGTTCAAGTAGCTTAACGACAACTAAAATGATTTAGCAAATATAGTCTTTCTTTAAAAAAAACAAACTATACTAAAATACATTAGAAATATAAGACTGTAATGTTTCTACTCTGCATCTCCTTAGGCTGTATTGAAAGATAAAACAGCTTTAATGAAAATAAAATAATTTGAATCTACTCGGTTTGTTTTTAATTCAACTACTTTGTCTTCTATAATTAAAACTTCCCTTAGCACCACAATTGTACAATAGTAATCTATATAATTCATTTGCTTACTTAATCTAGTGTAACAATCTTTTAATTAATATAGTAGATGTGAAGATCTTTTTATTGCTATCTAATAAAGCAGTAAGAAACTTTTTTTTGGTTCTTTGTCTCCAAATGCCTAACCAGAACCAACTTTTGTATGCATTTTCAGTCTAAACATTCTTATATTATCTTGAAATTGGAATTGCCTAAAACATTTTAGGGGTTATTTTTATTAAAGTCTGAATGCCAAAAACTTGAAAAATCCAAGTTTTTTTTCATATAAAATCTGAATTTTTAGTGGAAAAAAAACCTTGAATTTTTCAAAATGTATTAAACTCCGAGGGTGTTAAAAGTCGGAATAAAAAAGTACTACAATTCAGACTGGCTGAGTTCATGTAGAAGTCAATGGGAGAAGTCCCGAAGTTATCCTGCTCTGCACAGGGTTCCTTGAAATAATGTGAATATTCCGTGGTTTTTGGGCAGTAATCCAAAAACATCTGTGAAGACCTCAAATTTATTTTTAGGGAATAATATTGCACCTGATGCAGGTGCAGTATTTTATATATACTATTGATATCTTTCGTCTATGTGGGGTAATAATATGCTTATAATGTATCATTTTGAAGCCTATTTATTTTGAAAGCTCCTGGCATTAATATTTATAGGTATAGGATCAATTATGCAGAAAGCTCATCTTCTATAGACTCCATTTAATTAATTAAATAAATTTTAACTAAATTAATTTGTCTCTGTAATAATGAAACATTACCTTTAACTTGATCCTGAAATATAATTAACCCTTATAAATCCCAGATCCAGAGCATTCTGGATTAAATCCTAAACCTGTACATTTTTAGAAATGTTGCACAAATTTAGGAAATTTAGGAAAACATTGGGGGTGGGGCAGGATTTATTTTTGTGTAAAAAAAAATGTACCCGTTAGGAATTGTTCCAAAACTTTCTAATATATTGTTTTATGAGGCCACCTTACTATTAAGGGCTTTTGCAACAGATAATGTACAGAGTTATGTACTAAAACCTCTAATTTTTCGAGATTTATTATACCCCAAGGCTGCTATCAATTTGAATACAAAAATACTCCAGCTAAAATCCGTTGAGATCATGTAAATGTCAGTGGCAGCAGGTCCCTTGTGGTGTCACAATCGGCACATTGAATCCAGAACTAGTGCTAGGCTCCCGGTCTCAGCTCAGTCTTCCGCCTGTAGCAGATGCCTTTGGCCTCGGAAGGAGCCCTCAACTACTCAGATGCCACCAGGTCTTAATATGAGAGGAGCAAAGTAAAGCGTTCTGGACAAGCAAAGGAACACCTTCATAATGCAAGTTTAGGATGGAAGGCAACACCAACTTCACAAGGAGTAGATGATAAAGTGTGGTCAGGCAGGACTGAGTTGGTACAGGCAGAGTTCAAGCAGGGTCAGACAGGCCAGGGTCAGTTCAGGCATAGTTTAAGAATAGTAAGGCAGGCAAAGGTCGGTATTGGCAGAATTCAGCAAGGTCAGACAGGCACGGATCAAAAACCAGGGAAATCACAGACAAAATCGCACCAGGAACTAATCAAATTAGACCTAACAGAGGGCAATGATTTCTAGCCCAAAGCACCTTTAAATATTCAAACTTTGCGCCAAAGCGCGATTACGTCATGATGTTTCAATAAGAAAGATTTGAATTGATACTCAATTTTGTTGCAACGTTTTTTCATACCGATTTTTTTGAGAAACATTAATTATAACTGAAGGGGATTTGAGTCTGGGAGTTTGGTCAGATTTTTTTTTTTTAAATAAATTGAGAAAAATGTGAGTTATAGAAAATAACCCCCTAAGTGTCAACCATGAACTACTGCATGTATATAATATACATGTATATTTGGTATCAAATTATTCAAACGTTCTATGGCATTCATTGTTATGACATGTTCTATTCTTGCTTAGGTAAAGCATGTGTGAAATTAACAGAAGAGTAATACCATAGCAAAAAAACATTTTCTACAGGCAAGTATTGTCCTACTTTGGACAGGTACAAGTAATTTAGGCAGTTTCCATGCACATACAGCACACATTGTACAACCTAGTTTTAGTAATAATAGGTGAATAAATATATCACCTGCCATACTTATCTACATGTTTGTAAATTACTATTATTTCAAAAATCTCCCTAAGGCAGTATTTAGAAAAAATGTAAATGTAGCCAGTTGGAAGTAGCACACACAAAAGAAAGTAAATCTAGAACTTGTTGTTGTTCTAGCACCAGTATTGCCACAAAGTTTAAAATGCCAAATGCAGTGTTCTGGCTTTTCTAAAACCAAGACCGAAAAACAAGGAGTTGTCCAGGCAGAAGCAGCACATTGTAAATGCCATCTTTGCTTCTGACATCTCTTTCAATGCACTACAATCACCCTCTGACTGAGGATAAAGTTCTCTTGGAGTGTGTCTTTTCTTACGACAGGGCAGAGATGCATCAAACACCAAAACAAAAAAAGAAGAGTGACCCCCCATATGCAATAGATTAGCACATGCTCATATTGTGAAGACAGAAGGACTATCTGACTTGTATATTGTTTTTTATGACCTACATTAAGCTTTATCCCTTTATGCCCCCATCCCCTTAATATTATCTTAAGCTTTTAGGCACTTATTATATTTAAATATGAAATAATATGATACCTTTTTGTTTAAAATAATGCTGTTCTGAAGTAAATATAACATCACTACAGTTCAGGGGCAATCTACAGCTGTATTTGTAAATTTAGTAAGATGCATAAACTTTTGCTTTGAATAAGATGCAAATTATAAAATGCTGATTACCATATATCCTCGAGTATAAGCCGAGTTTTTCAGCCCCCAAAATATGCTGAAAAACTCTACCTCGGCTTATACTCGAGTCAAGCGCAAAAACGGTCGCCGGCGCCTTAGAATAGTAGCCGGCGCCTAAGAATAGTCATCCAAAAACGAGATTGAAACTTACCAGAAGCTGCTGCATTTCTCACCCTCGGCTTATACTCGAGTCAATAAGCTTTCCCAGTTGTTGGAGGTAAAATTATGTACCTCGGCTTATACTCGGGACGGCTTATACTCGAGTATATACGGTATATTAAAAATGTTTGTAATCATTAAATGCTGTTTTAATTGTTCATAAAGGTATTAGAACATACATAGCTATCTCATTAGGTTTGTATTTTCTTAAGAAGAACACCAAAATCAACAACATATTAATGATCTAATTGCTTAATTAACAAGCCCCTACGTTTTTTCCTGACACTTACACAGCTAAAATATCAAAATTTGGGAGTTAATGTTTACACCTACTATACAGGGGATGCATTTGCACCCAGTGTGTACAGTTGCACTTCGATGAGTGTCAGACACAATTGCCGTGAATATTTTCTAAATCCAGATGGTGTCATGTATGGTTTTCAGCATAAGAGAGAGACACTGAGTCAGACACAGATTATTTGACGCAACTAAAATAGTAATGATTGACAAAGACTCCTGTGGAGCTACTTCCTAATTCAGAGGTGGATTCCCCGGTGTCAGTAGGCGCAACTGCAAGTACCTTTAAGAACTGGGATTTTTAACATAGCCTCTCAAATATGACCCCTAACATGTTTGGCCCTATGACCTCTTCCCAACCATGTTTTTAAAGTTTAACTGAAATATTTCTCAGCTTTATTTCCCAAAATGTTTTTGCAAATGACAAAACATGAGGTGATCAAAAGGCACCGCCTCTAGTAACCTGTACCAACCAGGTACCAGATGTTTGCTTTCAAACCTGATCAGCAAATGTTTACTGCTGATTGGTTGCTATGGGTTATCGCCTGGTTCAGGTTTTACAACTTTTAATACATTGGCCAGTAAAAATTGATTTGAAAATCATTTTTGAAAAAATCATGCTATGTGATATACTGAAGTTCTACAATATCCATGTCTGCCAATTTTTTTTATGCAATATTTAAGATTACAAAACATTAGTAGAGAGAGATTTTAAAAATGTATTGAAATTAAATAGAAATGGTTTCATTTTTGAAAACAATATCTTTATTTATTGAAAAAACAGTAGGAATTAATTTGTCTTACTATAAGAGTTTGGCATTAGGGAATATTTAAGCAGGAATCTACAATTAATATACAATTAAATAACCAAGTTATTAGATGTGTATAAATGTATTGCTTTATCCTGCATTGATATTGGTAGAAGCACAGCCCTCGAAAAAAGAATAGAATTCAAATTAATTATAGAATTGTATATTCAAAAGTTTGCCAGGCAAAAGCTTGTCAGGTCATTGCTCGATTTTGCCATTGATGTACTTGGCTGATCCAGACCCTAGGCCAAAAATGGGTCTACCTAGAATCCTAGGTAGATCCATCAAACACAAACATCAATCAGGTTCCTACTGGCCACAGCTTTTTTAAGGTTACAGGAATACAAACCATCAACTGAACAGCATATCAATGTATTTATTATTATTATTAACATGTATTTATATAGCGCCAACATATTGCGCAGCACTGTAAAGTAAATGTGATTATACAACTACATCACACAAATTACATATATAGAATATATGGAGTAACAGACATCACAATCAATACAGGTACAAAAAGGTGAGGAAGGCCCTATGCATATGCATACAATCTAAAGGGGAGGGAGTAATACACAAGGTGTGGGAGTGGGCAAGATCGAAGTAAGTGGGTGAGAAATGTGGTATTGTATGTGGTGTTGCGTTTGGTAGTTAAGCGGAGTGAGGGTAGGCTTCTCGAAAGAAGTGCGTTTTCAGAGATTTTTTGAAAGTAGAAAGGGTGGGAGAAAGTCGGACAGACCGTGGGAGAGCGTTCCAGAGGAGGGGTGCAGCCCTTGCAAAGTCTTGAATGCGAGCATGTGAGGAGGTTATGAGAGAAGAGTTGAGTAGGAGGTCAGTAGAGGAGCGTAGTAAGCGAGTGGGTGAGTATATAGAGATGAGTTCAGAGATGTAGGGTGGAGCAGAGTTGTGAAGTGCTTTGAAAGTCAGTGTCATTAATTTGAATTTGATTCTGAAAGGTAACGGAAGCCAGTGCAGGGATTGACAGAATGGCGAGGCAGAGGAGGAGCGGTTGCTGAGGTGTATGAGCCTCGCAGCAGTGTTCATTATGGACTGGAGAGGTGACAGTCTCTGGAGGGGGAGGCCAATTAAGAGCGAGTTACAGTAGTCTAGACGCGATATGATGAGAGAGTGAATAAGAATTTTGGCAGCGTCTTGGGTGATAAATGATCGTATTTTGGATATGTTCTTTAGGTGGAAGTGACATGATTTGATAAGTGACTGGATATGAGGAGTGAATGACAGGGCAGAATCTAGGATAACCCCAAGGCACCGGGCCTGGGGAGAGGGGGTGATAGTGGAATTGTTAACTATGATGGATACTTCGGGGATGCTACTGGTGTTATTTGGAGGAAAGAGAACCATTTCAGTTTTGGAGAGGTTTAATTTAAGGTAGCGTTGCGACATCCAGGTAGAGATAGCGGACAGGCAGGAGGAGACGCGAGTTAGGAGTTCTGGGTTGAGATCAGGAGATGAGAGATAGATCTGAGTATCGTCAGCATAGAGGTGGTAGTGGAAACCGTACGAATTTATTAATTTGCCAAGGGAGGAAGTGTAGAGGGAGAATAGTAATGGTCCTAGGACAGAGCCTTGAGGAACTCCAACAGAAAGAGGTAGGGGAGAAGATGATGCTCCATTGTAGGAGACACTGAAGGAACGATTGGTGATGTAAGAAGAGAACCAGGACAGGGCTGTGTCACGAAGGCCAAGCGACTGGAGGGACTGGAGGAGGAGAGGGTGATCTACAGTGTCAAATGCGGCTGAGAGATCAAGCAGTATTAGTAGTGAGAAATGATTGTTGGCTTTTGCGGTTAAAAGGTCATTAGTTAGTCGAGTCAGGGCAGTTTCCGTGGAGTGTTGTGGCTTAAAACCAGATTGTAGGGGGTCTAGCAGGTTATTGTCAGAGAGGAATGAGGTAAGTCGGTTGTAGACTAGGCGCTCAAGTAGTTTAGAGATGAAAGGTAGCAGAGAGATAGGTCGGAGGTTGTCAAGATTGGAGGGATCAAGAGAGGGTTTTTTCAGAATGGGGGTGACAAGAGCATGTTTTAGTTGAGAAGGAAACAGTCCAGTTGAGAGCAATGAGAGAGAGAATGTATATTAAAAACATCCAAAGCCCATTACACCATTTCAACGTCAACACTGAACATTGTAAAAGCATAAACATTAATATCACCTGAGCTCCTTTAAGTCTGCCCTTACATAACCAGAAGCAATATCCTCTAGCTGCAAACATCCTGGCTCAGAGGAAACCCTGCCATTTTGTACTCATTATAGAGCCTTCACCTTACCTGGAGCCCGTTATCCATTCCTGAACTACATTGACAATAATGGTCAGGCACCTTATCAGTTAAACCACCCCGCCAGAAAAATACCTCTCTTACCGGCATAAATGTTTTCCAGCAGACTGAAAAGGACCCACTCTAGGGCGTCCACCTGTCTGGACTTCACTCAGACAGCCCGCCATTTGGAAGGGCGGAGCTTGTGAATAGTGATGGGTGAAAATATTCCCCTGGCACGAATTCGCTTAAATTTCCGAAAACGTTCGAATTGCTAGATTTTTTTCGTGAAAGGGTTCGAATTGCTCGATATTTCCGTGAAACTGTTCGAATTGCTCGATTTCTTTTCAGGAAAATGTTCAAATTTTCTCGTTTTTTTTCGTGAAAGTGTTCGAATTGCTCTATTTTTTGCTGGAACTTTCGCCATGTCATGAATTTTGCTGGAAATTCACGAATTTTTCGGCGAAGCGAAACGGGAGAGATTCGCCCATCACTACTTGTGAAACTTTTCTGTTAAGATTTCTGAATTAGGATATCCAGACAGGACATTGAACATAATAACATGGTGATCAGCCAATCGCTGATTGCCATGTCCTCCCCAGATGTCACCAGTCCGCCCCCACCCACAACGTCATCCGCCCCACTGCCATTTTCCAGCTCCAGAAAAGGTGGCAACCCTAGCCAACTTTTAGACAAAATATCAATGTAGATATAAATGTGAATCAGGTGGTCCAGGTGCACCAGCCCCAATGCCCCAGCTTCTAGGAGCACCAAACCAGTATATGTGAAAAAGGAGAACACATGAAATGTGAAATTTTTAACTTCAACTAATAAATACAGCTTTTTACTTTATTTTTTTTGGCCCTGAATATTCCTTGAGTGCTAAATAGCCCTGTTCTTCTTTTTCACAACCCTAGCCCATTCCCTTGTTGCGACAGATACCATGAGTAAAGATGGCCATACACTGTAAGATCTGCTCGTGTGGCAAGGTCGCCAAATGAACGGATCTTAACCCGATATGCCCACTAACAGCTTAGCGATATCGGATGAATCCGAACATTTGGACCCTGGGGCCGAACGATCAGATTACAATACTACGAATGGGCTCCGACGGATTGCAGGACCGCATCAACTAGCCAATGTGGTCCTAGATCGTACAAAGAATCAAACTTGACCGATCGATATCTGGCCAATTTTTGGCCTGATATTGATCGGGAGGGACAGTCGGGAACCCCCAAACATGGGCAGATAAGCTGCCGAATCAGTCTAAAAAAACGATATCTGCAGCATTAATCTGCCCGTGTATGACCACCTTAAGGATGACCTACTGCAATTTAACTGACTTTCCAACTAACTAAATAACTAGTTTACCCTAGTCCTCCAACATCACATATGTGAAAAATATGAAAACAACAAAGACCACCCCCAACTAGGGAGGGTGGGTGATGAACCTTTCTTTCAGCTGCCTAACTAAAAATGTCAGCCGATTTCTCCTAACCTAGCTCTAAGATGGCCTCCTACTCCCCCAACAGATTTATCCCTCCCTTTCACTTAAATGCCCCTTGTGTGGGCTAAGCCTGGGTAATATTGCCCCTCCTTCAAGCTTTGCTGCTATCCGTGGCATTCTTATCAATGCTCTGACAAACACATGCTTTGTTATCCATATGATTATAAAGGAAGTAAAAGACAACTGCATCATCAACCTCTGGTTAATACCAGTAGAGCAAAATATGTATGCGGCATAATACTTAAATACCAGGAGGAGTAATTGGAGTATTCCAGGGTTAAGTACAATGGAGGTGCAATTGATCTGTCCAAATTATTTACAAAAATGGGTATTGGTCTGGACAATCTCTCTATAAAAGTCACAAGCAGGAGGATTAAGCCTGTGAGACCAATGTTTTGGGCAGGAGAAGAGCAAGCCTGTGACCAGTGCTTTGGTCAGGAGACACTTTTCCCAGGAAATACTGCCTTACAGGGAGGTGCCAGCCTATGGATAATTTGACAAATAGGACCCCCATGTGAAATTTACCTTGACATGGTATGGTGGCTTGCCCATTTTAACAATCATTACTTTGAAACTAAAACCCCTGTTTTTGAAAGTATGTACACTTGCATAGATATTAAATTTTTAATGAAAAAGGGGTCTAGGGAATTGGCATTGTAAGGCATACAGTTATACTTCCCTTCCCAGTTTACAATGTAACAAGTAACCACTAGGCTGAGGCAAATGGGAGAACAAAAGCTTTGTTTAATTGGGACTATATTACTTAATTGGCCAATATCCACAAAAGCAGAATATGACTAAAGTTATTGTTGGGGCCCTTCTACACTCTAAAATAAAAACAATATATATATACAGTATTCTGTGCAATGAATGAGTAGATGTGTATATGTAAATATGAATGCTATAAAGTATACATGGGGGTGTTGCTAATTTTATTGCTATGACCTCGTTTTATGGAAGGCAAAACTCAGAGATAAGGCTATTTCAAATAGAATGAGGTTTATTGAGTTTAACAAAGAACATATAATGGTTTTGCTTTGGGAAAACAATCAATGTGACACCAAAGTGTAACACCTAGGCTTTGCCAAATACACTCCCCTTTTCACAAGCTTTTATAGATTAAAATGGGAGCACACATACATTCGTAAATGTTGGAAAAGAACTGAATGTTCTTATCTACAGATATTTCAACTGAAAATAGTTTCCCCCTTACAACTGTCCCTCAGCCTTGCAGTTCTTTATCTGTTAAAAGCATACACAGGGAGGAACTCAGTAAATAAAGAAAACACTTCTGTACATCTAGGGGCCGATTCACTCAGCTCGAGTGAAGGGTTCGAATGAAAAAAACTTCGAATTTCGAAGTTTTTTTTGGGTACTTCGACCATCGAATTGGTTAAATTCGTTCGAATTCGATCGAAGTCGAACGAAATCGAACGATTCGAAGTAAAAATCGTTCGACTATTCGACCATTCGATAGTCGAAGTACTTGCCCTTTAAAAAAAACTTCGACCCCCTACTTCGGCAGATAAAACCTACCGAAGTCAATGTTAGCCTATGGGGAAGGTCCCCATAGGCTTGCTAACCTTTTTTTGATCGAAGGATTTTCCTTCGATCGTTTGATTAAAATCCTTCGAATCGTTCGATTCGAAGGATTTAATCGTTCGATCGAACGAAAAATCCTTCGATCGTTCGATCGCAGGATTAGCGCTAAATCCTTCGACTTCGAATATCGAAGTCGAAGGATTTCAATTCGAGGGTCGAATTTCGAAGTATTTTTAACTTCGAAATTCGACCCTAAGTGAATCTGCCCCCTAGTATCTGCTGACACTCTGAATTATGTCAGTAACTTACAAAGTGGACTCTCATCACGGGTTGTCATTTATAAGAGAATTAATAAATGGGGGACCATCACCCCTGCCTATACCTTTCCTGCTTTGGGCATGTGGTTATTGCTGAGTCATAATGATAGGGGCATTTGTTATTAGACTTTATTATTCTTACACTCTGACACATAACCATTTGTCCGTCATTGGAATAGGCTGTTCTCATATAAATGTGGTCATATAAAAATATATTATCAGGGGTTATTTATCAAAGTCTGAATTTACTGTATCTCAATATTTTCTGCTACAAATTCTGATCAAACTTGCTCGGGTTTTTGCACTTATTTATTATCACATTTTCCCCACGATTTTCTTTGGGGGAAAAAATCCAATTTCAAGATTTTTTTGGATTTTTTCATCCAATTTTCACGAATTTCACAATCTTTCAGAATTTTCACAAGAAAGCTCAGTAAATTCAGAAAACTTCAGGGTATTGCACAAAACCTAGCGCACATCAAAAAATCATTGTGACTTCTCCCATTGACTTATAGGCAACCTTGACAGGTCTGAGATTCCCGAGGTCTGAGATTCCCGATTTTATTTTTCAGGCTTTTCCATCCTAGGGGTTTATTAAATTCCGAAAAATGTATGATTTCTTTTAAAACATCAGATTTTATAAAAAAAAAATCACAAATTATTTGTGATTTTTGCATTTGGAGTTTAGTAAATAACCCCCCATAGTGTTAAGAAGAGGTTGCCTAAACTTACACCTTAACTGAACATAAATTGTCTGGTTTCGGATTTTCTATGTATGGCTAAATGCTGAGCCAGACACTGTTGTGAAGAGCAGAAATTATGTATTTTCATTTGTACAAAATAAGTTCTCTTTATATCTCCATATAGAAAATCATAAAACCATTGGCAAAAATGTAGCTGCAGCAATTCTTTTGAGCCTTGCACAATAAAGGACACATAAAAACTGTCATTTGAGATACAAAGGAGCAAAGAAGAAGGAAAACCATTAAGAATGACTGAGAGCAATCTTTTACAATACAGTGGAGAAACTTTTGCTAAAAGTTGGCTGGATTTTAAAACATGGAGAACAACAACAATAGGGGAGTTAATCTGCAAAATATTCTGCAACAAAAGTGCTTTAAATAAAGCATGTGTGCAGTCATCAAAGATGTACAGTATGAATAGCTCATTTAGCAGCAGAACTCTGCGCCTGTATTGTATATATGCAGAATGTGATTTCTGCTATGACAAGGTCTTGTCATAGTGATTAGCCAAAAATGTGAAAAGCCTGCAGGTTCACCTGAGATTGGTTGGGTTTGGGCCAAGTAATTTAGCCTCTGGTGTTTTGGTTGTGGTGTATTGAATTTAAGGTAGAAATGTCCTACTATGTTATCATAAGATATGGGAAGAAGGAAAAGAGAAATCTAAGTCCTAAATGTCTCAGGAAAGATTTTTAATCATCCAGATCATGAAACTGATTTCAGAACAATATTGTTTTATGGTGGATTAGGCTAGCATTGATTACAAGATATTTCCAGACCATGAAGTATCAGTCTCCAAAGGCTTCTGTCACTGTCAACATCTTCCATATTTCCCAATTACCAATAAATTCACGCAACTAAACCAAGAAAAGGACACTATGTTACTTAATAACACTCCATTGCAATGCATGCCAACCAAAACTACCAGGCAGTTGCTTGTCATGCCGAGCATTTAAGGGATAAGTAACAACAGGCAAACCATAACACCACATACAAATGGGCAGAGTAGTGACATTGCAGGAGAATTCATGATTTGCTGGTAAATTTGTGATATTGGCCCTGGCTCTGGCTGATATTTTACCAGCTAGGGAGATACACTAGAGGGTCCACATAAAAGTTGAATAAACTTACTGCAGACTGGAAGAGGCACAGGTGCACCACCCTAAGCCTTCAGCTAAGGAATGGATCCTTTCATATAATAGTTAGGCAGGCACTCAAAAGACCAAACTTCCCAGGCATGTAGAACCAAGTTAATGTCTATTTTTATACCTACAAGGCAGCCTTACATGTTTCATGTAATCATAGGCACCTATATTTTACAAGCTAGGCCTGTGAAATACTGGCTAAGGCAACCAAGCAGATGAGGCACCTGCCTAAGGCACAATGATAGGGGGGTGCTGGACAGGTACCTGTTAAATGGTCTTCTGTATACCCCTAGTTTGTGTTCACTTCTCTCTGCCACACTCCCTTCGCCTGCCCTCCCCGCCTGCTGCTGTCCCCACCCCTGCCCTCTTCTCTGCTGCTCTACCCTCGGCCACTGCCCCCTGTCCGCAAGAGGTCACAGTGCATGTGTTCACACAATGGAGGGGGGTGAAGTGGCCGGCTGGATTGCCTAGGGTGCCGGTCGACTCGGCTTGGCTCTGGCATAGTAGCACAACCCCCAACAAATAGAGGATAAATGATCTGCAACATACTCCTAGTACACATCCTACCAACTGCAAATTAAGAATTGTATTCCTTGGCTGCCCCATGGATAAGAGACCTACATTATTCACCCACCTTCTATTTGTTCCTAACCTACACCCTAAATCTCCTAAATTTCCTGTCTGCCCCTTGCTAGCACTGTCAAGGCTCCCCTTTCCTTAAAGATATGACCCCCTTATTAAAAACCAGAAGTAAATCATTGATTCATGAAGAATTGTTAATTAAAAACTACACTATGTCATTAACATTTTTCCATTGTTTTGGAGAACTGGTTTCCAAAAAGAGTCAATAGTTGTATTTAATTTCTGAATTTTTCAAATCTAGAAATAAGATACAAAGATAAATTATGGTCACCTGCTGTTGTTTTATCTGCTTTTTAACATTTGTTGGACTGGGCACACATGGTTAAATAAGGATGTGTTTTGCTCTCGTTTCAGCTACATGGTTATTTAATTTTTCATAAGTGTCACTATATATAATAGTTTTTATTATACACAAGCTTTACAGGCAGGTGAAAGGGGACATCAATATTGTTATGAAATGTGTTTATTCATCCATAATCATGTTTTTGCTCTTCACAATGTTCTCATCCAGGATAAACAAAGAAATGCATCACCTTGTTGAAGTGCAGATCATCTATAAAAAGGTCTTATTAGAAATATTTCAGACAATAATATGACAGCAGAAAGGGAAATACAGAAGAAAACCCTAGCATCAACGATGTCTCTGCAGTACATAAAAGAAGGTTTGTTAAAGTGTGATTTCCGATTGAATTCGTTTGAGTACAAGGGCCTGAATTGCAGGTCATTTTGTGTTCACCAACTGGATATCAGAATAACATCAGGCCTCTTCTAACAGATAGACAGAAATAAATAAGCAGCTGTTGGACGGAGATTTTTTTTTCAGTGATTTAAGGCAATATTGAAAATTGAGAATTATAGAGAGAGATGATGTCGTTCCTATACTAAGAGCATATTTCCATGCTTATTAAATCTGATACGCATGGCTGGGCATTTCAATGCATATTTTACAAAGGGCTGCACACAGTTTCTAACTTAGAACCAGACGGCAAAGGCTCTGGCATGGAGCAATTTAGTAACATTTTCATTTTCGACATTTATTGCAAGCGGGTCTTTTAAGACCGATGTTGTTAGTTTGAAGTGCAGAACAGTGGGGCAATTACATGAGTGCAGCCAATTTAAGCTTTATGTGCAGAAGAGATAAAATATCAAAAAAGTCAAGTATCTAGGCACAGCTAAGTAGCAGTACATTTTCCTTATTAAAATAGTTACTGGAGTTGAAAACCGACCCTCCAGTTGTACTTTGTGCACAGTCTCTCATAGATTATACAGTATAAAGTTTGCCATCAGCAACAGTTAACATTTAGGGTAAGGCTGCATGAAGCTATCAAACATTGCGCCAATAAGACCAGAGTCATACAGTAGATATGGAACCCCACTTAAGCAGTGTAAATGTGGCTCCATGTTCTTTGTTCCTGCAACTGGAGCTGGAAGCTCTAAAGGACTAATGGTCACCTGACCATTAGTGAATTATTATTGAGATGTATATGTAAATAATACTGGGAACATAATGTCACATTAAAGGGGTTGTTCACCTTTAAATTAACTTTTAGTATGATGTAGAGAGGGATAGTCTGAGACAATTTGCAATTTGTTTTCATTTTTTATTATTGAAGGTCTTTAGTTTTCTATTCAGCAGCTCCAGTTTGCAATTTCAGAAATCTGTTTGCTAGGGTCCAAATTACCCTAGCAACCATACACTGCTTCAAATAATAGACTGGAATATGAATAGGAGTGGGTCTAAATAGAAAGATTAGGAATACAAAATAGCAATAAAAATACATTTGTAGCCTTACAGAGCATTTGCTTTTTATATGGGGTCATTGACCCCCAATTGAAAGCTGCAAAGAGTCAGAAGGAAAAGGCAAATAACTATAAAACTGTAAAAAATAAATAATGAAGACCAATTGAAGAATTGTTTTTAATTGGCCATTCTATGTCATACTGGAACCACCCCTTTAAGGGAGTTATTTATCAAAATCCAAAAATATCTCATCATTTTCTGAAAAATAGTACGACCAAATCCGCATGGATTTTTTGCCCCTTATTTATCAATAAATTTTCCTGTAAATTTCCTGTGTGTGAAATAATTTAAATTGTATGAATTTTTAAGATTTGAAGCCAGTAAACCATAAAATCTCCTGATAATTGCACGAAACCCAGCGCAGATCGGGATATCTTCGGAACTTCTCCCATTGACGTCTACATGAATTTGCCAGGTCTGAGTTGGAGTACTTTTTTATCCAGACTTTTAACACCCTCTGGGTTAATAAATTCTGAAAAATTTAGGTTTTTTTCCCACACAAAAATTTTGTTTTCCCCTTTAAAAGGAAAAGTTTTGCCTTCAGGTTTGACCAAAAAAAATACATCAAACTGTTTTGCGCATCTTGTCTAAAGACCACTTACCTAAGAGCAATATTCATGTTCTGCATTGTTGTTTACACATTGAATTTACTTATTTACTAGCCTCACTGGATTTCTCCCATAGATCTTTTTTTTTTTTTAAAATAATATGTTTATTGATTTTGAAAAAGAAAACTCATATCAGAAATACAGACAGCGACACAGGAAATATAAATGACTGCATGCATAACATGGTTAAGTTGGACAGTATGGTAAACCACGGGAAGCGGAAGAAATCGTGGATAGCCCAAAATGAGAGACTGCGGATAAGTGATCTCGGAGTAAGGCATAGATCCGTGAGGCTCCCAAGTACAGGTAAAGTTTCCCTTACATAATGTAAACCATGAGTTAGTGCACGCTGAGTATCTTCCGAATGAGCAGAAAAGAAACCAAAAGGAAAATCACGGTGAGTAAAGGAGAGGAGAAAGAAAAGAGCGAGGAGCAGAAAGAAAGAAGAGGTGAAAAGAGAAAGAGTTAGAAAAGGATGCAAGAGGATAGGGAAATAGAAATAACAGAAGTAGGAAGAGAAGATAGACGCACCTGACCGGGGAAGCTCTATCAAACTTCAAAAATGTATTCCAAAAAAGCATCCATGAATTAGATCGGAAAAGCAGTAGCTGACCGTAAATCGCCCATAGATCTTAAAGGGCTTCATCAAGACCGCTGAAGTCTAAAATTCTGGTAAACACACTTTTAAAATAGCCTACCCCTCATAGCCTTTGCATACCGAATTTGTGCAAAAAGAAAAGAAAGAAAGAAAAGATTGATGCTTTATAAATAGGTATTTCATTATATGGTAGATCAGATTATACTTTTAAATTGTATATTTTTTGAAATTCAATAAAATGCATGAAAATAGTATAATCTAACAAGTCAAATTTAAAATTGTTCCTACCTAACGTATACACAATGATGTTTGATCCCTTTGTAACGTTTTAACAGTATCAGTACAAATGGATAAACTTTCCAACATCATTTATTCTTTTCAGCGAGTATCGCTGATCATATTTTAGTTCAAAATGTAAGGGAAAAAGGTACGTTTCAAAGTTATTTATGAGGCTAAATGTGAAACTGTTTTCCGTTATGAAAAATACAGTGCTTCTTTGGGCGTTTTAATTAAAATAATTAATCTGAGTACGTTTTTCTGAGCCGGCAAAATGACTGCTGAAGTGAATGAATGCCTAATTAACAGCATTAGAGCTAGTTCTGCGAGCCTAGAGGGTACACTATGTATTAGGGGTAAATGTATTGCTAATTAGTCATTGTAGTACTGCACGTATAATAATAGCATGAGATAATACATGGGGCTAAAGAAAAGTTCTCAGGAATGTTTATGTATTAACTACAGAGTTTTTATTTCCCTAAGGTTTCCCCACAACTGCTGGCTAGGGATGGGAATTTTTTCTCCTTGTTTCGCCGCAGAATTGACTCCCATAGACTTGTATGGCGTTGTGCGGCAAAAATTTTTTGACGCCCATAAACTTTAATGGCTGCCGGCAAATTTTTGGTGAAATGAAACGGGTCAAATTCGCCCATCCCTACTGCTGGCTATTCTCTTGGAGAGCAGAATATCTCCAGAGTCTAAGGGGGTTATTTACTAAACATCCTGAAAAATTTGTATTTTCTTTTTATAAAATCAGACTTTTTATTAAACCCCGGGGATGGAAAAGTCAGAATTAGAAAAACCGGCATCTCAGATATGTTGAGGTTGCATATAAGTCAATGGGAGAAGTCCCAATGATTTTTTGATGTGCGCTGGCTTTTGTACAATAACCTGAAGTTTTCGGGCAAAAAAGCATAAGAAATTGAAATTTTCAGGTGAAAAATTTGAAAAAATGTTGAAAAACTGATCTTTTCCCGCAAATCAAATTTTCGGGAAAATGTAATAATAAATAAGCGTAAAAAAACCCAAGCGGATTTGATCTGAGTTTGTAGCAGAAAATGTTGAGATAAAATCAGACTTTGATAAATAACCCCCTTACTATTTTGGGACAGGTCTCTGCTAGTTGTTTGCAGGCTACTGTAGCACAGTGGATATTTTCTAATTTAATTTAATGATTTACAATATATATTTATGATTTATAGTGAATTAAATCTTAAGTTTGAGTAAATATAACTCAGCAGATTTTGGGATAGTTATTTGAGTCCAATGTCCTTGGTGTATTATATTGCTGGGCAAATGTAATATAGCAATGATAGGCATTGTTGCTCAGCAAACATCCTTAAGAATGAATAAACAGACAGCAGACAGACCTGGCTAAAGAGATATAAAGTTAATCTTTTAGAATTACATAGGACAGCATTTTGGGCGGAAGACCACTTCTGCTAATAATATTGTATAGGTCAGCATTTGGGGTTACAGGTCACTGCCGATCTTGACTGTAAAAGACAGCCTGCCCTTTTGGTTAGGAGCTGCGAAAATGAAAAAAATGTGTCACCCATAGACTTCAATGCATTTTCTGTGATTTTTTTTTACAAAGAAACAGGTCAGATTCGCCCATCACTAGTCTGCAGGTCATATTGATCAGTATCAGTCAAACTGGTCTCTCAATTTCAGCAGATCGATTAAAGTTTAATATGATTTATTGAATCGAAATTCCAGCAAATATCAAATGGCTACAAATCCTGCCAGATTTCCCATTTAATCTGCCCTTATATGTACAGGTATGGGATCTGTTATCCGGAAACCTGTTATCCAGACTGCTCTGAATTACCGAAAGGCTGCCTCTCATAGACTCAATTTTATCCAAATTAATCTAAATTTTTTTAATGATTTCCTTTTTCTCTGTACTAATAAAATAGTACCCTGTACTTAATCCCAACTAAGAAATAATTAATCCTTATTGGAAGCAGAACTAGTCTATTGGGTTAATTTAAGGTTTACATGATGTTCTAGTATTCTTAAGGTATGAAGATCCGTTATCCGGAAAGCCTCGGGTCCTGAGCATTCTTGATAACAGGTCCCATACCTGTATATTTAAAGGACCAGTAACATCAAAATTCAGCACTCCTCTTCAGAAAAGGTGATCGGGTGATCCATCGTGCGGAGCTTGATTTCTCCTCCTTACATTCCTTATAGGAGATAGCCAGGGAGGAGAAATCGGGCGTTGAACGATGGATCATCGACCTGTCTCCTTTTCTGAAGAGGAGCGCAAGTGGAGATTTGTTAAGTTATTTCGAAATAAGAACTTGCCGATTTTAAAGTTTCATATGTATTGGTGGTTTTTTTCGTAGTATACAAATTAATATTTTTTTAAAAAATGTGGATGTTACGGATTCTTTAATACTCTTATCAGTACTCTGCATTCACTCTGTTGGTGAAAATCTACTTTCCCAACTTTCCTTTAACATTTCAAATGGTTTGAACAAATTAATGATGTGGGTAACCTGTGGCACTCCGTCTGTTCTTGAACTACACTTCCCAGCATTCTCCAGCAATAACATCCTAAACTGTAACCCTCTTTTCTTCAAGCGCCAGAAACATTCTATTTCAGAATCAGTAGCAAGCTGTGAGTGGGCTGGTGTAATAATCTACAGTTGAACATTTTAATCATATTCACTCTCTGAACAAATGTGTTATTAATAAGATTTATGTAAGTGTTTTAGAGAAATTAATTTATAGCCTAATAGCACAAAAACAGAAATTGGAGACTGAAAATTCCTTATTTTATTAAACTCGTAATTTTCAAGTCATGAAATGTAAAATCAAATTTTTATGCTTTACTTTCAAAGTATTACAACTAAATCAAAGTGATCTTTACTGGTAACATCCCAGAAATTAGATGTTTCAGAATACAAATGTAAATGTCTTATTAAATGTGCCATTTGCAAAAGGCTTTGAAGTTCATCTGTTTAGTTCTTCTGTTGGTTCATAATGGGGGGGGGATCTTTTGTTTTTCAGGATGGCACAAATACACAGTTGAATAACTGGCAGCACACCTAGTGGCTTGATAAATATCTATTGCAGCTGTAAGTATAAGGTGAGGCAACTTCAGGCGACTTCGGAAAATGAGGCGTTCCGAGTGCCATCTTGGTGATTTACATTCTAGCTGGCGGGAAGGCTTTTAGGGGAAATTAGTCACCCGAAGAAGAGGAGATAAGTCACCGCGAAAGCTTTTCGGGGAGATTAGTCACCCAAAGAAAAGGAGATTAGTCGCCAAGCAAGTCTTAGCGAAATCTTAGCGTGTGTCACCACCCTAACCTGAAACCTTGAACTCAACAGGGTTTTGCTAAAATGCTAAATGTTGTGAAACCTTTAGGAACCCTTAATGTTTGTACTCTGTGTCTGCTATGTAATGTGAATCACTATTTTCTTTTATATACAGCTCACCTCTTTAGCGCAGGAGCAGTCAGGATGTGTATTACTGATGCAGTGATATTGCTTAAAGTTACCAGAGCTGACTTTTTGCTGCCCCCGGCAACTGGCTACTCACTGCCACCTGAGGCAAGATGTTTGCCTTGCCTCATGGCAGGAACAGCCCAGTTTATGTATATTTACTGTATATTGTAAGTAGGTCAATGAATTTTGGGCAGCTGAAAACAGCCTAGAGCATTGCAGTCAATCAGCAGAATAGATGGGAGAAAAAGATGGCAAGCTACTGGGGCACAGCTTGGAGACACAGATGTATGGTGAAGGGTTGTGGAAACCTTGTGTTAGTAAAGAACCTCGTAACCAAATAGGCATTAATAACTCACTGAGGAACAATATTTATTGTTAGGGTGTCAAGAATCAAAATGAAGTATGCTCCAGATTTCCCTGTGTCTATTGAAACTGCCGCCTTTACCACAATCGAGGTTGTGGTAGGTCCATGGTTCACTGATAGATGCACATGAGCATTGCAGAGAGTGGAAGCAGCACGTTTAGATGCAAGTAACTTTAATGAAAAGAAATTTTCTGTGCAGCAACTGCTTCAAACTTTGTGTGACCATAACTACACTTATAAATGACCCCCTAATGTCTATCATTTGTAAGAGTTCATTTATGACGACTAAGTGCTGTTGTGATCACACAAGGTTTGGCCCAGTCCTTGCTCCAAAAAAATGCCATTCATTAAATGAGAAGAAAAGTCCCTTTTACTTGGGGGTGCCAAAAGTTAGACACCCCCAAGAGATTGCATTTACTTACCCAACACCCCGTCTGGTGCTCCTATCAGCAGAAAACTGCACTGGCGTGAGATTCTTCCAGCGAGCACCAGGGAGAAATCGTTTTTCTGCTTCTTCTTTCTACAAATTTCCTGGGGCAAACACATGTGCAGTAGAACAAAATAGCTGGATTTTTCATTATAGTTCAGTTTTTTGCTCTACTGCACATGGGCAGCCGCAAGAAGAAAGAAGAAGCCTGAAGATGATCGCTCCGTGTTGCTTGATGGAGGAATCCCGGGCTGGTGCAGTTTTCTTCTGATAGGAGCAGAGGCCTGGGGTGTCAGGTAAGTAAATGTGATCACTTGGGAGTGCCTAACTTTTGGCACCCCCAAGTATAACAGGACTTTCCTTCTCCTTTAAAGTTTTTTTTTCATTTTAAGCTCCTTCATTTACCTATAGTATCGCTGAGCACCTGTTCATTGGTTGTGAAATTTGTGTATAGGTTGATACAGTACCTACAGTATTGACACTGAAGAATTTTAGAGGTGGCAAAGGTGGCAGTAGCTCCAGGGTTCTCACAGGGATTTGAGTCAATAGATGCTATACTATGCTAATAGTTACATTTAAGGTGAAACAAGAACTCTTGGTTAAAGATATTATATAGTGATTTTGCTTTTTACATAGCTCTGTCATAATGAATCCTATTACAAGTAAAGTGCCATTTTATGCTGCCAAAATATGACACAGAGTGCCAGTTGTGACCCTTTTCTGCCTATGGTTAATTCTAGGGATGCACCGAATCCACTATTTTGGATTTGGCCGAACCCCCGAATCCTTTGTGAAAGATTCGGCCGAATACCAAACTGAATCCAAATCCTAATTTGCATATGCAATTAGGGATGGGAAGGGGGGAAAAAGGAAGGGGGAAAAAAATTTACTTCCTTGTTTTGTGACGAAAAGTCACGTGATTTCCCTCCCCATACCTAATTTGCATATGCAAATTAGGATTCGGATTCGGTTCGGCCGGGCAGAAGGATTCGGCCGAATCCTGCTGAAAAAGGCCGAATCTTGGCCGAATCCCGAACCGAATCCTGGATTCGGTGCATCCCTAGTTAATTCTGATTCCATATCAAAAGACTGTTCATAATGCTTTGTATCTGTCAGATCAGGAAAACTGCTCATGACAACTGCTCATGACAAGCTGTTCATGGTATCACATGTAAGACCTCTGTGTTTAACTGCTTTGCAGGAGGCTAATGCTACAGCTGGAGAGAACATTCCAAAAAGCAGTTCTATTGGTTTCTTATCTTAGCCCTGTTGTCACACAGTAGCAATTTGTTTATGAACGGATGGGCCATAATTCACTGTTTATTCAGGTCACAGGTTTTTGTGAAATGAGTTCCTTTTCAATTTACCAGTAAGGTTGCATGTGTGCAGCCCCCCTCGCCGACTTACCTGTCGGGAGGGGAGGCAGGAACACTATTGTGGAGAGCGCAATTGTTAAAAAAACGGAAATTCGGCTCTTAAAGGTGCAGGAACTTTTTTTGCCTCCCCTGGAATCCTCTCTGGCGCTGCAGCCTGAAGGGGAGCGGCTCAGCTCGCCTCATTGGCAGAGCACCCTGTCCATGTGTGACACAAATACATCACAGGCTGGGGAAATTAAATTTTGTGTTAAAGGTGCCTTGAGAGAAATATGTGACAGTTTAAAGATCTAAACCCGTCCATTTGGTGTCTTCAGCAGGCAAGGATCTTATCAAGGTATAGCATTTTTTTAAGCACGCAAATGTGAATGCAGTAAATGGCATTTTGCACAGATAACAATGAGTTGCTGAATTAGTCAACCTTTTCTTCTTGTCACAATGTTTAATACAAAAAAATCACATTTTCAATTACTCCCTATATATATGAATATAGCTATCACATCCATGTTGCCATAGAAACATATACAATACACTTATCACTTTGTGCAAATTATATCAATGCTTTACACTTCCAACAGAAAGTAGTGCAATTGGGAGTAACACATTTAAACTACTTGGGAATCGCATCTTATCATGTTGGGGTAATGGGGTTACTAAGTGAAGAAAGTTGTGATGATATGAAGAGAAATTAAGGTATACTTAAATGGCATGTAAAGGCAAAAAAATAAAATGCCATTTTACTTTCTTTAATGAAAAAGAAACCTATCTCCAATATACTTTAATTAAAAAATGTGTACTGTTTTTATAAGAAACCTAACTGTATGCAGTGAAATTCTCCCTTCATTTACTGCTGTGGATAGGAATTGTCAGATGGTCCCTAACTGCTGAGCAGGGAAACAATCATACTTATGAACAGCAGGGGGAGCCCCCGCCTTACTTCCCAGCCATGCAGAACTCAAGCAGCTTTGTTTATGACGATCCCTAAGCAGCCCAGACCATACTGAGCATGGGCACAGTCTTAGTCTTGCAAAGATATTTAACAAAGTTACAAGATGGTGACCCCCTGTAGCCAACTTTGAAAGCATAAATTATTTGTTTGATTAGGCTTGTGGTGCAGTAAGTTCATGTTTACATTTAGTATACAAAATACAGTATTTCTAGCCTTATTCTATTTTAGACTTTACATGCCCTTTAAAAACGATACAGCTGTTGAGGCATTTTACTTGCTATTCATAAATAGCTTGATTTATAAGATACATTTACAATCACTGGGTGCTAAAATGGAGTTGTGCATTAAAATGGCACATACAGTAATCTTACATTATACAGGTCTACTTACACTCATCTATACTTGTGCTGTGAGTCAATTTGAAATAAACCCAGCTTTGACTAGGAGTTAAGTGCAATCCTCCAATTGTGTGCTGCACCTATTGGTCCTCCCTGTTTTGTCACAAGAACGTATGCAAGTGTATGCCTAAGTTCCAAAGTTATACAAGCACAGCTTTCTGTATGCCAATTTGAGAGTAATTTAACCTTTGGTAAACTCTATGCTTTCATTATCTGCCAGAAAATGCTTTACCAGTTTGCAGTAGGAATAATTACACTGGAAATCTGGGTGTAAATATTGCTTTGTAAGTAAAATAAAAAAAGGTCCTATATTTTTGCAGTTTGTACATCTTTAGTAACTACTTGAGCTCCCAATCCACCCAATCTTACCTCCTACTTAATTTCTCCATAATCATCCCTGGGCCCATTTTTTACCAATGAGCCACACAGCAACACAAGCATGAAAAATTTCCTGAGGATGCCAAATAATGGCTGTGATTGACTATTGGTAGCCTCTATTTGGAATATCAGCCTATATAAATATCTGTTTGGCAGTACATCTGGTTTTTATGTAACCAATACTTGCCTTCAATCTTGGATTACAAAAAGCACCTGACTTGAGGCCACTGGGAGCAACATCCAAGAGGTTGGTGAGAAACATGCTTCTCATGATCCACTGGTTGGAGATCATTGTTATAACCTCACCCCCTTTTATCATCACCCCCTTGCAGCGCAGTCTGGCCCCTTTTACATCACAGACTGTCCCCTTTTAATCCCCCCCCCGAACTAGCTGGTAAAAAAATCAATTTTCACCACAAATTATATGTTCATAAAGGTTTTCTAGTTGCAACTGCAAATAAATATTCAGCTTAAGCTGGCCATAGACTAAAGGTGGCCATAGACTTAAAGATCCGCTCGTTTGGCGACATCGCCAAACGAGCGGATCTTTCCCCGATATGCCATAAACTGCGTGGCTATATCGGGGGTAATTCGATCGTTCGGCCATATGGCCGACTGATCGAATTACGATGCGCCAAGCGGCTCCAACGGATCGGTCGGGTAACAATCCAACCTTCCCGATCGATATCGTGGCCAGATATCGATCGGGATGACCCGTCAGAAGCCCCCATACACGGGCAGATAAGCTGTCAAATCGGTCCAAACGACAGCTTTATCTGGCCGTGTATGGCCACCTTTAAGCCTTGTGTCAGATGAACAATCGTATGTTGCACTCTTGTCACTAACCATTAAGCTAAAGTAGTAAAAGAACAAATCAGACAATGTTCAGCCTGTGACAGCAATCGTACGAAAGTTATGCCCAACAAATAATAGTGACAGTCACCCAATGATATCGTCAGACAGGCAATACATGCAGAGAAATTATCGTTAGCTGACAGAAATCTTCAAACCTGTCAGATTGACTAAACTGATCCACACGGTCCAAAAATCGTACAGACCTTCGATTCATACGACTTTATCTTTGTATCTATAGCCCCTTATGAGGGTCAGCCATGCAGTTGAAGAACCCCTGCTCTAGACAAATGATTTGTGAAGTGCTACAATATCTTTAAAATGTAATTATCACCACCTACTGGCTTATATTAAAAGATTTTTACAGAAGCATTTTGACAATTCATAAAAAGTATAATAAATCTCACTCTAAACTGCATGTTTAATTAGTTTTTCACAAAATCATGGGAGAGGCTTAAAAGACTGAAAATTATTTTTTATGATATGATCA
The DNA here is from genome assembly GCA_038501925.1 of Xenopus petersii. Taxonomy (NCBI): domain Eukaryota; kingdom Metazoa; phylum Chordata; class Amphibia; order Anura; family Pipidae; genus Xenopus; species Xenopus petersii. The sequence goes on from CM076677.1 coordinate 25,238,005, forward strand.
TTAAATAAAGTAGCTGCAATGATCTGCAAATGACGAGTGATTTATTTTACATATAGATTTTTTTTTCTCAGCTTCAAATCATTGATAAATGTTCCCCAGTGAAATAAAGAATACAAGATTTAATAACTGGTGTCAAAGTTTCCTTAACTGTATTTTATCTTCACTAACTATTCTTCCCAATCAGAGAGGGCAATCATTATTTCCCAACATTAACCTATATATCAAGGTGCTAAAATTTTTTTTTTAGAAAGGTGCTCCCGTGGAATTGTGTTTGACCGGCCTGCCTCAGTTGGTATGAAAACCAAGGGAGAGCCTCTTGGGTTTAGACGTGTTTTATCTCTTTTATGGGAAAGATGGTTCCATCTTTTACTTCGTACGAAGGCCCATTGTGGTCAGACTTTGTACCAACTATGTTTTGGAGGTAATGTAGAAAAGAGTTCCACCATTGAGGTAAGTGGGGTGGTAGGAGTGGTGGCACAAGGTTGCAAACTAGTGATGGGTGAATTTCTCCCATTTCTTTTTGCTGAAAAATTCCCGAATTTTGACGCTCGAGTCTGATAGTTTGAGAAAGGGATTCTACTGAGCTTGCTAACGTGGCCTGGAGGGGGAAGTTGGGGTTAGATGGGCCTGGGGTGAGCCACCAGTGGATGTAATAGATTTGGGCAGCTAACTAGTAAAAATACCAATGCAAGGGGTCCAATCTCCCTTCACTCACCAGATCCCTAAGCAAACCTGTGTAGTTTGTTTGCCCAGAGGAAGGCTGTTTCGATAAAGTTAAGGGAGGTGAAGAAGGCATGAGGAATGGGGACTGGAGAATTATGGAACACATAGAGAAACTTAGGGAGAAATATAATTTTTAGCAAGTTGATCCTGCCCCAGATTGAAATGGGTAGATTAGCCCACACTCATGTTCTATTTTATGGAGCAGAGGAGGATTGGTTCAAGATTAGAGGAAATGAAGGCATCTACCCTCACTAGGGGGATGGAGGGAATGACTTGGGATTAATATTTGTATCAATGGGTAAAACACTTGATTTTTCCAAATCGATCTTTAGGTATGAGTATTGCTCAGATTGGTCCACTATACACAAGACTGCCTGGAGGAATTCATCTGGGGTATTCAGGTATAGCAGCATGTCATCTGAGTATAATGATATACACTCCTGCACTCTCCCCTGGCAGAGGCCTGTGATATTGTCAGCTCCTTTTTGGGTTCCTCTATGTAGGTTAAAAAGTGATAATAGGTAGCTGTTAGCCCTGACTCTTGCTATCAGTTGTTTATATAGTAGCTTCACCCATTGAATGAAGTGTTCCACAAGACCAAATTTACTTTATGGACTTTACAGAGGTATGTCCATTCTACATTGTCAAAAGCCTTGGCTGCATCTAGAGACACTATTCATGAGCCCTGATTGCTGTGATTTGCAAATAAATTCTTAAATGGATTCTGTCATGATTTTTATGATGTACTTTTTATTTCTAAATTACATTGTTTATACTGCAAATAATTCACTTTTCTACAATATAAAATTTAATTCCTGAACCAGCAAGTGTATTTTTTTAGTAGTAATATTGGTGTGCAGCCATCTCAGGTCATTTTACCTGGTCATGTGCTTTCAGAAAGAGCCAGCACTTTAGGATGGAACTGCTTTCTGGAAGGCTATTGTTTCTCCTACTCAATGTAACTGAATGTGTCGTTGTGGGACTTGGGATTTTACTATTGAATTCTGTTCTTAGATCTACCAGGCAACTGTTATCTTGTACTAGGGAGCTGGTATCTGGTTACCTTCCCATTGTTCTGCTGATGGGCTTCTGGGGGGAAAGGGAAGGGTGATATCACTTCAACTTGTAGTACAGCAGTAAACAGTGACTGAGGTTTATCAGAGCACCAGTCACATGACTGGGGGCAGCTGGGAAACTGACAATATGTCTAGCCCCATGTCAGATGTCAAAAATAAATATAAAAAAATCTGTTTGCTCTTTTGAGAAACGGATTTCAGGATTTCCGGATTTCAGTGCAGAATGCTGTTGGAGCAGCACTATTAACTGATGCGTTTTGGGAAAAAAAAATTCCCATGACAGTATCCCTTTAAATAGTCTGGAAATAGTGATGAGTGACTCATGCAACAATTCCTTACGAACATGAACATTTTTCATGGCCATTTTTCTTTTTTGTCCGAATGCATTAACGGTAATGTTTTTTCTAATGGCAACTTTTTTGTCTCTGCGATAATTTTGTCTTGGTGAGTTTTTTGTTGCAGCAGATGGTGAAGTGCGGAATTTCACGTGAATCCATGCCTGATGAAAAGATTTGCTCATCTCTATCCATGAATATTTGCTTTGGTGGATTTGTTAAGCATGTATCTGGTTTGATAAATACTGTTTCTTATTTGCATTGTGATGGATAGAAAACAGTAAATGAGCTGTCATTTTCTTAAAGGTTTCATTAGGTCTTTTACATGACAATTAAATGGAATCCCTCAATTAAAATGTCCCTCTGCCCCCCCTAATTCTCTAATATAGATGACCAAAGGGATTGCAGCCACTTACCCAGCAGAAGAAACAAGTGCTCCTGTTCCTTGCTCATTTCTTGCTGGAAGAAGATTCAGGGAGCAGCATGCCATTGTGTAAATTAAGATTCAAAACAGAAAGACGAGGGAGTGGGTCATTGGGGGCACAGTTTTGAAAGTTTTGGCGTGTTGGGTGCCAGAACACCTAGGCTTGATAGTGACTTAGATACTCAGATAGTAAATTTATGGGACTGATAAAGTAGCTACTTCTTATTGTTTACAGGCAGTGTCCTAGAGTTTATAGACAGCAGGAGGGTAGACTGTTCAAAGGTCTATATGGGAGAAGCTGATGAGGTTCACTCTCTTCTCTTTCTGGATTTCCCTGGGCAGGCAGATAGGAGAATACTGGAGCCTCAGCAGATGGAAGAAGACTGGAGCCTAGGTAGAGGAATGCCTTGTACAGAAAGATATTCTTTTGTATAGTTCACTCTAGGAGTAAGAGATCATTCAGGTTATTTAGTGAGCAGCTTGATGCGCCTAAGAGGAAGGATTAGAGAGTCCTAAATGTACCAACCCAAAATAAGGATGCAAGTAAACAGACTTTGGGGTATATGCTGCCCTGCCTAGGTTTCACTTGGAGGGCTTAAAAGCTGTGGCTGGGCATTTGCAAGTTGTTTTTCTGCAAAAGCCCATGATGGGCAAGAACTTATACAGGTTCTATTGAGTATTTTCTGAACAACTGCACTATACTATCTAAACCTTTTTCTCAAGAGACTTGTGCACAATCCTGAGATTATTGTTTTTGTTTCTTTTTACCAACGACTGGTGCCCATTGTCATAATTCTAACTAAAAATTCTAAAACACCCTGCCCCCAACATTACACAAGGGCCCTGCCTGACAGATTAAGAGTTGCATGCAAGTTACTGGGAGTTCCTACTCTGTGTGCATACAGATACAAGAAAATTCACCAAGCAGAACTGGGTAAAAGTTTTTGTTACTTTGTGTGTTTTGCAATGTGAAATACATTATTCTTATCTGACATTCCTTCACTCAGCATACTGAAAGCAATAGCTCTACAACCACTGAGGGATGATGCACTGGAAATCCCTGATCTACTTTCATTTCCACACAGTTTGTAGTGTGCAAACAATATGCTTGATGCAGCTATAGCTAGCATCAGATATACGTAAAAGGTTCATTAACTTCACCTTAGGATGATACATAATAAGCAAAATAATACTGGAATCTGGGAAAGATAGAAAACTGTTTCTTCGTGTTCAAATTGGTGCAGAGCATTTTCTGCACAGCTTGCATCATGAGAGACTATCGTGCGCTCTGTGCTCCAGGCAGCAATTTCTTTATAATTGAAGGCATTCCAACTATTTCTAGTAGCCCGGCACAAGTTTATATTTTATGTTCCTGCTGGTTTTCCAGGCCTGTGGCCCATGCTCTCTTTGCTTTCTGTCTGATGCCTGAGTTTTAATCAAGACGATATGCCCTGAAGCCAGTATGATTTACTTTTTGTGCATTTCTGTGCAATAATATATAATAGATATGTTGAAAAGCCAAGCTGCAAGAGATGATTTTTTTAAAATATGGCGATCACCTGGGGTCTTCATGGGAGTCATTAGATGTGGCAGCTATGATTTACAAAGGAGAAGTGACATCAAAGGCTATAAACAGGGCTGTCATTTTCAATTCATTTTTACCAGGACAGAATTCTAATATTTCATTTCTAAATTTTACTAAGAAAATTGAGACAAATAGTGATAGTAGATGCTTAAAACTGAGATGATTTATGCATTATACTGTACATAAAGGTTACAGGATCTAAGGTAACTTACTTCACAAATGCATAACTTAAATTGTCTTTATTTTAGGCATGCATGTAATGTGGTTCCCAAAAACTCCATGATACACTTGGCTGAGTAGTACTTGCACCACTGTCATAGACACAAGGGGAACTTGTAATACACACCTTAATGGTAAATACACGCCTTAATGGCAATAAACTGGAAGTTCAAACAATGTTGAGACTGAACTCAAGAACAATTTATTTACAGTTACCAGCACAGTTTCTTAAATAATCATTGTTACACAAATTCCCCTACACTAGTGATGGACAAATTTATTCAGCAGGCGCGAATTTGCGGGGAATTCCTGCGATTCGCCGCTGGAAAAGCTGATGTTATTCCAATATTTAAGAAGGGATTACGATCTCAGCCTGGCAATTATAGGCCAGTAAGCTTGACATCTGTAGTGGGCAAATAATTTGAAGGCTTGTTAAGGGATCACATTCAAAATTTTGTCCTAATGAATGGCATTATGAGCAACAATCAGCATGGCTTTATGAAGGATAGGTCATGTCAGACGAATTTGATTGCATTTTATGATGTGGTAAGTAAGATTCTGGACAGTGGGGGGGGGGGACAGTAGATGTGATCTATTTGGATTTTGCCAAAGCGTTTGATACTGTGCCCCGCAAACGACTGCTTTCTAAACTAAGGTCTGTTGGGCTTGATGAAGTCGTTTGCACGTGGATAGGAAACTGGCTACAGGATCGGGTACAGAGGGTGGTTGTTAATGGGACATTCTCTACTTGGAGTAAGGTATTGTATCAGTTTTTGCAGATGACACAAAATTATCCAACCCAATTAATTCCATCCAGGATGTGGCATCCTTGCAACATGATCTTGACAAACTGGCAATCTGGGCAGCTAAGTGGCAAATGAGATTCAATGTTGATAAATGTAAAGTCATGCACCTCGGACGTAAAAATATCCAAGCCACTTATACCCTTAATGGGACTGCACTAGGCAAATCCATTATGGAAAAGGACCTTGGAGTTCTTGTAGATGATAAACTTGGCTGTAGCAAGCAATTCCAGTCAGCAGCATCAAGGGCAAATATTATTATTATTATTATTAACATGTATTTATATAGCGCCAACATATTGCGTAGCACTGTAAAGTAAATGTGATTATACAACTACATCACACGAATTACATATATAGAATATATGGAGTAACAAACATCACAATCAATACAGGTACAAAAAGTTGAGGAAGGCCCTATGCATAGGCATACAGTCTAAAGGGAAGGGAGTAATACACAAGGTGTGGGCAAGATCGAAGTAAGTGGGTGAGAAATGTGGTACTGTATGTGGTGTTGCGTTTGGTAGTTAAGCAGAGTGAGGGTAGGCTTCTCGAAAGAAGTGCGTTTTCAGAAATTTTTTGAAAGCAGAAAGGTTGGGAGAAAGTCGGACAGACCGTGGGAGAGCGTTCCAGAGGAGGGGTGCAGCCCTTGCAAAGTCTTGAATGCGAGCATGTGAGGAGGCAATGAGAGAAGAGTTGAGTAGCAGGTCAGTAGAGGAGCGTAGTAAGCGAGTGGGTGAGTATATAGAGATGAGTTCAGAGATGTAGGGTGGAGCAGAGTTGTGAAGTGCTTTGAAGGTCAGTGTCATTAATTTGAATTTGATTCTGAAAGGTAACGGAAGCCAGTGCAGGGATTGACAGAATGGCGAGGCAGAGGAGGAGCGGTTGCTGAGGTGTATGAGCCTCGCAGCAGTGTTCATTATGGACTGGAGAGGTGACAGTCTCTGGAGGGGGAGGCCAATTAAAAGAGAGTTACAGTAGTCTAGACGCGATATGATGAGAGAGTGAATAAGAATTTTGGCAGCGTCTTGGGTGATAAATGATCGTATTTTGGATATGTTCCTTAGGTGGAAGTGACATGATTTAATAAGTGACTGGATATGAGGAGTGAATGACAGGGCAGAATCTAGGATAACCCCAAGGCACCGGGCCTGGGGAGAGGGGGTGATAGTGGAATTGTTAACTATGATGGATAAGGTCTTGAGCTGTATTAAAAGGGGCATAGAGTCAAGGGAGGAGGGGGTCATTCTTCCACTGTATAGAGCACTTGTAAGGCCCCATCTAGAATATGCCGTACAGTTTTGGTCTCCATCACTCAAACAGGACACTATTGTATTAGAGAGGGTACAGAGAAGGGCAACTAAGCTGGTAAAAGGTATTGAAAATCTTAGCTATGAGGAAAGACTGGCCAAATTGGGGATGTTCACGCTGGAGAAGAGGCGCTTAAGGGGTGATATGATGACTATGTATAAATATATAAGGGGATCATATAATAATCTCTCTAATGCTTTATTTACCAGTAGGTCTTTCCAGCTGACACGAGGTCACCCATTCCGATTAGAAGAAAAGAGATTCCGCCTAAATATTCAGAAGGGGTTTTTTACAGTGAGAGCTGTGAAGATGTGCAATTCTCTCACTGAATCAGTTGTACAGGCTGATACATTAGATAGCTTTAAGAAGGAGTTGGATAGCTTTTTAGCAAGTAAGGGAATACAGGGTAATGGGAAATAGCTCATAGTCAAAGTTGATCCATGACTAGTCCGATTGCCATTTTGGAGTCAGGAAGGAATTTTTACCCCTCTAAGGCAAATTGGAGAGGCTTCAGATGGGTTTTTTGCCTTCCTCTGGATCAACTGGCAGATAGGTAGTTCATAAAAAAAAAAAAAAAAGTTGAACTCAATGGACATGTGTCTTTTTTCAACCTTACTTACTATGTTACTATGTTACTATGTTACTTAACCACTGGGTCCCTATATGGGCCAGTTACTGCTAGGAGAATGGTCCCTTCTTTTCTCCTTGTTGGAGCCACAGCTGCTTGTCTCACTAACCTGCCTCTAACTCTCACCACCTGGAGCGATCTCCACAAATCTATTCTACCACGAACCTATCTAACCTATCGTGTATTTTACAGGATAGCTTTCTAAGGTGAGAGGCCTGGCGTCATTTACTGTTTCTTGTTATCAGCTGAAGAGAAACTAGAACCCTGTTCTCTTCCTTATAAAGCCTCTGCTGCAGCGCTGGGCAAGGCCGGCCAGGCGTCCTAGGCATCCTGCCCAGTCATTCCATCTCTCATGCAAATATACTGTATGTGTGCATAGTCCTTCTCAGCTGGAAACAGCTGGCACGAAAGTGAAGAGAGGGGAATGGACATGGGGTAGGAGGAAGAGAAAGTAAGTGCCTGGGGCTTCCCCCCAGCTTTGCACCCTTGGCACGTGCCTACTCTGCCTACCCCTAATTTTGACCCTGCTTTTCTGGAGATATTCCTTACTTAACAGTGACCTGGTTGTGTTAAATAATCTATTCTACGCATTACATGCATTAAATCCTCAATTAGTCTGGGATTTAGTCCGATCTCAGTATTTTTGGCAAAATGTTTTGTTTGTTTCCAAACCAATCCTTACAGTCTACTTAACAAATAAGTTACTAGACTACAAATCATAGCATACAACATTTTATCAGTGGTTACGCATGCTATGGTCCTGAAGCATCGGGATTTTATATTTAAAGCAATATTACACATTAATACTTTATCTCAGATCTCTGGGGCATGCAGCCCATTTAAGATGCAAAAAAACTGCCCAATGGTGGGATCCCAACATGATCTGTGTATATCTAGCTCTATGTTAAGCAGTTAATTAAGACTAAACAGGGATATTAATGCATGTACATGTTTGGTGCTTGCAAGGTAGATATTACATTCCCACGGCAGAGGTAACCCCCCCCCCTGCATAATGGACTCCTGTTAAGATAACAGTTACAACAAAGGGAGTAGGAAGGGGTTGTATATTGATCATTTTTTTTCTTCCCATGGACCCAACATGGAGGAACTTCAGTTTTCCAATTTCATTTTTTTTTAATGTATACCCTCAGCTTTCAGGATAAGTATTTTTAAAAGGTGTAACATTGAAACACTACTCTTCTTATTCCCTTTAACTACCCTATGAAGGCCAGGGTGACCTAAAATAAACTGCAGAAAAAGTTGCTACTACTGCCATGAGACAAGGTGAGATAGGTGAGCCATATTTATGTTTTTCTAATAAATCTTTTAATATGGAGAGCCCAATCTCTATCCCTAGACTGGGGGTAGGGTTAAGGTTGACAGCACTTTGTTTGCTGCCTTAGGCTGAACAATGGCCAGAAGTGCGTCTAGTGACAATATTTGGATGCAATTGGATGGATACCATGTGCCTGTTTATTGTATATAATATGAAGTTAAATGATTCATGGCTAAATCAACAACATTTGTTGACAAACCGGCAGAATTTGGAGGTAACTACTGCACCAGATCTCCCTGCATATGGTCGGCTTATTCAGTTTTTCAACTGGTGAATTCTTCTTGCAAAATTGTCAGCAAATAATTAACCCAAATAGTTAATAAAAAGAGCAAAGTGTTCTCTTCTGTTTTATTTCGGTTTCCCTGTAAAACTATTTTCTTATAAACACAAGGGATTAGTAAAGCAATTCTCTACAAAAAAAAGACTGAACTACAATCTGTTTTATCTTCTGAAAAAAAAACTAGAAAAGTCATAAATATTTTACTTAAGTTACCCAGAAGTCATTTTTGTTTTGATGGTAAATCTGCAGTGACCTAGATTTAAAACCAATTTAAATGTGCCCCATGGTCATCTAAGAATTTCTGTACAAACATTATGTTTATTTAGCCTTATTAATGAAACCTAATTGTTGCTGGGATGATATGAACGCCCTGAAGGACTGAAAAGAGTAACATATACAACTGGATACTTATTACAGTTGGAAAATATAATCAGTTCTCCAATTAGCTAATGGCTTGGATAGAAATAATTAATTAACATGCTGATGTGGGATAAAAATAATTTATGCATGTGTTTCCAAAACAACAGACATTTCGTTATGAGTAAAACACTGCTATGTCTTTAAGTGCCATGTTAATAATAATCTAATAATCTCCCTATCCCCACCTGCCCTCGGCAACCCAACGCTCCTCACTGGTGCCCCCCCCAAACTGGACTTTTCACCATGGCCACAGTACCATAGCCCTCTTTTACTATCCTGTTTCCTATCACTTAAGATGGCCATGGATGCAAAGATACGATCGGTCGAATCCTCGAACGATCGATCTTCCCCATCTCCCGACCTGCCACTAACCATTCCGATCAAATAAAATAGTAAAAGAACAGATCAGCCGATGTTCTGCCCCTGACAGCAATCGTACGAAAGTTATGTCCAACAAAGCTGGTGACAGTCTCCCACTGAAAACCGTACGAACGTCAATACATGCAGAGAAATTATCGGCAGCCAACAGAAATCTTTTAACCTGTCCGATCAACCAAACGACCAATCTCCGTGGGACGAAAAATGACGTTACTCTCCGCACATGGTCCGATAATCATATGAATCCTCATTTTGTGCAATCAGATCTTTGCATCTATGGCCAGCTTAAGTCCCTGACTGGTAGAGGATCTACAGGAAGGCTAATTTCACTTACTCCTGGTTGGGGCTCTTAAAGGAGAAGGAAAGCTCCAAGACAGTTTATTGCCAACAGATAGCCACAATAGTGCAAGCTAGAACGCTATATTTATTCTGCAGAATGCTTTACCATACTTGAGTAAACAGCTCTAGACATTGTCTCTGTTTGTTTAGGATAGAAGCTGCCATATAAGCTTGGTGTGACATCACTTCCTGCCTGAGTCTCTCCCTGGTCACATACAGCTCTGAGCTCAGATTACAGCAGGGATGGGAGGAAGGAGGGGGAGAGGAGCAAACTGAGCATGCTCAAGCCCTGCCCTGGAGATTTATGCTGAAAACAGGAAGTCTGATACAGAAGCCCATGTGTACACAATAGAAGGAAAGAAAAAATGTGTTTCTTTTGACAGAGGACTCAGAGCAGCATTACTTTGAGGGTTTACTGGTGTATTTATATAGACCTTTCTGATAAAGCTTACTTCATTTTAGCCTTTCCTTCTTCTTTAACTGCCCTTGCTACCTTTTCTTAACTGCCTTGTACACCTAGTGCACACTATAACATAAATATCCTAACTCTAGCTAAGCTTTCTACTTACAGATGAAGCCACTTGGATTTGTGAGTTAAATGCGTCATGACTCAGGGGTAATTGAAGAAACTGTGTTATCTTAAGTCATCTTAACTCATTTAATGCATTTAACCTTTTCATTAGCATGCCAAAGCTCCATTGTTCACAATGGTGAATGCTTTAATTAGATGGGATGTTGTGACGCAGTTTTCTGTGTTAAATGAGATAAATGGGATATCTGTGTTTAGTTATTCTGTGTCAAACAGACAAACCAAAGTGGCTGCATCTGTACTTCAGGGCTGGGCTTTTCTTCCCTCCAGCAGATGTTCTTCACTGGACCACTCCCACCTATGAACTGGGACTCCCTTGTTTCTTGCCCCTATTTACACTGTTTCTTCCCCGCTAGTGGCTGGGGTAAAAATTACATTGTTACACAATTAATAGGACCTTACTGTAAGTACACTTTGTAAAACATTACAATTTCCAACATTCCAAACTCATTTACACAAATAACAGGCATTTTCACATTTACATCATCATACACTTCACTTTTTACATGACATCATCTTCACCCACCTCACACACAGGTCACATCAGTGGTAATTCAAGAAAGTCCAGGTTAGAGGGCAAGTGTGTAGAAAACATGGTGGTTTGTGCTTGTTTGTTGCACTTTTCTCCCTGACCCCTCTTGTATCTCCCTATCTAATATGTTCTAAAGAGCTGCTCTTGTCAGTAAGGTACTCCCTCTATTTATGTAATGTGCAACTGCAGTTAGAATAGGATACGGAAAAGGAAAGCACAAACAAAGTACTTTGTAAAATAATTTGAAGTTTTTATTCATTTTAGAAATAGGTTTAAAGGACCAGTAACAGCAAATAGTTTTGAACAAAAAATCGTTAGTATGCTACGAAAAGAAAAACGCCAACACATATTAAACTTTAAAGTCGCTAAGTCTTTATTAAGAAATAACTTACCAAAACTCTGCTTGCGCTCCTCTTCAGAAACGGCGACAGGGTGACAATCTATCATGCGGTGCTCGATTTCTCCTCCCTGGCTATCTCCTATAAGGAGGGCAGGGAAGAGAAATTGAGCACCGCACGTTGGATCACCGATCACCTTTTCTGAAGAGGAGCGCAAGCTGAGTTTCGGTAAGTTATTTTTTAATAACAACTTTTAATTTCTTAATTGCGACTTTAAAGTTTAATATGTGTTGGGGTCTTTTTTCGTAGCATACTAACGAATTTTTTCAAAAGATGTTTTAGCTGTTAATGGTCCTTTAACAAAGGGAGAGAAAAGTATCAGATTCAAAGGCATATCTTTACACAATGATGTGCCACAGCCATCAAAAACAGATAATAAACAACAAAGGTTAACACATGTGCCAATTACAATTTAGAAAGGAATCACATATTTTGATTGTGTCCCCACAAAACATGTTACAGCAGGAATAGTAAGACAGTATTGTGATTGGTTACCTTGTATGCATGCCTAATGGCGGCAGTGACTAGAGTGAAAATGCAGTGGTATAAGGAAGACTGAATCATCACAGCACAAATGAAACAAATAAATCAACGATTAAAGATAATGCATTAGAAATATTCCAGTTTGCAACCTTCCAACGTTTTGAATTATTATATATATTGTTTCTGTAATAAAAATACCTGGTGGTCTAGTAGTACGGCGGCGTGGACGACCCTCGCCTGCCTACGACAACTCTTCCTGCTTAACCCCTTGATTGACAACCCGGTTTGACCTTAGCCTGCATGACGATTCTTGATATCTGCCTGCCTCGATCCTGCCTGTCTGACGATTCTCTTGCCTGCTCCATTTGTACCGTGACCTTCGGTCCAAAAGACTTTGCTAACAGCCGTGCCCCTTCGCCAGCCAGAACATCTTGCCTTGTACCCCTCGTTAAGTCCAGGTGGCACCCAAGTAAGCTGAGGGCTCCTCCCGAAGCCCAACGGTGGTCACACTACTGGTGAAGCCGAGCCGAGACCAGGGTGCTTGGCATTTGTTCTGGTATCGGGTGCCGGCCATGACAGTTTCCTTTAGCCTTTTGTAAATGTCCTGAACTTCTAAAAGAAAGTAGGAGCTTGCAAATATTTATGGGGGGAATGTAATGAAACATTTAAATGAGGAAAGTAAGTTTTTTACAAATTTAACATATGCTTTTCTCACCTTTGCCCCTCATTCTCATTGATTGCAAGTTATGTTGTTGGTACCCCAATTGTAAACAGGTAATATCTGTATATAATGATACATTTTAGACTTTTAAGCCTTTAAGCATATTCCCTCATATCAGTCTGTAAGATAACCTAAAGGCAAACAGGTTTCTCCTCTATATACATTAAATAAAAATGATTTCATACAATTTAGTGTAGTTTCTCTGAAATGTTTACAATTTCTGTAGCACAGTGTCACTTTTTGCCCAAATCCGATCTCTTTGTTGCAAATTCACCAAATGTCCATTTAGCTGCCATATTTCCCTAAGTTCCAAAACAACATTCATTAGTTCTACTATCACATATTTTCAGAGTCTCCCTGGTACTATATGCCAGCTGCTTAGCATTTGTATCAAGTGCCTGCGGAAACAAAGCTGCAATTCAAACATTTTGTGCCTTCTACTTACACTACCTCCATATCTATGGATCTGATTCCTACATTGTTAGTGATAATAATAGAAAATATAAAAAATATACAATATATAAAAAATATACAATAAAAATATACTAAATATGCAGGAATCAAAACAATATGTGTAGAGACACTGTAAGTAAAAGGAACCTGAAGTACACTAAAGTAATGAGTAACAATAAAAATATTCCTCAAGTCTTCCTTATTATGCAGGTGGTAAAGAAATGGTTTATTTAGCTAGATCAAAATGTAGATATTATCCTTAAATCTCTGTAAGCGGGAGATTCAAGTATTTTATCTCTTCAACTGTAAGTGAAAAATTAGGTGCACGATAAATTAAAGAAAAATGTTTATTTGAACCAGCATGTTGGAAATAGTAAACAGTGTTTACTGGGTGTTTCCTTTCTTTACTCTAAGAAGCATCAATCCCATTGGTGACAATAGCACAATTTTGAGCAAAATAGTCATATTTTTTCCACATTAAATGTTTTTTCAAAGAATTTCAGTGCTGCTTCAGTCACCAAGGGGAGTAATACCAGGCGCAGTTGTGATTGATGCATTAAGATTAGCACAATTGTGTCACAATTTGCAGTGGCTTAGACACAATTGTGCAAAACATTTTCTAAGACCATATTAGTTGCCATAACTTCCATTATTCGGCATGTTTGTGCTCTATTCTTTAGGTGCACGTTGGCTGTGTCAAATGATACCGGGTGCTACAGGAACACGAGGCTACTGCCAGGTTCTTCTGCATCAATAGGCACAACTGTGCTTGAAATAGGAGGCAGGAAGGTCTGGGTGGTGCCAAGCACAACTATACGCCAGTGCAAAGAATGCCCTTTGACACAAGTACCTTGAATATATGTAATTTTCTGTGGAACTGACTGCATGACTCCTGTCACATTGTACTTTCTCAGATGTTTGTAAGAAGGATATTTATCCCAGTATGTGGCCTCTGAGACAGGCTCATGTCAGTGGGGCAGACATGATAATGTATAGGATGCACACAGGGGCGCTCGGCCAATGAGGCAGCCTGAGGCCCTCGCCTCAGGCAGCAGTGTCAGATACATTTCCAGGGGCGGCAAAAAGCTGCTCCTGTACTTTTAAGAGCCGAATTTCCGGTTTTGAAACCGGAAATTCGGCTTTACTAGTATGGGAGAGCGCAGTTGCGCTCTCCACACTAGTGTTCCTGCCTCAGATGCCTCCCCTGCAGATGGGTAAGCCGCCGAGGGGGGGCGGCATTTTGAGGAGCCGCCTAAGGCGGCTTCTTCACCAGAATCGCCGCTGGATGCACAGTACACATACACTCTTCTTTGTTTTTACAACTGATGTTTACCAGGGCCGGACTTGGAGTAAACAAGCAGCCCTGGAGAAAAATCAAAGCAGCCCACATATAAATGTGTGACATTGGTGACTAGCCCTCTCTAACTTAACAAGAAAACATTGGTGATCAGGGCCCCCCAATAAAACAAACAAAATAAAATTACCCCCAAGTTAAAAAAACATCGATGGCCAGGGTCCCCCTATAAAAGTTTAAAACAATACTGTGGCCATGGATTTAAAACAAAAAAGATCATTGGTGCTCAGTGGAAACATACTTTAAAATTTGGCAGGTGGTCAGCAGCCTCTTTATTCTCCTCAGCAGCTTCGGGTCTTTTTGGCCACTTCACCTTGGTTCCCATTCATCTTCGGCTTCCATTCAGCTTTTTGTCTTCAACTTCCATTTGTCTCTGGCTCCCATTTGGCTTTGGCTCCCACTTAACTTTTTGACTTAAATTCCTCAACTTTTCGGCTTTGGCTCCCATTTGTCAGCTCCACTTCCCAGGCCACTTAACCCTAAATTGATGGGCTCAAGAATCCACCTGATGGCCATTCAGGGCCTGATGTTTTCACCATTAAAAAAAAAAATACAATATACTGGACTTTATTGTGGCGCAGAGCATTTTAACATGATATACTGTTTTCCTGTATAGTGAACATTATTGAAATATGCTGAAAGATTTATGGGTAATTGTGGCCAGCATGAACAGTATTTACTTATATCTGAAAACAGATCTTTTAGATAAAACTGCAGGATCACAACTCTTGACTTATGAAATGGGATCTTAACCCTCCATAACACTGTCCCACTGCATTTCCTAGTACTCTAAAGAATATGACTAAAACCTAATTACAAATGCAAGAATATTTTTCAATGAGCATTTTGATCTCGGGATAGCAGCCACATTTTTTTCTACATTATTGCCACATGTTGCTCCTGGCACGCTTAAGCCATTTTTAAAATGTTGGTTAAATTATGATTTGTAGTCCAGAAAAAATTGGGTAAAGTTGGTTTTGCAAACAGGGTTTACTATACTAAAACATTTATATTTAACTGGGCTATAACAGTAGAAGATATATATTCATACATATTCTAACTAAGAATGAATAAAAAGAAAATCAAGCTTTTAAAATACATAAATAATAATAATATTATTGATAATAAACATACATTGAACCTTATATTTACATCCCCCGATTTTAAATTTTTACATTTTTCATTTTACTATGTTTTGTGTGGTCCTACCAATATAAAAAACATAATGCATTAACCCGATTTTATAATTTTCCAGATTTTACCCCATTTTTTTTCTGGTCCCCTGAAAACTATAAAATATGGGTTGTACTTTAGTACTGCTAATGCTTAAGTAAATATATTAAACAAAGTAATTATAAAAGGTGACAATAATGTGACATTTCTTCTAAAGTCATCATTAAGGCTAAACAAAATGATGAACATCTACTGTACTACTTGACCACTTTCCATCCACTTGTTTTTTTTTTTTCTTTCATTACATAATCCTGAACTTTCCTTGCAGCATATTTAAAACCAAAATCATCAACTTGCTTTGTGTGTTTGGGGCTAAATGTGCTATGTCTGATCTGAACAGAAGCCAAGACATATTTGTAATGGCATTTGAAATAGATGATATAAGTAGGCAGATGGGGAGATGTTTCCCAGAGGAGCAGGGATCATTATTCATAGACTGCAGACTGTTCTATTTAAGCCATGGCATGAGACACACCATACGGCTGAGCTTGGTGTTGTGCCCTTGTGAATGACGATAACTGCCTGTGTTTTCTGCTACATTAAATTTATTTCTCTTCGTGGACAGACTTGGAAAATGAACATGGCAGGTACACCAGACTTGTTTCCAGCCAGCCAGCGTGCTGTGATGTGTTCATCTGTCATGACACTAAACATGATCAAACTTATGTTATTCTTATAGAGTTATGGGTATCTGGAAATAATGTACAACTTTTTCATTTTGTTTTACATGTTATTCTAATGTCCATCAAGCATTAGAGTGCAATCTCATCTATTTGTTTTAGCTCTCAGACAGAGTTATCTCTGCAGCTGTGACCATCTTTCAAGTCTTATTGGCAGTTCCCTGTAACCTTGGGTATAGTAACTCACTTACATTGTATTTAAAGTGCTACCCTTTGAAAGTAAATATCTGATCTATCTTGACTGCTATAGGTTACTAGACATTGAGCAAAACTGGAGTATGCTATTATTATTTTGTACCCAACGTTCTTGCTCAACTGCACTTCTATAAATTGCTGTTGGGCTACAAATCCAAGTATATCTTAATACACAAGAGCCATGAATATCCTGAAATTATATTATAAATGGTGCTTAGAGATGTCATCAGTTATAAACTGGAACTTAGTAAACTCATTTCTATCGCATGACTCACTAAAACTCGTGTATTGTAATAAACAAAGTAGTTCCTTTTGAAAAGTATGAGGATATTAGAAGTCAACTCAGAGTTCCATGATCCCAGCCTTAGGCCTTGTGCTTTAATAAGGGAATTGAACTCCAAAGTGGCTTATAATATCTTTATCTTTTACAATGGGTTTACTTTATTCACTATACAGTATATATTATCAATATTTAAAGCATATTGAGAACAGTAGTCCACCAATATCAGTGTTGCATTCTTAAATGCATAAGTTGTATGATTTCTATAACTTTCCAGGGCCTGCAGTCCAAAATAATCTTCCAATCAGAATCCCATCCAATCTATGTAAATCTGTCAGGTTCTTTGTTTTTGCATCTGGAGCATTAGTTACAATGCAATAGCAAAAAAAGCTACACATTCATAATATTGCTAAAAGTAAGAAACTTAAAGGTGAATGAACCCCTAAAAATAAATATAGCTAAAATGCCATATTTTATATACTGAACTTATTATACCAGCCTAGATCGGCTATATATTGGGACATTGATGTTCTATGTGCACTGTATATTTTGAGTCAGTCCCTAAGTTCAGGGGCATCTTTACTGATCTGTACTGCTAAAGGGCTGTGGTTGCCTTGGGCTGGTACAAAATCCAAAAACATTAAGTACAATATTTCTAGCCTACTTCTTTAGTTAAGCTTTAGTTCTCCTTTAAGGACTTTTAGATGTGGCTAAAAGTAGGTTGGTGGCCACTTTACTGAGTGCATTGTCAATTTGAGTTGTATTCCAGGTTGCTCTTGGTCATATGTGGAGTTAATGGAGGCATTTCCTACAAGGCAATTATAAATGATCTGGGCATGACAGGTGTCTATATCAAGGGAGGGTTTTTTGAAAACAGAAGAAAGGAGTGCTTGTTCGAATAAGGATGGAGATGTTCAAATCAACCATGACATCTGAGAAGGATTTAAAGATTTAATGAAATAAATTACCAAAGCTGCACATTTCTTGGCTTTACTATGTTTGCATGCATTTTTGTAATGAAGTATGCGCTTCTGTAATTATTCAGCCAGCTATTTCCATGGTTACTGTTAATGACATTTTACTTAATACAGTTATCTCAGGCTTTTGATTTTGTTGACATTGCGCAAATCTCATGAATGCTCTGGGCTTTTTCTGTGTTTATTATCTGCTCTAAAACTATTTGTAAAACCAAATTTCTATGGTTGACAAAGTCATCTTAACCTGACTGTTAAGAAGGTTAGATGAAGTATAGTCTCTGCATATGTTATGAGATATCCTAACCTCTTTCTCAAGCACAGCAAAAAGCTAAGGATTCATAGTAAATAGAAACCTTGTAATGAATCCCCGTTATCATGGCTAAAATCATTATATATTTAACTTTTTCTTAAAAAAAAGACAAGGACAAGGGTTTTATAATACAAAAGGGAAGAACCAAATGATATTGAAAAATATTGAGAAAGAATCAGATTTTTTTCCAGACATTATTGATACTTTATGTCATGTCTTATGAAATACCCCCAAGAAAAAATATAAACATTAAGTTCAACCTCTATGCTTACATATTTGTATTCAAAATTGAACAGCAGTACATAGAACTGTATTGTTTTATGTGTGGCTAGATGGATCACATATCTGTGCGTGTATACTAGTGATGGGCAAATAAATTCGGCAGGAGAGAATTTTCACCGAATTTCTGTGTTTCACGGCGGCAAATAAATTTGTGAAAATGCAGTAAAAATTCGCTGGTGAAGAATCCGATGGGTCGAAAAAAAAATTGGAGCATGTCAGAATAGTCGCGTGCTTAAAAATCGTTGCACGTCAAAATTATTCAGACGCCCATTGACTAATGCATTAGGACAAAATAGTCATGCGTATAAAAAATGTTGTGGGCGCAGAGATTGACGCATATCAAAATAATTTTAAAGCCCATTGACCACAATGGGTTTTAGTAATTTTTCGCTGTTTCAGCGAAACAGGACAAATTCTCCCATCGCTAGTGTATACTGTATATATGTTGCATTCCTTTATAAGTCTAGAAAGGAATTCAAGCAACACTGGCATTATTATAGGCAATCAAACCCCACATCTGTATAGACAAAAGGTCCTCTGCGCTCACTCATAATCTATCTATCTATCTATCGATCTATGTATAATCTATCTATCTATCTCTCTATCTATTTATAATCTATCTATCTATCTATCTATCTATCTATCTATCTATCTATCTATGATCTATCTATCTATCTATCTATCTATCTATCTATCTATCTATCTATGTATAATCTATCTATCTATCTATCTATCTATCTATCTATCTATCTATCTATCTATCTATCTATCTATCTATCTATCTATCTACCGTATATACTCGAGTATAAGGCGACCCGAGTATAAGCCGAGCTACCTAATTTTACCTACTTATTGACTCTAGTATAAGCCTAGACACAACTACAGCCCTGTCTCCCAGCAGCGCACATTCTGCCAAAGCGACCCCCGCAGCGATCAACCGGACTTCTTTGCAAAGTTCATGGTGACAGAGAATTGCCAAATGGATTACTGTGTGCATTGTCCCACTGTCCCACTACCATGTGCAGAGGGTGGTGTGTGATATTGCCATCACTGTTAATCTTTTGTATAACCAACAGAGGGCGCTGTGTGATATTGCAGTCACTGTTAATCTTTCATATAACCAACAGAGGGTGCACTTTTATTCTTTAATATAACCAACAGATGACACTGTGATTTTGCAGTCACTGTTATTCTTTCATATAACCAACAGATGGCGCTGTGTGATATTGCAGTCACTGTTATTCTTTCATATAACCAACAGAGGGCATTGTGGGATATTGCAGTCTCTCCCCAAGGCGCAAATTCACTAAGCGCCGAAGCGCCGAACGCTAGCGTTCAATTCGCTAGCGTTGGGCATTTTTGTTACTTCGCAAATTCACTAACTAAATTCGCTAGTGTTACTTCGCATCCTTACGCCAGGCGAATTTTTGCTACGGATGTAACTACGCAAATTCACTAACGCGCGTAGTGTACTTAACGCTACCTTTTACGCTAGACTTCCTTCGCCACCTCAGACCAGGCGAAGCGCAATAGAGTAGATAGGGATTGCTTCAAAAAAAGTTCAATTTTTTTCTAAGTCCCAAAAAACGCTGGCGTTTTTTCTATATCATGGGTGATAGGCTGAAAAAGATCGAAAAAATTTTTTGGGCTCCCCTCCTTCCCCCCTACATTTCCTAACTCATGGCAACTTAACTATACAGTGGGCACATGTGTAGGGCAAAAAAAAAATTATTTGATGTTTTGAAGGTTTCCCAGGCATTTGTAGCGATTGTACGTATTCCTCCATTGAAATTTGAATTTGGCACTGTATGCAAATTAACCATCGTTAGCGTAACTTCGCTTCGCTTAGCAAATAAACGCTAGCGCAACTTCGCAACCTTACGCTACCGCTGTGCGCAACTTCGGATTTTAGTGAATTTGCGGAGCGCTGGCGAAAATACGCCTGGCGAAGTGTGGCAAAGAGCGGCGAAGTTACGCCTGGCGCAACTACGAATCTTAGTGAATTTGCCCCCAAGTGAACTGTTGGTATAGGAATGATTAAAAGTGACTGCAATCTCAGCTACTGCCCGCTGACCCGAGTATAAGCCGAGGTAGACTTTTTCAGCACATTTTGTATGCTGAAAAACTCAGCTTATACTCGAGAATATACGGTATCTATCTATCTATCCGTCTATCTATCTTAGGCTAATAAAAATGCACTCTCATTTAAACGAAACAGGGATTGTTTGTCCATATATTGCAATATATCTAAACTGGCCAACTACATCAAAGTCATCCCTGGCCAGTCCTACACTCAGGGGCAGATTTAGATAGGGTCGAATATTGAGGGTTAATTAACCCTTGCTATTCATCTGCCGAATGTAAATCCTTCGACTTCGAATATCAAAGTCGAAGGATTTACCACAATTAGTTTGATCGAACGAAAAATCGTTCGATCGAACGATTCGAAGGATTTTAATCAATCAATCGAACAATTTTTCTACGTAAAAAAAAACTTAAAAAGCCTATGGGGACCTTCCCCATAGGCTAACATTGAGGTTCGGTAGGTTTTAGGTGGTGAAGTAGGGGTTCGAAGTTTTTTTTAAAGAGACAGTACTTCGATTATCGAATGGTCGAATATTTGAACGATTTTTAGTTTGAATCGTTCGATTCGAAGTCAAAGTCGTAGTCGAAGTTCGAAGTAGCCAAATCGATGGTCGAAGTAGCCAAAAAAATCATTCGAAAATCGAAGTTTTTTTTATTCTATTCCTTCACTCGAGCTAAGTAAATGGGCCCCTCACTCTACTGCTTCATTATACATTTTACACAGGGACTAAGTTTTCCTGCAACATGCTTGCTTTCAATATTAAAACTCCCAACTGGTTGCCCTTTTTATTGGTCACCACTAAACACACATGAAAGGAAACAGAATCCCACTAGTAAATTAGTAGCAGAATCAGTATTCAGGCAAAAATCAAGAAAAACAAGATTGTAACACCAGTACAGGTAGGGATGAGAGAAGGAAACAGTAGGGATGCACCAGATCCAAAATTCGGTAAAGAATTCTGCTAAGATTCTGCCTTTTTCAGCAGGATTTGTCTAAATCCAAGTGCCTGGAAAAACCAATTCCGAATCCAAAAAATCATGTGACTTTTCGTCTCACAAACAAGGCACTGAAAAATTTTCTCTCTGCCTCATTTTCCCAATTTACAAATGCAAATACGGTTTGTATTTGGTGTGGTGTTTGGCCAAATCTTTAATGAAGGATGAAGGATTCGGGTGAATCCTAAAAAGTGGATTCGGTGCATCTTCTCAGCTTACCAACTGCCCGCTTGATCCAATTCCCTCAAAACTTCTCCGCAATACCAATCCTTGTCTAATCAAAGCCTTAACTCATCTATTTAATCTCTTGCTCTCAACTGGACTGTTTCCTTCTCAACTAAAACATGCTCTTATCACCCCCATACAAAAACCCTCTCTTGATCCCTCCAATCTTGACAACCTCCACCTATATCTCTGCTACCTTTCATCTCTAAACTACTTGAGCGTCTAGTCTACAACCAACTAACCTCATTCCTTTCTTATAATAACCTGCTGGACCCCCTACAATCTGGTTTTAAGCCACAACACTCCACTGAAACTGCCCTGACCCGACTAACTAATGACCTTTTAACCGCTAAAGCCAATAATCATTACTCACTACTTATACTGCTTGATCTCTCAGCTGCATTTGACACTGTCCAGTCCCTCCATTCGCTTGGCCTTCGTAACACAGCTCTGTTCTGGTTCCCTTCTTACATCACCAATTGTTCCTTCAGTGTCTCCTACAACAGAGTAGCATCTTCTCCCCTACCTCTTTCTGTTGGGGTTCCTCAAGGCTCTGGGACCCTTATTATTATCACTCTATACTTCCTCCCTCTGCAAATTAATCAACTTGTATGGTTTCCACTACCACCTCTATGCTGACGATACTCAGATCTATCTATCTCCTGATCTCAACCCAGAACTCCTAACTCGCGTTTCCTCCTGCCTGTCCGATATCTCTATCTGGATGTCGCAACGCTACCTTAAATTAAACCTCTCTAAAACTGAAACGGTTCTCTTTCCTCCAACTGACACCAGTAACATCCCGGAAGTATCCATCATAGCTAACATTTCCACTATCACCCTCTCTCCCCAGGCCTGGTGCCTTGGGTTATCCTAGATTCTGCCCTGTCATTCACTCCAGTCACTTATTAAATCATGTCACTTCCACCTAAGGAACATATCCAAAATATGATCATTTATCACCCAAGATGCTCACAAAATTCTTATTCACTCTCTCTCGTTATATCACGTCTAGACTACTGTAACTCTTAATCACTTACATCTAGACTACTGTAACTTTTAATTGGCTTTCCGCTCCAGAGACTGTCACCTCTCCAGTCCATAATGAACACTGCTGCGAGGCTCATACACCTCAGCAACCGCTCCTCCTCTGCCTCGCCATTCTGTCAATCCCTGCACTGGCTTCCACTACCTCTCAGAATTAAATTCAAATTAATGACCCTGACATTCAAAGCACTTCATAACTCTGCCCCAACCCTACATCTCTGAACTCATCTCTATATACTCACCCAACCGCTTACTATGCTCCTCTACTGACCTGCTACTCCACTCTTCTCTCATTACCTCCTCACATGCTTGCATTCAAGACTTTGCAAGGGATGCACCCCTCCTCTGGAACTCTCTCCCATGATCTGTCCGACTTTCTCCCAACCTTTCTACTTTCAAGAAATCTCTTAAAACACACTTCTTTGGAGAAGCCTACCCTCACTCTGCTTAACTACCAAATGCAACACCACATACAATACCACATTTCTCACCCACCTAATTCAATCTTGCCCTCTCCCACACCTTGTGAATTACTCCCTTCCCTTTAGAGTGTAAGCTCTTTCTGCATAGGGCCTTACTCACCTTTTGTACCGGTATTGATTGTGATGTATGTAACTCCATATGTTCTATGAATATAATTCATGTGATTTAGTTATATAATCACATTTACTTTACAGCGCTACGCAATATGTTGGTGCTATATAAATTCATGTTAATAATAATAAATCCTGGTGCACTTAAATAGACACCAGACTTACATATTTTGGGAAATTATCTCTCTTGCCTTGTTTGTAAGTGAAACTGAGCTAAAACTGTAACTGGTTTCTAATTTAATACTACATTTTGGCACAGGGACACATGGGTTGAGCAGGATATTGAGCAAAAGAAAGACTGGAGAAGAAAATTCTAATCTCCAATAATCAGGTCTATGGACACACAGATAGATTAAAACATACATAAATGCATACTTTAATAGCTACTATATAAATAAAAACAAACCAAGAGCTCTTGTTTGCTACTGGTCAAAACATGAGAGGTGCTCTAACTCTACTCTTATACTAATAAATAGAAGAGCAAAATGGAAATGAGCAGTTGTTTTTATCAAAGCGGTAGCCAATCAGAAGTGAGTCAAAAATAGTTTCCTATTGGCTTCTATTCTGCTTACTAGAAAAGATTTTTGCCAGTCCAGTTATCTTACGGCAAAAATAAACTCATATTGTAAACTCACTACAGAAAAATAACAAATGTAACTTTCTAGTATAAAACTAACTGTGCTCTTTTGGGGGAATGTAATAATGGTCGCTAAAACAAAAATTGTTTGCAATTGTTTGAAATGCGATTAAATGTTTGCAAAGTGAACAATTTTGCCTTTGCGAACACTTTGCCCCTCACAGGACAGTAGGATAGCATTTGCGAATTTTTTAGTGTGCGATAGTGTTCAATGTATGTAATGAAACTTCTTAAAGAAAAAGTTGTTAGTTTGCTCCAACAGCTTACAAAACCTTCAAGCAGGTGTTTAAGGTTTGCAATTCGCAATTAAGATTCGCAATGCAATAGAAAGTCTAATGAAGAATATTACACTACACATGCCAATTTGTATTCCTATTTGTGTGAAAATTCGTTCTCTAGGCAATTTTTATTACATTTCCCCTTTTGACTTTACATGCCCTTTACATTGTGATGACTCTTAAAGTTTACCCTGACACGAACATTTCTAATGAGCTACATTTTTCTTGAAATGACAAAATTCAACAGAACACATTCTCTGGCGGGAACTTCTGCTGCCATGTAGTCACAAAATGCTGATGCAGCCAAGAAAATACAAAACAAAATAAGAAAACAATACAAAACAAAATTTGCCTTTGCAGTATTAACAATTCCATTATTTCACACCAGTCAATTTCTGGATAATTACACTGCAGTTACCTGTGATTAAGCATTGGCCCAGTCTTTTGTGCTGCAAGCTAGCTGATTTTCTTATTCATTAATATAAGGCAATCGGTAACGTACCCCCACAATTATCTTGCTAGATCTCTTTCAGCTTGGCAAAAGTTCTACCCATTCTAGTCACTGATATTTTCAATTCCTGACAGATTTCTTGCATTGATTGTCAATTCAGAGCTACCAACCTCTAGAATTATTTATCTTAAGAATATCATTAATGTTTCAGCCTTTTGGAAAATATGAATGATAAGCAAGAAACACGATAGACGAACATGATTTTTTTAACATCAGTAGTTGATGTGTATAGTGTAAATATATTAAATGAAGCTCGGAAATATGTGACCAATGTATGGTCTCTGAACTTAAAAATTATATTATAATATAATAATGAATAAACATAAATAAATAAATATATGTTGTCTATGAATTTACAAAGAACCGTAGAAGGCTGTGTGTTTCTAACCTTGGTTACAAGTAAAACCCCACAATATAACATATGGTCACCCCACTGAGTAACATATGCTCTAATCAAAGTTCAATACTATTAAATAATCTGTGTCACATACGGCTCCCTAAATTGAGAACAATTGCTAAGCTCCCGGTCATGACTCAATCTTCTGCCTGAAGCAGCCGCCTTTGGCCTCGGGAGGAGCCAGCAGCTACTCAGATGCCGCCATGCCTTAACTTGAGAGGAGCAAAGCAAGGGTCCTGAACAAGCAAAGGGAGCGTTTGTCACCAAGGATAGGATGGAAGGCAACAGCAGCTTCTTAGGGATTAAGAATAAAGCGTGGTCAACAGGCAGAGCTCAAGAATAGTCAGGCAGACCGGGGTCAGTATAGGTGGAGTTCAAGAAAAGTCAGGCAGGCTGTGAATATGCAGACAAAATCACACCCAAGAATTAAAAAAGTTAGATCTAACAATGGGCAAATAGTTTGGTCTTGAAGCCCCTTTAAATATTTGAATTTTGCATCCCCACCGGCCCATTAGACCACCAGGGCGAGTCTTTACAGTCTGGTTATAGTGAGAAATGTTCTAGAAATAACTCAGCTAGATGCAAAGGTTACTGGTTTTTGAGTTAGCACCTAAGGGAAAATCCTGAAGACAATGTTAAGTAACCGGTTAGGATACCATGGCTATTGTTACTGATTCTGCTCAAAAGCAAAAATAGTCATTAAAATACAGTATCTGTGTGAAACTTTAAAAAGAATAAGGAGAAGAATTGTGGCTGTCACTCAGCCAGTTTGCTTTAAAATCAATTAAAAAGCTGTCAGAATCCTAATACTGCTGAAAATATTTGTAAAAACTGCATGTGATTATTTGCTTGACATATTTTGCAATCTACATAGATCGTCTGAAAAGGAAACGGATCCAGAAAGTGTGTAATTGCAGATTGGCCCACTTGTACAATATTTCTCTACTAATAAAGTAACTTTGTTTAGATGAGATTAAGCACCAAATTGACAATACCAGATCCATGAGTAACATGGTGAAAATTTTATATGTCAGCAAGAAGGGCAGTATGCAATATAAGGGGTCTGTTTACTAAAGCGCGGTCAATTTGACAATATTTTTCCGCTGCGAATATTTTTACAACAGAATATTTGCAGCGACTAAGTTTACTAAACAGCGATGCGCTCCGAAGTCATTGCAATCAATTGCAGTAACTACGTTGACGAACCAGCTTACGTTAGCTGTAATTTTAGCGGTTTGTGAATTTTCTGGTGACAAATTAAGTTTTGCGAATATTTATGCTATAAAATAGTCTTGTTTTATGGCGGTTATTATGGCATGATTCATGGCCAGATATGTATCTTCAAAACTGCTAAACTTTATAGATATTATCAACAACACAGCAAACAGATTTTACCCAATCAGACATGTATGCATCATATAAATCCACATTTCAATACATCCAGTCACAAGGCTTAGCCCCTGCCAATAGAATCATATAAATGAAATGCATAAACAAGTTTTACTAATCAATCGTTGTGCATCATATAATTGTAGTTTAATCTAGGCTGACAAAGCCTTTGATCCCTCCTAGCCATAATAAATTGTCTTTCAGATGAAAAAGCTGCAACATTTTTGATTATCCTGTCACTTCTCTCTTCTCCTGTCAGGAATGGCAACAGGAACAGAATGATGGGTAAAACAAAGTGTTATGGGATATTTCCTGTCCCCTTGAGAATTTTCTGGCGAAAAAAATAAATTACCACCACTATATAGATGGCAGTAAAATTTTGTGAATATTCTGGCGTTAAGTTTGTCTTACAAATGTCGTACATTTTGCTATTTAGTAAACCCGGTGTCACCGTTGGCACCCTAATTCAGAACCGATGCTAAGCACCCTGTTCTCGGCTCTTGCTTCTGCCTTTAACAGCTGCCCTTCACCTTGGGAGGAGCCCTCGGCTAATCGGATGCCATCAGGTCTTATTGAGAGAGGTGCAAAGCGAGGGGTTCTGAACAAGCACAGGGGCACAACGGTAATTGCAAAGTTTTTGGGCAGAAGATCGCGGTACAAGGCTTAGGCAAAAGTGTAGTCAAATCAGGCCGGGTCAGGGCAGGCAGAGTGCAAACGGAGTCAGGTAGGCAAGGGTCAAACCAGGAGATCAATCAGAGGGATATAGAAGAAGCGAAGTTGGATATCAGGCAGGGATAAGGATACGGAAGTCAGAGTTGTCAAAAAGCCAGGCAGAGTCACAACAGGAATTAAGGATCAGATAAACAGATAGTAACAGCTCAGAAGCTCCAGGAACAAATCCTATAATGGACAGTGAGGGTACTGTGCTGTGGCTTTAAGTCCCTGTCGCCCCCTCCCGCTAGACCACCAGGGTGAGTCGTCACACCAGGCATTAATGTGTACGTAGCATTATTTTCAGCAAATTCGATAACTGGCGAAAACATATTATAAATTTGTATTTTTTACAGGTTAGTAAACTGGCGAAAAACATATTTGGCGTCAATTTTGTCTATATTATGTGCGCATATTTTTACTGCGCTTTAGTAAATGGACCCCTAAGTACTGTAATCAGTGTAAGGTAGCACATGAACCATATAAGGGAGTATAACATCAGGTATGAAATCACCTCCCAGATACAGTAACATGAATAAAGGTCTGTAAGCAGGGATGGGTGAATTTGACCCGTTTCGTTTCACCAAAAATTCGCCGCCAGCGAAATGTCGCAGACGCCCATTAAAGTCTATAGGCGTCAAAAAAAATCGTGGCGAAATTATTTTGTTGCGCGTCTTTTTTTTTGACGCATGTCTCCATAAAAGTCTATGGGCGTCATTTTTTCGGCGAAACGAGGTGAAAAAATTCGCCCATCCCTATCTGTAAGCTGTTATGGGAAGCATATTAACTTCAGGTTGGTGTCAATAAACGGGAATCGCTGTGGAAAATTCTGTGCGTTTATGTTTCTTTGATAAAATAAATATATGTTTTAGAATATGGATAATAAACCATGACTATCTATTCAATTAGATTCTTAGATGAAAAAATGCTCATGCACATAATAGGTAAGAATCATGTAAACATTTTAAACCCCATTCCCATAGGCAACAGCAGGGTGTTATTTTAGGGGTGCTAGCTGACTACTTATTTAAGCACCAAAAATATGTCAGGCAAACATCCAACTTCATCCTGTGTGCCATTTACCCTTACTGCTTTAATAGAAAGAGTCCATCACTTCTTCCCCTCACCTTCCAGTGTGATTTTGATCTCACACAATAATGTGCAAAACATTCCAAAAATGTAGAGAGACTTGTAGGTGATGCCAAAAGGTGATTCCAAAACCAACATCAATTGAGCACCAGATAAAACAAATGAATGTGGCCAAATAAATGTCTATGGAATTTTCATGAATTATTCATTTCTCAGCATTGTTGTAAGGAATAAAAAAAAACAGAGACAATATATAGTGCAGATGTTTAATTAAACATAATTTCTGCCGGAACAGTCTTGTAGATTCAAAACTCTATGGATTTACCATGGTATGTGCCATACTTCTTCAGAAGAAATTAAAGCTGAAAAACAAAGCACAGAAACCATGGCAGTTCCATATTCACAGGCAGATGCCCTCTCCTTCATGTCTCTAAGGATGACATACTGTAATAGACCCTTGTGTCTTCATTGAATATGGCAGCCTTAAATGGATATATTGAACCAAAGCTTTCAATTCAATGTTCTGCTGCAACATTAACAATTTCAACTTAGCATTTCTGTAGAGGCTAGGGGTTCTACCCATATAAAAGACGAGTAGTAGAAGAGTAGTTTTAAATCCATTTCTCTTTTAATTTCTTCTTAATTTAGGTGAAGATTATAAAAAAATAAAATATGAACTTTTTTTGCTGTTGGTGTGAACTGTAAAATAACAAGCAGTACACAATTGATTACTTTCAAAGAAAATCTTTTTATCCAAAGTGAAGCTTGGAATCCATCAGTGTAATATGGCTGGGTATTACAGCTATCATAATATTAACTACTGCACTCATTTACATCCCACCGAGTGACTGCATGGTTAATTATTTCTTACATTCTTATTAGTCCCCATGAATGTAAAATATTGTAGACAAACTCAAAGTCACATTCCACATGATATCCTACTCAAAATGCCATTCATTGCATTACAAATTAAAAACGAAAATGTAGTTAAAATACTGAACAGCAAGTAAAGTTGTATAACTCTATATACATACCAGGTAGTAAAATGCTGCAAATAAAATTAAGTAACATAGTGTGTTCTCTTCATGTACTTTATAAAAATCAGCACTGGTGCTACTAATAAATCCTCGTAGAGGTTTTTAGCATTGGGGCAAATACAATAATTGCTTAGCATATGTTATTGTTCAAAACATCAATAAATTAGCTGACATAAACAGGAGATCTGTTTGTCAGATGTACTTTGTATCTACAGAAATAAATTATTAAAGGGGAACTATTAAGAAAATAAAAATTTAATATAAGCTTCGTCATACTGAAATAATAAACTTTGTAAAGACGATCAACTAAATATTCTGTACCGTTTCTGAAATAATCAAGTTTATGTTCACTCTCCCTCTCTCAGCATCTGTCTCTCTTCATTCTTTCTTCATGCCGCAGTTGGGTGTCAGATATTCATTGACAGTTAGATCCAATATATCTTATAGGGGGGCTCCTTTCCTAGCAGATGAATTAATGCTCACTCAAATAACTGATTCCAGTAAGATCAAGTACAATCAATCAAGCCTCAAGTCAAAAATTTTTTTTCATAAAACTGCGTATAAAACTGAAATGTAATAATATTACCTGTGCGGCGGGGTCGCCCGACACGCCATTGGCGGCGACGCCCACCATGTGGTTCTGTGGTGCCGGATCCAGTGCCATCTTGGTCTCTAGGGCGCGCGCGGTGCACCTGCGTGCCTCTTAAAGGTACAGGCACACGTTTTGGCTCAAAATTTGAGAGTATTTAAGGCCCATTCATACTCCCAGCCAGTGCCCGTGATAGAACTTGTTTCTAGTGGTTCCTGAGCCTTGTGCGTCTGATCTGTTCTGTATCTAGCCTGTTTGATTACCCGTGTTCGACCCAGCCTGTTCCTGACTATTCTGCATTCTGTATCCTGACCCTCGCATGCCTTTGACAACTCTTCCTGCTTAACCCCTTGATTGACAACCCGGTTTGACCTTAGCCTGCCTGACGATTCTTGATATCTGCCTGTCTCGATCCTGCCTGTCTGACGATTCTCTTGCCTGCTCCATTTGTACCATGACCTTCAGCCCAAAAGACTCTGCTAACAGCCGTGTCCCTTCGCCAGTCAGAACATCTTGCCTTGCACCCCTCGTTAAGTCCAGGTGGCACCCAAGTAAGCTGAGGGCTCCTCCCGAAGCCCAACGGTGGTCACACTACTGGTGAAGCCGAGCCGAGACCAGGGTGCTTGCCATTTGTTCTGGTATCGGGTGCCGGCCGTGACATGAAATTTAAACTTTCAGGAAATTTAGGCTAAAACCACAGGCTAGACTGAAGAAAATCTAGTAATGTAGAGGCCTATTTACGAACAGTATAATTTTAGTGGTGTTAGAGGTTTTTTACTACAACAGAATTGTCACAGTTTTGTTGCATAATAAATCCCAGAAAAGTTGATTTTTTTCTGCAACTTTTACTTATTCTTATAGAAGAAACAGCTGAGGTATTGTCCAACCTTACCCAGAAGGACTGGTTTGTAACTCTATAACTGCCTTAAGTTCCAAAATATTGGATGGAAGGTGACAAAGATTTGACTTTGACAGGCCCTATACTGCTGTATCATAGTTACATAGTTACATAGTTAAATTGGGTTGAAAAAAGACAAAGTCCCTCAAGTTCAACCCCTCCAAATGAAAACCCAGCATCCATACATACACCCCTCTACTTTTAATTAAATTCTATATACCCATACTAACTATAGAGCTTAGTATCACAATCAATCACTCAGTATCAATCACTTTAGCTCCCCATCCATGACCTGGTGCATCTGTAAATGCATCTATCCAGTTGGGCTCTTTCATTGACAGCCTCTGTGAAGATTGATTGGTTTCTGCCACCAGAAGAGATGGTTTTTTAACCTGAAAGGTGATGTAATGATCTGTGACCAATTATTGCAAAAGAGATGCAAGAAATACCAAAATCACCTAAGAATGGGCCTCTTTCTCCACCTTGACCATTCCATAAGGCCAAAAGTAAAAGTTAGAAACCCAAATAAGCCATTCTGTCTGAAAGAGCTTGAGTGTTCATCAGTTCTGGCAGATATAAGTAGGATCTTCTTTTGTGCTATTAAACCATGCCTACAATCCCAGAACTATCAGTTGGTTTTGTGTGACACTTGCCTTTGTTTATAATCCAGCCAAAGCTTGTGAGAGTTTTCCTGACTAGGAGAACTTGATGAGCTAAGGTGTATCTTTCTCTTGCATAGCAAGAGGATATTATTGTGGATATGGACAACCCAATGCAATTGTGTCAGGACTTACCAGTATAATCCAGACGTAGAAGAGGCTGGAGCAGAAGATAATGAACCCACAAGCGCCTCACACAACCGCTACCCACCTGGAGTGGAACAGGGAGCAGGGTTGTGGAGAGTAGCCAATGAGACGTTCAGCGAAGTACAAGGGATTAGGCAAAAGGCGTAGTCAGGAGATCCAAGGTCAAAGGCAGGCAGCAATATTCGTAATCGGTAAACAGGCAAGAAGGTCGAGACAGGCGGCAGTAATCAAAGTCCGGGTTCAGGCAAGGGTCAATAATCAGGAATCCAGAACAACTTTCGGTCACCCGCAAACTTCTCCGGAAAAGCCACCTTAGGTTCCGAAATCTCAGAGGTTATCACCTGGACTTCCGCTGGAACCGGAGGAGTTGCTGCGGCCGTGGAAGGAAGAGCAACCGGTGGTTGGGTCCTAACGTGCTCCTGTAACTGAGCATAGCCACTTTGCAGCTCCCGGACAGCTTGCGTAAGGGAAGATAACTGTTGCGTCAAGACTGCAAATTGGGACGCCCCTTCAGCTGGATCCATCTTTAGCCTGGTTATACTGTCAGGACTTACCAGTATAATCCAGACGTAGAAGAGGCTGGAGCAGAAGATAATGAACCCACAAGCGCCTCACACAACCGCTACCCACCTGGAGTGGAACAGGGAGCAGGGTTGTGGAGAGTAGCCAATGAGACGTTCAGCGAAGTACAAGGGATTAGGCAAAAGGCGTAGTCAGGAGATCCAAGGTCAAAGGCAGGCAGCAATATTCGTAATCGGTAAACAGGCAAGAAGGTCGAGACAGGCGGCAGTAATCAAAGTCCGGGTTCAGGCAAGGGTCAATAATCAGGAATCCAAAGTTCAGAGTCGCTAGGGTTTCAGTCAAATAACCTAATAACCAGGCAATGCATGTTAATCTGGTCAGGGTTTAAATACAGGGCTTTTGGCGCCAAACTGGCGTCATTGCGCTGACGTCGCAGAGCTGACGCCAGTACGTCCGTCACAGGCGTTTCCGCCTACGTCCTTGCGCCCGCGACCGTCGCCGACGCCTCCGCGTCCGCGACCGTCGCCGGCGTCCCGCGTCAGACGCCGACGCCCATTAGCGCGTCCGCGCCTGCGCCGGACAGGACGCAAGCATGCGTTCTCACACAATTGGTACTGATGATATTCCTTTGCCACTGGAATGTAAATATATGCATTGACTGCTTTGAGGGTTGAAAAATCCAACATTGGTTGTAAGTCTCCTAAAGCCTTTTTACTAAGAAAAGGGAAGAATATAAACCTTAACCCCTATGTTCCAGTAGAACTGGCTTAACAGCACTCTTGAGAAAAAGCTGTGAAATATAATATTGTACAACTAAATGGCTTGAAGTAACTGAGATTTCTTCTGGGTTCTGTTAGAATTGCAGACTACATGCTTTAAGAGTACACATTTGTGTTCTATTTCCTTGGCACAAAACATGTTGAAACTGTTTAGAGTCTCATTCCACTAGTTAGTTCATTTTATTGAGTTTTGCAATGGGCTTTAGCAGATCTGGAGGTCTTTTGAGTAGGACCAAAAAAAAAAAAAAAAACAGGTTGCCCTGAGTGCATTCGTTATATGGAACATGTTATCTCCTGCCAAACCATGATGAGCTGTACTTGAGTAAAAGTAGAAAGGTAGGGAAGGACCTGGCTTTGTTGAGGCATATTCCCAAAAAGGGAGCTTTTTACATACATCTTGGAATGTTTCAGTAGGTCAGGTGCATTCTTAATACTGTAATACATTTCTGAATTCAATATTCCATACCTGTATACAGGACTGCTAGCCATGTTAAGTGAACGCCATTTTTATATTGGGCACAGGCCACAAAATTACACACCTAAGATTGTTAATAGGTAGTTAGACCTAGTCCTTGCACAAGGGAGCCCTGTATTTAAAGGCCTTAAGTGAACTGCAGGTACTGTATGTGCAAAGTTCCAGATTTGGTTTGCATCCCATCTTGCTTATTTCTTGCACAGGGGTCATGAAGAATAAGGAAAGAGGATGCATGCAATGGTGTTCCGCAGACCAGACAGAAGTTACAGAGAGGTGTAGCTGACAACATTAGGATTAAAGTAGGTTCTATTGTGTAAAAAAACATGACTTTTTTTTCTTGCAATATGCATCCCACCCCCATCATAAATGAACCCTTTTTCTTTAATTGTTGTGAATACTATTCCTCTGTATTATGTTGGGACATGTTTTGATACAGTATATTGCATTATTTACTCCTGCTTCATCTGTGTATAGCGACACAGAAAACTGAAAATTCCATTGCATAGACTTTTGCAAGGAGGGATTAATCAATTCCCAACAGTAGAAACTATTTTTTAAAATTCTATCCAACCACTACTGCAGTGTCAAAGGAAAATAGCAAAGGAGAAGTTATTTGTGAAATACCTGTAACTTGGCTCGACATGCATAATAAAAGAATCAAATCCAAAACTGTGTTTCACTCTTCAATGAAACTTTAATATTGTGAATCATTTTCCATGAGAGCTTAGATCTTGCAGAATGTTGTGCTTTATACAGTATGTTCCACCTGCTGTGTTGATATGGAGACACTACATTTACTGTGATTAAACCTTATTAAAGAGTACCAACATGATGAGGTCAGTGGCCCTAATTGGTATAATTATGCAGCTTTATTCTAACCTTCCCTTCTCAATGAAAATTTTTTATAATTACATGTTATTTTAGATAAACAGTACAAAACTCTAGGCACTCTCCTTTTTTCCCAGAAAATAATGATGAGAATGCTCATTCTGTGATCATCACTTTGCTTTTTATACCTATCCTTTGAAGTCACTTCTAATAAGCAGCTTAATGGTTATACTTACACTTAATGGAGTCTCGCTAGTTTTAAAATAAGGAGCTCTGTTAGTTTCACATCTGAGGGGAAGAAAAAGGTAGTCAAAAGATTTGGGAACTATATAAACTGTCACATTGCATAGGAAGCTGTAATTGTAATGTTATTAGTGATGAGTGAATCTGTCCTGTTTCACTTCGCCAAAAATTAGGAAAACTGTGAAAAAATTCTGTCTTGGCCACTTTTTCGTCTCAGCAACGTTTTTGTCTTGGGCACTTTTTTGTCTCTGCAACAATTTTGTATCGGTGACTTATTTGTCATGGCAACATTTTTCATGGCAGATTTCACAGCAGTTATGCTAACAAATTTGCAAGGGCAGAATTTAGCCCCAAATCCATGCCTGGCGAAAAATTTGCTCATCTCTATGAAGCACATTTATCTAGGGTCAAATTTCAAATTCATGCAAGTTTTTTAAAACTCCCATAAACTCTCATAAATTATAAATTCTACTGGTCAAAATATATTATTAAAATTGTAATTATTTAAACTCAGACGAATTTAAACTACCCGAAAACTCGAATCAAATTCAATTCAATCAAACTCGATTTGAGTTTTTTTTCCAAAAAAACTTTGAATGTCAGGAAGGCTGCAAACATCTCCAAATTGATCCCTGCACCTTCCCAATTGATTTAAACAGTTATACGTTTTAGGTGGTGAATAGTCGAATTTGAATCCTTACCCTGAAACAAGAAATTCTCAAGTCCCAATAACTGCAGTTGTGTTGCCAGCCATCATCTTTGCTGGATCACTGATAAGGATGAGTAGAGGAGAACAATTCTGCACACCAGGCCGTTCAGTAAAAGTAGAAAATCTTTATTAAATCATGATTAAAAATACACGCTGTATCTTGCGCTTGACGCGTTTCGGGCTCAGCTGCCCTTAATCATAAGCATAGAGACACAATGAAAATCCCAACTTAAATAGCTAATACCCACAGTGACCCCCAATGGTCAAAAAAGGTAAATAGATTACAAAACATCTAAAAGGTATCTTAAAAGTATCTATTTAGTGAAACATGAAACAATTATGATACATATAGAGATACATTATGATTAGCCACTCAAATTACCTAAGTGAAATAGGAAATATCAAATCTAGTATTTAATCCATCTGGATTGCGTGTATTTAAAGTTAGAATCCAAAAAGCTTCACGGTTATTTAATGAAAGCAGCGGATCACCGCCCCTTCTGGGCAAGGACACTCTTTCTATTATTTTTACTCCCAGATCTTGTATACCGCGTTTACTGCAAAATTTAAAATGTTTGCCGATAGGGGATTTCATATCGCCTTTCTCTATACTGAGTAAATGTTCTCTTATTCTGTCTTTGAGAGGGCGGATAGTACGTCCAACATATTGTTTCTTACAGGATTTACATTCCAATAAGTATATAACCCTGTTGCTACAACAATTGTTATAACTGCGGTTACTAAACACTTTTCCTGTAACATTCGATTTAAAATCTGTACTTATTGAAATTACCATACAAGTTTTGCAGGGATACTTTCCACACTTATAGGTACCTTTTGTTGTTAACCAGGTGTTGGACAAAGAAGAATCTTGACTACAGACCATACTCGGTGAAAGCCTTGTTCCCAAAGTAGGAGATCGTCTTGAAATCATTTTAATTTGATCATCACCAAGTATTCTTTTCATTATGGGATCATTAAACAAAACCGGAATATGTCTACGTACAATTTTGCATACATCGTTGAATTCCATACTATATTGTGTACTAAAATAAATCGGAGTTTTGCTATTATTCTGTAATAAAGAAGTATCAATATTGACCTCAGTATTCGAGTCTTCATTTGAATTTTTGATAATTTTGTATTTATTCTTATTTTTGTTTATATTAGTATTGTTGTCATTATCCTTATTTTTAAAAAGGAGGTTCTGTCTGTCCCTAGTTCGTGCCTTCTGATAGGCTATTTCAACCAAGTTCGGTGGATAACCCCTACTTATTAATTTCTTTTTTAATGTTATAGACTGTTCATCAAAAAACTGAAGTGTTGAGCAGTTCTGTCTGAAACGTAAAAATTGACTAAAGGGAATACTGGTCTTCGTGTGACTTGGGTGACAACTGTCAGCCCTAAGGATAGTATTACCTGCTGTGGGTTTAATATAAACTTTAGATTCAATTTTGCCAGTACTTGAGGATCCAATCAGTAATGTGTCCAAAAATTCAATTTGGATGGGATTTTGGTTCATGGTAAAAGTCAGATTAAAGGAATTGGTATTAAGATACTCCAAAAACATATTAAGTCTAACAGACGATCCACACCAGATAAATATAAGATCGTCTATGTAGCGGCCATACCAAACAATAGAGTTACTGAAAGGGTTACTATCACCAAAAATGTGGGTTCTTTCCCACCAACCCATGTATAAATTCGCATAGGAAGGTGAGAAAGCAGCACCCATCGCCGCTCCCCGCTTCTGGAGATAGTATGACCCATCAAAGTAAAAATAATTATGAGTTAACAAAAACTCCAGAGCCATGATCAAAAAAGTTATACAATCCTGAGAATATACTTCTGATTTCATAAGAATATGATTAATGCAGTCCAGCCCTTTATCATGGGGAATGGATGAGTATAATGACTGAACATCCATAGTAACCCATGTAAAATCATCAGACCATCTTATATCTTTTAAAATAGATAATAAGTGGCCCGTATCTTTGAGGTAAGATTTCAGATTCTTTACAATGGGCTGGAAGCATTTATCAATCCAAATCGAAAGTCCCTCATTTAAAGAGCCAATACTGGAGACAATGGGTCTACCCTGAGGACTGGTCATCGATTTATGAATCTTAGGTAAATGGTGAAAAATTGGAGTAATAGGAAATTCTCGAATCAAAAAAGGTACATCTCTAGTATTGACTACTCCCATTGATGTTCCAAATTTGATAAGAGCAGTAAGCTCAGATTGAAAACATTCAATAGGATTTTTTGATAATTTCAAGTATGTATCCAAGTCCGAAAGTTGGCGTATAGCCTCAGAAATATAGTCAATAGTGTTTAATATCACCACAGCTCCCCCTTTATCTGCTTGGCGTATGGTGATATTAGGATTGTCATAAAGTTGTTTCAATGTCAATTTGTCTTGGGAATTGAAATTATTAGTACAATTTTTGTTTTTTGTTTTAAATTTGGATAATTTCCATAGATCCTGTTCTATAAGATCCTGGAAGACATCCATTGAAGGACAACGCGAGTTGATTGGATAAAAGGTACTTTTTAGTTTTAGACCTAAAAATATTTGTGTAATAGAATCCTTATTGGTAGTATTTCCTTCAAACAATAAATCTTCCAAGTTTTGAAGGCCCATTAGATCGGAGAAATGAGAAAGACTCACATCATATTGGTTAACATCAGAAACATCATTAGTCACCTCAACAGAATTAGATGTCAAAACATTATCAGTATTCTGAATAACATCTGGATTAGTTAAATGTACGTTATCTGAATGTTCTTCAAAAAAATGTCTGCGTAAAGTCAGTTTTCTTACCAGTCTGTTAACATCAATTAATGTATTGAAGATGTTGAAATGACAGTCCGGAGCAAAGGATAATCCTCTGCTAAGAATGTCCCGTTGTCGAACTGAAAGGGGAAAAGACGAAAGATTAACTACATTCAAAACTTTCTCCCCCTCATCGGGCGAACATCTCGTAGTTCATATCGCGTTTCTACTATGTTTCTTGCCCCCTCTTCTTGTCTTCCTGGATCTTGTATAGGTCGCTTCCATTTCGATTTTTTGTTTTTTCCAACGTCCGTAGCCATTCGCCCTTGGGCCTGGGATCCATAGTTTTTTGGAATCCTAGGGTCAGGTGTACTCATCGCAAAGTCCGTTGATGGACTGCGTCTATTCTCCTGTAGTGAAAAAGGCTCCATATCAGATACCCCATATGAGGCATCATCATCCGAGCCACTGGAAAACGAAACATTCTTGGAATTATTACGGTTCCTTAGAATTGATTTTGGTCTGCGCCAAACATATACAGAATCATTATCATAATCTTGTTTGTCTCGCAAAAATTTGCGTTTTTTCTTTTCACAGATTTTTCCAATGAATCCAAATAGTGCTTCAAATCCTTATCCAACTGAGTAAACGATATAGTTTTTTCACAGGATGATAAATCAATTTGTTTTATTTTAATGTCTTCCCGTAAATCAATTAGTGCATCTTTCTTATAGTCAATAATTAGTGTCATTAATTCAAAAGAGCATTTGCTCAAGACATTATTCCATTTCGCCACAAAATCATTGTCACCTCTGGCAAACATGGGGAATTTCTTTATACGAAGCCCTCTGGGAATTCTTGATACCCCAATATATTTTTCTAATGTGGCTATATCCCAACAAAGGAATGCCTCCTGGGACAACAGTTTCTCCAATGCTTTAAAATTTGTAGCAATTAGTATGGAGGGATCATCCTGTGTATAGGTTTCTGAAAAGGCAGTTTCAATTAATGACAGATTACTTGTGCGATCCACAACGTCCTGCAAAGCATAAATATCGTTGGAAACCGGATCAGGTGGAGCCGGTACTTTCTTCTGAGACATGATGTCAATATTAAATGTTTAAAGCCGGCAATTAGCATGCAACAATCAACAATGTGTTATTTAAGAAGGACGTATAATAATGTCCGTTTTAGATTTTTTTGTGTGTGTATTCTGCGGGTCGAGCAGGTATCCAAAGCGGGACAAAGTTCATAACATTAAAGAAAGGGAGAACCGCTCCGACTCACCGCAAGTTGATTGTAAAGCAGCCGGCATAATAAAATCCAAGTTCGGGTGCTGGAAAATTCGGCGTCCCAAGCCGTAAACGATAAGGATGAGTAGAGGAGAACAATTCCGCACACCAGGCCGTTCAGTAAAAGTAGAAAATCTTTATTAAATCATGATTAAAAATACACGCTGTATCTTGCGCTTGACGCATTTCGGGCTCAGCTGCCCTTAATCATAAGCATAGAGACACAATAAAAATCCCAACTTAAATAGCTAATACCCACAGTGACCCCCAATGGTCAAAAAAGGTAAATAGATTACAAAACATCTAAAAGGTATCTAAAAAGTATCTATTTAGTGAAACATGAAACAATTATGATACATATAGAGATACATTATGATTAGCCACTCAAATTACCTAAGTGAAATAGGAAATATCAAATCTAGTATTTAATCCATCTGGATTGCGTGTATTTAAAGTTAGAATCCAAAAAGCTTCACGGTTATTTAATGAAAGCAGCGGATCACCGCCCCTTCTCGGCTCGGATGATGATGCCTCATATGGGGTATCTGATATGGAGCCTTTTTCACTACAGGAGAATAGACGCAGTCCATCAACGGACTTTGCGATGAGTACACCTGACCCTAGGATTCCAAAAAACTATGGATCCCAGGCCCAAGGGTGAATGGCTACGGACGTTGGAAAAAACAAAAAATCGAAATGGAAGCGACCTATACAAGATCCAGGAAGACAAGAAGAGGGGGCAAGAAACATAGTAGAAATGCGATATCAACTACAAGATGTTCGCCCGATGAGGGGGAGAAAGTTTTGAATGTAGTTAATCTTTCCTCTTTTCCCCTTTCAGTTCGACAACGGGACATTCTTAGCAGAGGATTATCCTTTGCTCCGGACTGTCATTTCAACATCTTCAATACATTAATTGATGTTAACAGACTGGTAAGAAAACTGACTTTACGCAGACATTTTTTTGAAGAACATTCAGATAACGTACATTTAACTAATCCAGATGTTATTCAGAATACTGATAATGTTTTGACATCTAATTCTGTTGAGGTGACTAATGATGTTTCTGATGTTAACCAATATGATGTGAGTCTTTCTCATTTCTCCGATCTAATGGGCCTTCAAAACTTGGAAGATTTATTGTTTGAAGGAAATACTACCAATAAGGATTCTATTACACAAATATTTTTAGGTCTAAAACTAAAAAGTACCTTTTATCCAATCAACTTGCGTTGTCCTTCAATGGATGTCTTCCAGGATCTTATAGAACAGGATCTATGGAAATTATCCAAATTTAAAACAAAAAACAAAAATTGTACTAATAATTTCAATTCCCAAGACAAATTGACATTGAAACAACTTTATGACAATCCTAATATCACCATACGCCAAGCAGATAAAGGGGGAGCTGTGGTGATATTAAACACTATTGACTATATTTCTGAGGCTATACGCCAACTTTCGGACTTGGATACATACTTGAAATTATCAAAAAATCCTATTGAATGTTTTCAATCTGAGCTTACTGCTCTTATCAAATTTGGAACATCAATGGGAGTAGTCAATACTAGAGATGTACCTTTTTTGATTCGAGAATTTCCTATTACTCCAATTTTTCACCATTTACCTAAGATTCATAAATCGATGACCAGTCCTCAGGGTAGACCCATTGTCTCCAGTATTGGCTCTTTAAATGAGGGACTTTCGATTTGGATTGATAAATGCTTCCAGCCCATTGTAAAGAATCTGAAATCTTACCTCAAAGATACGGGCCACTTATTATCTATTTTAAAAGATATAAGATGGTCTGATGATTTTACATGGGTTACTATGGATGTTCAGTCATTATACTCATCCATTCCCCATGATAAAGGGCTGGACTGCATTAATCATATTCTTATGAAATCAGAAGTATATTCTCAGGATTGTATAACTTTTTTGATCATGGCTCTGGAGTTTTTGTTAACTCATAATTATTTTTACTTTGATGGGTCATACTATCTCCAGAAGCGGGGAGCGGCGATGGGTGCTGCTTTCTCACCTTCCTATGCGAATTTATACATGGGTTGGTGGGAAAGAACCCACATTTTTGGTGATAGTAACCCTTTCAGTAACTCTATTGTTTGGTATGGCCGCTACATAGACGATCTTATATTTATCTGGTGTGGATCGTCTGTTAGACTTAATGGGGATCATTTATTAACGCAGCGCATAAGTGGACGCAAAAGATTGTCTGCGACATCACGAGTGTGATCGCTAATATATTTGCGTGATATTGCGCATAACACAGAGCTTTTGCGATGGTTTTGTTTATGCGCATTGCGCAAAAGATTGGGCATTTATGTCGCAAACGATGCCGTGGTTGTTAGGGGCGTGGCTGTGGGCGTGGCTACAATGCGCTTGCACTGCGGCCGTCGCAGATTTGCGTCTGTATATGTGCAAAACTGCACCCGGTCAACAGCACCACAATTTTTACGACTGCCTGTTTGTGGCGTAATAGTAACGCTCTTCAAAATGCGCATTCCTGCCCAGCTGCGCTAGCAGAGCCACACTGCTAAACTGGGTTCTGGCAAATACAATGGTGCTGCTGTTGGTGGGGATGTTTGTTAACTCAAAGTTTACTCAAAGATGAACAACCCCTGTAAAGTGCATATTAACCACGCCTTCCACCCAACATGTTTATATTGACCAAGGTTCCTTTAAGGGTATCAGGTAGGCTAAACACCTTTGCAACCAGATGCGTCTAAGTGAACGCAATATGCGCAATATGTGACGCAACTAATTAAAGCAGCGCATTCATACATGAGCACAACTAATCCTTACCTTTGCGGTATCTTCCTGTGCGCACAATTTATTATAAGCACTGCGACAGCTGATACGCAGTTTCACACGTCGCACCTGTCTGTGTCTACATTAGCGCACAAAATTGCACTGTTAAGGTATCGTGCGCTACATTATTAAATACTCGCATGCGCTGGGCAAATGTCAGGCCACTGCGCTCTTTTTAGCACTGCGCTGCGTTAATAAATGAGCCCCAATATGTTTTTGGAGTATCTTAATACCAATTCCTTTAATCTGACTTTTACCATGAACCAAAATCCCATCCAAATTGAATTTTTGGACACATTACTGATTGGATCCTCAAGTACTGGCAAAATTGAATCTAAAGTTTATATTAACCCCACAGCAGGTAATACTATCCTTAGGGCTGACAGTTGTCACCCAAGTCACACGAAGACCAGTATTCCCTTTAGTCAATTTTTACGTTTCAGACGGAACTGCTCAACACTTCAGTTTTTTGATGAACACTCTATAACATTAAAAAAGAAATTAATAAGTAGGGGTTATCCACCGAACTTGGTTGAAATAGCCTATCAGAAGGCACGAACTAGGGACAGACAGAACCTCCTTTTTAAAAATAAGGATAATGACAACAATACTAATATAAACAAAAATAAGAATAAATACAAAGTTATCAAAAATTCAAATGAAGACTCGAATACTGAGGTCAATATTGATACTTCTTTATTACAGAATAATAGCAAAACTCCGATTTATTTTAGTACACAATATAGTATGGAATTCAACGATGTATGCAAAATTGTACGTAGACATATTCCGGTTTTGTTTAATGATCCCATAATGAAAAGAATACTTGGTGATGATCAAATTAAAATGATTTCAAGACGATCTCCTACTTTGGGAACAAGGCTTTCACCGAGTATGGTCTGTAGTCAAGATTCTTCTTTGTCCAACACCTGGTTAACAACAAAAGGTACCTATAAGTGTGGAAAGTATCCCTGCAAAACTTGTATGGTAATTTCAATAAGTACAGATTTTAAATCGAATGTTACAGGAAAAGTGTTTAGTAACCGCAGTTATAACAATTGTTGTAGCAACAGGGTTATATACTTATTGGAATGTAAATCCTGTAAGAAACAATATGTTGGACGTACTATCCGCCCTCTCAAAGACAGAATAAGAGAACATTTACTCAGTATAGAAAGGCGATATGAAATCCCCTATCGGCAAACATTTTAAATTTTGCAGTAAACGCGGTATACAAGATCTGGGAGTAAAAATAATAGAAAGAGTGTCCTTGCCCAGAAGGGGCGGTGATCCGCTGCTTTCATTAAATAACCGTGAAGCTTTTTGGATTCTAACTTTAAATACACGCAATCCAGATGGATTAAATACTAGATTTGATATTTCCTATTTCACTTAGGTAATTTGAGTGGCTAATCATAATGTATCTCTATATGTATCATAATTGTTTCATGTTTCACTAAATAGATACTTTTTAGATACCTTTTAGATGTTTTGTAATCTATTTACCTTTTTTGACCATTGGGGGTCACTGTGGGTATTAGCTATTTAAGTTGGGATTTTCATTGTGTCTCTATGCTTATGATTAAGGGCAGCTGAGCCCGAAACGCGTCAAGCGCAAGATACAGCGTGTATTTTTAATCATGATTTAATAAAGATTTTCTACTTTTACTGAACGGCCTGGTGTGCGGAATTGTTCTCCTCTACTCATCCTTATCGTTTACGGCTTGGGACGCCGAATTTTCCAGCACCCGAACTTGGATTTTATTATGCCGGCTGCTTTACAATCAACTTGCGGTGAGTCGGAGCGGTTCTCGCTTTCTTTAATGTTCTGGATCACTGATAGCCAGCATGACATTTGTACACTGGAAGCCAGCCTATGGTCTCTGGCCTGTGTGCATTTTTCCTGGTTGCAATCACCGACATCTATGTTGGAGATGGCAGTAAAGGCTACAACACAATTGTGCAGCTCTGCAGTATTTGGGAAGTAATGGAGCAAAGTTAAGTTAGGGCAAGTGGCAGCTAAGTATTTAGGGGTTTTATGTGTTTTGTATTGATGAGCAAATGTTTTGCCAAGTTTTACCGCAAAATGACGCCTGTTGACTCTAATGGGTAAACACATTTGACACCCATAGACTTCAATGCATTTTGGCAAATTTTGACCTTTTCGTGAATTTTAGGCGAAGCTAAATGGATCAACCCCTGTCCCAATTTAAGAAGACTGGAATAAAAACTTAAGTACAGGAATGTTGGGGGTAGGGTCAGCATGCCCCACACAGGACTTCTTAGACCTGCTTTGACTCTGCTGTTTTCCTAGCCTCCTGGGACAGGTGTTCCCCACAATATAGGCATTACCCATTAGCCCACCTAGGACCCCTCTACTCGCAAGACAAATGGGTAAAACTCAACTGCATGGACTCCTTGGAGGGACTAGGGGCAGAAAAATGAAGGGTTAGGA
Organism: Xenopus petersii; assembly: GCA_038501925.1. Classification (NCBI taxonomy): domain Eukaryota; kingdom Metazoa; phylum Chordata; class Amphibia; order Anura; family Pipidae; genus Xenopus; species Xenopus petersii. Next base: position 25,282,545 of record CM076677.1, read on the forward strand.
GCCGATTGGGAACAGTAATAAATCAAGTCTAATTCCTCTTTCCATCTCTCCCTATGCCTCCTATCTATCCGAATAGTTAAATGCATAAGAGAATCTAAGGAAGATGGGGCAGGGAAGTTGACAAGACTATCCTTGACAGCTGCGGCCAAACCTACCCTGAACTGAATTCTTAGTGCAGTGTCATTCCAGTCCGTCTTTAACGCCCAACAGCAGAATTCTGTACAATAGTCCTCGACCTGCCACTTACCTTGCCTTAGGATCATTGTAGAGGATAGCCATTGCCTTGAAGAAAGCTTCCAAAGAGAAATGGGCTGGATCACTGGGGGATAACAATACAGGAACAAGGACAGGCAGGGTCAAACACAGCTTTAAAAGAATCGCACCCAGGAACTACTAAATTAGACCTACGTTGGACAATGGTACAATGGACGCCAGCAGTTTAAATATTTGAATTTCGTGCATATGTACAATGACGTCATCCAGCACCTGCATCAAACTGGGAAGCGCATGTGCACTCCTCTCATTACCGCCAGCGCACCTAGGCAGACAGAGGTGGCAGGCGTCCCTTCCCCGAGAGTGCAGCTGGGCATCTCTGCCTCACTACCACTAGACCGCCAGGGTGAGTCCTCACACATATACTGTGTAGATAAGTCCACTGTGGTGTTGTATATTAATTAGCACTAGTTTCTATAGTGCCATGTAATCCACATTAATTACTAGTGATGAGCACATTTTTTCGCTGTGTTTCACGGTGGAAACGACGCCCATAGACTTCAATGGGAGAAAAAAAAGTCAAGCATCAAAAAAAATGTCGTCCAAAAAAAATTGTCGCCCATAGACTTTAATGCATTTCTGCAAATTTTTGCTGGTGGCGAATTTTTGGCGAAGCAAAACGTGTTCAATTAGCCCATCCCTAGTGATGAGCAAAGTTTTTTGCCAGGTTTTCCTGTGAAAAAGACAGCCATAGACTCTAATGGGTGAAAAAAATCGTTGTGCATCAAAAAGAAAATTTGACACCCATAGACTTCAATACCTTTGGCAAATTGTTCACAGTTTCTCTAATTTTTGGCAGAGAAACAGGTCAGATTCGCCCATCACTATTAATTACAATCAATATTCTATCATGACTTTTGTACTGTATATATATATATATATATAATGTATATTGTGAGTTGATCCCTAAGCTAAGTTGACTGAGAGCAGCCTTTAACATATGCCGTGAATCAACAGATAAGAAGATGGGGTGCTACTGGGGACATCTTGCAAGGCACAGATCTTCACTGTTCAGGTCCCCAAAGACACAAACATTTTTCTTTGGCGAACAACCGATTTTAGTGCAATCCAACCAATCCGTCAAATTATCGTGAGGTTAGTGGGAATCAAACGATCGTGTATCTATCTAATTTTTCTTCTGACATCATCACAGTGAAATCTATCTATGTTTGCAGGGCCAAGCAGGCAACTACCCTGGCTTCACCTAGACAATATCGCTTGAAATGGTCTTTTTAGTTGATGGACAAATCGTATATTTAAACAATCGTTTCAAGATAATCTTGGTCTCACAATAACAAAAAGATCTTTTAAAAATCTTTACATCTCTGACCAGCTTTAGGGCTGTGGTGACAGAACAGAAGCCCAAAACAGAATTTGGAGCATTTCCAGCCTAAATTCTTTATATCTGATAGACAGGGATTAGAGTTATTGTTGCATGGTAGCCAAGCTTCATAAATAGTTATATATGACAATGGCCTAATGAAATTTATCTCTGATAAAAACAATCACCAATAAATATTTAAGCCATTTGTTAGATAATGGTCTTGAGTATATAGTGCTATAGCAAACAATGCAATCACTATTCAACAGTTTGTGCTCGAATACATTTGCCAAAATTATCTTCAGTCTTTTTTTTATGAATGATTATACCACATATTGCAAACCAAGTCAAAAACAGAGTTCAAAGCAATTTCAAATGTGATATTATTGAATTAATGAGATAAGTGGGATGAAGCTTTGCGTGTTTCTTATAGAGAAGCAAATTAGCATGCTTCCAAAAAGTGCATCAGGACACACTGCATAAATAAAACATAAATCTGACAGAAAACCCAGACCATTTCTTCATTACAGAGTGTTAAGGATACAATTTATATATAGCAAACATTTATTTTGGTGTTTTATAAGCTAATAAGTACGGAAGAGCACTGGGGCCACCAAAAAAAAAAAAAAATTATCGTGAATTATGACTTTTATTCTCATAATTATGATTTTAAAAAGTCAAAATTATGACTTTTCATTTCATAATTATGACTTTAAAAAGTCGAAATTATGATTTTTAATCTCATTATTATAACTTACATTCTCATAATTATGACTTTAAAAAGTCGAAATTATGACTTTTAAACTCATAATTATGACTTTAAAAAGTCAAAATTATGACTTTAAATCTCATAATTAAAAGTCATAATTCACCATCATTTTTTTTTTTTTTTTTTGCTGGCCCCAGTGCTCTTCCATAATTATGAAATTATAATTCCGACTTTTTAAAGTCATAATTATGAGAATGTGAGTTATAATAATGAGATTAAAAATCATAATTTCGACTTTTTAAAGTCATAAATATGAAATTAAAAGTCATAATTTTGACTTTTTAAAATCATAATTATGAGATTTAAAGTCATAATTATGAGATTTAAAAGTCATAATTATGAGATTAAAAGTCATAATTTTGATTTTTTAAAGTCATAATTATGAGAATAAAAGTCATAATTATGAGATTAAAAGTCATAATTTCGACTTTTTAAAGTCATAATTATGAGATTTAAAGTCATAATTATGAGATTTAAAAGTCATAATTATGAGATTAAAAGTCATAATTTCGACTTTTTAAAGTCATAATTATGAGAATAAAAGTCATAATTATGAGATTAAAGGTCATAATTTTGACTTTGTAAAGTCATAGTTATGAGTTTAAAAATCATAATTATGAGATTAAAAGTCATAATTTTCGACTTTTTAAAGTCATAATTATGAGTTTAAAAGTCATAATTATGAGATTAAAAGTCATAATTTCGACTTTTTAAAGTCATAATTATGAGATTTAAAGTCATAATTATGAGAATAAAAGTCATAATTTTGACTTTTTAAAGTCATAATTATGAGAATAAAAGTCATAATTATGAGATTAAAAGTCATAATTTTGACATTTTAAAGTCATAATTATGAGTTTAAAAGTCATAATTATGAGATTAAAAGTCATAATTTCGACTTTTTAAAGTCATAATTATGAGTTTAAAAGTCATAATTTCGACTTTTTAAAGTCATAATTATGAGAATAAAAGTCATAATTATGAGATTAAAAGTCATTTCGACTTTTAAAAGTCATAATTATGAGTTTAAAAGTCATAATTTCGACTTTTTAAAGTCATAATTATGAGTTTAAAAGTCATAATTATGAGATTTAAAGTCATAATTATGACTTTTAAAAGTCATAATTCACCATAATTTTTTTTTTTTGATGGCCCCAGTGCTCTTCCGTAAATAAGAGATTTATATCTCTCTATACATAAAAATATAGCTTAATTGCACTGTTAAAAAATTACTTTTTTTGTAATGAAAAAGAAGCAAGCGTGTCAAAAATAAGAGTCCACTGTCATTACATTAAAAACCCTCATTGGGTCAAGGATTCACTAGCCAAGTTTAATATAGTATCAAATGTATATAAGAGAAAATGGGTGCAAACTGTTTACTAACTGTTCAAAGGAGAAGGAAAGGTTAAAACTAAGTAAGCTTTATCAGGAAGGTCTATATAAATACACCAGTAAACCCTCAAAGTAATGCTGCTCTGAGTCCTCTGTCAAAAGAAACACAGCATTTCTTTCCTTCTATTGTGTACACACGGGCTTCTGTATCAGACTTTCTCTTTCAGCTTTTCAGCCCAAGGCAGGGCTTGAGCATGCTCAGTTTGCTCCTCTACCCCTTACTCCTCCCCTCCCTGCTGTAATCTGAGCCCAGAGCTATGAGCGAGAAGGGAGAGACTCAGTCAGGAAGTGAGGTCACACCAATCTAATATGGTAGCTGCTAGCCTAAACAAACAGAGAGAGCATCTAGAGTTGCTTACTCAGGTATAGTAAATCATTATACAGAATAAATATAGTGTTCTAGCTTGCACCATGGTGGCTAATCTATTGGCAATAAACTGTCTCTGTAGCTTTCCTTTTTCTTTAAGGCAGTTGTGTGTAGAAATGAATAATGTACACGAATAACAGAATAACAAAGTCCTGGGGAAGGCATATGACACTGACACCTGAGTTAGAGATACAGATTGATGCTTCACTTATGACAAAGCAATCTGAGATTTCACAATGACAATGCCTTTTGCAAAGTGTAACTGCTTTTATGTGATGTTATGTTAAGTCAGAACCTTAGAATACACAGAAAATATGTTTAGTGGGTTTTTTTCGAAAAAATTAAAAAAAAAGCGGAGTATATTAAATATATAAAGCCATTTATCAGGACAAAAAAGAGAATTAGGCCATTCTCTTTTTTTGTCCTACAAAATGACTTTATACTTTTAGGGGAATATTTATTATTGAATTTCGAACTTTTGAGTTAAATTTTTGGTCAAAACTCACAAATTCCAGTTGGGAAAAATCTAAACTCGAATTCAAATTTGAGATTTATTATACCTTAACTCGAATTTGATAGGTCACCACCTAATACCTGCTGAGTTCATGTAGAAATCAATGGCAGAGGCCTATTGACCCACTTGTTAACAGCTTTTCTGATGAATTGCATTCAAATTGCATTCAAGCTTTCGGGTCGGTTATATTAGTTTGAATTTTAGGCGTTCAAGTTTTTCCATAAATAAGATGCCATTCCAGTTTGAGGTCATTCAAGTTCATATGAGGTAAACAGAAACTCGACCTTTGATAAATCTGTCCTTTAATATAGACCTCTTTTTGAATTTTTTAGAAAACCACTATACATCTTTATTCTCAGTTGTGCTTTACGCCCTCAGACTGGGGTGGACCCTGATGTCTACTTAATAATTAATCATTGAACATACAGGCTGTGGTGCCCTAACTTTATTTAATCTTGTTATGGGCCCATATGCAGGGTTTTGTTTGCTTTTCTACACAAAAAATATCCATTTGTATCCCATCATTTTGCACTTTTGACCATTTAATCTCCATTGCACTGTAGGTCATTAAATTACTTTAAATATTGTGGGACAATATAATGTGCATGATAAGTATATTTTTGTTGTTTTTATAAGCTTTAAAAATTTCTTATGTATTATTCAGATTGTGGCATCTACTATTTCTAATATATTTTAAAGAAAATGATTGCTCCTGCAATTCATTAAAATGCTTCACCACGTTGTCATTTCCCAAGATGACACTCAAGGAAAAAAAAAAAGAGAATGTATTTTCTTTTTGTAGAATGTTGATATTATTTCTCCATTTGTAGTTAGAATATGTTTGTGGTAGTCCCTCGTAAAGATTAATGCATGCTTTTTGTATTCTTATACAGTACATGATAAACTGTGAAGACAGAAACTATTAAGGGTAAATGATAAATATAAACTGTTATCTTATTATGTTGGTTTAAAATGTATTTGTTCTTTTCTTGGAATGTTGGATATTGACTTACATTATTTACATTTGCATAGCATTTTTCTACAGGGCTAGCTATGTGTTTCATGGGCTACAATACTAAAAAGCAAAGGAATGAACCCTCAGTCATGATGTTGTTGTGTTATGAGACCCACCATGTGAGATTGATTGTATAAATTGGGCTCTGAACTGTATGTCACAGGCAGCCAGTAAGTACCAGGCTTCCCAGGGTTCCTTGTGGTCCCCTGTGCTTCCAAGTGTGGGCATCTGAATGAAACATAAGCAGGGATGTTCCAGAGATCTGTAGGTACAACCCACATACATTAATTGTAAATATAAGTTTTTCTACATTTGTAAGAGAGCAGGTCTAAGTAGTAGTGTCCTGTGCCAGTGTCCTGCTTGCCACCTCACACCTCCTCCTCCTCCTGCTACTCCATCTGCACTTCTTGGTCCCTATGTCCACTCCAGATCTTACTATCCCCTGGTCAGCATGGGTGGTCCCTCTCTATTGTTAATGTGTCAAACATCCCCCCTTACTCTTCATTCAAGGCATGTGCTTCACTGCCTACTGTACACCTAGTTCTGACCCTGGCTTTCCAGGTATTCCATTTTGGGAGAGCTACCCCATCTTTGATAAATGAAGCTGTTAACCTACAGTATGGTGATTTTTTCAAACTGTTTTCTAGCGGCTGGTGTTACTTTGACATATTATAATGAAACTATTCAATAGTTTAACATTATATTAAACAGTAGGTATGCATGTTTCCTTATGTTTCTTAGTTTTCTAGATGTATATATTATCTAGTTTGTGTTTCTGGAACAATGAGGAAAGACAGAATAAAAGAATTCTACCTTTTTAGATGGGTACAGATGCAGCCACTTTGGTTTGTCTGTTTGACACAGAATAACTAAACACAGATATCCCATTTATCTCATTTAACACAGAAAACTGTGTCACAACATCCCATCTAATTAAAGCATTCACCACTGTGAACAATGGAGCTTTGGTATGCTAATGAAAAGGTTAAATGCATTAAATGAGTTAAGATGACTTAAGATAACACAGTTTCTTCAATTACCCCTGAGTCATGACGCATTTAACTCACAAATCCACGTGGCTTCATCTGTATTTTCACTACTCATCCGAGCAGCTTCTTCAGTTCAACTGACTGGTGTGGGAAGTCCTCATCATATAAACACTTCCACTAATCCAATCACAATGGCACATTGTAACTCTATAGAGAGGTACAGTAACATCTGAAACACACAGGGGTGTTGATTTTGTGTAGTTACTGTGATAGGATTACCAATGTGTCATGCAACTCCTAGAAACATGTGTTACTTGTGAGAGTTGCATGAATGGATGTGTGCAGCAAATACAGGGTTGTATTTGCTGCAGACATGCCTATAAAAGATTACATCCAAACTCATCACAAACGCTATAGGCTAAACAGTGGTTTATTGTTCTCAAACCAGTTGCCAAAGACTGAGAGATATAAAGCATTATTCAGTTGCATTATTCAGGTTAAATTAAAAAGAACAACAACTAGTTCTCCATTTTCCAGATAATTCTCTAATTTAATATAAGAAAACACGTAGGGGCCGATTCACTAAATTCGAGTGAAGGATCGAAGTAAAAAAACTTCGAATTTCGAAGTGTTTTTTGGGCTACTTCGACCATCGAATGGGCTACTTCGACCTTCGACTACGACTTCGAAACGAAGGATTCAAACTAAAAATCGTTCGACTATTCGACCATTCGATAGTCGAAGTACTGTCTCTTTAAAAAAAACTTCGACCCCCTAGTTCGGCAGATAAAAGCTACCGAAGTCAATGTTAGCCTATGGGGAAGGTCCCCATAGGCTTGCCTAAGTTTTTTTGATCGAAGGATATTCCTTCGATCGTTGGATTAAAATCCTTCGAATCGTTCGATTCGAAGGATTTAATCGTTCGATCGAAGGAATAATCCTTCGATCGTTCGATCGAATTTTCTGCGCTAAATCCTTCGACTTCGATATTCGAAGTCGAAGGATTTCAATTCCTAGTCGAATATCGAGGGTTAATTAACCCTCGATATTCGACCCTTGATACATCTGCCCCAAAGAGTCATTTCACAACTGATTTAAGGCCACTAATATATCTAAGAGTCATAAATTAGATGTTTTCTGTTTTGAATCCTGTTTATAATCATTTATCTTTAGATTCTTGTGAGAAGCCAATCTAATTTCCACAAGGTGATTAAATTAATATGTAATTTTCTACTATAGGATCTTTGACCTTGGTGACTGACAAATATAGGGCCATGTCATCAATGAAGCATGTACAACCATAAAAAATACATAATCGCCATTCTGTGCTATATCTATATGCACATTCTACATCACCCATACAGATAACAGAATTTCCCAAGTAAAACAGCAGCAGGAAGCCCTTTCTCTGGTGCAGTTATATGACAATACGACAATAGATTTTAATTTGGAACTTCCTAGCAAGACATAGGCATGCCTAGGTAGACTAGTTGGGGGCTAAGTTAGTAGTAGTGCAGGGGGGAACTATATGGGTAACTGCCAAAGCAGGTGGCTAGTGTGGGTAAGTTGGGGTCTAGGTGAAGCATTAAATAAGGGCTAGATGGGTAACCCCCAAAGTGGATACCTATGTTAGTGAGTATGGGGTGAATTAAAACAAGGACAGTGAAATGGGGGCTAGATAGGGAAACCACAAAGTAAGTTCTTGACTGAGCTGGAGTCTATATGAACTGTGAAAGGGGGGCTAGATAAGGAACCCTCAATTTGGATACCTTGACAGGAAAGTTGGGGGTTGGTTGAACCCCAAAAGGGCAGAGAAACAGGGAAATGGGGAAGAAACCGTATACAAAATGCAGAAGTGTTGGTGCCGGGCACACTGGCAAACTCACATATTGATCAGACCAAAAAAATAGTAAATTAAAAATTGAAGCTTTATTATATAGTCATCTCTCACCTGACGCGTTTTGTGTCACTAGGACACTTAATCACAGGCCTATAGCCTTTTGTTTCGCCGAAAAATTCACTTATTTCCGGCGAAATTAGCAAAACGGCGAAAAATTTGAAACAGCGCCAGCGTCCATTTTTTTGTCGCCGTCGGATTTTCGCTGTCAAATTTTCGCAGTGGTTTTGCAAATTTATTCACCTGCAGCGAATCATGGGAATTCTCCGCAAATTCTCCCATCTCTAATAATAAAGCTTCAATTTTTAATTTACTATTTTTTTGGTCTGATCAATACGTGAGTTTGCCAGTATGCCTGGCACCAACACTTATGCGTTATGTATACGCATTGTCCGCTCCCCTTAGCTGAGGGCCTGGGGCTGGAGCACCTGGGCCACATCTTTACTTGGGTGAGTGATTCTACTACATTTGCCTTACAGTATGCTTGAAAATTTACTAATTCCAGATGGGGAAGAAAGACATCTGAGAGCAACCAACAGATGTCTTAACCACTGGACCATCTTGAGGGTCTTTATTCTTTTCAATGCAGGGGAAGTGTTAACTCTGTTGTGGAAGATGGGCTTTTAATATATAACACTGCAAGAACTCTTTAGTTTGCAAGCTCTTGCAAGAAATGCCCTCTGATCCTAGTTTTTACTCTGTAAAACTAAATTATTGAAAGACCCCTGTTCATTTGAATTGATGGTAATGCGATATGTAACTTTCTGTTTGTGAATCTCAACTTTTTTACTTTATTTTGAATGGACTATTGGGGCTTGTTTACACATCTCTGTACGGTGATAAAATAGACTTAAATGACAATGTAATATAGTCTTGATACTTGCAAAAAAAGAGTTTCAAAGGCTAACTACTGTACATCTTGGTTTGTTAAACCTGCATCTACCAACAGTATCACTTATACTGTAGCTAGACTTGATTTGTCTCTATCTACTCCTTTCTTTGCCAGGCTGAAAATTAGCAAGCAGCTTTTATTTTAAGAGGATGTGCATTGTCAGGAGGCATTTATTAAAAAAAGAATGGAAAGTGATAGGCCTCAGACTGGAGAGATGCAGTCTTGAACTAGAAAAATAGACATGTCAGATAGCTTGTTAAATGAATTCTGCTTATACTGTACATATCTTTTGTTAAAGTCATGGCTATAGATCGAATCTTTTCCAGAGAAAATCTGACCGCAATAATACATAACAATGAGTAAAGAACAAACATTATCATGTAGAATATTGATCCATTTGCTGTAGTAACTGTATATGGCCACATTCCTTCTCTATGACATTCCGCTTAAATTGTACATATTCTTCTTGAATGTACACTTGAATAGTTAGTAAGTAGTTACATTCTTATCTCAATTTATACAAGGGCTGCTGCCATTAGTCTTCTTTTTTCTATATCGCACAAAACTTACGCAAAGCACTCACCTTGGCAGTAACCATTAGACACATAATAAATGTTGATGCAGAGAGCACTAACGGGAAAAATACAGAAATTGTATTTATTAAGAGCCATATTGGACAAGAAAAAAACAAGTGTTGCTGTTATCTGAAAATGCATGTATAGAGTGTAAAGTATAATTTCATCAGTATACTGATTTCCTTCGAACTAATGCATGTGGGAATTTCATCTAGATTTGTGTCTTGAATTTCATTATCAGCTGTAAATCTCAAGGGATTAACATATTTCTAGCATCTCTTCAGTAAAGGTGCTCAATAAAGTTGGCCCTCTGGATTTCTTACTGAGCAGGAAGCCTGGGGCATCCATGACTTATTGAATAATGATCTATAATTCAGTTTAACCCTCTGGTGAATGTATTCATATTCACATTACAACAGAGTATCATTTAAGGGGCTGATTCACTAAGGGTCGAATATCGAGGGTTAATTAACCCTCGATATTCGACTGGGAATTGAAATCCTTCGACTACGAATATCGAAGTCGAAGGATTTAGAGCAGATAGTACGATCGTACGATCGAAGGATTATTCCTTTGATCAAAAGATTAAATCCTTCGAATCGAACGATTCGAAGGATTTAAATCCAACGATCGAAGGAATATCCTTCAATCAAAAAAAGTTAGGCAAGCCTTTGGGGATCTTCCCCATAGGCTAACATTGAGTTCGGTAGCTTTTAGATGGCGAACTAAGGGGTCAAAGTTTTTTTAAAGAGACAGTACTTTGACTATCGAATGGTCGAATAGTCAAACGATTTTTAAGTCGTAGTCGAAGTCAAGGTCGAAGTAGCCCATTCGATGGTCGAAGTAGCCCAAAAAAACCTTCGAAATTCTACGTTTTTTTACTTTGAATCCTTCACTCGAATTTAGTGAATCGGCCCCTAAGTCTTTCTTTGCAATCTTACCACTACATTTACCTAAACTTCTCACTGATTTACTAATCCAAGACTCTATCCATATAGGGTGCAATTTCTACAAACAGAAACATAGTAAGTAGTGAACATGTATAGGTATGGGATACGTTATCTGTAATCTCAGCCCAGCACACAAAGATCCCTCTCCACACCCCTTCTTTCCCACTCCCTACTGCCCACACTCATTGGGGACATTTATAAAGTTTACACGGTGCATATTTATTCTCCAATGGTTGTATTGTGTACAATTTTTTTGCCAATTTCAACACTTATTACACTGGCATTAATAGTGAAATGTTGCATTGTGGAACAGCAATGATGTGTGTTTTTTTGTACATTAGCTCAGTAAGTTAACAAGACCCCAGTTTATTGCATTCAATTGAATTACTGCATTTTTACTGTAATACACATAACATTATTGCCAATAACAGCTGCTCCTGAAATTATTCTCTAGGAACACTTACATGAAAATAGCCCACAAGATGAATTTCTTACACTTAAAAGCTCCACCACATGGAAAAAAAACATATTTGATAGTGATCTTTTTGGACCAACTTAAAAAGAAAAACCTGCAGAGAGAGCACTTGCATAAAAAGTATTTTGTTTCATGTTGATGTTCTGTTGAATATAAAAGAAACACAGGCCTCACATTTGTTGACTGCCATTAATGGCTTTGCATCTGCTTTGCTATGTAATTGCACCAACCTTTTAGTTAGATTTCATGCTCTAAGGTTGTAAGTTCAATACTGGTCTATTTACAAGCCATCTGCTGTAATTATTCTCCATCCTCCCACAAGGTCACAGAATATAAGCAGGGAAAAGTAAAATCTGGACAATGAGACTTTTTTATGAAGAAGCTATAGCGTAACAGAAATATGCAGTTTTCATGTATAGGGAAAAGAATAATCATGCAGCAATATTTACCTTTAGTGTTAACAAATTGTATTTTGTCATTTTCTTTACACTCAAACACTGATCCTTTTAACATGTGTCCTCAGTGACTTATATATAAATAATCTGTCTGCTCTGTTAGACTGAGTGATGTGCCTTGTGCCCACCACCTTATTCTTTAGCAAAACAATGGTAGAAGGTCCCCATAGGCTTGATAACACTTTTCTGATCGAAGGATAATCCTTCGATCGATGGATTAATATCCTTCGATCGATGGATTAAAATCCTTCGATCGATGGATTAAAATCCTTTGAATTGTTAGTTTTGAAGGATTTAATCGTTCGATCATTTTTATCTTATGAAGCTTTCCCAGGCTTGTGTAGTGTAATGTATTTGTTGCTACATATACGTCCATTGTAATTTAATTTGGCGCCATATGCAAATTAGACATCGCTAGCGTAACTTCGCTTTCCTTGACGAATTAACGCTAGCGCAACTTCGCTACCGTTCGCCTCCCAGAGCGCAATTTCGGATTTTAGTGAATTAGCAGTGCCCTGGCGAAACTTCGCCTGGCGAAGTGCGGCGAATTGTGGAGAAGCCTGCGCTAGCGCAACTCCGCTGGTTAGTGAATTTGCCCCATACTGTCTATAGCCTCCATTTGGATCATGACCTCCCTTCGATATTCAAAGTCGAAGGATTTTAATTCAGCAGTCGAATATCGAGGGTTAATTAACCCTAAAAGGGTTAATTCGACCTTAAGTAAATGTGCCCCAATGTGTGTTGATCAAACATGCTAAGGAACACAATGGGAGGGCAATCAGTTTGTGATAATGTTGAGTTTGTTTTAATACTTTCTTCTGAGGATAAATATTTACCCCAGACAGTTATAAGGCTGTAATGTTGTGATTACAATATATATATATATATATCCAGTTATTGGGCAACCATGGATCTTCCTGGTATTATTGCTTAAGGTACTATGGACAGAGTGGAGCAATGGCAAGGGAATTACCTGGTGAATTTATTTTTGACAAAAATGAATGTCAACAATATTGGGTCATATAGAAGCAGAATAAAAGAATCTGTGGTGGGAGTCTCACACACAAAATCATTGACAGCGATCAACACTCTCTCAATAGATATTACTTTCTAATCAGTATTTGTATGTGTTTTTATTTTAAGAATATTAACAGTAGAATTGTAAGCTTTATTTAAAGTTTATTTTTAGAAATGCTAAAGAATATGCTTGTCTTATATAAATAATGGATACAAATGGCAAACCAATAGAGATTAATATTGACCATATATACGTTATTTTTTCTTGCATTAGTCACATCAAAATTATCAGTGTTTCGCCTAGGGGACATACAAGTACAGACATTGTGTACAATGCCATTTGCAGTGAGAAAAGTGCAAAAAAAGGACTTACTGTGGTCTTTTTATCCACTTTTGCAGTGAGTGACATTGTACATGATACCTAGGGGTTGATTCACTAAATTCGAGTGAAGGATTCGAAGTAAAAAAACTTCGAATTTCGAAGGTTTTTTTGGGCTACTTCGACCATCGAATGGGCTACTTCGACCTTCGACTACGACTTCGAATCGAAGGAATCGAACCTAAATCGTTCGACTATTCGACCATTCGATAGTCGAAGTACTGTCTCTTTAAAAAAAACTTCGCACCCCTAGTTTGGCAGATAAAAGCTACCGAAGTCAATGTTAGCCTATGGGGAAGGTCCCCATAGGCTTGCCTAAGTTTTTTGATCGAAGGATATTCCTTCGATCGTTGGATTAAAATCCTTTGAATTGTTCGATTCGAAGGATTTAATCGTTCGATAGAAGGAATAATCAATTTTCTGTGCTAAATCCTTCGACTTCGATATTCGAAGTTGAAGGATTTCAATTCCTAGTCGAATATCGAGGGTTAATTAATATATATTCAACACCCCTATAGTGTTGTATAGTGTAATGCATTTTATTGCAGCATAGTTCTGCTTCTTGATTCTTTCCAAATATACTGTATTTATTGAACTGTTAATATAGAGTGTTGTGGCTGGTGTCCAGGCACACATGTCAACTCTTGAATAATAGGATATGAAGCACACCATGCTCAGTCTTTGCCTTTAAAACATTTTATTTCAGCGGAATTCACACACAAGTTTTGGGGGAAAACCCCTTCCTCAGGTGCCCCCGAAAGCTTGTGTGTGAATTCCGCTGAAATAAAATGTTTTAAAGGCAAAGCCTGAGGATGGTGTGCTTCATATACTATTATTCAAGATAAGGAATTTGGCTGACTTGGAGGCAGCTTGGGAGTGGATGCACCCTGAAAAAGTAAGTGGTGTGCTGAAGAAAAAATAGTTTTTGGACACATGTCAACTAGGGATGTAGCGAACCGCCGACAATGTGTTCGCGAACGCCGTTCGCGAACACCGGCAAAAAATGCGAACAGTTCGCGAACTTCGAACATCCGAAAATCGTTCGATTCGAACGATCGAAGGATTTTAATCGTTCGATCGAACGATTTTCGTTCGAATCGAACGTTCGAAGCCATTGGATCGAATGATTTCATTCAATCCAATGGCTTCGATCGTTCGATTCGAACGAAAATCGTTCGATTTTAGCGATCAAATGGTCGAATGGTCGAACTTGCGGCGGACGCGAACAGTCGAAGTTCGCGCGAACTAGTTCGCCGGCGAACAGTTCGCTACATCCCTAATGTCAACTCAACATTAAGAGGTCAGTCACCTGCTGTCAGTAATTTGCTCCCAAAACCTATCTTACCTGCTCTGAAATGCACAGAATCATCACCTAAAGTGATTATCATCACTTCTCACATCATTAATAGGGTTGCCACCTTTTCTGGAAAAAAATACCGGCCTTTCTATATATTTATCTTTTTACCTTTTTAATAACATTGGGATAAACCATGATTTTTAGTGATGGGCGAATTTATTCGCCAGGCGTGAATTTGCGGCAAATTTGTGTGATTCGCCACCGGAGTATAAATTCACGAAACATTTGCGAAAATTCGCTGGCGAAAATTCACCGGTGTCAAAAAAAAATTGTCGCCCAGGAGTAAAAAAAACAGACGCCGGCGTCAAAAATGGCCGCCGGCGTCAAAAACTAGTTGCCGCCGACGTTTCGCGAATTTTTCGCTGTTTCGCGGGGAATTCCCAAATTTTTTGGCGAAGCAAAACGGTGCAAATTCGCCCATCACTAATCATTTTTACCGGCCATGTGGCAACCTTTATCATGAACTGTATTTTGCAGGGTGAGAACATAAAACTGGGTGGATCTTTTGTCCTCCATTTGTACATTGAAGAAATAAAAGTAGGTGGTCACCGATGTGCCAAGTACAGTCCTACAGTATTTTTTTTACCCCATGTGGATAAGCAGCAATAGCTCAATATATAGAAAAAAAAACAATTATAATCTGATTGCCAGGTATTGCAAGTTTGCCTTCTGTATAGATTTAATAGAAGAGGGGAACCTTTCTTGATGATTGTTCCAACAATCTAATGAAATGCATTATTAACCTCATGTGAAGAAGACTGAAAACAAATAACACAGCTGAGAATTTGCATAATTATTTGGAACCATTTACACCTGATACAAAATGCTATAAATCATAAACAAATTTTTAAACAGACTGAAAATTAATCTTCAGAGAAACAGCTTCTCAGATTAAATGCATTTCTATTTGAGAAGAGGCAGAAAAAGGCAATTTGGGGGAATAAGGACTATTTCCATACCTTTATTTTCCAGAGATTACTTCGTTGTGGTGAAATATATCTGACTGATTTCAATAACAACTGACAAAAGGGGACAAAGGATAAGGAATGTTGGAAGGATTTTAGAATAATTGGGGGAAATCGGTCATGATCTAAATGGAGGCTATAGACAGTATGGGGCAAATCCACTAACCAGCGGACTTGCGTTAGCGCAGGCTTCGCCACACTTCGCCAGGCGAAGTTTCGCCAGGGCACCTCTAATTCACTAAAATCCGAAGTTGTGCTCAGGGAGGCGAAGGAAAGCGAAGTTACGCTAGCGATACCTAATTTGCATACGGCGCCAAGTTAAAGTACAATGGACGTATATGTTGCAGCAAATACATTACATTACACAAGCCTGGGAAAGCTTCATAAGATAAAATAGAGTTGTTATTTTGACCTATACATGTGCCCAGTGTATAGTTAAGGTGCCATTTGTTAGGAAATGTAGGGGGGAAGGAGGGTACCCCCAAAAAAAATTATGATCTTTTTCAGCCTATCACCCTTAAAAAAGGAAAAGACGCCAGCGTTTTTTGGGACTTTCAACTTTTTTTGAAGCAAGCCCTATCTATTCTATTGCAGTTCGCCTGGTCTGAGGTGGTGTAGGCAAGTCTGGTGCAAGAGGTAACGTTAAGTAAAATGCCCAAGTTAGTGAATTAGCGTAGTTACGTCCCTTCGCCATAGCGCAACTTCGCCTGGCGTAAGGGTGCGAAGTAGCGCTAGAGTAGGTCCACTTCGCTAGCGAATTTACGCCAGCACCCGTTAGCAAATGGGCAAAGTAACGAAATGAAGTCACGCTGGCGAAATTTGCGCTAGCGTTAGGCACTTCACACTTTAGTGAATTTGCCCCTATGTTCTACAAAATGTCCACTAAGATGTGGGACTTTAGGAAATGGGCTGGCAACTGGTTGTGATCTTTTGCTGAAAGAACTGGGAACTGTTAAGTGTTATATAAATTCAGGATAGGGATATAACATGTAATTTCCTTATTGCAAGACTGCATCAACAGTAACATTGCTTCACTGACCATAATACAGGCATTTTGTTGGATGGTTATAGACTGGTTATTGTGCAAAGAATGAACTAAGACTTATTGTAATATTCAATGCTCGAACACAAAGACTCAACAATCTTAAATTGGGTCCAATAGACTCAACTTTTTTCGAGATTCAAAAAAAAAAACTAAATCAATTTGAGCTTCAAGTGAAAGTGAAAAACAGAGTCGAAAACCTCAAAACTCCCAAAATTCATGAAGGTTAAAAAACATCTTTAAATGGTTAAAGCTGCCATTGACTTTTACATGAATTTGACAGGTTTTAGAAGGAGTATTTTCAGACTCCTTTAACAGCTTAAGGGCATTTAGCAGCTTCAGGGCAAGTAAATCTTTAAGTTTATTTTCTCTAAAAATGTACGTTTTTTCACAAAAAAACTAAAAAAAAAGAGTGTTTTAATAAATAACCCTCTTGATGTGGATTGTTGTCCTGTTTAGCTACATTTGTGTGTGGGTTTCCTGCTTTAATGCTCAGTTCTCCATTTCCTTGACCTTGAGTCAATTTACACTAGATTACCAGTTTACTTTATCGCATTGCTGCTTTTATATGTATTTGACTTTAAAAGCGAACCTTCAAAAAGCTGTACATTCTCAGTTGCAGCATGCTGCCTTCATACACACAGTACATCAAATGATCTAATTGGGAAAAGAAAGTTTTTTTCCTTCAAAGGTTATTCAAGGTCTACCAAAGATAGAAGATAGCATCTAGAATCAGTAATTAATTATGAATCTGGGCTTGTTTGTAGAAATTAAAGGGCATGTAAAGGCAAAAAAATAAAATCCCATTTTTACTTTCTTTAATGAAAAAGAAACCTATCTCCAATCTACTTTAATTAAAAAATGTGTACAGTTTTTATAAGAAACCTGACTGTATGCAGTGAAAATCTCCCTTCATTTACTGCTGTGAATAGGAATTGTCAGATGGTCCCTAACTGCTGAGCAGGGAAACAATCATACTTATGAACAGCAGGGGGAGCCCCCGCTTACTTCCCAGCCATGCAGAACTCAAGCAGCTTTGTTTATGACGATCCCTAAGCAGCCCAGACCACACTGAGCATGTGCACAGTCTTAGTCTTGCAAAGATGTTTAACAAAGTTACAAGTAGAGATGGCGCGAACTGTTCGCCGGCGAACTTGTTCGCGCGAACATCGGGTGTTCGCGCTCGCCGGAAGTTCGCGAACGTCGCGCGACGTTCGCCATTTTGGGTTCGCCATTGTTGGCGCTTTTTTTTGCCCTCTCACCCCAGACCAGCAGGTACATGGCAGCCAATCAGGAAGCTCTCCCCTGGACCACTCCCCTTCCCTATAAAAACCGAAGCCCTGCAGCGTTTTTTCACTCTGCCTGTGTGTGCTGAAGAGATAGTGTAGGGAGAGAGCTGCTGCCTGTTAGTGATTTCAGGGACAGTTGAAAGTTTGCTGGCTAGTAATCGTGTTGATACTGCTCTGTTATTGGAGGGACAGAAGTCTGCAGGGGTTTGAGGGACATTTAAGCTTAGGTAGCTTTGCTGGCTAGTAATCTACCTTCTACTGCAGTGCTCTGTATGTAGCTGCAGTGGGCAGCTGTCCTGCTTCTGATCTCATCTGCTGACTGCTGCAATAACAGTAGTCCTTGTAAGGACTGCTTTTATTTATTTTTTTGTTCCAATACAGAGCAGTATCAAGCAGATTACTAGCCAGCAAACTTACTATCATCTGTCCCTGAAATCACTAACAGCTCTCCCCCTACACTATCTCTTCCAAGCACACACAGGCAGATTTTTCAGATACATTTTTGCCCTTGATCCCCCTCTGGCATGCCACTGTCCAGGTCGTTGCACCCTTTAAACAACTTTAAAATCATTTTTCTGGACAGAAATGTCTTTTTTAGATGTTAAAGTTCGCCTTCCCATTGAAGTCTATGGGGTTCGCGAACCGTTCGCGAACCGCTCGCATTTTTGCGCAAGTTCGCGAATATGTTCGCGAACTTTTTTTCCGACGTTCGCTACATCCCTAGTTACAAGATGGTGACCCCCTGTAGCCAACTTTGAAAGCATAAATTATTTGTTTGATTAGGCTTGTGGTGCAGTAAGTTCATGCAAAAAATTGTAAGCCAGGCAATGCATTGGAACATGCAAGGACTGTAAAAAAAAAAACTTAAAATCTGGAAAATATAAAATATGGGGATGTTAAACGGTATAATGGTACTGTATGCCTACATCAACCCAAAATTAACATGTGCCCAATGCTCCATCAATAATTCTTTAATATTCAAAATACCCATTAGTAAAATAATTTTGGTACGTTCTCTTAGCATTCCCAAAAACACGTGTCCTTACACAGATTCTTATTGGCATTTTAAAATGTTTGTAGCTTTTTATGTCATACTCTAACAGTGGCCATCAATTTTCAAGCTTTATAAAAAATTTCAGTGTCTTAACCATTTGGTTTTATACTATAGAAAAGTTTTGCTGGGGAACAAACTGGAAGAAACCTATAGCACCTAATCAAACTATGAGTATGCAGTATTGAATGTGTTCTTTCCATATTGGGCTATAGAACTTTTTTTTTAGGTTCCAATTAAGAATTTACATTAACTTTCAATATGGTACAAGTCATCCGTAACATATTACACTGAAAGTGCTTATTCTGATCCATCATTTATCATAACCAGCCAGTGATTATTTTAATGGCATCATTAAAAGCACATACTCTTGCATCTTTTGGCAGAATAGAATAATTTGCAGGTAAATAAAGTGATTGTTTTTAGTATATAGAAAAGGCAGCTTCAATGTCACCTCAGAGGCCACTTTCCATTTTATTTCTTTACGTAAAAAAAAAAAATATTGGTTATGAAAAAAATCACGGCAAAAGAAAGTGCTTTTTTATTTTATGTTGTTTTGTACATGTATGAGTAGAGCTTGGGAAGATGTTTTAGCAGTTTCTACATATTTATAGATTTTTTTTAGGTTTGCTTTGAAAAATATCCAACAAAACACTTTAAAAGTTGGCAAAAAAAGTAAATGGAGGCACTAGCTTCTGTATTCAATCAGTCAGGTCATGGGGAGTGAGAAAACACAGTATTTTATACTCAGGCCATTTTAAGGAGAACTAAACGCTAAAAACAAATATGGCTAGAAATGATGTATTTTATTCATTGAACGATCATCAAGCAAAATATGACATAGAAATTAATTCTAATGCAAACTGCGCTGGTTTCAAGGCTGCATATAACTGGAATCTGAATTAATTACTTACCAGGCATTTTGGGACTGTTTTAAAATTTTATATTAAACACCCCAAACAGAAAAAGATTAAGGAAAGGGAGTTAGTGAGAACAGAGATTAAGGCTAGCCTACATGGGGGGAGGAGTGATTAGGGATAGCAGGGTGTTGAAAGGAGTTAAGCTTCCTTCTTGTGTTTCACATTGCAGAAGTAACATCCCCCCTCCAGCCATTGGGAAATGGGAGGGAATGCTTCCAGGTTGCTGGGGCTCATATTCCAGGCAGGTAGAGTTTGACTCAGTACAGATGCAGCCACTTTGGTTTGTCTGTTTGACACAGAATAACTAAACACAGATATCCCATTTATCTCATTTAACACAGAAAACTGCGTCACAACATCCCATCTAATTAAAGCATTCACCATTGTGAACAATGGAGCTTTGGTATGCTAATGAAAAGGTTAAATGCATTAAATGAGTTAAGATGACTTAAGATAACACAGTTTCTTCAATTACCCCTGAGTCATGACGCATTTAACTCACAAATCCAAGTGGCTTCATCTGTACCTCCTTGAGTATTGATCCCAGAAGGTAACAGTGAGGAACGAGGCTTACTTGTTCTCACTTGCCCATCGGAGTGTGGCTGCACCTGGAGGCTGGCATGGTGCATGGTTCGATCACTGCAATGGAGCTCTGGTTGGCAAGCAATCCTAAGTTTTAGGAATCAGTATTGCATATGATTTAGTATTGCACTGTTTAATAAAAAAAAGATGTTGCTGTTCAATGTTAATTGTGTAAATAAAGCTGTGGCCTTTCATATCCATCATGGACTCTTATTTCTTATTTGGGTTGTGAGAAGTAAGCATAAGATTTTGTGTCATGAGATGACTGAAGGCATTGACTCTGCCTAGGCCATACACTCTATATTGCGAGACTGTCCCTAAGTTCAGTTAACTGGTCATTTTAGGACATTTAAGATATATACCACTAATGGGGTGCTAATAGTAAATAATTGTATTGTTTAGTGCAAATGGGAAACCATTATATCTTCTACTGTTCAGAATGCAACTACTTGGCAATACAGATAAATACTAGATCTATTCAGTCTCCAGGCCTTGGGACTGAATGTGCTTCTCCAAGGTATATTTATGACTACTCTACTACTATGGACTTGATAGACCAACTACAGGGACTTTTTGCAGCACACACTCTACTGCTTTACTTAAAACTGTTTAAATAACAGATAGAAAATTGTGAGGACAGGCACTACACTACCATTAACACATCTGGAAAACAAATAGTGGCCTATAGACGCGCTAGGAGCTTGGTTGATTTACTAGTGGCGAAGGGCTTGGTGCTATCTAAGACTAGAGGACACACTTGGCTCAGTTCCCAACACAAAAGAGGTTGTTATAAGTGCTCTGACATTCAATAATATGGCACAAGGAAGAATTTTTTCTCACCCCCTCACTCAGGACGCAAATACCATATACAGCATAGACTAACCTGCACTAGCACTTACGTGGTTTATATAACATGGTGTCCATGTGGCTTGGCATATGTGGGTAAAGGCTCCATGGCCTACCGGAGAGAGAATAAACAATCATAATAGTGCAATCATAGGGAAAGGCAGACCAGCCCATTGTGAAACACTTTTTTAAAGCCGGACACAAACTTGCACAGTTTAAACACATGCTTATCGATCACTTACTTCCACTGAGACAAGGGTGATAGAGACTCTGCCCTAAAGAGATGTAGGAGCATGTGGATTTTTAAATTGTAGTTCCAAGAGGACTAAATGAGACCTTACAGCTTTATATGTTTATTTAATATTTTCTGTGGTTTTCTATATTGCAAAGACGGCAAAATGAGACACTATCTGCCTTTAAAGGGATTCTGTCATGATTTTTATGGTGTACTTTTTTATTCTAAAGGACACTTTTGACACTGAAAATAATTCAATCTATTATATAAAATTTCATTCCTGAACCAGCAAGTGTATTTTTCTTTAGTTATAATATTGGTGTGTAGGCAGCCATCTCAGGTCATTTTGCCTGGTCCTGTGCTTTCAGAAAGAGGAACTGCACTTTAGAATGTAACTGCTTTCTGGCAGGCTGTTGTTTCTCCTACTCAATGTAACTGAATGTGTCCCAGTGGGTAGGGATGTAGCGAACGTCGGAAAAAAAGTTCGCGAACATATTCGCGAACTTGCGCAAAAATGCGAGCGGTTCGCGAACGGTTCGCGAACCCCATAGACTTCAATGGGAAGGCGAACTTTAACATCTAAAAAAGACATTTCTGGCCAGAAAAATGATTTTAAAGTTGTTTAAAGGGTGCAACGACCTGGACAGTGGCATGCCAGAGGGGGATCAAGGGCAAAAATGTATCTGAAAAATCTGCCTGTGTGTGCTTGGAAGAGATAGTGTAGGGGGAGAGCTGTTAGTGATGCTAGATGGCAGTTGGTTGAATAACACACTGGGCAAAAAATGCCTACAGGGCAAATAATGCCTAAAAGGTCAACTTATACACTACTACAGCGGTAGTAAAATAAAAAAAAGTAAAATAAAAAAAAAATGAATATTAAAAAAAAAAAAATTAAAGTTGGTGCTGCTGAACTACTAGGAGCAGCAGATTAGCACACCAGTCCCACTCCCCAACACTGCTAGACTAATAGCACTGGGCTCTTATAGTAGTAGTAGTAGTAGTAGTAAAACAACAAAAAAATAAATAAAAGCAGTCCTTACAAGGACTACTGTTATTGCAGCAGTCAGCAGATGAGATCAGAAGCAGGACAGCTGCCCACTGCAGCTACATACAGAGCACTGCAGTAGAAGGTAGATTACTAGCCAGCAAAGCTACCTAAGCTTAAATGTCCCTCAAACCCCTGCAGACTTCTGTCCCTCCAATAACAGAGCAGTATCAACACGATTACTAGCCAGCAAACTTTCAACTGTCCCTGAAATCACTAACAGGCAGCAGCTCTCTCCCTACACTATCTCTTCAGCACACACAGGCAGAGTGAAAAAAACGCTGCAGGGCTTCGGTTTTTATAGGGAAGGGGAGTGGTCCAGGGGAGAGCTTCCTGATTGGCTGCCATGTACCTGCTGGTCTGGGGTGAGAGGGCAAAAAAAAGCGCCAACAATGGCGAACCCAAAATGGCGAACGTCGCGCGATGTTCGCGAACTTCCGGCGAGCGCGAACACCCGATGTTCGCGCGAACAAGTTCGCCGGCGAACAGTTCGCGCCATCTCTACCAGTGGGACCTGGATTTTACTATTGAGTGCTGTGCTTAGATTTACCAGCTGGGCAGCTGTTATATTATGTTAGGGAGCTGCTATCTGGTTACCTTCCCATTGTTCTGTTGTTAGGCTGCTGGGGGAGAAAGGGAGGTGGGTGATATCACTCCAACTGGCCGTACAGCAGTAAAGAGTGACTGAAGATTAGCAGAGCACAAGTCACATACTGGGGGCAGCTGGGAAACTGACAATATGTCTAGCCCCATGTCAGATTTCAAAATTAAATGTAAAAAATCTGTTCGCTCTTTTGAGAAATGCAGATTTCTGCAGGAGCAGCACTATTAAATGATGCGTTTTGAAAAAAAACATATTTTCCCATGACAGTATCCCTTTAAGTTGATCTGTGGCTCTTAAAAGATGTATTGACGTTTATTCAACATATCAGCATGCCAGAAATACAATCTATGGTCACTAATAATATCTTGCTGATCCCACCTTCTCACTCTCTTACCCACACACTTCTGTTGTATTTTGACTTACTGCTGGTCTGACCTGATATAAAGTCCATATGACTGTCTTGCCATCTGATTGTTTTAGAACTTGTGTTCCTGTTACTCCTTTCTCTCACTTGGTATTCTGCTTTCTTTTCAGTACCATTTTTATAAGAAACCTGACTGTATGTAGTAAAATTCTCTCTTAATTTACTGCTGTGGTTAGGAATTATCACATGGTCCCTAACTGCTGAGCAGGGAAACAATCATACTTATGAACAGCAGGGGGAGCCCCCGCCTTACTTCCCAGCCATGCAGAACTCAAGCAGCTTTGTTTATGACGATCCCTAAGCAGCCCAGACCACACTGAGCATGTGCACAGTCTTAGTCTTGCAAAGATGTTTAACAAAGTTACAAGATGGTGACCCCCTGTAGCCAAATTTGAAAGCATAATTTATTTGTTTGATTAGGCTTGTGGTGCAGTAAGTTCATGTTTATATTTACTATTAGGGATGTAGCGAACCGCCGCCGATGTGTTCGCGAACGCCGTTCGCGAACACCGGCAAAATTTGCGAACAGTTCGCGAACTGTTCGCGAACTTCGATCATCCGAAAATCGTTCGATTCGAACGATCGAAGGATTGTAATCGTTCGATCGAACGATTTTTGTTCGAGTCGAACGATCGAAGCCATTGGATCGAATGATTTCATTCAATCCAATGCTTCGATCGTTCGATTCGAACGAAAATCCTTCGATTTTAGCGCTCGAATGGTCGAATGGTCGAACGATTTTGACGCGAACGCCTATTGGCGAACGTCGCGCGACGTTCGCGAACTTGCGGCGGACGCGAACAGCCGATGTTCGCGCGAACAAGTTCGCCGGCGAACAGTCCGCGACATCCCTATTTACTATACAAAATACAGCATTTCTAGCCTTATTCTATTTTAGACTTTACATGCCCTTTAAGGTATGAAGATCCAAATTACAGAAAGATCAGTTATCTGGAAAGCCCCAGGTCCTGAGCATTCTGCATAATATGCCCCATACCTGTATGTATATGTATGTATGCATATATATGTGTATATATACTTGAACTTGAATTATAATTGATGTAGCTGAACTTTACAATTACAAACAACATCTAATCATAGGCGCAAATTCACTAAGCACCGAAGCGCCGAACGCTAGCGTTAATTCGCTAGTGTTTGGCATTTTCGTTACTGCGCAAATTCACTAACGAACGCTGGCATAGTTTCGCTAGTGTTACTTCGCATCCTTACGCCAGGCGAATTTTCTTTAGCGACGTAACTACGCAAATTCACTAACTTGCGCAGTGTACTGAACGCTACCTTTTACGCCACCTCAGACCTGTCGAAGTGCAATAGAGTAGATAGGGATTGTTTCAAAAAAAGTCAATTTTTTTTCTAAGTCCCAAAAAACGCTGGCATGTTTTCTACATGATGGGTGATAGGCTGAAAAAGATCGAAATTTTTTTTGGGGCTCCCCTTCCTCCCCCCTACATTTACTGACTCATGGCAACTTACCTAGACAGTGGGCACATGTGTAGGGCAAAATAAAATATTTATTTGCTGATTTGATGGTTTTCTAGGCATTTGTAGTGCTGTTACGTGTTCCTCCATTGAAATTTGAATTTTGCTCCGTATGCAAATTAGCCTTCACTAGCGTAACTTCGCTATATATAGCGAATCAACGCTAGCGCAACTTCGCAACCTTACGCTACCCCTGTGCGCAACTTCGGATTTTAGTGAATTTGCGGAGCGCTGGCAAAACTACGCCTGGCAAAGTGCGGCAAAGTACGGCGAAGTGCGGCGAAGTTGCGCCTGGCGCAACTTCGCATCTTAGGGAATTTGCCCCATAATGTCTGCAGGTTGTATTATTTTGAGCTGTTTCTGATGTTGCTAATCAATATTTCATTTATCAGCAGGACACTGGCATGTTTATGAAGGCCAGGAATTAAAGGTTTCTGTATTTTGAATGCAGCACTTAACAAAGTCTTCTAAGGTCTATTAAGGACCAGGTACATTAACTGCCTGACAGTAAATACTTAATGAGATTTCATTATGTTATACACTCCTGCTGTAAATGCTGCAACATGCTGTTTTATAGAAGAACAATTTGTATTTACTTTCTCTTTAACTATATAAAGAAACTCAGAAAGCATGCTTTTAGTACTGGAGGAAACATATAAGCAAACCTCATTTACATGCTGCGCTTTCATTTCATGCTTAGTTGAGGCTGTATTTGCAGATATAAACCATCATAATTCTGAGTGTTGTACATAAACACTGAGTAATCGGATTATATGATGCACAAAGGGAATCATGGAAGTTAATAAAAGTAAAAACCGGAAAGTTGCAGCAATTTTTTCTAAAGGAAATGAACAAATATGGGAAAAATAGATGAAAATAACCCTGAAAAATGTCCATTGTCTGCTAGTACAAAGAAAGATACAAATAAGGTGCAATGAGTGAGGGGAGGAAGAAGGCCAAGGAAAGAGTTTTTGTAGCAGTCTGTGATGAGCAATTTAGAGCCCTGCATTATATTTACAATAATAGAAATCTAAATTGCCAGTAACTCATTTGCTTTACAGCTTTAGGGCTGTTACACTGCATGTCACAGTTGTGCCCAAAGAGAGAAAGGGGCCCATTTACTCTTGCATTCCCATGTGATGGCACTGCATAGGAATCCAATGAAATGCCTGTGTGCAAATATTACTTTAGAAACTTCATGTTCTGCAGCTTTTCATAAAAACACATACATAACAATTATCGGGTTTATTATCTGGAAACCCATTACAGGCATGGGATCTGTCATCTAGAATCTTGAGACCTGGGGTTTTCTAGATAATGAATCTTTCCTTAATTTGGATCTTCCTACCATAGTCTACTAAAAAGTCACGTAAACATGAAATAAACACAATATTCTGGTTTTGCTTCCAATAATGATTATAAGAGCACTAAAGCTTAACTAAAGAAGTACGTTTGAAATGTTGTACATGTCTTGTATGTTTTGGGTATCTGTACCAGCCCAAGGCAACCACAGACTTTTAGCAGTAAAGATCGGTGTCTCCAAAGATGCCCCAGTAGCTCCCCATCTTCTTTTCTGCTGATTCACTGCACATGCTCTGAGCTGCTGTCACTTACTGAGCTTAGGGACCCACTCACAATATACAGTACACATAGAATAGAATGGCACAATATAAGGCTGATTAGTATTTAATACAGACAATTACTACATAGCAGCATGAAGAAAAAGCTCAATAACCTACTAAAAAAATTAAAAAGGAATACCAAATGCAAATTTTCTCAGAATATCAATGTCTACATTATGCAAAAATTTATATAAAGGTGAACTACCTCATTAAAGCACATGCAAAGGTATAGCCAGCGCAGGTTGCCAAATGTTTAGCACCCCTAGTAATTATAATCACCTATAATCAAATTATACATGATATATTACTCATTTTTTTATATCTAAGAAATTGACATATTTATCAGACTGAAAGAGGTGTTAGTTTGTCAGTATTTGATTTTTTGGGGGAGAAAAAATTCTGACATTTATATCCCCTTTATCGAATTTATCACTTTAGTGCGGAAAATAAATTCTTAAGTAATAAAGGGTTGGTACAGTACAGGGGAAGGAAAATAAATATCTGCTGAGCATTTTATAAATGTAACATTGATATATAGAAATAAAGATAATAAAACAAGTAATCAGTAATGCCTGTAAGGAGTTACTGCCTCCATCACTTTGAACCCAACTATATAACCAGCAGTACAAAAAGTTCAGCTGTGA
Source organism: Xenopus petersii (assembly GCA_038501925.1). Lineage (NCBI taxonomy): Eukaryota > Metazoa > Chordata > Amphibia > Anura > Pipidae > Xenopus > Xenopus petersii. Next base: position 25,309,951 of record CM076677.1, read on the forward strand.
AGCAATTGGCTTGTAGCACACAAATTATATTTAAGTAGGAAAGTGCAAACAATGATCAGCGCTTGTAGTATGTATGCAAATGGCTGAATCCTTTTCCAAGGAGTCAAGTTGAGCTTTTAAAGTTTTCATTTTCCTTGATACCCTATAAGCCATTTTTGATTGGAAGAAATCATTTGCATATAAATTGATATGTATACCACCATTCAGCATCATTTATAGTCATGCAACACAGTTTAGCACCAAGAATAATTTTCATCCAAGCTAAAGCGAAAAACAATGCTAGCTAAGAAAGGGAGATGAAATGGTTGGTAATATACATCATCTCTCATTGTATTGGTGATGACAGCACTGATTAATGTTCTTCTGAACTCTTCTGTGATTTAGAGATACTTTTAACATCGAAGATTGGTAACTAGGATTTGTTTCAACATTTGGCCAGAATTCTACCTTTTTGATCAGGATTTGGATTGGAACCCAAGTGCCTGCCCGAATCCTTAAAATAATGTGATGAAGAAGAAAACTGAAATGCTGCAGGTGCATTTTTTTCAACCCTTCCTTACCCTTCAATTTAGTTCGGGAGTCGAACCTGACTTTATGAAAAGATTTTGGATTTGCCCAAATCTGAAAACAGATACTTAGAACCAAAAAAAGCCCTGGCCATGTTGTATATTCTAATGCAGGTTACTGAGATCTGAAAAATATATTCATAATAACAGCTATGGCTCTGTAACTCCCCATCCCTTGACAGGTGTCATTGGCCGGTACAGGTAAAATGAGCAGAAATGTGGACAGAATAACTGCAGATATAAAAGAATGGTAGATATCACGGATGAGCCCAATTTTTCCCCACATTTCAGAGCAAAAAGGATGTATGTGTACTATAAGTAGCAGGGTGTCTAACTAGGGTTATCTACACCTGAAATGTTGATGCCATTGATAAGGTTCATAGCCTCTAAACATGACTGGGATCCTTAATATGCCTAAAAAGTCTTATTCATTTTGAGGGCACTATTCATCACTTTTCAGTTTAATGGATTTTGTGAAAGAATTTCGGGCTGGTTCGTCAGGGCAGACATAATTCCTTTTAGATTTAAAGCCTTTTGCATGAACTTTATTTTTCTATTCTTTAAAACTGTAAGATGATGTCAGCAGCAATTCCTTATTTTAATTATTGTTATTTTATTTGTTTCACTATTTTAAAGGGGAACTCCGGCTTCCAAACTAAAATTTGATAAAGAGGTCCACATAACACAGAAACGCCTAATATACCCAACACAGTTACCTTCAAAAAGTACAAATAAATGCCATTTGCTATGCTGAAATCCAGCTGTTTAACAGTTCTTCTCTTCCTGCATCATTTGAAATCCTGGCAGGGAAGGAGGCACTTAACACTGATGTTACAAATTGTAGCAACTTCTCCACAGCTTACAGACAGCATGCAGGAACTACATAACCCACAATGCATTGCACTGTGATGTTCCGTTCCTTATTGAAATCACGTGTGCAGGGAATTGTGGGGTTTGGAGGATGCAGGCTGAGGGCAGCTGGCTGTTGATACAAAGTAACAGTAGTCAGCCAGCTCAGCAAAGTAGTCAGACAGATCAGCAGGAGAGCAGGGGCTAGGCTTAGGGAACCGTTCCAAACCATTACAAATCGTGAAAATTCTGCATATTTTTTAATTGATGTATATTGCAAAGTTGCTTAAAATTATGTTAACTTTTCCGAAAGCTTGTGTGGAGTTCCCCTTTAAATAGACATTATAATACACAGCTACTGGAAGTGCTATGAAAACAACCAACTAAAACTGCCTGAACTTTCTATGAATCTGTTTTCTAAAAGTGTCCTACTGTTCTGCAGTGTTGCTATTGTTGGATAAAAAAAAAAAGAAAAACACAAACTTAAAAAAAGCAATAATGACTGCCTCTTGCATTTATGGATTGGAGAGAGTGTTAGAATGCCAGTCAACCACCAAGGGTTAAGCTCTTTGCACTGTGAACTTTAAGACATTATTCCTCGAAGGACTCATTTTTTTGAATGAATATGTTGTATTTTATGGGACAGATGTTGTTTGTCCCCTCATGAAATTTGGGCTTCAGAAAATCACACTTGTCTTGTTATTCTGTCCAAATCCGACATTGTAGTAATTAATTATAAGACAAATGTTGGCAAGGAGAAAAATCTAGTCAGGTATATGACTTAGGCAGGGACTGTAGGACAAAGTCATTAATCTCTGATATGTTTTTATGCCTCTAGACTGAATTATGTATTTGTGTAACACATTCTACCCTGTAGAACATAATAGGGGAAAAAACAACTTAACAGGCACATCCAGTGTTAATGGATAGAACCTTTAAAAGCTATTTGATACAACCATAATTGTCCTTTTCTGGGACTACAAGTCAGATGTAATTGAAAAAGTAAATTATTGAGGTCACTGGAAAATAATTAAATGTTTATCACCATTTGCACATTAAGAGGCCGATGCATCAAGGGTTGAATATCGAGGGTTAATTAACTAGGGGGTCGAAGTTTTTTCTTAAAGAGACAGTACTTCGACTATCGAATGGTCAAACGATTTTTAGTTTGAATCCTTCGATTCGAAGTCGCAGTCGAAGGTAGAAGTAGCCCATTCGATGGTCGAAGTAGCCCAAAAAACATTTCGAAATTCGAAGTTTTTTTACTTCGAATCCTTCATTTGAGATTGGTGAATTGGCCCCTAAGATTTCATATTAAAGAGATTCTGTCATGATTTTATGATGTAGTTTATATTTCTAAATTACACTGTTTACACTGCAAATAATTTACTCTACCATATACAATTTCATTCCTGAACCAGCAAGTGTATTTTTTTGTAGCTGTAATATTGGTGTGTAGGTGCCATCTCCGGTCATTTTACCTGGTCATGTTCTTTCAGAAAGAGAAAGATGTAACTTCTTTTTGGCAGGCTGTTGTTTCTCCTACTCAATGTAACTGAATGTGTTGCAGTGGGACATGGATTTTACTATTGAGTGCTGTTCTTAGATCAACCAGGGAGCTGTTATCTTGTGTTAGAGAGCTATGTGGTTACCTTCCCACTGTTCTGCTGATGGGCTGCAGGGGGGAGAGGTGGAGCAGGGGGGTGATATCACTCTACCTTGCAGTACAACAGTAAAGAGTGACTGAAGTTTATCAGAGCACATGTCACATGACTGGGGGCAGCTGGGAAACAGACAATATGTCTAGCCCCATGTCAGATTTCAAAATTAAATATAAAAAAATCTTTTCGCTCTTTTGAGAAATGGATTATAGCGCAGAATTCTGCTGGAGCAGCACTATTAACTGGTGTGTTTTGGAAAAAAAAACAATTTTCCCATGGCAGTATCCCTTTAAGTAACTCGCAAATAAATATACGTTTTTGTTACTTGACCCAGAATATCATTACTTTTTCCTAGAGATGGGCCTGCAGATTACTGATTTTGACCAGAAAAAGATAGATATTATTTCAATCTTCTGTACAGCTAAAGTAGACATGCAAATTGAAGCTAGTGTATGGCAGTGTGAGGTTCTCGGCCTCTACTCTCTTGGCAAGTTCTTTCAGTTTCTACAGAGGTAGAGCAGAATGTGCAGAAGGTGTGGAATAGATCTGATGATGTAAACTAATCTTCAGTAAGTTTACCATTATGTCGGTTAGCAATAAAGATCTGGGGTTGAAAAGTTTTAATAGATTTTCCACTACTTCCTTCCGCTTGATATATTTCATGAGGGTGTTTCTGCAGTGCAGATGATTTCTGAAATGTTATAGTAAATGCGTTGAAATTAAAATGAAAATTCTGTACGAGTAGAGGAACCCGCTCCCGATAAGCAGCAACAAAATGTAAAATCTCACTTAACCATTAAATTTATTTGTGGAAATGCTATTAAAAAAATTATACTTTGGGCTGGCTGGCAAAACAATGGTTCTTATAATGATATGCTTTGAGCTATTAAAAACATGCATGTCCCTACAGCATCATTCGCTCTACAAATATACCATATATTAAATATGTATTTGTTTTCATAATATAAATAAATGGCCGGGTATTTAACTAATGGACTCTGGTCATTATACAGGTATGGGAACTGTTATCTGTAGTGATGGGTGAATTTGCGGCGTTTCGCTTCAACGATAAATTCACAAATTTTGTGCGAAATTCGCAAAACGGCAAAAAATTCGCGAAACGGCGAGGGTGTCTCGTTTTTGACGCCGGCGCCCGTTTTTGAAGCCGCCGTCCGTTTTTTCGAAAAAAATGTTTTGACGCCGGCTAATTTTTTCCTCAAATTTTCGCGGGCGTTTCGCGAATTTATTCACTGGTGGCGAATCGTGCAAATTCGCCGTGAATTTGCGCCTGTCGAATAAATTCGCCCATCACTAGTTATCTGGAAACCCGTTATTCAGAAAGCACCAATTTACTCCCATACAATCCTTTATAATCAAATAATTGGAACATTTAAATTGTTTTCCTTTTTTCTGTAACAATAAAACCATACCTTGTACTTGATCCAAACTAAGTTATAATTAATTATAATTATTCCTGGAGACAAAACAATCCTATTGGGTTTAATTAACATTTTTTAATTAATTATTTTTACCAGACTTAAACAACCAGGAAAGTGTTGTGCTTGTATTAAATGGTAACTTTATGCCTTGATTCCTGTCCTAGTCATTTTTGCAGTGACCACTTGCTGTTGGTAATGGTTCCAACGTCTACAGTTTAGGGGGTGGATTTTTTGGCAATGGAATGTTAATTTAAAATGTTGATTTATTGTTGACAGAAATAACTGAAGGCAGTTCTCTTTTGCATTACGGACACAGAGACAGTAAGATACTTTGGCATAAGTTTCTACATACAAGAAGGAAAATATTTGTTAATAATTCCAGACATGCAAAAGGAAATAATGTTTTCTTTATATAATCTAAATCTAATCTAACTGTCATTGGTACACTATATGAACTAAGCAAAGAAAACTGACTTTAATCTGTAACGTCAATATATTTCTTTTTACTTTTGTTTATTTGTGGGAAAGTTAAAACTCAATAAAAAACAACTTGGAAAAAATGCAAATAATTAAATGTTTTTTTTGTAAAAAAAAAAAAAAAAGTAAAAAAAAAAATGGAAATCAACATTATATAATAATGCCCATATGTATGATTAAAGCAAGAGAGCTGACAGTGCTGGGGAACAGTGTTCTCAGTGGTTAATTCTCTTGCATATGCAATTACATTTTTTGAATTTTCTTTCATCTGGAATTAGGTTTTTGGGAGGGTTTTTTCCCATTAGACAACTAGGGGAACATTGGGGTTTTATGGTGTTTTTACACCCCCGTTTTTAAAGAAACTCAAATATTCTGGGCTTAATCCTGAGATAACAGTTCATCTTTAATGAATCTCATTCTGACTTTGATTTCATTCAAGGTCTTTGATATATAAACCTGAAATGGAATTTATGTTGCTTGTTGAATGAAATGCTTGTTACATTTTCATAAAAATATGTTATGCAGCATTAGTCTGCAATCTTTTAACACAAAAGTAAGACTAAGAAGATTAAGAGGTATGTTCAAATATAAAAGCTCATATACTGTTCTTTGATTATTTTATGGTTTTGAAATAACAATGCCATTCTCTCTGTTAGATTGCAGACTGACAAACTTAAATTAAAAGTTATGTTTATGAAGCAATATTCAAGCTTGGAGCAAAAACTGAGAGGTAGAAATGTTTAAAGGATGGTTCATGTGTTCTTTTTGTAATTAAGGGCATCATATGGTTACTATTGGTGATGGGCGCATTTGTCCCATTTGCTTCGCCAAAAAATTCCTAAAACTGCGAAAAATTTACGAAAAATCGTGAAATAGGAAGTTCCCAAAAAAATCGTGAAATTCGAACGTATTCACTCAAAAATCTTAAAATTCTGACCTTTTCACTCAAAAATCATGAAATTCAATGGTTTTCACTAAAAAATTGTGAAATTTGAAGGATTTCACTCAAAAATCCTGAAATTTGAAGGATTTCACTCAAAAATCGTGAAAATCTGACATTTTCACGAAAAAAATCGTGAAAATCGGAAATTGACGCTGGCGGATTTTCACCGGCAAATTTTCACAGGAGATTCACAAATTTATTTGCTGGCGGTAAAAGGCTGGAATTTGCCGCAAATTTGTGCCAGGCGAATTTATTCGCCCATCACTAGTTACTATATGGGTTCCCATATGCAAAAGTCCTACAGTACGTAACTATGGCCCATTGTTAAGTCACCTTAGAGGATCTTCTTCCTCTTCCTCACTCTGCAGTCTTTGATGAATGAATTCAATGAAGCAACACATGACACTCTCGATTTAAACCTTCCAAAAACTTTCTTTTAAAATGTGATTTTTTAATACACCTTTTGTAAATAGTCATGTTAAGCAGACCCTCCCTTTTAATTTTATAAAAGTTGCAGTGAAAAAGTTTAGTTGCAGTGAAAAATGTTTTTTCAGCAGCTTTTTGAAATTCATAATATGGAAATTTTTTTAAAAAATGTTTAATTTCTAACAGCAAAAAAATGACATACTGTCGCAGTCAATGGGAATTTTGTTTACAACAATAAATCAAAAATTTGAATGGTGATTTTTCTAAAATTTAAGTGTATGACACTCATTTTTTTTCTGGCAAAAACTGGCTACTATTATTTATTTTCCCAGTCTACTAATATATTAGAGTTTTACAACCACATTAAAAATTAATGAAACAATCACATTGTCGCCAATGTGCTAATTTTTCTCTCCGAAAAAACACAAACTTGAAGTTCGAGTTTTTTTCTTAAGCTTGTGCTTGAGGAAAAAAAAATTAAAAGTTGCACAATGTGTTTACTTTATTATCTTTGTGCTCACATTTTTTCCTCTCCATTTTTTGTGGCAAAAACAATTAATTCAAATTAGGGGCTGTTGCTGCTGAATTGTGCTTAGTACAGGGAATACCTGTGCTGCCATAGTTTTATAGGATCTCTCTGTACAGGAAAGTTGGGTGGCCATATAGACGCAAAGATCCACTCGTTTGGCGACATCGACAAACGAGCCGATCTTTCCCCGATATAGCCATGCCCGTTGTGGCATATGGCCGAATGATCAGATTACGATGAGAGCGCAATGGGCTCCGGTGGGACGGTCGGGACAAAATCAAACTTGTCCGATCGACCGATCTCTGCCGGACGAAAAATGTCGGGACTCTCCACACACGATCCGAAAATTATATGAATCCTCAATCTCACATGACTTGGGGTAGCTGGGAAATTGACAATATGTCTAGCCCCATGTCAGATTTCAAAATTGAATATAAAAAAATCTGTTTGCTCTTTTGAGAAATGGATTTCAGTGCAGAGGCGGAACTTCACTATTAACGTCACTCTTTGATAAATAAACCCCTATATGTTTCCGCAAGTTATCGCTACGAATATATTTCCGCCAAATTATTTGCAGTGACTAAGTTTACTAAACTGTGATGCGCTCAGAAGTGATCACTGGCGGTAACTACGTCAACTAATCAGCTTACGTTAGCTGTAATTTCTGCGAGTTGCAAATTTTCTGGCAACAAATTAAGGTTACGATTATTTATTTTGTTTTATGGTGTTTATTATGGCTTGATTTATGGCCAGATATGTACTATCAAAACTGCTAAACTTTATAGATATTATCAACAACACAGTAAACAGATTTCACCTAATCAAACATGTAGGCATCATATAAATCCACAATTCAATACATTCAGTCACAAGACTTACCCTCTGCCAATAGAATCATATAAAAAAAATCATAAACACGCTTTACCAATCAATCTGCGTGCATCATATAAATGTAGTTTAATCTAGGCTGACGAAGCCCTTGGTCCCTCCTAGCCATAATTCGTCTTTCATCTGATAAAACTACTGTAGCAGCAGACAAAATAATAATCCAAACAGCTTTTATCCTGTCACTTCTCTCTTCTCCTGTCAAGAATGGCAACAGGAACAAGAACTATGGGTAAAACAAGGTGTTATGGGATATTTCCTGTCCCCTTTTTTTCTGGTGAAAAAATATTTTTTGAACATTTCCTTAGTCACTCTACCTATATACAGTATATATATATAACTTGAAATCTTTAAGACTGTAAGTTCCTGTGATACCTTGAATCTTAATTCAATGTTTCCTGCACAGAGCTACTATATAGGGTAACAAAACATCCAGAATCCCTGTACATGCCATTGCCTTGCATGTTAATGAAAATAATATGCTTTTTGCCACAGGCAAATTTCTCCATTTAGAGCAGAATTACTCAACAGTACCTTTTCCATTTTACTGGTAAGTTGTATATGCCATTAGTTTTCTATATAAACTCAGCTTGCTTTTTAATTAATGGAGACACAGCAAAATATCATCAGTATGTAGATTAACAAACACCGTTTTAATGGATTTTATATAGTTGCAAAGAAACTACAGTGCTGATTACCCCAGGCCATGCTCTGACAGCTGTAAAGCTATCTTCTATTAAGATTGCACAGATTCCCAAGCTTACTCAATTATAAAATACTTTTATAATAGCTGATAATATTTTGAAAGTAATAGCCAACATGGAAATTCACATTATAATTTTCCCTGTACAGAAAGTGAACTGATTTTTCCCCCTCTGAATTAATGTTGAAATGCAAATTGTTGACAGTTAGCGCAGATGGTTCTTATATATCCTCTACTTTGAACTTTAATTGGGGCTACATAAATAAAATGATTTTGTTTCCTCTCTTTTACTCCAAGATTTATGCTTTGCAGTTAAAACTCATTTATCTTTATAAGGGGCAGAGCATTTTTTCCCATCAACATTGATTTTCATGCTTATAACTTAATAAAAGTTGCAGCATGGATTTGCATATACTTTTGCAAGTACTGATAAAATATATATATTTTTTTTTACAGAAGGAATGAATCAGACTATTCTTAAAGGCTTAAATCATCAGAAGGGATTATCGGGTCCAAATTGAGATTTTAAATAAGCCCTGGGCATTATGTATGTATATATCGTACAAATATGGCTACATTGTTTGTTTACACTCTGTGGCCAAAAGTTGTTGGATATCTGCCTATCCAACATCTCATTTCATTTTGAAACTAAGGTAATCAATATGAAGTTGATCCTCCTTTGCTTTAATAACCATAATTAAATAAAAAGCATCAATGTCTGTCTAAAGAGAAGTAGCGAAATGTCCATTGAAGACCACTTACAAAACAAATATTCCAATAAGTCTATGACACATGTGACTTCAAAGGACAGTTCAATCACCCTGAAAGGGAATTAACTAGGCAGGTTATATATAGATTAAAAAGTTTGTACTTGATGGACATGTGTCTTTTTACAACCTAACTTAATATGTTACTACGAATCAAATTTGCGAAACAATGTGCAGCATGCAAAAAGATATTCACTACTTTCAGGAAAATTTATTACAGCTTATAGTGTTGATCATTTGATTATTTGTTTAGGTTTGAAGAATGCCAGGAGAACAATATAGGGCTTATTTACAAAGGAAATCACAAGTACAGCATGTTAAAATGGCCACAAGATTGAGATTAAGACCATTTATACAAAATTGCAGGGAAGCACTCCTTGAAGAATTGTTTGTATTATTTTTATCAGTTGTGTCCTTTCTTACGTTAAATCACAGTATAAAGAGATGTAGCATATACTGGCTTTATATCGAGCACTGAGGTCCTGTGTAGCCTGTGTCCTTGGTGTGTCTGCCTGTTTTCAGGGGTCTGTTTTCAGTTTCGACTACTCAACACATGAGAGAAAAGCAAAGCACATAAGGCCTTCCCCTGCCAAAAATATTTTCCTTAGATAGTTATGGCAAAAGTACAAAGTATGGCCCTATGAATATAACTTCAAGTAGGTATTTGCCTGTGCTTTATTCATAGTAGAGTATATTTTTAATACAGCATATACACAAAAAAAATTAAAGTGCATTCCTCTAAAACTAGAACAGAATGGTCCATTGGCAGTGTAAATATAGCGGAACATACTTTTTCCTAAGTGCCCCAACCAGAAACTCAGATCAATAAAGTAAATATTTCACAGCTCTTTTTTCTCTTAAGCAACCAAAGGTGTGCCACTTGCTCACTTTCTGGACAGAGCTCCAGAAAGGTATTCTCCATATCTGCTCTCATTCATCTTAAAATAAAACAACAAAATGAGCTTCTCTTGTCATCCAAAAGGTTAGAAATGTTTTGATTTGAAAATGATGATTGTTTAGAGCCCATAAAAGCTACTAGCTGTCGATGTATGTAGTAGATGTATATTACTAGCCATGAAATTGTTGATTAAGCCCAGCCTAAACTCTTCCTTCTATCTATTGTATATTCCCGACTAAACACAGTGAATGATGACAGCACTGTCCAAGTGATATATAGCAATAAAAATTTTTAGACTATGAGGAATATTTTATTTTTCAGTGTCTTTTAAATCGAAAATTTCCATCAGCTGTATTTTTGTTCATGTTTCTAGCAATCAAGACATATTTCCCCCTACAACACAACATGTTTCGAGCTTGGCAGCCCTTTATCAAACTTGATAAAGGGCTGACAGGCTTGAAACATGTCGTGTTGTTGAATAAATCTTGAATAACGGAATAACGGATAAGGAATTTGGCTGACTTGGAGGCAGCTTGGGAGTGGATGCACCCAGGAAGAAGTAAGTGGTGTGCTGAAGAAAAACTGTATGGGACTGTGTTGTTGAATAAAGGCACTTTGCAACAGAATTATCCTGAGCCTCATGGTATCATTACCCAATTCTGGACAAACTAATCCTGTACACCAGCTTACTCCTTGGTCCCGACTCATTTCTTTAAAGCCACTGATAATAGTAGAATTTGCACTTGTAACTACACTCCCCTATTATCTTTTCACATAAAATATATCATGCTTTATTTGCATCTAAATACATACAATATTTGCACTGAAAAAAATGTCAACAATAAAACAAGCTGGACTTTAAAACCCTTTAAAAAAACATACTACAATAGCAGCAGAAGCAGTTTCAGATTTTCAAATGTTCCATTTTAACCACATTTTCCATTCAGTCAGCTTTAAAAAGATGATTAATTAAAATAACTCGCTCACCAACCATTTGCACTGCCTTTAGTTAGCTGGTAGTATAAAGAGACGACATAGTAAGGAGACAAATGGAAGCATACAGATTCCTTCATACAAAACAGCATGATAAACATAAGAGGTATACTGTAGACTAGCAATTGTAGATGTCTTTTTGATGTGATAAGGAAAATCCCAATGCTTTCAAATGATGTGGAAATAAGTCAACCCGTTGTAATGTGAGGGTGGGAATCTTTGATCCAGGGATTTCAATAAAGCTTGATGTGATCAGCAATAAGCTATCAAGATAAAATCTTTGTGACTGCCACCAGAACTAGGTTCTTTTGTCCGATCTTCTTCTAATGACCTACATAAAGCTATGATACAGTAAGAAATCATGTAAGAAAACATGTCATGTTAGAAATTATATAAGAAGTCAAATAAGAAAAAATATACAGTAAGTCATATAAAAAGTCATATAAGTCATAAATGAAGTCATAGATATCATAGAAGAAGTAATGTAAGGTCATAAAGGAAATCATATGTCAAATAAGATGTCATATACAGTAGTTGATGTAAGAAGTTATATAAGAAGTCATAGTAAGTACCCATACACAAAGCTCTTGGCTGGCTAAACAATACTTAAATGTTTAGCATACAGTACATATGGCTCAGTAACAGCAAATATTAGTTACCATTTATAATTACCTAAACTGCCTTTGTATATTACAGTGTTTCATAATAATCAGTGATGGGAGAATTTCTCCCGTTTCACTTCGCCAGAAAATTTGTGAATTTCCCGCAAAATTAGCGAAACTCGCGAACCAGCGAAAAAAAATGCAGGAAAATCATGAAATAAGAAAGTTTAAAAAAAATGTTTTCACTAAAAAATCTTTAAAAACTGACATTTTCAAGGAAAAATCACAAAAATCAGACATTTTCACCAAAAAATCATGAAAATCGGAAATTCCTGGCGTTAAAGTCAATGGGCATCCCAATAGTGTTGACGCGCGCAGATTTTGACGCGATCGACTATTTGGATGCGTTTCCGCTGAATTTTTGCGGGAGATTCACGAATGTATTCGCCAACAGCAAACGTGGAAATTCGCCGTGAATTCGTGCCAGGCAAATTTATTCACCCATCACTAATAATAATCCTTCATAAGTAAAGAATTAATTAAAAAGCATTCACTTTATTTCACCTGTGGATTTCCATAGCTTGGGAAATTGAGATTAAAGCATTCAGCACAAGGATGAATTTCATTTGTATCTATAGGAGTTTAGACCAGTTTATAGGAGTTCATGCTTTGATACATTTGCAAAAATTTGCCTGGCAAAGCAGGGCAAAAGTTCTCTTGAGCTGAGCTTTTTTGCTAGGAAGTGTCTTACTGCCCTTTTAGCAAACAGGCAATGTTGTTGCAAATTGTCATTTTGGCAAATTTTCTCACCAAAAAAAAACCACAATTCAGCCTTTAGTAAATGTGCCCCTTTGAGTATGTCATTATAAATTCATAGTATATCTCCAGTCACAGATTAGGAATAAACAGCAATGCAATAAACCCATTGGGGGAAATGTAATTAAAAATCCCAAATATTATCCAAAATGACATGTCCGAGATTGTATACTGCTGCTCGCAATATAAAATAAATTGCTCATTATCGCTAAGCAAAGGCTTGCATTAACACCTGATCTGGAGTTTTTTTAAATAATTTGTTGCAAAAAAAATGCTTTGCAATTGTGACATTTTATTACATACAGTGTGTAGGTTTGGAAAAACCATTTGTTCTTAAACTTTGCAAGGAAGTTCTTGAGGTCTGTAATCGGTCAAAAAAGGATTCAAGCACGGCGCTAACCTTTGCAAAACCTATTACATTCCTCCCAATTGTGAATTTAATTTGCAGTTCTTTTAACCCAATTAATTATGGAAAAACAAGAGTTGCTAGCATCAAACATTAAACCTAAATGTAAATATAAGGGTAATGCTAATGATAAAAGTCATTTTCCAAGTCATCTCTTCATAAATAATCTCTCATGGTCATCATATCATCATAAACATTAAACTTTTTGGGAGGAAGTGCTACACATTTGGAGGCCAATTTACTAATTTCCAAGGTCGAGAAAACAAAAACGAGGTTAAAAAAAAATGCATTTAAGAAATTTAAGAAAAAACATGACAGGATATTCCTCTATGCGTTTTTTCTCAGAATCACATTTGTTCCATTCATTTTTAATGAGGCTAAAAACCACAAATGTTTTAATGAAGCAGAAATATATTTGCTTAAAACTGTTGAGACAATTACCATTGACTCCTATTGAATGTTGCCAGCTTTTACTAGCTGAGTTTTTCCCTGGCTTTTTGTAGTATTATTCTTTAATAAATCCCAACTATTCGAGGCTCCAAAGAAAAATCACAAGTATATTTGCACTTGCACTTTTTCACTGTGGTTTTTCTCGAATCAGGAAAAACTAAAACTCGTCTTTTGATAAATCAACCCCTTAATGTTTCTTATTATTCCTGGAATTACTCATCACTGCAATGTTGTTCTTATTATTTACTGGCAAATTTTGCATTGTAGCAGTCCAAAGGGTTAAAGACCATGTTTCTAGTCTGGCTTATTAGCATAGGTGTGTAGCGCTATAGTAAATTGAGTGCACCTAACTCTACTATGGGCTTCACTCCTATTACATATGCTCCGGATGAGACCTTAAACCTTAGGGAGTGAGCTTTCGCATCGAGGTGGAAGCAGGGTGTAGTGCAACTGTAACTGTAATCAAGGTGCAAAGAATTGGGCGCCAGTGGTTCTTATAACTTAACCAAATAACAGATTTATTGAGCACAGTATACAATCCTCAGTGGAGTGTACATAAATCAGAGCAATGCAGGTTCATAACAGTACATTGAATAGGCAGTACTCACAACACCTTTGGTCAGTATAATTCTCCTCAGAGATAGTAACAATACATGCAGCTTTGAGGAGGTACACCCAGTTTTCAGCCTTTTCCCTAAGTGGAACCTGAGGGGAATCTATCTACCCTAGGTCTGTACACTTAGTCCCTACTTCTGGGCAATGAGTACCCTGGGATCTTAATCCCACTACAATCCTCGTAGGAGCCTCAGACTGCTCAGCTAAATAAACTGACTGACTATCACTCCTAGAGTGATCTATAAATGTGAGTAGCCTATTCTTACTAGACCTGACCTGTCTAGGTTCCAACTCGAACTCTGCCTCCTGCACAGGCTAGAGCCAGCACAAGATGGACACTGAAATCTGCCTTCAGAGCCTTTTATACTCTAGCCCAGCCCTTTACTGGTCACTAGGGGCAACAGCAAGAGTCAACAGTACCCCTCCCAACTGTATTTTAGGACCCATTTAGGTGTCCATAACATGGAGGGACTGCCTGCACAAAAATACTAGGGGTGGCTATTTACACATCCCTACATTCTCCCCCTGGTGAATTCCTTACGTCCCAGCAAGGAACATATTCAAGCACAAGGCAAGAATACATTACAACAATAACACATGTATTGCATTCACTGTAAGGTTAACATTTCCATAGTAGCCTCTCCATAGGCCTACTGGGGAACCATGGTCAACCTGAAAAGAAAGCAGTTTAGGCATATCATGCTAGAAACCATTTTGAAAAATAAGCAGTTAAGGCACATCTTGCTAGAAACCATTTTGAGAAATATATCTCTATCATAGGACAGTGGACTAAGTCTTCTCACTACTGGAGACTTAGTACATTCATATGCAACACTTTACCAAAAGGTGACATTTAGCCATTACCTTATAACCTCTTCGGGGTCACTCTCCTGAGTGTACCCAGGTAACAATGGCCTACCTGAAAGAGAACAGCAGCATAGAAAAACATTTGACTGTGCCTTTATTAGTGTCACTTATCATTGTGGCAACACCATAGCATTCAACTTATCATATAACCACTCTTGAGTACTGTCCAGGTACTCTGGGTTAATAACTCCCTGGAAAGAAAGGCACAAGTTAAACATACTGTTTTTCCTCAAATACTTTAGCATTCCAGTCCATAAAAGACCCTGAACCCATAGTCCTTTTGTATATGCACTTAGGAGGGTAAAGGGGAAAATTGGATGAACCTACAAACGTGTAGGTGTTAACTAAAACAGTCCTTAGACCTAACTCCAAGAGGAGCAAAAGAAGAAAAATCCTTCCCTAAGAAAGTCAAGTCACTTTAAAGGGACAGGTGTGGACAGTTCAATCAAACTGCAATTCACTCCCAGTGGAGTATTATCAGTGGAAAACAAACCACCAGTAGACTCAAATCATGTGAAGAAACCTGGCCTTGGTGTCTTCATAAGGAATGTAATATTTGGGATGGGGTTTGTCCACCCATTGGCCATCTCCCTCATAGACTTCCAAATTAAAGTACTTGGTGGGGTTGTATTTCCCACAACTCTTCACAGCATTTTTCAAAATGGTACGGCCGTACCACCACTCTCTCTCAATAGAACGCAGGTACTCCCAATCCTGCTTTCGCCGCACTTCATCTGGGTTGGTGAGACAACTGTGGTGCATTTTCTTAGGATCTCGTCGATCAGCCAATTTTCATAGGATGCAGCCACCTGCTCGTACACCCACAGAGGAGCATAGGGCATAAAGTAACCCCACTTTCTATGGACATGGAAGTTGATTACTCTCTGCACTCTGGAGACAGAAGTAAACACATTCTGCCCGTCCTGGCAGCACCCAAAAATCTTTTTCCTCCTCAGGTCCTATAATGGGAGGAGCAATGAAGCTACAAGGCACTTCTTTAGGAGGACCTGGGCCATGCTCAGCTACTGGAGCCCCCTCATATTCTTCCCATCCTGGAGCTGGTCCTAAGGGATTGTCATCCTTAAGCTTGGGAAGAGCAGCAAGTAGGTTCTTTTCCCTCTCTAGGGATATCTTTCCCCACTCGTAGTGGTACAATTCAGTCACTCGAGTGCTCCCTCCTGGCTCACTAGGAGTTTGAGGCACCATCACTTTGGGGCAAACGAATTTGATTGGCTCACTCACCACAGACCTTTTACTTTGGCACCGAATCTGTGCAGGAACTTCCAGTATGGATTCATCAGCACTGTTCACACTGGAGGACATCAACTTATCCAGCAGATCCTCATCATCCTCCAATATTGGAGGGTCTCGAATGGAGGGAGCTATGGGTGCAATCGACCCCAATCGGTTAAAGGAAAACTTCCTCCAGTCCACGTCATGGCCTATGACTGGAATTGGAGTAGGAACAGCATCAGGCCTGCAGGCCACATCAACTTCAGGCGCGTGCCACGCCCTTTCCAGACAGTCCTCTGGTAGCGGTTCTGTAGCAGGAACACAACAAACGGGGGCCCCTATAGCAGAAGGGGTACACACTTCTCCCCCTGGTGCATCCGACACTGCTGTAGATACAACCAATGGTGTAGGCATCACGGCCGCCAAAACATCACACAAGCCCTCAGGCTTCAACGAAGGGGTAGTGGAGCACACATCTGCCGTCCAACCGGACGGGGTTGTTTCACTGACCGCAACCGCGGTCACGGCCACATCTCCCTCAAGCGGAACCACTTCGGTTGGGGAGGCACACTCGGAATTGAGTGAAGACTCACTGGGTGACTCATCTAATACACTCTCTGGTGCGGGTACAAAGGCCAACCCTAGCGCAGGTTCTGGGAACTTCTCTAGGACAGGTTCTGGTGCGGGGGTCGCAGCCGCTGACACCCCCGGGGCCCCCTCTATTTCTTCGTAGACAAGAATAGTTTTGCCGCTCACCTTGTCCTGTGTCTTCTCCACCAATGGAGGTTGATCAGCCCGGTTAAATGGTCCCATCCATAAGCGGGTCCCGCATTGCGAACGTACGCCATCCGGGTCCTCCAGGGTGTTGGGCACTTCCATATCACACACGCCACAGGCCGGAATCATCATTCCCTTTTCACTCGGGGGAAAGGTACCCTGGTACACATGCTGCCGCTCATGCTCCGCAAGAGTAGGAGAGCACGGCACTGGCTTTTCTTCAAGCACTCGAACCTCTGGTTCAGCAACAGGCTCCGCCATCTGTTTTTTCGCATCCGCTAACTCCAGCAGGGTTTGAGCAAGATACAAAATGGCTGCGGTACTGTCTTCTGTACTGAGAAACCACGCCATGACCCTAGAGGCACTTCCTCTGTTTGGTCTGACACGCCTCCTTTGTCTCTTTTGTGCGCTCTCCAACTTAACACTCACTGAGCAGGGTATTGAGGGGGAATGTGACGCAGTACAAATTTCCACAGCAGTAACTTCTTCAGAAACTCCCCCTGGTGGATCACTCTCAGCAGGGGCACATTCGGGCATCACATTAACATGGGCCACTTCTATGGCAGGAGAGTTGTCCAGATTCACTGCACACAACTCCGTCGTTAATAAAGTAGTAGTTGAATCCACTTTCAAAATTGGGGACACATTAGCACTGGGCCCAGACTCTTCCTGGGACACGGCCACTACATCACTCGCATCTCCCTTGTCACTGAGAGCGAGGGAAATTGCAATTTTTGGAGGGCTTTCTTCTAACAACAACACTACTGGGCTCTCTGGCTCACACGGTCGCTCAGTAGCAAAGGCCTCCTCTGTTGAACAGTCCCCTCTATGAGTAGATTCAATTAGTCCCATACACTCCCTTGATTTTACCGGCCCCTCACCATCATTAGGGAGCTCATTTTCTACTTGCCACAATAGCCGCACAGTGTCCTGAATCTCTGAAGGAGCACGGGCTATGAATCGGTACCCCACAAATCTTGGGAACATACTTAAAGGCCATGCAGCTAAGTAAACAGGAGCGAGTGGGTGAACTCCATCTATCACCACCGCTCGCCGAGGGTTTACACCTTCATCAATAGCCCAGGCATACACTGCGTCAGAAGTTATCAAGCCTGGGATAACTGAGGGGAAATGACCCTTCATTTCTTTGGGCAGTATGGCTCAATACTATACTGTGACTGCGCCAGAATATTTGAGCGGGAGAGAAGAACCACAGAAGTCTCCCGCCTCTTTCCTGGCCTTTTTCCTATTGAGTCCGCACCTGCAGCGCCTGTCACACTAGGCTGCAGTGCGGTGTTACAGTTTAACCCTTCTCGAGCCCCACGTGCTGGGCGCCAAAATGTAGCGCTATAGTAAATTGAGTGCACCTAACTCTACTATGGGCTTCACTCCTATTACATATGCTCCGGATGAGACCTTAAACCTTAGGGAGTGAGCCTTCGCATCGAGGTGGAAGCAGGGTGTAGTGCAACTGTAACTGTAATCAAGGTGCAAAGAATTGGGCGCCAGTGGTTCTTATAACTTAACCAAATAACAGATTTATTGAGCACAGTATACAATCCTCAGTGGAGTGTACATAAATCAGAGCAATGCAGGTTCATAACAGTACATTGAATAGGCAGTACTCACAACACCTTTGGTCAGTATAATTCTCCTCAGAGATAGGAACAATACATGCAGCTTTGAGGAGGTACACCCAGTTTTCAGCCTTTTCCCTAAGTGGAACCTGAGGGGAATCTATCTACCCTAGGTCTGTACACTTAGTCCCTACTTCTGGGCAATGAGTACCCTGGGATCTTAATCCCACTACAATCCTCGTAGGAGCCTCAGACTGCTCAGCTAAATAAACTGACTGACTATCACTCCTAGAGTGATCTATAAATGTGAGTAGCCTATTCTTACTAGACCTGACCTGTCTAGGTTCCAACTCGAACTCTGCCTCCTGCACAGGCTAGAGCCAGCACAATATGGACACTGAAATCTGCCTTCAGAGCCTTTTATACTCTAGCCCAGCCCTTTACTGGTCACTAGGGGCAACAGCAAGAGTCAACAGTACCCCTCCCAACTGTATTTTAGGACCCATTTAGGTGTCCATAACATGGAGGGACTGCCTGCACAAAAATACTAGGGGTGGCTATTTACACATCCCTACAGGTGTATTATTAGCCCATAGGCTGATGACCACTTCATGTCACTGGGGAGTCTGGATTTAAGCCCCAGTAAGGGAAAGGCCCCATGGGTGGAGAGGTCTTTGGTAAAGTCAGACAGAAGGGTCCCCGTGAATGAAGTGTAGTCAGGATAGGTTAGATCTCTGTAATATTACTTTATAGGAAAGTGAGGCAGATAGAACTAGCTATCAAAAGCAGCCTGTGCTCCAACTAGAATGGATAGCCAGGAAGACTGGCCTGTAGTGTAGGGATCACAAAGCTGATTGGTACTTAGTTCATGTGATTTCCCTGATCCAACATGTTGGGATACAGACCATTGTATATAGATCTTGAGGGTGCATCTAGAAGTATGCTAAGATATTTATAAATTGAGTATGACAACCTTGTAGTGCTTTAAGGAAATAAAGTCTGTTAATGTTTGTTTCATTTGAGACACCTTCTGGCGCCCAGTCCTTTCTATTTAATCACACAATACCCCCTTTAATCCTTCCTTATAGCAGAGGCTCATCCTGTACTGTGCACTTTTCTTCTTTTTTCTACGAAAAAAATATTCCATTAATATAAAGCCAAAGAAATATACCCCAAAATTTGTGTTTTTTGTGTGTTCCATTACATTAAAGCTATGGTATCCTACAGATTTTAAGGCATAAACAAATTACTGTAGTACTGTAAAGTAGCCTACCACAATGGAGTATGTCAGATATATCCTACGTACATATTGGATTTATATTTACATGTAGTTACAAAGAAAAAAAATCAAAGCATTTTATAAATTGTTTTATTAAGAAACTTTTGTTTTTTTTATATACAGCTTTTTTTAACGGCTTTATTCATTTTTTTTCCCTTTGTTTCTTCTGATCTTTAAAATACAAATTACAGTGGTTTCATGGGACAACTTAATATGTCTGTGACTCATATGAGTAGTTCAATTTGTCAACCATTATTTTTCTCGGCCCAGTCCTGCCTTGCTCCCTGACCCTGTGAAGGAATTCACCTATTAGATATGCAGCAAATAAAATAACATATTGCATTACTTTTCCCTTGGCATAAACGTCAAAGGAAATGTATTTGCTTTCATGAAAAATTTAATTGAGGCAGTCTTATTTAAAGGCTTCAATTGCTGTTATCTGTGCTACATAATGACTAATTAACAGTGTTAATGATATTTCCATTTAGATAGGAATGAGATAAAGTATACTACAAGATATCTGCACATTTTCAGAGTCAGAAAACATTTCCCTGTCCTAGTATAAATGTAAATAATGCTAATACTGCATGGTTAACTGGTCTGTAATCCAGGAAAAAAATGTGGCTGCTCATTCCATTAAAATTAGATTATATAATGCATATGGATAGATAGAATATACTATATACTATATAGAAGATTATATTATATAATGCAAATGTCAACATGCTTGACATGCTTTTAAATAATCTATGTAGTATTTCTTGATAAAGACATTTTTTAATCGAGTTCTGTTAATATGTTAAATAGCCGTAAAGCATGGTAATCACATAAGGTTGAGTTGTATAGCTATCCGGCAGGGCCAAAAACCAGTTAAAAAAGAAAAATGTATTGGTCAAAGTTAAAAATGTACATACATCTCTTAGGGCCATATATGAGTTTCGTACCTCTCGGATACTTCATCATGGGCTGATCACTGCAGGAGTGGGTGGAAGTTAAAGGCAGATATAAGATTACCCATCCCTGGCATCAATCTCTTATCCATTATGTAATCCTGCTGTTGTCTCCTTGTAATAATCAGAATGGGAGTGCAATTCAGGACATTAGTAATACCCCTAAACATAAGCCATAGAAAAACAGACTTTTTGGTAAAACCAACTGACTTTAAAAATTATTCTAAATTATTGAATACATTGGATTATACTCAGCTGCCAAAACGCATGGGGCTGTGCCATTATTTTACAGCCGGATGTAAGTGACTGTAAGTTTTCCCCTGACTATAAATGAATATCATATACTGTATAAACACTGATTTTGTTTTGTTTACTTCAGTAGATGATTCTTCTTAATAATGTACCAAACCATTAAACCTTAATGAGAAATCATTAGCAGTAGGTAAAGCATACTCAAGACAGGCTGAACTTTTGCCATTGCCTTAACTGAAATTTTTTTTTTTATTAAAACAGCGATTATTAAGTAATGTACAAACACAGTCAAGGATTAAATAAAAGATTCACCAAGAGTTATTTCAGCTTTGACTGTTTGCTTCCATATTTTATACAAACGGTACTGCTTCTCTGAATCTCTCGCTGATTTAAGGGAAATTTAATGGGTGACAAAGTCCCAGAATAATAAGCAATCGTTTCCCAGAAGCGTTAGCTCTTTTACACTCATTGCCCTGACTAGAATATGAACATGTATCAAGATGCCTCTTTCACTGGACCTTAGAATTGCTCCCAAGCATATCTTGCAGTTCATACCATTCTTGCTCCTGCTCTCCTTGACGTTAGTTAATTTAATGCTAGCTGACATTATTTAACTGCACTTGTATTATCTGAATTCATTTAGATTCCAATCACCTATTATTATATGCCATGGAAGCTTCTTTTTTGCTGCTCTGTTGCTTTCTATCTGTACATTGTTTCCAATATGCTGATAACAGCTGGGTATGTTCAATTATCTCTGCTCTCCTGCATGAATGTACTCTGATAAATGCTTGCATAAGTCTTCATGTAGTTGGCTGGCGAACTTTGCCATAATGTGTATTTAAATCATGATGGAAGTTCCAACTGGGAATCCAAGGGAACAGCATAAAGGAAGGGTACGCATGGAGATAAGGGGGGAAAGGAAAATTTTATGATCTAGTATATTTTAACCATCTAGAAAATTACTATTATCTAGTATTTCATATGCAGGATTTTTAGCTGTATGATACCATTTAATTCTTGCACACAAATGAGCCAGCACAATCAGGACCCTAGTCAATATTTGATGTACATTATTATTACTATTATTTATTAAAAGGTTCCAACATCCTTTAGCATAATGTGATCGAAAGCCTGACATGTTTCTTGCCTACATGGGGCACTTAGTCATAGGTTATTTGGTATTCTCCTTAAGCTGAAGGTCTGCAGCATGTGCACCATTACATCAGCCCCCCCTTTAGATGTGGTGAGTCTACTTACTGTTTGGAGCAACCTAATTCATTTTACAAGTTTTACATGGATCATACTACTTTCCAGTGTTCATTCATAATGAAGCTCAATAGAAATTAGATTACTTACTGTTACTCTTTTTTTTTATTTATTTTTTTTAATAGAAATTGCTTACCCAACCATCTTCTTAGTCTGCATTTGTAGAAAATTGTACCTGGCCAATACTAAAACAAATCCTTAAATAACCCTTAATTTTTTTTGGGTTTCTACATAAAGTTTTGTCTCTGTCCTTTTTTGATCTGCTGCAATTTCAGCAGAAAAATAACAGCCAAGTTGTAATTAAACAAGCACAGATCTGCGTCAACCAATAGCAATGTAACTGGCCCCAGCTGCACCTCATAGGAGTTAACCCCCAATATAAAACAGTGTCTGAGAAACCAGGACAGAACTTCCCCTTTTCTCTGTAATAATAAAACAGATAAAGCTAAATAAGACATAAATAATCCTTACTTGTGGGAAATCAATTCTATTGAGTTTTTTAATGCTTAAATTGTAGTTTAGTAGATTTGTGATATGGAAATTCAAATTACAGAAAGACCTTTATCCAGAAAACCCCATGTCCCCAAGCATTCTGGGTAATAGGTCCCATATCTGTATTCTTATGGGCAACAGGCAGAGCAAGAATAGGAATTCCCTTACATGCCCTCCATTTGGCTACAATTTTTGCCTGTAAATCAGAATTATGGTCTATGGCACCTTGTGTCTTGTACAGTACCCTGCAACTTTTGCATAATAATAATGAGCAAAAAAGCTAGATATGACAATGACAAAGCACAAGCTCCTATAGACATATTTGTAAACACTTTTTAACCTAGCATTGCACCTGCTAATAGGAAATAAGGGCCCAGGAATTTGATAAAACCTTTCACTATAAAATAGAAACACAGTTCATCTGGTTTGGTGAGATTCCAAACAGCAGAGGTTTACCCATCAAATTGTCCATCAAAGTGGTGGGCCATACTGGAATGATCCTCTCCTTTGACCCATGGCCTAAAGATACATGGCAGGAGAGGGCTAGATACATGGCTAATAATCTGCCAACTTGGAGTGGAGGGGCTAAGATAAAAGTTTTTTATTGGCCCATATAAGGTTAGTTTTAGATGAAAACTTGTTGTTTCAATAATAAAGCATACTAATTAAAAAAAATGAGCTCAAATTGCACTAAAGGGACATATCTTTCATAGAACCTTTATTACTTTAGCCAACTAATTGATAATCAAAGAATAATGTTTTTTGAAAGCTTGTGACTATAACATTTTTTTTTCTGCTATTATGCAAATGATTTCTAAAAAGTTAAAGTAAAGTTGTTTCTGTCTCATTATATTTTTGCTTTTAGCATATTCTGAGTTTCATCAGATATGCGTGTAATTTACTATTTGTTCTATTTTCTGATTATTTGCTTTTCCAAATTGAAGTGACACACAAAAGCAATCCTCAATATTTGTACAATTTGAAATGTAATGAAGGAACTGTAATTGTTATTGTCATGGCTCAGTTGTGCATCACTATGATTTAAAATTCCGTTATACCCTGAAGGCATTTTATTATATAATGATGTTTATTGTGACAGTGTTTGTCTAGCTGACATCGTACCTTTACAGGCTACAGATTCCCTTATCCTGCAATCTACAGTTCTAACAGGGTATGTGCTCCTTCCTTTATTTACTGTATAAGGAAATTGCTTTAAAAAAATTACTATTTGTAATTATATAAAGTGTTATATGAAGACAAATAATAGTCTAGTTTAATTATATAACATTTAATTTTAACAATTACATTGCTATCTAGTTATCCAACCCCAAATACAAATTTCTTTTTTTGTAATCAAAACAAATATTTATAATATATTCATATAAAATATATAAAAAATTAGGGATGCATCGAATCTAGGATTTTGTTCGGGATTCGGCCAGGATTCTGCCTTTTTCAGCAGGATTTGGATCTTCTGCCCGGCCGAATCCGAATCCTAATTTGCATATGCAAATTAGTGGCTGGGAGGGAAATCACATGACTTTTTGTCACAAAACAAGGAAGTAAAAAATGATTTCCCTTCCCACCCTTAATTTGCATATGCAAATTCGGATTCGGCTCGGTATTCGGCCGAATCTTTCACAAAGGATTCTGGGGTTCGGCCGAATCCAAAATAGTGGATTCGGTGCATCCCTATAATACATATTTTAATCTAAATTCTAAATTAAACTGTCCTAAAATGTCCCCTAGAGAGATAACCAAAAACATAATTACAGATGCAAGAGAATTCACAGATGAGAATGCTTCTGCCAAAAAACAATTACAGATGGATGCAAGGGAATTTGCCAATAAAAATGCAGTTTACCAGAATTATGTCAGTTGAGTAGCTGTTACCTTACATATGGAGATTATTGGGTAATTCTTCATAATTCACTGTAATCAAAGATCAGGAAGAAAGTGATTGAGAGAGTATTGAGCAATATTACTTAAAGATCCCCTTTACAGCCAAGGTAAACTTCAACCAAATACTTCTGGACTACAAAACAAAACATGCAGTAACATTGCCCTACCAAGAAAATGTATTCTACAGTACATGAGTTAGTAGGATTGCTACATTATGCCTTGTTATTTTTTCCCCCAAGTTAGCATATTTCCTCTAAAAGGAGCATCAGACCTGGAGAAAAACCTTTAAATGAATTAAGTAAAAAGACAAAAAAGAGACACCGCTCAAGCTCACAACTTATTCCTCCCTTTGCCAGGTGCTCAGTCTTCAGTGTCCCCACTGTATCCAATAACAAAACTCAACGTAGATGGCACTTCTGGACAAAATTTAATGTAGCAGGTTGCTGGACAAATACCTAACGCGTTTTGGGATGAAATCCCTTAATCCCCTATGATTAAGGGATTTGATACGGAAACATGTTAGGTCTTTGTCCAGCAACCTGCTACATTAAATCTTGTCCAGAAGTGACGTCTACTTTGAGTTTTGTCTTTAAATTAATTAAGGAGTGCCTAAATGTAGTACACCAAACCAAATGGTTTTCAATTTATAGCATAAATTCATAGATAAGAAAACCAAGTCATAACCTTAGCAAGGGTTAACATAGCATAGGATAAAGTGTATCTTTTTCTCTCTCTTGTTTTGATTATCTTATGCTAAGAATGCTGGGTAAGCCAAAATATAGCCTTGAAGACCAAAACAAAAACTGGTCATTTTCCTCTGTCTTTAGCTTTGTGAATCGTTTTTGCTTTCTCCTCAATAGATAGTATAAAATCTGCTTTATTTTGGAATGTCACTCTTGGAATACCAATTGTGACTAGCGTCCAGCAACATCAGGGTTTATTGTTTGAAGTGACATTGCATAGTAAAACTCCAGGGACAAGCTGTACAATCAAAGTGAAATTCTACAGTAAGAATCCCACCAGTGCTGTGATACATGTTCTTTGTCCCTGCAACTGGATCTGAAAGCTTCAAACTGATTCTCTATTGCAGAACAAATAAATCAAAACTGCATGTTATTATATGTCCCATAAGATTCACAAATAAGAGGGGTCATTGACAAAATCCCTTGCTGGAAATGCGAGAGCACAAAGGGGTGCAAAATCGAAATGTGCTGGAAAAAAATGTTTCTTTTCAGTCAATGTGTGTTTTAAGTGTACTTATAAGTGGACTGTATATTTATGAGCACTAGATTTGGAAAGAGATTGAGAGGAGAAACGTAACATTTATAACATATTTGTGTTGATCCTTCCAAAGACACAAAATAGTAAGTGTGCATTTAAATGTAAAGTATAATAACTGATTGCAAATTTCAAAAATATCATATTTTGCTTGGTTTGTTGAGCGAAAAAAATGAAACAACTCTGTCTCAAAATGATTTTTGATTTGTTATAAACATAGCGAATATCCAGGCAGTTTCTGTGAATTCGTATTCTACAGTGATCACTTTGTCTTTTGAGTCTTTAGGTCTTGGATCTTGAGGCTGCCTTGTAAGAGCCATCGTGGCTAGGGTTGAGCAAACTTTTCCATCTGGTACAGTTTTGCAGAGATACAGTATATGCCGTCTTGCCAGCAGAACATTTTATCAATTAAAATCATTAAGATCTTTATTATCAGCCCCTTTCCATTCACATTGATCATAAGAATCTGAGCCTTATTTGCAGAATTACTGGCTTGAGCAGCTAAGATAAAGGAAATATACACAGAATGATGTTGAAGGAGAAGTATGTTTGGAATAAACTGGCAACATGGAAGCCATTTTTTGCTGTGAAGAACAGTTGTGGCAAGTACTTTCTCTAACAAGATTGGGCATTGTATATGTTCTTGCAGAGCTAAAAGCTCCTTTACTTCACTGTAATTTCACCTTTCTATTAGCAATACTAGAATTAAAGGGGTATTCTGGTTAGTTTACTATACTAATGCCCTAAGGTCAATTTTTCACATATGTATCTTTTGGGTACATATGAAACTGTCATGCCTTTACTACTACAATGTAATAGATACACTACACACCCAGAGTTTACACTCTCTGCAGTAGTGGTGCTGGTTCTCCGTAGACCTGGCACGATCCCTCAGTAACAGCAAATTTCTATTCATGGATCCGCGTACACACACAAATTTTCTGCAGTGGGGAGCCCTTCTTTTTATTTGTTTACACCACTAATATCAACGTTTCTGGGGGTACAACCTCCCTTCTTCAGGATATCAAAATAAAGGGGGCACTTTCCCCACTGTATAAAATGTGTGTGTGCGGATCCGTGAAAAGAAAGATGTCTTAACTACTGCTGTGTGACTTATACATAGACAAGACAAATACTTTAGGGAACAGATTGAACTAATTTCTGGGTAGCTAAATAGCAATGCAGTATCAAGTCAATTCAATTACTAAGAAGCAATGCAGAATGATGCCTACATACTGTATTACATTGGAGAGGTGGCATCCCAATATACAGCAGTTATTTCTCCTACTGTCGTAATATATGTTTGAACATACACACACACTGTTATCCAGAATGCTTGGGTGTTCTGGATCTCCATACCTTAAGTCTACTAAAAAAATAATTTGAATATTAATTAAACCCATTAAGACTGTTTCACCTCTAAATAAGGATTATTTGTATCTTATTTAAGATCAAGTACAGGGTATTGTTTTATTACAAAGAAATTTAAATGATTTGATTATGGAGATGGACTTCCCATAATTCTGGCTTTCTAGATAATGGGTTTGCATCTCAAACAGCAATATTTATTCACGGCTGTGACGATCAGTGTGAGTCAGAATGAGAGTGCATAGCACAAAATACCTTCAGGTCCTTAGATAGGTTGTGGAGGGTGAATGCAGACAATCGGTTATTTGACGGTAATAACTTGCAGTACTTGCACTACTACGTAGAGCTCTCATCTATATGTCATCTCTGTATATATTTAAATTTAATTTCTTTCAGTTGGGGCATTTCTAGAAATATGGACATTTATTATTAAACATTAAACATATTTTTGCATATTTTCATGCAGCTTTATACATTACTCTTTAAGAAACTGGCCTCTTAGATATCACACTAACTATGGCAGAACCCTATTAAGTCTGAAATTTAAAGAATTTCTCACCCTTCAGGTTAAAACACCCTGCGTATGCCACTCTGCCAAACTTATCTCTTTAGCGAACCAAGTGGGAACAAATTACAATTTTTGCAGTTTCTGAACATTTTTTTTTGCAAGACATTTCCTGCATACTAAAAGGCAAACTCTTTAAGTTCAGTGGTTTTATTTGCTTTAATTCTGTCTCCATATACCGATTCCAAGATAACTTTACAGATGGTACAATTTTAGTTGGCCCTGGAGAAATTATTACTTCTAAGGCTATTAACATCTGCTGCTACATAAACCAGCCCTAATATGGGTTTAAAACATATAAGCCAGGCATGGAAAATACTCTGTTATAATAAAGTGCTGTTGGACATGTTCTAAACCTTCCCAGACTAAATTGTTATACAGGCTGATAAAGTATCTCTCTTTTAAGAGTCCATTCAGAAAGAGCTTAGCTCAGTGTTAGATTTGTCAAACTGAAAAAACTAGACCATTAAAAGAAACGGCAAGATACTTAAAGGGATACTGTCATGGGAAAAAAACATGTTTTCAAAATGAATCAGTTAATAGTGCTGCTCCAGCAGAATTCTGCACTGAAATCCATTTCTCAAAAGAGTAAACAGATTTTTTTATATTCAATTTTGAAATCTGACATGGGGCTAGGCATATTGTCAATTTCCCAGCTGCCCAAGTCATGTGACTTGTGCTCTGATAAACTTTGATCACTCTTTACTGCTGTACTGCAAGTTGGAGTGATATCACCCCCTCCCTTTCCCCCCCAGCAGCCAAACAAAAGAACAATGGGAATGTAACTAGATAACAGGTCCTTAACACAAGATAACAGCTGCATGGTAGATCTAAGAACAACACTCAATAGTAAAAACCCATGTCTCACTGAGACACATTCAGTTACATTGAGAAGGAAAAACAGCAGCCTGCCAGAAAGCATTTCTCTCCTAAAGTGCAGGCACAAGTCACATCAGGGGCATCTGGGAAATTGACAAAATGTCTAGCCCCATGTCAGATTTCAAAATTGAATATAAAAAAATCTGTTTGCTCTTTTGGGAAATGGATTTCAGTGCAGAATTATGCTGGAGCAGCACTATTAACTGATTCATTTTTTAAATTTTTTTTCTTCCCATAACAGTATCCCTTTAACAGGTTTCAATCTATTTATTGTCACTATTACACACACACACACTATATATATATATATATATATATATATATATATATATATATATATATATATATTTTTAATGATACAGGATACAGGTACAGGTTATCTAAAATGCACTGGACCTGGGGTTTTCTGGATAAGGAGTCTTTCCATAATTTGGATCTCCATACCTTAAGTCTGCTAAAAAATCATGTAAAAAACAATTTAACCTAAAAGCATTTTGCTTTCTGTAAGGATTCATTTTATCTAAGTTTGAGATCAAATATAAGTTACTGTTGTATTATTACATATGGATAATGGATTCCATACTTGTATTATGGCCTTCATCCTTTTAAAATGTTCTGCTATTGTCTCCCTATAGATGATTTACTGAAGATACCTTTCCACCAACACAGAGCTGCAATATAATCAGGGTCGGACTGGCACAGTTGGGGCCCACCGGGTTCTGAACCTCGGGGGCCCTGTGTGCATGCGCAAAAGCTTCTGCGTCTGTGTGAATTGAAAACGCACTGCGCACATGACAGGCCCAACGCACGAATGCGCGCACGTCTGGCCCACCGTGCGCATGCGTGAACGGGTAGCATAACAGGACTGCACAACTTTTTTCCATTCGGGGGCCAATCTAGGACGGGGTCTTGGCCGGGGCCCACCAGGTTTTTTCCCGGTTTCCCGGCGGCGCAGTCCGATAACTGAATATAATACCTCCTACAACCACCTTAAAAATAAAATGTAATATCGAGAGATTAGTACTGATCTCTGCCCATTTTGGCTTCTCATAGAAAATTGTGAAACTCTGGAAAAATGTGCAAAGTGCTGAAATTTTGGTTCACCAAGAGCATTGGAGTGCTGGGTGTATTTTCTTGCACCAAATTCATTGAAGTCAGTGGTAGTTTTTTTTCTCACACCATATTCATTGGAGTCAATGGTCACTTTCCCTGTGCATAAAAAAACCTCAAAAGTGTTTGCCACTCACAAAAGTGCATATTGTACAGAGAATCTTTAATAAAAAATAATAATAAAAAAATGTCCTCATCCTTAGATGAGTAATTAAGTAGTGAGTGGAAAAGTAGTAAGTAAATAGATTAGTAATAATCTTTCCTTTATTTTCTTTTTAAATTGGTTAATGAATAGATTTTACACAGTGGCGTAACTATAGAGGAAGCAGACCCCGCAGTCACAGGGGGGCCAGGGAAAAGGGGGCCCAGACTGCGTTCTGCTTCCTCTATAGCAAAAAAGAACACCCCCTTCACCAGCCGCTCTCTTACCTGCGCCGGGGAAGCAGAAAGTGTAGGGACAGGGCAGATAGGGGTGGGGTCTGGGTGGAGAGTGGGTAGGGCTGGAAGTGGGCAGGAGGATGGGGATTGGAGTACGCTGGGCCCCTCTGAAGATTTTTTTGCAGGGGGGCCTAGTGCACTCTAGTTACGCTACTGATTTTAAAACTTAGTTTTGCAATAAGTTTTATCTGAATAAGCTAAACCAGTTAATACTTTTGTTGTTAAACCTTAGTAAGATTGGCGAATTTATTCACCAGGCATGGATTCGTGGTATATTTCCTCATTTTGCCACCTGCAAATTCTTTTGCAAAACTGCTGCAAATATTCAAAACATGTGCATGTTTGCATCAACATTATTTTGACACCCATTAACTTTAATGCATTTGGATAAAAAAGTTGTACATGTAAAAATTGTCTCGCACATAAAAATAGTTGCGCATCAAAATTATTTTGACGGCCATTGACTTTAATGCGTTTCGTGAATTTTTCGCCAGTTTTGTACATTTTTCAGCGAAGCAAAACAGGACAGATTCGCCCATCACTAATTATTAGCAGTGAAGAGTTTAAAAAAAATTCCTTTTCAAAGAGATATAAGACCTTCTACTGTATTGCTTCGTTAAATAAGCACGTTTTGGCAGTTTTTAAAGACATTAGGTTAGATTTTTACCATTCCTCTTGAAACAATTAAGAACCTATGTTTTTTTTAAATTCAACCCTATTATATCATGAGCACAGCAAATACCATATATACTCGCGTATAAGCCGAGTTTTTCAGCACCCAAAATAAGCTGAAAAACGCTGCCTCGGCTTATACGCGGGTCATTTAAAAAATATTACCTATTTGATGCGATGCGCGTGCCTCCTCCCTGCTGCGGTGCTTCCGACCGGCACCTCACTGATGCGCGTGCCTCTTGTAGTGCCTCAGCGCTCCTGATCCACAGCTATGGAAGTGGGAACCGCACTGGAAGGAGAAGGGAAGTAGGGCTCTATGTAAGGCGCTGGCACAGGAGTGCAACAGCAGCAGGCCGGGCCATACCCCCCAAGTGTCCCGGATTTTACTTGCCTGTCCCGCCGTCCCGGATACTAGGTGCAGTTGTCCACGGCTCGGCGCTGTTCGGATCTTCCTTTACTTCCGGGTATTCTCGGCAGTTTCCGGAGCGGCGGAGGGAGCCGGAGGACTTGACTTCGTTTGTTTCCGTCACGGCGCTCTTACGTCACGGCGTCCGACGCGCCGCATGCCATTGAGATTCTCTGACTGGGAGGGGAGAGCACGCGTCTGGTGAGTCATCCCAGAGTCTCCATACTTTGCGTCTCAGTTGCTGTTAGGCTGCCCGCCGAGGTAGAAGATTTTTCTGCTGCATTTTCATCGGATTTTTCTGCTGCATTTTCATCGGATCAGATCCCAACCCAAATCCAATTGTAGTAACTCACTGTAAGGTAGGCCGCTCGGATGATCCCTCAACGAACCCAATTTTAGTAAACTTCCTTTCGGGCTCTGCTGAGTGCTTAGTAGGGGGGTATTCTACTTGGACTACAACTCCCACCATGCCCCTGACAAAAGTAACGTTGTCTAGAAAGTAGTAGGTCTCAGGGGAAATGTTAGGGTCAGGCTAAATAAAGTTGTAAATAGTAACTCTTTTACACACCAATGTGTACGCCCCACTTATGGTGACAGGCAGGCTTATTTGCCTCCTTTTCCTCACTCAAACCTGTTGGGCAGGAAGGAACTCATGGAGTTTCCAGGATTCTCCATACTGTGTGACCCCCCCTCACCTTGATGGTCTCACTATTGTGATGCACCTCATTCTGCTCAGGGCAAATACATTCGTTGCAGCATATGGGGGTCAGGGAATGTGACAGCCTGGATTCACTGTGTGCAGTAAGTTATAACCTAGAAAGCCTTTCATTAAAGACAGCATGTTTATTAACCTTTCGTTCTCCTTTAAGGTGGAAAAGCAGCAATGCAGATGGTGATGGACCTGCTTTTGCAAGCTGCTGCATTTCTCACCCTAGGCTTATACGCGAGTCAACAAGTTCTCCCAGTTTTTGTAGGTAAAATGAGGTACCTCGGCTTATACACGGGTCGGCTTATACACGAGT
Source organism: Xenopus petersii (assembly GCA_038501925.1). Classification (NCBI taxonomy): domain Eukaryota; kingdom Metazoa; phylum Chordata; class Amphibia; order Anura; family Pipidae; genus Xenopus; species Xenopus petersii. The sequence continues at coordinate 25,342,312 of CM076677.1, forward strand.
ATATACGGTACATGCAGTTTATTTTATTTCAGAAAATACGTTCTAAGAATAAAGCTCATACGAATAAACCCACTCTTTATAATTACTCGTGCTTGAGATTCTTATTGCAAATGTATGAGTACCTTCTCCCTTATTAATATAAATGATAATCTATATTTTTTACATAATTAGTGCTCTTACAACACAAATGTTATTTTAATTTCCATCATTTTTCTACTGATCATAAATTCATAAGAGTAGAATAACATGATTTCAGAGGCTGCTTGGCTGGAAAGCCTTGCTATTTAAATTTCCTCTGCAAGTCGCAAAGAGCTTGGATAAAAACATAGCTACTTGAGCAAAAGTAGGTCAGTCAAAATCACTGGACCACTGATGAACCATCTTGAGCAAGAGTGTTAATGATATAAAAGAGGAATCTTGCAAGCAGGCTGCACTGCCATTGTAAGGCAACTGTGTACACTCTCAAAATTCAGTCCATAGCCTTGATGCTGATCTGTGTGAATCTGTGATGTAGTGTCTGGCTCAAAGTATTATGATATGTACTTAAGACAAAGTACCACTATATATGTATGAATGTATTTTGTTTTTATTTGCAGCATATAGAATAAGAATGCTACCCCCCTCCAGAATTGATGTGCACAGCGGATTCACATGCACATGAACCGCTGCCAGGGCCCCAAAGGGGTGCAGACCCTGGTGCAGTCACTTCCCCCGCACCCCTGGTAGTTCAGCCACTGATAGAAAGTGAAAAAGAAGAAATATATAGACAACCGCAGGCCTAACTAGAATATTCTGACAGAAAAACAGAGATTCATTTCCAGAACTAGGTGTAGGTAGGAGAAGCAAGTGCCTGCACAATGATGGGGGGCGCTAATCATTTATCACTTCTGTCACCTACCCCTTGTTCAAGGTCTGGCAGGATTGGCAGATTACATTTTTGTAATGACAAGAGGAGAGCCTGGGCTCGGCACTCTCTCATGCAAGTGTGTGCTCATGCGTGTGTTGCACGTGGTGGAGGGGGTTGTCCGTTCGAAGCTTACTTTAGGCACACATTACTCCTGAACAGGCACAGATTTAATCCAGTTAAGGTAAAATGAAAATATAGTAACACTAGGGGGGTTATTTACTAAACTCCGAATGCAAAAATCACAAAAAAATTGATTTTTTTTTTTATATAAAATTGGACTTTTAAAAAAAATCACGAATTTTTCAGAATTTTTTAAACTCAGAGGATGGAAAAGTCTGAATCTGAAAATCCGGCATCTCAAACCTGTTGAGGTTGCATATAACTCAATGGGAGAAGTCCCAATGATTTTTTGATGTGCTCTGGGTTTTTTGGCAATACCCCAAAGTTTTCGGATGAAAGATCCGAAAAAAATCTTGAAAATCGGATGAAAGATCTGAAAAAATCGTGAAAATCAGATCACATGCCTAGATTTCACTAGAACTTACCATTCTACACATTAGATTTTTATGTGGTTACACGAAAGCAATTCGTTTTTCGCCATCATTTCCATATAAAAGCACAAATGACAGCGTATTTCAGAAACAAGAGATAATAAAAGCTCACGGTTCATCTATTAATGAGATAGAAATAAACAGCCAGTTGCTGTTCAGTTTAGAAGGCAACGGGATTGAAAACTGCTGATGCATCTTTTTATCACTACAATTTTCCAGAGGTTACAAATGTCACAATCAGATTAAATCGGCAAAGCGCTAAAGCACTGATGTAAGAAATAGATGCAGATAAGGGTTCTCTCGTTTCAATTACAGGCAACTGAATGGAAGAGTTTATAGATTGAAAATTCTAAAGTGTTCTGGGTTTTTTTTCTTCTGGTTTGTATATCACACAAATTTTTTGTAACAATTATTTTTAAAGGCAAACTGTGCGCTAGATTCTATGGTTGTATAGAAAAACTAAGTGTTGTACGTGGTTATGGACACTGTTCCTTTGGTACCTCTCTGTCCTATTAAAAAAAAAACACTTTATACAATTCAGCACATCCAGTTGCTAAAATATGTTAGTCCTTTATTAATGTTGTAATCCATCAGATGACTGTAATCCTTACAGTTTAGCACAGTGGTGCAGCACAAAAGACTTTGTTGTGTTTGTTGTGTCCTTTTCTTTTTATAGGATTCCTTTGGCCACAATTAAGGGGGTTATCTATTAAAGTCAGATTTTTTTCTGGTCAGACTTTTAAAGGGAAAAAACAAAATTTTTGGGGTTTTATTTATTAAACTCTGATGGTGTTAAAAGTCTGAATCAAAAAGTACTCCAACTCAGACCTGCCGAGTTCATTTATAAGTCAATGGCAGATGTCCCATTGACATTATGAAGATATCCTGATCTGCGAGGGGTTTTGTTCAATAAGCCGAAGATTTTGTGGTTTCAGGCGTCAAATCCTAAATAGTCGCAGATATCAGGCATTAAATCCGAAAAAGTTGCAGTTTTCACGCCAAATCTAAAAAAAATTGCATGATTCAGATGTTTTCACTTTTTTATCGAGTCTTTTCCCAGACAAGAAATTTTCATCAAAAATTATTTATAAAAGATGTGGATTTTGGTCGGACTGGTTTTCAGAAAACAGTGAGGAAATTTCCAATTTTGATAAATAACCACCAAAATGTCCATTCACTCTACTCTTCCCAGAGACCTTGCAGAACCTCCTTGATAAAATACATATTTCAGCCATTAGTGGATGGGATCTTAACTGATCATTTTCTGCATGTTTAATTCAAAGAAAAGGAGTATAATAATACTTAATTCATTTGAGTACATAACTCACACTTTTCAAAATCAATATGCTAATAACGAGTAATTCTAAATTTTGTTTTCATAAAATAAATTACAAGGATATTTTAATTAAAAAAATGGAAAACCTCTTAGCATGAGATGTGTCTCAATTTAGCAAATCAATCAATGAATAATGCAAATATTATTGTTGTTGCTGATTCCAGTCTAGTTGCTAAGAGAAGAATTCAATATATATTGTTTTCAATTAGGGCGAGTACTGGGTAATATGGCGCTAATTAACTTTCCAACATAGGGGATGCTGACATTGTGATCTACAATAATCTGTATGTTGGAGGCACCTGCATTATGTTTTTCTTTCAGGCTACTAAAAACCATGTTGTTAATGACCTCATGATCTTGGAAGGTTCTGCTTTGCAGAAGGCTTGCTATTTATTGGCTAAATAAAAGTATATTCAAGGCTATTTGAATTGAAGACAGTTCCCAATAGCACTAAGTTGTTGAAAAATCAAAAGTGTTTATCCTTCCAAAGATATGTGATTTCTAAAGCTTTCAAGATTAGAGCTATACACAGAAAATTTAATTTAACAAAGCAGAGATATTTAAAACAATATTGCTACATTATACACCTTTTTTAACATTCATTTTTATTTTGACACACAGTTGAATACTGCTGTGTAATTGTATGTGCTTTCAGCTCCTAATACTTCCATTAGGTAAATCCATTGGTGAAGTAAACAAAGAAATGTATAGAGCTCTTTTAAGTGGTATGTTTTTGCTTTCTATGGTCTAATCAACCAAATTTCTATGCTTACAGACATCAGACTAAAAAGCCATTTTTTAATGAATCTATACAACAAAATATTGTAGGTCTCCTAATCTCGATTTACATAATTTTTCTTCTATACAGTAAGACACTGCCGGGAAGCAGATTCAGCACAAAACTGACATAACAGAAGGAACTTTCTAGGCAATGAGAATATGGAAGAGCTAAGTGTGATGTGACAGTTTAGTATTTTATTTACTTCATCCATTGCCATAACCAACTCATGAATTAGGTTGCCAACATTCTGCTTAAAGGTTGAACCAAAGGCAGCAAACACAAGAATACAGGCACATGAAGCTGATAACTGGACAGTATAAAAGGAAAGGCCACCTACTGACACTTAGGGGCAGATTTATCAAGGGTCGAAGTGAATTCAAGGGAATTTTCGAAGTAAAAAAAATTGAAATTCAAAGTAATTTTTTGGATACTTCAACCATTGAATAGGATACTTCGACTTAAATTTGAAGTAAAATAGTTTGAATATTCGACTGTCTCTTTAAAAAAAACTTTGATTTCAATACTTTGCCAAATTAAACCTTTATTTCGACTTTGAAAATCAAAGTCAAAGTTTTTTTCACCGAATTTGACCGTTTTGCAGTCGAAGAAAAATCACATACCCAGCAGGTTAATTCTCATGAACAGGATATACTTCTTCTTGGCCCTAAAATAACAACTGGACAGTCTAAATCAACAACAAAATAAATCTTTTCTACTTTCTACATTTGTGTTTTATTAATGAAAAATGCAAATCATTTTATGGTTTTTGAACACATTTGTTAAGCCATCATACTGAAAAAGAATTTAATCAAAATTGTGTGAATGGATAATATATCATGTTTTGTGGATTCCATGTCAAACCCTGTGTGTGTTAAATCTCTGAGAGACAAAATCAATAATTTAGACAAAACTCAGTACAGACAAAACTCAAGAAGATATTGCTAACCCCAACCTAAAATCAGAGCACACAGATTTTAACCTTTCATCCAGAAGAAAATTCCCAACCCATTAAAAAACAAATGTTAAAAAAATCAATAAAAAATATCTCACACTATAATTATTAAAAAAAATGTTCCAATGTCTGTTACAGGTCTAGTCACCTAGTATATAGAGCCATAGATTTAAATTCATGGGCACTCATTAGTGAACTATTCTTGAAGGTAGGGTGCCTTATCCTCTAACAGCACTTCTAACACAGATGGTAAAAAAAATCTTATTTTACACAGAAACTATTTCAGATACAGTAAGTGTAACATGTATTTAGAATCGTTTTCTGTAAGGATTTGCCTTGATAGGCTCCATGAGCACCAAATAGTATGGCAGAATGATTGATTTTATAAACTACATATGATGTGTTCAACAAAGCGAAACTCTTAGCCTTTAAAGATTAATTTAATGAGATAAAAGTAATGGAAATTATTTTCTTTTACAGTTTCAGTATATTGGGTAGGCCTCAAACATGCACATTGCAGAATCATTGGTCTCATGGGAAGTAGTATGCAAAGTTAATGAGTTGCTCTGTCATGGCATACCCCCTCCTTTTTTCTTGTCATTATCAGCCCATTTAAGAAAATGTAAAATGAGAAATTTACAACTAATTGCCTTTATCTAACAAGATTAGATAAAATTAATTTATGTTCTGCAAAAAGAATAGCTAGAACCTCACAAATGTATTGTGTTGCAATTCTGTTTTTAGAACTGTAGCTACATTTTTATTAACTGCTGCAGGTTAGTGATGGGTGAATTTCTTCCATTTCGTTTCACCGAAAAATTCGAAGATTTCCCGCGGAAATTCGCGAAAAGGGGGAAAAATTTGTGAAACTCGAAAATTGACACCGTGTCAATTTTGACTCTCGCATCAATTTTGTTGCCGGCGTTAAAGTAAATTTTTTAGTGTTCAATTTTTCTGGCGCAAGTCCAAAATTTTTTGACGCCGGTGAAATTTCCCAGGAGTTTTGCGAATTTATTCGCCACCGGCGAAACACGGAAGATTGCCGAGAATTGCGTCTGGCGAATTTATTCGCCCATCACTACTACAGGTGTAAGGATATCCAAATGCCCATTGTCCAATCAATAAGGGGGAGACAATAATGAACATTGTTACTCATATGTAGGTAATCCTAAAAATACCCTCTTTTGAAAGGCGATGCTAAATAAGAGTCAAACATGGACAATTTATGATGAGGATGAGGATACAAGGTGGAAATGGGGTTAGTGAAGCCTCTTTGTCATAATTTGAGCCACCATGATTTTTTCTGCATTTACCACACTGCAGTTTTCTGCCTAAACAGCAAAATAATTGTGCAATTGCAGTTATGTATACTGTAATTAGGGGAGGTAAACTGATTTGCAAAAAATCCTGCTACACAAAATAAATTAAAGCAGCCTTATGCTTTCTGCTTTGCTGATTTTGCAACCTTGTGTATATAACAATGTTTTATCTCAGTGCAAGTCAGGAACCAGGTGGGGCATTGGTAGGGGTGCAGCCGTCATGTTTATCACAAATTTAATTAGACAATTAGGATTTTGACCAACATATTTGGATCACATAACTATGAATTATCATACGCTTATCTCAATTAAAAGCATTTAAATAAATATATAATTAATTACCCTTGCATGCAGGTTTATGCTTACCTGATGAATATAGAAATAGAATGGCCAGCTGCTAGCACACTTGGCAGCAAATATTTATTTCAGCAATATCCCAAAATAGACATTAGGGACAAAAAAGACAAGAACTTGCAATTTGTAGAAGTTATCTATATAAGCATTAATACAAGCTATCACAGGTGATGATGCTTTAGAACAATATCACAGTTATACAAAGTATTTTGTTTTTGTTGTTTTTGTAATACTAAAATGGAATACTAAATTGCATTGCAGTGCACGCATAGTGGGACTTGTTAATCAAAGATGGCTCATTCTAAACAAATATTAAATTTTTTTATGCCTTCAGACTTGGGGGGTGGTATTGTTCAAAATCCAGACCAAATTTGCACTGACTTCCCCCTATTTATTCACAAATTTTCTTGTGCGGGAAAAGCCTGAATGAAAATGTGAAAAAATTGGAATCTTACAAATGTTTTCGGATTTGTTGCTGAAAACTGCAACTTTTTCGGGTTGACACCCTTAAACCTGCGACTTTTTTGAATTATCTCCTGAAAACCACAAAATATTTTGTTGTACGAAACCCAGTGCAGAGCATGATATCTTCCAGGTCCGGATTTGTGGAAAGGCCACCAAGGCCTGGGCCTAGGGTGGCAGGATTTTAGCGGGGGAGGCATGCTATATAACCACACCTACATTGGTTCAAAAACACTGGGGATGCACTGGAGATACAATATTTTTAAATTTCCTGTGTGCCAATCCCCATTGCTCCAGTCCAGATGATGAAAATTTGCATGGATAAAGGGGAGGGGACAGGGGCGATGAATGGCAGTGGGTGCCCACTATGTAAATCCGGCCCTGATATCTTCCAATTGTAAACGGGACATTTGCCATTGACTTTTACATGTACTCAGCAGGCCTCAGATGTAGTACTTTTTTATTCTGACTTTCAACACCATAGGGGTTTGATAAATCATGAAAAATTCTAGATTTTTTTCAAAGAAAAAATTGTTTTCCCCCTTTAAAGGGCATGTAAAGTCTACAATAGAATAAGGCTAGAAATGCTGTATTTTGTATACTAAATATAAACATGAACTTACTGCACCACAAGCCTAATCAATCAAATAATTTATGCTTTCAAAGTTGGCTACAAGGGGTCACCATCTTGTAACTTTGTTAAACATCTTTGCAAGACTAAGACTGTGCACATGCTCAGTGCGGTCTGGGCTGCTTAGGGGTCGTCATAAACAAAGCTGCTTGAGTTCTGCATGGCTGGGAAGTAAGGCGGGGCTCCCCCTGCTGTTCATAAGTATGATTGTTCCCCTGCTCAGCAGTTAGGGACCATCTGACAATTCCTATCCACAGCAGTAAATGAAGGGAGAATTTCACTGCATACAGTCAGGTGTCTTATAGAAACGGTACATATTTTTTAATTAAAGTATATTGGAGATAGGTTTCTTTTTCATTAAAGACAGTAAAAATTGGATTTTATTTTTTTGCCTTTACATGCCCTTTAAAAGTCTGACCATAAAAAAATTGGACTTTACTAAATAACCCCCTTTAAACTAACTGTCAAAAACCTTTCTTCCTGTGTGAGATTAGCTTCATGGACCAGGCAACTGAATGGACTCGGAGACTAAAGTTCTGAGAAATTAACTTATAAAATTGGTAAATTACCCTCAGGATTTCTTTGCAACTCTCCTGTAGAGACCCTAAATTTAGCATCACCAAGCATGGCCCTTTCTAAAATGGCAAAGAGAGCAATTTGCTGTAACCTTGGAGGCTGATACCACTTCAAAGGCCTATATAGGAAATATGCCCTTTAAACCTGGTTATCTTTTTGGTTCTATGCTAGCTACATTGATGTTAAAAAAAAAATCTAATGAGAAAAGTAATACACTGCCTCAAGTGTGGTGGATAACACTAGCAAAAAAAATCCACAATCCAGATATGTGGAGAGAGAAATAGTTGTCATAGCCTACTAGATCTCAGAAAAGAACCCCTAAATCCACACCTGGGAGATCAAAAGCATTTTTTATGATGGGACTTCTGATGGCAAGAATTGCTTACACACTAATGGGTATTGCAACTGATAGAGAAAGGATACAGAATAGAGTTTCAGCAACTTCCAGCATTCTTCTTAAAAAAAAAAACTGGAACTACAAGAAGATACTAAAATGTGCTGGAAGAATTTTCAGCACTAGAGGATTTACGCAGTACTTATTCAGTTCACTTATTTATTCTAAACCCAGATGGTACATTCCATACTGTAATAGATTTAAGTTTTGTAAATTGTTTCATCCAGAAAAAAAGTTAGTCCAAGAAAAGGCAAGAAAGCATACATATAGTCCCATATATATAAATAGTTTGGTATTAAAGAAGACGAATTTTACCCTTGGGGGCAAATTCACTAAGATTCATAACTTCGCCGCATTTTGCCGCACTTCGCCACACTTCACCAGGCGTAGTTTCGCCAGCGCTCCGCAAATTCACTAGAATACGAAGTTGCGCTCAGGGGTAGCGTAAGGTTGCCAAGTTGTGCTAGCGTTGATTCGCTAAGCAAAGCAAAGTTACGCTAGCGATGGTTAATTTGCATACGGCGCCAAATTCAAATTTCCATGGAGGAATACGTACAATCACTACAAATGCCTGGGAAATCTTCAAAACATCAAATAATTTTTTTTTTTTGCCCTACACATGTGCCCACTGTATAGTTAAGTTGCCATGAGTTAGGAAATGTAGGGGGGAAGGAGGGGAGCCCCAAAAATGTTTTCGATCTTTTTCAGCCTTTTTCAGGGACTTAGAAAAAATTTTAACTTTTTTTGAAGCAATCACTATCTACTCTATTGCGCTTCGCCTGGTCTGAGGTGGCGAAGGAAGTCTAGCGTATAAGGTAGCCTTCAGTACAATGCGCACGTTAGTGAATTTGCGTAGTTACGTCCGTTGCGAAAATTCGCCAGGCGTAAAGGTGCGAAGTAACACTAGCGAATTTACGCCAGCGTTCATTAGTGAATTTGCGAAGTAACGAAAATGACCAACGCTAGCGAATTGACGCTAGCGTTAGGCGCTTCTGCGCTTAGTGAATTTGCCCCTTGGTCTGATATTGTCTCCCTTTAAGGCACTCCTTTGGGGGAGATTTCAAATGAGCCCCATTCAAGAAGAAATTCTAGAATTACAGGACAGAAAGCTGAAGCCTTTTGATTCAACATAGATTGTCACCAGAGAAACAGCTCTGCAATGGTGGCTACATACAGACAGATTTTTCAATAAGCAACTTAGTCCTGGAAACAGACTGACTCAATAAATATACATGCCTCTGCCATAGGATGGGGTGCCAACTTCAAGACCAAATTGCAAAAGGCCGCTTGTGTCTTGACATCACATGACTCACACTGGACTAAATGAGACATAGCAATGGAAAAATAATGGTCTATTATAATTAGAACTTTTAGAAAAAGTTCTAAAAGCTCTAGCAGTATATGATTTTATCTAGTGTTCCAAATGGGAATACAATGTTTCTAACTATGATAAACAACTTTCAATGGGCCATCAATGTAACATTTGATGCATTTGTTCATCTAGGGGCAGATTTATCGAAGTGAAATTCGTATTTTCAGACTTGAATTTCGAATTCAAATCTTCCAGTTTTTTTTGAGTTTTTTTTTAAAAATATGTATTTGATTTTCAAGATTTATCATACACTGGCCCTTTAAGAACTCAAGTTCAACTATTCGCCACCTTAAACCTGCCAAATTGCTGTTTTAGCCTATGGAAGACATCCTGGGATCAATTTGGAAATTCATAGAAAAAACTCGAATTGAATTCGATTCGAGTTTGCGAGTCGATCTTTTTCACCCGCATTTCAAAAATTAGATTTTTTTAATAAATTGCAATTGGTCAAATTTCAAGTTCATGGGAGTTCATGTGAACTCAAAATTCGACCCTTGATAAATCTGCCCCTAGGTGTTTAATGCCATTCAGTGGAAAAACAAATTGACGTTGACCACTTAATGATTAAAAGCCCCATTCTACTACTAACAGTCTTGTTTTTAATGCGTCGCTGGAAGAAAAGGTTTGAATAGGTCACTAAATATGGTGTATTTCCTAGCTACAGTTCTTTGAGATGTGGATTACAAAAAAACATTATTACTGCTCTTTGGTTTTCTTTCCCCCACTATGGGCGCAATTTGCGCTGAAAAGAGAACATTTTTAAAGAGAACAATGTATCTAGGATTTTTTGTACTAAATAATTATTTCAGATGAATCTCCCATCATACAACAAAAAGGCCTAAAAAGAGAAGCCTTGGTAACCTTTCCCAGCATTGTATATTTAATACACCAATTCACAACAGGGTTTTTTTTTTCTTCCTTTCTTTATTTCCGAAGAGGAATGGGTTCCATTTTATGATCTTTTCTCTAGGTCTTTCATTTCTTTACAGCTACATGAGTGCTATAAAAAGTCTCTTTTTTTTCTCAGCCTGTGGGATACTCAATGTGTTTGGTGATGTGTTTTCTAGCATTTTCGTCTTTATTGTCAATTTATGTCTTGAGAGTTCATAGGTAAAAATGCTGCCTGAAAAAATATCTTCTTTCACATTTTGTGCAATGTATTGCTGACTCAAAATAGAAAAGTGCATTGGCTGATTTATCTGCATAAATGAAAAATTTACATGATATCCTTGTTATAAGGTGGTGCATAAACTGATAAGCTGATGCATTAATGATATTCTGAAAGGCACATTTCTTTAATGACGACTTATGTTTGGTTTCTCTGTGTGTTCTTTATCTCTCTTTCCCAAAACAGATCTTAGATTTCTGCTTTTTAATTTCCTAGGAGCATTGATTGAATTCACTTAGGAGGTTCATTTTCAGCCTGTGAGTATTTCTCCTTTGCCCTTCTTCACTTGTCCTTTCTTCTAAAGTTTTTCAGCACCCTGTGGGCTAGAGAACAAAAATAAGTATTTCACAGAATCCGTATAACTGCTTAAAATGTACTTTTTTTTCTCCCTTCGTAAAATGTACTTTTTAACAAAAAACAGACCAGTAAAAAATGATTCATATAAATTGACAAATCAGTTATTTCAGATGCAGACATCTCTCCTTATTTACATGCAAAGCAGCAGGAATTCTGGGAGGGATTGGATTGGTCCTACAATTACAAGCAAGTCTCTGGGTCTTCTTCCCAGCATTCCATTGCATATAAATAAACTCCATATACAGAAAAAGGAAAAGGTGGAAAATATTGGGTACACCAATCCATGAATTTTAATTACAATGCAAATGACTACCATTTCATTCAGGAAAAATCTGTCAAGAGCGCCTACAGGTGCCCCTGCCTTCTCCAGCGGCAAATCCAAGATAGAGGCTCCTATGGTGAACATGTGCATTCTGGCGTAGTGATCACACTGTAGTTTGGCACCAAATTCAAAATAAAAGATGCTGGAGTTCCTGGGTTCAATGCCTGAATATAGGTTCTACTTCTGAAGAGTTCCTGTTGCTCTAAATTGCTATTTTGAATGATTCCTGGATCTTGCTTTTTTATGACTTCATTGATTGCTACCTGCCGTTGGCTCTGTGCATGGATATTGACTTTGAACTGTTTAATCCATTTGTTACAGTAAACTGGACTTTTATCCAATGAATCTGCATCGCAGCTTCCTCCTTGGTCCCGACTCCAACCACAAAATCTTTGTTACAACATATAAAATAGTGCAAACATGTGGAATAAATAACCCATCATGGGCATCCTCTTCATGTGGCGGATTAATAACATTTTGCCTTGGAAACTAGTATTTGATACTAACAAATTCATTGTGCCACTTTTTAAGCCGCAATTATTTTACTTTCATATGTGTAAACTGATAATATTAAAATGTTTCATCATCATGTTCGTATAGATAATGAGTTCCTTCTTATACCATATTATCAGAGGTGTAGTTACTGAGATTTAATGGCTAAAAATCTTGCCACATGGAGTATGTCAGTACACTAAAGCTTATGGTTGAAGCAATCATTTCAATTTCAAGTCCGCAATTTTCCCTGTATATTGAATCTCTTAGAAGGTTTGATGCACCCCTCCCCCATAATTGGGATCCATCTAAATTAGCAGTGACAATTGCTACTTCTGCTCTTAGCATGCAAATGAACACAGTCTCCCACCCCCTCCTTTTTTTTCTTGTGGATAAACTGTAACAACAAGGGCTCCTCCCGAGGCCAAAGGTGGCTGCTACAGGCAGAAGAGTTGTTCTGAATTTAGGGAGCCATACATTCCTGGCTCTAAATAGCGACCATCCTAGCTGATAGTTGCTTTGTATGCAAATGAGGGGAGGGGCTCTTCAAACCAATTGTTTTTCATACATTACATAATGGTGATTTAATAAAGTTGTGATCATTAGCGCAATATCTACTGGTTGTTAGGTCATGATCTATGCTTTGGTCCATTAAATTAAGAATTTATGAGCTACCCCCATAGCAGCATGCAGATATGCAAAATCAAAGCACAGGCATTTAAAACGAAGAAAACATGGTCATGTCTCTTAAGAATCCAGTACTAAAATGAAAGTCATCTTCCACCAGGTGAATGAAAGCAAGTGCAGAAATGTATTTATGTCATAAGTTTGCCGCATAACCTTAACTATCTCTAAAGAATGCACAACTTTTAGAAGTGCACACTTAATACTTCAGGTGTTCATGGTAGTTAAGTTTTTCTATGGTTCCAATACAGTGGATATATTTGCTTAAAATCTTGAAGAGGCTGGTTATAATGCAGTTGATAATTAGCAAGATTCTATTTTGACAAAATAACATTCATGCACTGTGATGATATCTGCCTTCAGGGTATGAAGTATTCTAACTTGGACGTTTATTATATATACCATATGTTTATATGTTTCTATATTTATGTAGAACAGAAACATATTAAGCAGTGATTTTACAGACATTGTTATTCAGTCACATGAAACCCCGCCCAAGCAGATTTAACAGCTTCTAAAGACCCTATTACAATAACATCATCATGAGCCTTGGAGGAAGTAGAAGAGTCGTGGGATTAATAATACCTTGTCAAGGCCAGTCTTGAACACATAGGTGTGCTAAAAGAGATTCTTTAACTAATGCTATCAAAGTCATAATTTTTTATTTTGTATGTCAATAAATGTTAAAGGTTAAAACAATAAACCAATTGTTTTAGTGATGCACTCACAATGGTAGAAGTCTGGTTAGTTTATACGTGTAGTTAATTAGTCTTTAAGCCACTTCTTGTTCTTTATCCAATGTTGGGCCCAGGTCTACCTTAAACTCCCTTCATTGTTATCTCCAAGATACTGCTTCACAATGTTGTTCTGATGGCTCCATCTTCTTCTGCTCTACCTTTACACTGCACCCAGATTTATCTTCACCGAAAGAACCTCTTGTTAGTCTCCCCTGCAGTACAGTAACTGTAAAGAAAGCAGATCCCACTGTTAAGGGAGAGCCCGGACCATGGTCTATTGTTCTAGTACCCTGTATTGTGTTTTCTATAAACGATCACACATGAACAGTATGAGGATGCTTGACTGCTACAATCAAAAATACAGAAATAATAAAACTGTAGAACTAACATCTAGATCTGCTCTTTGCTGAGTCCATGAGGGGCCAATGTGTTCAACTGGTGTATCCACCAGACCTCACGTCTCCTAAGGAGCAACTATCTGTTCTCTGGGTACTACAGGCAGGGCCGGACTGGCAATCTGTGGGTTCTGGCAAATGCCAGAGGGGCTGCTATAAGGTCCCATAGAAAGTCACTATTTAGTGGGCTGGTGGGGCTGTTTGGGCCTCTGTGTTGGCTGATTGGGCCTCTGTGTACCTGAAATGCCAGGACCTATTGTAATTCTCAGTCCAGGTCTGACTACAGGTATGGGAATCACAATAAGGATGTGTTAATGGTGGACCTCACCCCTACATGAGCCGGTCGCTGCTCTTGCGAGAGTTCGGCATTTTCTATCCAGAAACTCCAATGCTTCACAAAACAATTACCCGCAACTAGCACTGACCAAGATATCCATCGGATATGGAGGCACAAAATGCAAATGTTTTTTGCACACCCACTGCCAAATTATTGTCACATTGTGTTAATAAAGCCACATTGATATTAATAGCAGCGACTCCAGTGGATATGTTGGTCAGCGATGTATGAATGCTCAGGACCTGGGGTTTTCTGATAACAAATCTTTCTATAATTTGGATCTTCATACCTTAAGTCTACTACAAAATAATATAAACATTAAATAAAACCAATAGACTGGTTTTGCCTTCAATAAGGATTAACAATATCTTAGTTTGGATTAAGTACAAGGTATGGTTTTATAATTTGAGAGAAAATTGAAATCATTTTTAAAAATTTGAATTATTTGTATAAAATGAAATCTATGGGAGATGGCCTTTCCTTAATTCGGAGCTTTATGGAAAGTAAGTTTCCGGATATCTGCTCCCATACCTGTAGTACTAAACCATTTACCTCAACAGATTCCCAGCATGCAAGTATCACCCTGCCTAATATTGGAATAATGTTGCTTGATTTGCATTTTGGTCTACCCAATAAAGAGGAGAACACATGGACTGTCCAAAATGTACACCACAAACTAAATCAAACATCTATGGTATACCCTATCTTTGCAAGTATGAATATGACCCCCTTCTATATAAAATCAAGCTATACATGTATCACTGAAACTTCTAAAACTACTACAATATATGTATGTATTGTGGTTCAATTGGTAGCACTCCAAAAAAAATCCATTTTTATTTTACTTACATATAAGAATCATGAAAATACCTTTTAATCACTTATGGATGGAAGGTAGTTTTAGATGCAAAATGTCCCCTGCTGTAAATCAATTAAAGCATATGGGAAGCCTTGTATCTTTGTTTGGTACAATAATGTGACAACATCTGTCTGACATCTGTTTCCAGTAACACAATAATGCAGGAATGACATACTGTATGCTCATGAACTTCTTCTGTCTAAATGGACAAAACAAATCTTATATGTCAGCTCCTGTAATGAGTTTGTCGTTTCATGATCAAACTAGAAAAACAAGCTTGAATGAAAACATTATATGATTAACGTTCTCTTTATTTCTACTAAATATTCATTAAAAAGTGGTCTATAAATCACCATGCTGTATTTAGTATGATAAACAGTAAAACTGCTATTCTGTATCCTTTGTAAGAAATAACATACCCCTCTTAGATGTTCCATATGAAAAGGAAGGAGATAATAAGTTCTACTCGTATCAGTTGACAGGTGATTTACAAGTGGTCTTTGGCTGCATCTTTGGCTACACCTACACAAAGATAAGAAACTGCGACTCACACCCTACCCTTCCTTTTCAACACCCCAATCAGACATTAAAGTTATGAGCTTTCACTGAGCAGTAACTCACAGAGGTGGGATATAAGTTTCTTGGTGCCACTGTAAAATGTTTTAGAACCCACCCCTTAATTTAATAAGTGATATTTGATATACATTTAAAATAATATTGAGTCAGTGTCCCACTGGGTCCCCTTTATATCCTTTGCCCCCAGGAGGCACATGGTCTTCTTCATCTATAGTTCTGCATGCCAGCATCACATTCATCTTGCTGGGGTGCAATACTACCCAATTCTACTCCACATAGTCTAAATGGGACTGAACAATGCGTAATGCACAAACATCAATGTTTGTGCTGTTGCTTCACTGTAAACCATTAAAGGATAAGTAAACCTTTAAAACAAGTGAATGTAAAATTGATGAGAGTGCTATTCTAAGATATTTTGCAATGTATATTCATTATTTATTTTAATTTTATTCCACGATATTAAGGGATACACGTACTGTTAAAATGGAAAAAAATTTGTTACAACAGCACCACCTACTGTCAGTTTACTCCCATTCTGACCACCAAGTAGTCAAGGAAGTTACTAGGAAAGGATTGAGAAAGGTTTTTTTTTTTTTTCTAAGCAGAAGAACATCAGAGCAGCATCTTTCTTTCTCCTGATAACTTCCTTGACTACTTGGTGGTCAGAATGGGCGTAAACTGACAGTAGGTGGTGCTGTTGTAACAAAATTTTTCCCAACATCCACCCCACCGCACACGCGTGTGCTGCATCATGTTGATGTTGCATGCATCAGGTGCTATACTGCGATCCTTCTCCTACCTCGGGCATCCAAATGGGGGAGCAGGCTTGGTTCCACATGAGCCCATCCACGGGTTTTTTTTCCGGTGTCCTTCTGGCTCAGTTCAACTCTGAACCAAAGGACAAAGAAATCATAAACATGAGAAATACCCAGTAAAAACAATTATAACAAACAGTGCAAGTTATAATTGAGAGAAAATATAGTTAACAAGCCCCCAAAGATATAATGGGTGTGGGGGGAGGGTCCCAAATAAAAACCTATTCAGGAAATTATTCATGCATTTGTCTGATTGATACTGTACTGCGAGCATCTCACCTCTAATTAGACTTGTACTGAATGTATTTACATATTTTATCAGTAGTGGAGTGAACAAATGAGGACTGTTCTATCCCCGTTAGACTTATTCAGTGTACAGTAGCTCTGCTTATTTTCTGTCAGACCATTTACATTTACATTTAACTGAACCCATTCCTCCCTGATGTTTTTATAGTCTTTGGGGGCTAATTAAATTCCACAACGATTATCACTTGCACTTTTCTCGCTAATTATGTCTCAGATGGTTTTCTTTTATTGGGCAATTGTAGCCATGTTTCTTTTTACAGGTCATTTCCTGGGTGGTGCTATTATATCGCATGGCACAAGCGAAATGCTGAATGGCAGAAAATAGACAGATATACAGAGTCAATAAAAAGCCAATAGGGCTCAAGTACATCATTAAGTAAAGTTGCAGCTCCCACAGTTTCCCTGCTGTCAATTCCATGAAACACCACTTTCATTAATGGTACTTGGGCTCTGTACTAGGTCCCTTGCTTTTCAACTTGTTTATTAATGACCTGGAGGTGGGCATTGAAAGTGCTGTATCTATTTTTGCAGATGATACTAAATTGTGCAGAACTATAGGTTCCATGCAGGATGCTGCCACTTTGCACAGTGATTTGTCTAAATTGGAAAACTGGGCAGCAAAATGGAAAATGAGGTTCAATGTTGATTAATGCAAGGTTATGCACTTTGGCAAAAATAATATAAATGCAAGTTATACACTAAATGGCAGTGTGTTGGGAGTTTCCTTAAATGAGAAGGATCTTGGGGTTTTTGTAGATATGCCTCTTTATAGGTCCCTGGTAAGGCCTCATCTGGAGTATGCAGTGCAGTTTTGGACTCCAGTCCTTAATAAGCTGGAGAGAGTGCAGAGACGTGCAACTAAACTGGTTAGAGGGACGGAAGACTTAAATTATGTGGGTAGACTGTCAAGGTTGGGGTTGTTTTCTCTGGAAAAAAGGCGCTTGCGATGGAACATGATTACACTTTACAAGTACATTAGATGACATTGTAGACAAATAGCAGGGAACCTTTTTACCCATAAAGTGGATCACCGTACCAGAGGCCACCCCTTTAGACTAGAAGAAAATAAATTTCATTTGAAACAACATAGGGGGTTCTTCACAATCAGGACAGTGAGGTTGTGGAATGCACTGCCGGGTGATGTTGTGATGGCTGATTCTGTTAATGCCTTTAAGACCGGCTTGGATGATTTCTTGGACAGACATAATATCAAAGGCTATTGTGATACTAAACTCTAAATTGTTCCTGCTATCCTTATTGGTTTTGACTTCTGCCTGGTTATCGACTTTGGATTCTTGCTGCCTGCCATGTGACCCTTTGCCTGGACTTGTCTCTCTTCTTTTGAACCTCTTGTACCGCACTTATGACTACCTTGGCCGTGGGTAGCATCCCTGCCTGCTATGCAGCGGAAAGCCCGGGGCCCCAAAAGGGCATTGGGGAACACCGGGGTTAGCAGGGCTCTCTTACTACACCTAAGTAATTGGCAGTTATGGGCTTCTTTACACTATTCATCCGTAACACCAAGACAGTTGCATTTTGTACACTGCCTCAGGTGTCAGAAATTGCTCCTAAAGTTTAACTAAAACTTCTAGAAGCCTCAGCAAGTCACTGGCTGACAAAAGGATGCTGATAATTTAACAACATCTGGAGTGCTACAAGAAAGATGACTGGCCCTTGGACCTAGTGGAATAACTAGTGTATGCCCCCAACAAAAAAATCTTTGGAATGGCCTAGCACATAGCAATTCCTATGCACACCCTGCCTACCCACTCCCCAATGCCAACACGCTCTCTCACCTGCTTGCTTCCTCCCTCCCCGGTTTCCCAACTCACAGGTTGGAGAGTGGCTGGGGAGGGGTTGAATTCTTTAGAACTATAGAGGAAGTGCACAATCCAGAACCAACCAACACCCCCCCCCCACACACACACACAGCCATAGGGTCTGCTTCCTCTTTAGTTACGCCACTGCTTAGACCAATTCAGAAGGCCACAAAAGTTTTAAGGGGGTACTGTTTCTGTTCAATAAATAATGTTTCAGTTCATGGTTAAGAACCGGGGATTTTTTTTTTTTAATCCTTTATATTGTCACAGCATCTAAACTCACATTTTGCAACACCACCATTCCACACCAACCCATTGGATGTTGCTCCCATTGGCCTCACAGCAGGTGCTTATATTTAAATTTCTGGTTTGGGGGCAAGTTTTGGTTGTATAAAGACCTGGTGTACTGCCAAGCAGAGCCTCCTGTAGGCTACCAGTCCACATAGAAGCTACCAAATAACAGCCCTTCTTTGGTAATCTAGGGAACTTTTTATATGCTTGATTTGCTCTCCAACACTTTTCTTACATTTAATTGTGGCTCATTGGTAAAAAGTTGGGGACCCCTGGCTTAGAGAAAGTTCTGAAATGTAGCAGTGGTCTACCGTTAAGTAGCTGTGTTTTAAAATTGGGAACTTATCTGCTCTCATTGTCCCTGTTATATTACATTAGGTGACAACAAGCTATAACTATTAATCATTGACTTTTTCCAAGCATATTTTTCTCCACGGGTTAATCTTTTACACCTGGCTCAGATAAGACAGCATGTAGCACAATATCCAAAATGTTCTAACGTGACCTTCACCACATTTAGGACATTGAATCTAATGCGGATGCTTTTTGTAGCCCACTCTCCATGACAGTATGATTCTCATTTGGGAAATGTAAAATATAGTTTTATTATGATGATTGCATCCCTCCAAGTCATTCTGAAGGCTTTGGACTCCCAGTAAGACACGGGGTGATTGAAATTCCATAGCAGGCCGTGTACATGCCATTGAAAATAGAAAGCTGTCAAGCACAGAATTATGAATAGAATTCAGTGTATAGAGCATTGCTGGAAACAGTTTTCTCTCTCACTCGCTCGCCTATTATTTTGTGCATGATTTCTTGACCTACAGTTTCCATAAATAAAATATAACATGAGGCAGAAATAGTCAAATGTAACTGACATTGGCACATTTAGCATGGATATTGCCTTTAATGGTGTTTTGAGAACATTTTACATTTAAATATTCTGACTTTGTTCGCTAATTATGCAGCCGCATAGGTGATCTAGAGCTCTTACTGTTAATTGTGAATTGTTTTAAACAATGTGAATTTATATCTTGAACTAATTCTCGGATCAGTAGTTCAGGGATGATTATTCTTAGGAGTTTCTACTTAGCAGGAAGAAAGAAGTTTAGAAAGAAATGGAGTACATATTTACCCTTATTGCTATTTGGTCACATTATTGGGCTTTCAGTAATTCTGGGAGTGGTTACTGCACAGCTTTTATTATTATATATTTGCACATAATATTACAGGGGTGTTTTATGAATTCACCATACTCTAAAATGGATGCAATGGAGGTACTTGCATGCATGGCCAGACTGCCTCATGGGTTCTACTGACCCAAGTCATTCACCTAGGACACTGCAGACACTCCCAGGTCCAGGAGCTCCCCCTCTAGTCTCATTGCAGCTGCAAGTTATAGATGAGAAAGGAGGTAAGAGGAACAAAGGAGGGGGAAAAATGCCTGGAAAAGGGGCCCTTAAGATGGCAAGGAGGGCCCTTAGGGTTGCAAATCTGGTGGGTCCTCAACACCCCAGTCCGTCTCTGCTGGTATCCAAACATGCTCCTGCACTTTAACATGGTTGCAAACAGTGGTGTAACTATAGAGGAAGTTTACTCCATTTTTACTCTAGTTCCAAAAATATTTGTGCAAACTATCGGCAGTGTGGGTGGGCGGGGGGGTGGCGTTTAGATAGCAGCATGAGCTGGACCCTCAGAAGATTTTTTTTGCAGGGGGGCACAGTCAGTTCTCGTCACACCATTGGTTGCAAATATGTCCATCCTGTCTCTTCTGATGAATGGTGCACAACCATGTGCTTTAACACCTGGGGAACCCTGAAGCTACCACCTCCACAACAGATTGCATCAATAGGCTCACCAGACTGGTTCCCAATGAATCTGATGCAGCCACATGGTATACAAAGTATTTTTCAGGTTTGATGAGTCATTGCCCATATAGCAAGGGAACATTTTACAAATAATTAAAGATAATGTAGATAAAGCAGGTGGGCAAAAAGCAGCCATTTAGATGAAGATAAACATATGCTTGATTTTTAATCACTTTTGTGTATTGCATACTATATCTCATAACATACAGGTATCACTGCTTTTTCCTCAACGCCTTTACTAATAACTAATGATTTGAATAGTGACTTATGCTGTGTTGGTTAGGCTTTTTTATCCAATCATGAATAAATAAAAAGCTACACATACAGCGCAGATGTCACCTTCAAGTCTATGGGAAAGTAAGGTCAAATTGAGCCAGGGCTTCACGTCTCTGTATGAACTTCAGTTCCTTGTTATGTCTACACTTTCTATGTAAGTAACAAGAACATCTTTTAATAGTTGTCCTACATTGACACTACATAGAAGAAAAATACAGAGACATCTAAAGAGAGAATTTTATGATTCCTAGTACTGTTTATTTTTTTTCTGTCATTTTTGCTCCTTAGGAGTATACAGGTATTCGTACTGATATTGAGTTCATTGCTGAATAACATACAAATAGTGATGGTCGAATTTGTGCCGTTTTGCTTTGCCACAAATTTCACAAATTTACCAGCAACATTTGATGCACATTAAAGTCAATGGGCGTCCGTTTAATTCACAGCAAATTTGCGCCTGGCAAATGAATGCGTCCATCACTACATACAAATTATGTTTTTGAAATTATGTTATGTGTTCACATTGTTCACAATTCAACCTGATGCATTAAAACCATATCAACTGCAGCAGGTCTCATTTGCATCTTTACAAATCAGATGCACGTTGCAGCTAGCATTTTCATTGTAGGAATTGAGTCCCTTCCAGCGTTTACTCTTAATGCTGTTAGGGTGTTATTCTTTTGGTGAATGCATCTAATGATGCATCCCACTGTGGGGAATTACCGCGGTGTTGATGGTGGTGGAGCACCGGGTGTTACAATTGGTATCCCAAACTTATAACAAACCTCTAGGTCCCAGTCACGGCTCAGTCTTCTGCCTGTAGCAACCACTTTTGGCTTCGGGAGGAGCCCTCACTACTCGGGTGCTGTCATGTTTTAATATGAGAAGACCCAGGGAAGAGTTCTAGGCAGGCAAAGGAATTGCCCAAACTGACTGGGAGAACCAGGAACGTAGTCGGGGTCACAGGCCAGAATAGCAGAGGGTTATCAGAATCCAAGAGAATTGTCAGAATTCAGGCAGGGGTCAAAGGCAGGCAGCAGACAGGACTTGGACAAAACAGATAGGGTCAAACATTAGTATACACATAGAGAATTGCACCCAGGAACTAATAAATAGACCTTTATGTTAGGCAAAGAAAACTACACAGAAAGCCCTTTAGATATTTGAATTTGCGCCGCCGATAACGTCACATTCAGCAATTTCTAGATAAATTCGGAAACAGCCGTGCAGCGCGAACCCGGAAGTATGCACATTCAAGGAGCCGGCACCAACAAAGACGGACGCGGTGGGCGTCCCCGTCGCACCCCCACTAGACCACCAGTTCTGGGGTTGTTGGTTTAATGCCAGCCCGGGCACTATCTGCATGGAGTTTGCCTAAACTTCCACTGGGTACGATGGCTCTTTCTCCAAACACACATGAACAGATTATCCGGCTCCTAATTAAACTGATGATAGTGTGTTGAATGTCATAGACTCAGGGGCCAATTTATTAAAATTCATATCTTTTAATTATCCACAAATTGAACTTTTTAACAATTTTATGTTGTATTAGAATAATAATTAATAATCAAAAGCAAGGCAATTTCAATATTTAAGTGTAATAAGCATGAGAATTTCTGATACAAATTTAAAAGCTGGCAGGTCACGTAGAAGTCAGAGGGAGCTGTCGTTATCAAATTGTAAAATCTTTATTTAATTTAAGTTTTAGAGGTTTTAGGCATTTTTTTTATTGTAATAGCAGTTATTGCGAACTGTGAATTTTTATCCTTATTTGTGCAAATAATTTTTCGCTTTATCACTTTTATTACATTGCCCCATAAGACTATAAGATCCACTGAGGCATAATGTACAGGTATGGGACCTGTTATCCAGAATGCTCCGGACTTCAGACATGGGAACCGTCCTGTAATTCAGACCATTATACCTTAAATCTGCTAAAAATCATGTAAACATAAAATAAACCCAATAGGCTAGTTTTGACTCTTAAGCATTAATTATATTTTAGTTGGGATCAAGTACAGGTATGGGACCTGTTATCCAGAATGCTCGGGACCTGGGGTATTCCGGATAACGTATCTTTCCGTAATTTGGATCTTCATACCTTAAGTCTACTAGAAAATCATTTAAACATTAAATAAACCCAATAGGCTGGTTTTGCTTCCAATAAGGATTAAAGGGATCCTGTCATCTGAAAACATGTTTTTTTCAAAACGCATCAGTTAATAGTGCTACTCCAGCAAAATTCTGAACTGAAATCCATTTCTCAAAAGAGCAAACAGATTTTTTTATATTCAATTTTGAAATCTGACATGGGGCTAGACATTTTGTCAATTTCCCAGCTGCCCCTGGTCATGTGACTTGTGCCTGCACTTTAGGAGAGAAATGCTTTCTGTCAGGCTGCTGTTTTTTCTTCTCAATGTAACTGAATGTGTCTCAGTGGGACATGGGTTTTTACTATTGAGTGTTGTTCTTAGATCTACCAGGCAGCTGTTATCTTGTGTTAGGGAGCTGCTAACTGGTTACCTTCCCATTGTTCTTTTGTTTGGCTGTGGGGGGGGGGGGGAAAGGGAGGGGGTGATATCACTCCAACTTGTAGTATAGCAGTAAAGAGTGATTGAAGTTTATCAGAGCATAAGTCACATGACTTGGGGCAGCTGGGAAATTGACAATATGTCTAGCCCCATGTCAGATTTCAAAATTGAATATAAAAAAATCTGTTTTCTCTTTTGAGAAACGGATTTCAGTGCAGAATTCTGCTGGAGCAGCACTATTAACTAATTCATTTTGAAAAAAAATTTTTTCCCATGACAGTAGCCCTTTAATTATATCTTAGTTGGGATCAAGTACACAGTACTGTTTTATTATTACAGAGAAAAAGGAAATAATTTTTTAAAATTTGGATTACTTGATTATATGGGAGACGGCCTTTCCGTAATTCAGCGCTTTCTGGATAACGGGTTTCCGGATAATGGATCCCATACATGTACAAGGTATTTTTTCACTATTACAGAGAAAAAGGAAATCATTTAGAAAAATATGAATTATTTGACTAAATTATGAATTATGGCCTTCCCAAAATTCAGAGCTTTCTGGATAACAGGTTTCTGTATACCTGTATAACCTTTGTAACCGCCTTTCTCTATACATAAATGTGTTTTTCAATATCCATTTTTTATATATCATTGTACACAGAGAAACGTGCTGGTATGGCTCACCATTGCCTTTCATACGGTACATTTAATTACATCTCCAGTAAATAGGCTTTGCTCTCATTGAGGTGAATAACTGCTCTCTAAGTTGACATAACAAGCCAAATGTGTCACTACTGCTCTGACACCTTCTGTAACATGTAGGAGGATATAGTCTCAAAGTTATTACTTGTTGTGTGTACGTCCTGTACGGAGTCATGGCCTCATTAAACGCACAGCAAGTAGTAAAGATTATGAACTGTTATGAGTTTCTGTCCAAATAAACAGGCTTTTTCTGTGCCGATGATCGACTGAAATGCTTCATGCAATGAACCAAAGAATGGATAATATTTCTCACATCTGTAGTGCAGAGGAATGGCTTTTATTCACAAGCCGCTGTGTCTTTCAAAGTAAAATTATATTAAAAATGCCTCTTTGTTTTGAACTTTTTCTATGAACCTTGATCAGTGGTAATCATTTTTATTGATCCAATTAGCAGAAAAAATATGCTGCTTCAGTATTCCAACAGGTGCATAAATTGCTATTGATAATGACTCTGAACCATGCGGCATAAAGGAGAGAAGTAAAATGATCCAAACTGTGCAAGTAATAATAAAGTATATAATATATCACTTTAACAAAAAGATATGTCCAAAGAGAAACATTAGGCCCATGAAATATTGTAATAACTATCTACTTAAAATGACTTTACATTTCCCATCCCTCAATAAATTAGTTATATTTTCTCATTAAGTGGATATTATCATTAATCAATCGGAGCTAACGGTGCAGACAGGATTTTATTCTTTCTTATTCCTCCACCAAGACAAACCATTCCATCATTTTTGTTAAAATATGAAATGTATTTTTTTTATAGAGCAAACTGCACCAAAGGGTATAAATGAAACCCAGAATTACCCAGGGTAACGCATCAAGTAAAATCTACCAGGGGAATACTTGAAAGCGCAAATTGAGATGAACGGAATTCCCCTATGGTGGCTATTAAAATAAGTGTAAAAATTGAAAAGTCGTGTTTTCTAGTGACAAGCATCCATCGAAGGAGGAGAAAATGTCTCTTAAAGTTAATAAGTGAAACTTCTGTAAATGTATTAGATCTTTGCTTGAAGGTTACCATTTCATTTAGGTTATATGAACCGCCTTGGAGATATTGTTTTTCAGATATTTAAATTTTCTCTTTATGAGCATGTTCTGTAGTAAGACAAATACTCTTCATGGTTCTGAATGAACGTTTATTGTCTAGGTCTGAGCTGTCTGACCGAGAAAGGAAGGAAAAACATTTCTCTGTTCTATTAAACTTATCAATCCAATATCCTGTAGACTGTAAAAAGAATTTGTTTTCTTAGAGTGGATGTGATAGATTCAGGCTCAAGTAGAGGCTGCTAAGGTTACATCCTGATAAATTAGGATCTTGACATAAATATCATTCTTGTCTTTGAAATAGCAGCCTCGGGAAGTTGGGAATTAGCCAGGACAGTAGAACAGACAGCCATCAACCATGCGCAAATGAATGAAGTGTGAACCTCTCCCAATGCATTTCACATATGATTTGGCCATCTAATAATAGGTTCTTGTTTAGTAATTAAGTCATTTTATGCTTACAGTAATTTTGTTCTACATGTTAAATAGTAAAAGGATGGTTCCATGTCATTTTTGGTAGACTCTATGTTTATTTAAAGGGATACTGTCATGGGAAAAAAAATGTTTTCAAAATGCATCAGTTAATAGTGCTGCTCCAGCAAAATTCTGCACTGAAATCCATTTCTCAAAAGAGCAAACGGATTTTTTTATATTCAATTTTGAAATCTGACATGGGGGTAGACATATTGTCAATTTCCCAGCTGCCCCAAGTCATGTGACTTGTGCTCTGATAAACTTCAATCACTTTTTACTGCTGTACTGCAAGTTGGAGTAATATCACCCCCTCCCTTTTCCCCCCCAGCAGCCAAACAAAAGAACAATGGGAAGGTAACCAGATAACAGCTCCCTAACACAAGATAACAGCTGCCTGGTAGATCTAAGAACAAAACTCAATAGTAAAAACCCATGTCTCACTGAGATATTCAGTTACATTGAGAAGGAAAAACAGCAGCCTGCCAGAAAGTATTTCTCTCCTAAAGTGCAGGCACAAGTCACATGACCAGGGGCAGCTGGGAAACTGACAATATGTCTAACCCCATGTCAGATTTCAAAATTGAATATAAAAAAATCTGTTTGCTCTTTTGAGAAATGGATTTCAGTGCAGAATTCTGCTGGGGTCGCACTATTAACTGATGTGTTTTGAAAAAAACATGTTTTCCGATGACAGGATCCCTTTAAGTGAAATCGCAATTTAGGCCTCACCTAATTCAGTTAAAATTGATGATGCCAAGTAGCAAAAAGTGAATGAGCAAATAGTATTTTAAGAACCTGTTAGGTGCATATCTAATGCTACTAATCACTATATCTACTGGTGAATCTAAAGCAGAAGTGGCAGAAAAGCGTTACATGCCTATCACCTTGTTCCTACTGTCACCTCATTCCCCTGAGGGCCTTTGAGGAATGTTGCAACAAAGAAGACATTGTACCTTGTAGGGTAAAGGTTTACCTTAACCGGAACCAGGGGTCCTAGCGCACATTTAAATGTAAAAAGAGTCTGTGAGTAATACAAGCATGAAAATAGTTTTGAGGGGTGCCAAATAAAGGGTGTGGTTGGCTATGTGAACTGGTAGCCTACAAGAGACTCTGTCTGGCAGTATACGTGGTTTTTATGCAACCAACACTTCAAAACAAGAAATAAAAATTCAAATTCAAAAATAAGCATCAGTTTTGATGCCATTGAGAGCGATTCTCTTCCATTTTCCTCTTTCTTCGTGCAGCTTCTTTCCTTCTCCTTTAAGCGTGTAATCCAATTGCATCGACCTCCACTGGATACCTGGGGAATATGTGTTGAGTTATCTGGAAACAGTCACGGAAAGTTCAGATAAGAAAAAATTATATCACTTTTCTTTAAGCCAAAACAGTTTAGTGAGTTACTAAAATACCTCTTTTTGCTTAAACTTTACAAAGCAAAATTACCGATTTGTATTTTATCCAGGTTTTTAAATGATCTAAAGGCTAATTAACCTTCGTACCTTACAGTCATTTGTTTCTTATTTATCATTAGCAGCATAAGGCCTGTGTAAAACATGATTGTTTAAAGAGGGCCAATCGCTTCTTTTAATACACTCAGTCGGGAATATCTCGGAGGAACAGAACAGTACAACATACAATCCCTAATCCTACAAGAAAAAATAATGGATTCTGAAGCAGAGTGACCTTCTGTGGGTTTTTAATGTTTAATGAGAACATGACATAAAGTTGATGTGAAATGTGACAAAGAGAGATATGGAAACACAAGTAATTAAATGGCAATTTTGCTTTGGTCGTTTCACTGTTCTGTTTGACGCGCTGCAGAATAAAGAAAATTATGTGAAATTAGTCTTAAAATGAGGCAGAGAATGACCTCAGAGAGGGAAATTGCTTATGTAAGTAGAAAATTAGGCAGTGACATTACCGGTATTATGGCTACAAATAGAGGTTATGTTTTCAGGCATGTACGTCCATACTCTTTTGCCAATTTGATGTGTTTATAATAGGAAAGCACTTACCTCTTATTTCGGAAACCAGGACAAAACATTCAGGGTAAAACAAAAATCACTATTAGTTACTTAAAGTTGAACAAAAAAAATGTGTTTTTGTTTTAGGCTGTATTCACACTAGTAAGACTCATTTACTTACGTTGGGCAAATAGTGAAGTAAACTATAGCGGCCATGCTTTGTATTCTGAATATTTACAATCTGATCTGTCAGACTGAGATGGTAGTTGGCTAGGATATGCATGCTTATGCATGTCCTGTGTTTTGTTTGAATATGAGAGCAATTCTTCATTGCGCATGATAGAGTTGAGTTCCTTTATCCAATCCCCTACAGGCGGTGTAAGACTTTTTTTCCAATACCTGGGAATAACTGATCTAGCCGCCGTTACGGCGAAAGCAACCAACGCCTTCCGCACAATAGTAGTTTGTGGAGGAGGTATTGACAAGAGTGCCATCCCAGGGTATGTGTACAGTTTTTATAAGAAACCTGACTGTATGCAGTGAAATTCTTCCTTCATTTACTGCTGTGGATAGGAATTGTCAGATGGTCCCTAACTGCTGTGCAGGGAAACAATAATACTTATAAACAGCAGGGGGAGCCCCCGCCTTACTTCCCAGCCATGCAGAACTCAAGCAGCTTTGTTTATGACGATCCCTAAGCAGCCCAGACCACACTGAGCATGTGCACAGTCTTAGTCTTGCAAAGATGTTTAACAAAGTTACAAGATGGTGACCCCCTGTAGCCAAATTTGAAAGCATAAATTATTTGTTTGATTAGGCTTGTGGTGCAGTAAGTTCATGTTTATATTTAGTATACAAAATACAGCATTTCTAGCCTTATTCTATTTTAGACTTTACATGCCCTTTAAGGGCAAAAACGGTTGCATTCAGAATTGCACACTGCACTTGTAAACAAGCCATCCTGTCTTTCTGATTTAGATTGGAATTCCATTAATTATTTAATTATTTTAATTAATTGATGGGGTGCATAGGCCTTTCTGAAACAAACTGGATTGATGGAACATACACAGTATAGCCACCTTTTTATTGTTTGGATAATTTGGGCAGACCGTCTTTTTATTCACTTTTTTTTATTGTCAATGTTACATATCAACCGTGTGCTCAGTCTCCAGGCTAATGTATAAATGGCATATATATATATATATATATATATATATATATATATATATATAAATGTGTGTGCGTGTGTATGTATATATATATATATATATATATATATATATATATATATATATATATTATTGTATATAATGATTAAATAACACAAGCATGTCTCCTTGAGGTAGCATATGTTACAACTCAGATGCAATCTAAAAGCAGTTAAAACGATAAAATATTTTGATGTTTCATATTTTTTTTATATTATATTCAGGAGAATTGCTGTAAATGTGTGGGTGAGTGTATGGTCAGAGCTTGCCAGATGTACAAATGTGTGTGCTGTGAATGAGCCCATAGTCAGATGACATAAGAGGTCATTGGGCAGTCAGTTATTATCATACATCCAGAATATAGTTCTTGTGTAGTGATGGGCGAATTCATTTGCCAGGCGCGAATTTGCGGCGATTTTGCGCGATTCACCGCCAGTGAATAAATTCGCAAAACACCTGCGAAAATTCGTGGCAAAATTTTTTTTTCGTCATGTCGCGCAAAATTCGTGAATTTTTCGGCGAAACTGCGCAAATTCGCCCATCACTATTCTTGTGCCTTAAATTTAGTACTTTTTCGATATCTTCATAATTACTGTTTACTTAGCTCGAGTGAAGGAATAGAAGAAAAAATACTTTGAATTTCGAATGGTCGAATATGGCTACTTCGACCTTCGACTACTACTATGACTTTGAATCAAACGATTCGAACTAAAAATATTTCGACTATTCGACCATTCGATAGTCGAAGTACTGTCTCTTTAAAAAATTCTTCGACCCCCTAGTTCGCTACCTAAAACCTACCGAGGTCTCTTTAAAAAATTCTTCGACCCCCTAGTTCGCTACCTAAAACCTACCGAGGCCAATGTTAGCCTATGGGGAAGGTCCCCATAGGCTTCCTAACAATTTTCTGATCGAAGGAATATCCTTCAATCGATGGATTAAAATCCTTCGATCGAACGATTATTCCTTCGATCGTCCGATCATAGGAATATCGCTAAATTCTTCGACTTCGATATTCGAAGTCGAAGGATTTGAATTCGGCAGTTGAATATCGAGGGTTAATTAACCCATGATATTCGACCCTAGGTAAATCTGCCCTAGGGCTCTTACTCATGAGCGTTTTTACCTGCGCTCCCCTGCGTTCCGTTTTTCGGCGTTCAGCTGCAGGGGAGCGCAGGAATAGACGCATTTCATTATTTAAAATGGGGCTGTACTCACACAGGCGCGTGTAGGTGCCGAACGCAGGAAAAATGCAGCATGTTGCGTCTCAACCTGCGTTTGGCGCCTACATGCGCCTGTGTGAATTGCTTTTAATGTTGAAAAAAAAATCATATGAGTTTAAAAGCAGTTAGTGGCTGCAGGATTTCCTATTCTCGAGAGACCTTCACGCTTCTCTGGCCTGCAAAGAAATGCACGGAAAAGCTATTAATTAAGTGGAAAAATATTTAATATGATAATAAACTTAAATGGCACACAAATGCATTACGATTTCATTATATTCAAGGAGCTGTTGAATCAGGTGACATATAATTATATGTTGTTCTTTCTCTATAAAGATAATGTATTAAATTGGTAAAGGGCAATAGATAGAGCCAAGAATATTTAAGGGATTTCCATTTATCACAGTTAACAACATATTCAAAATGCAAAGATTTTATATTTTTATCTTCTATATTTTTGCTCCACAAAGTACAGATATGGGATCCATTATCCGGAAACATTTATCCAAACTGCTCCACATTACGAGAAGGCTGTCCTGCATAGACTCAATTTTGCCCACATAATCCAATTTTTTAAAAATGATTTCCTTTTTCTCTGTAATAATAAAATAGTACCTTGTACTTGAAAAACACTAAGGGGCAGATTTACATAGGGTTGAATATCGAGGGTTAATTAACCCTCGATATTCGACTGCCGGATGTAAATCCTTCAACTTTGAATACCGAAGTCAAAGGATTTAGCGATATTCCTACAATCTAACGATCAAAGGAATAATCCTTCGAATCAAACGATTCGAAGGATTTTAATCTATCAATCGAAGGATTTTCCTTTGATCAGAAAATTGTTAGGAAGCCTATGGGGACCTTCCCCATAGGCTAACATTAGCCTCGGGAGGTTTTAGGTGGCGAACTAGGGGGTCGAAGTATTTTTTAAAGAGACAGTACTTAGACTATTGAATGGTCGAATAGTCAAATGATTTTTAGTTCGAATCGTTCGATTCGAAGTCGAGGTCATAGTCGAAGGTCGAAGTAGCCTATTCGATGGTCGAAGTAGCCATATTCGACCATTCGAAATTCGAAGTATTTTTTCTTCTATTCCTTCACTCGAGCTAAGTAAATGGGCCCCATAGATATAATTAAACTTTATTGGAAGCAAAAAACTGTCTAATGGGTTTATTTAATTTTTAAATTATTTTCTAGTAAACTTAGGGTATGAAGATCCAAATGACAGAAAGATCCATTCACTATAACCTCCCACTTACCATCTAAGTAAAGAGATGGGATTCCCCTTGACATCTTTTGTTTCACTGCTTTCCGTGTATATATTCTGTTTTTAT
This sequence comes from Xenopus petersii, assembly GCA_038501925.1. Taxonomy (NCBI): domain Eukaryota; kingdom Metazoa; phylum Chordata; class Amphibia; order Anura; family Pipidae; genus Xenopus; species Xenopus petersii. The sequence continues at coordinate 25,373,799 of CM076677.1, forward strand.
GGTTACTACATGGATGATCTAGAGAAAGTTCTTTAAAAGTACATGTGACACCCAATGCGCTTGATGTTAAGCATCAAAGCCAATTGTTCCGTGCCTTGGCAGGTTGAATAATTAATAGGAATATAGGTATAGCTAAGCCTTACAGTGATCAGTAGTGACACCCATGAGTCCATTATATACATGAGTAGATCATTGCAAATTTATGTTACAGTATGTCATCTCTTTTGCTGTTTAATGCATGTATCTTATTGACCCCTATGACATTAAGCCTCTGGCAATAGAATGGTAGTGAGAGTGGGTATGGGTGAATATAAATGCATTTCCGAAAAAATCTAAAGCACTTCAATGCAAATGTCAAAGTGGTAACTTACTAACGAGTACTTACATACTGACAGAGGTTAGTGTTTTGTTACTCGTTTATACCAGCAATGCTCAAGACAACAACACAATGTCATGTTCACTAGTTAGATCTGACAAATTGTAAATTGCTAACTTTTATGATTTTGTATTAAAATCAATGCTGTGCTCAGGTGTAATTATTTAATTTAAGAAACATTTTGCTATCTTGCTGCCAATTCCCTGAGTGAAATTTCCCCACAGTTCAGATCTGCTGTACGGCCATACTATGAGCAATTTACCACATTAGCTTCCAAAGATTACAGAACAAGATAATCCCATTTGTTTTCCAACCCTAGACCCATAGGTGCAGATTTATCAAGGGTCAAATTGAAAATTTGAATAGTTAAATTTGAATTTTGAGTTTAATTTGACTAGAGAATAGTCCAAATTCGATTGGAGTTTAAAAAAAATTCAACATTTGAATTTTGAAATTTAACATGTACTGTGTTTTTAAGAATTCAAATTCGACTATTCGCCAGCTAACAACCTGCCAAATTGGTTTAGGCTATGGGGGACCTCCTACAACCAATTTGGAGTCATTTGGTGGACTTTTGAAAATCAAAATAGAATTCGATTTGAATTCGATCCAAGTTTGCAGGTCGATGCTATTCACATGAATATAAAAAGAATTAATTATTTTAATCCATTTTGATTTCATTTTTTTCCAATTTCGAGTTTATGGGAGTTTATGGGAGTTTTTAGAAACTCCCATAAACTCGATATTCAACCCTTGATAAATATGCCCCATAGTGTTGGTTTATATTATTTGGACATGTAAAATTAAAACATGGCAGAGATAAAGGGGCACATTTACTAAGCACGAGTGAAGGATTCAAAGTAAAAAAACTTCGAATTTCGAAGAATTTTTTGGGTACTTCGACCATCGAATAGGCTACTTCGACCTTCGACTACGACTTTGATTCGAATGATTCGAAGTAAAAATCGTTAGACTATTCAACCATTCAATAGTCGAGGTACTATCTCTTTAAAAAAACCTTCATACTTCGGCAGTTTAAACCTACCAAGGTACAATGTTAGCCTATGGGGACCTTCCCCATCACTTTTCTAAGGTTTTTTTGATCGAAGGAAAATCCTTCGATCGATCAATTAAAATTCTTCAATTAAAATCGTTCGATCGTAAGAATTGCAGTAAATCCTTCGAATTCGATATTCAAATTAGTAGGATTTTACCTCGAGGATCGGATTCGAGGGTTTATTAACCCTTGATAATCGACCCTTAGTAAATGTGCCCCAAAGTGTATAACCAACTTTCAAGGTCGGAATATAAACATAGATTAAAAGCTATGAATATTTCAAGAGAATTCCAGTATTAACAATGTAGGCATATAAAGTAGACAACACAGCACCACATATGCTGGTTACCAGCAATAAAAGGAAATGTAAACCTTTAAATGAATATCAAATGCTCAGAGTACTCTTCTGTGAATTTTGAAATGTATATTAATTTTTTTTTCTAATTTCAAGATTTTAGCTGTTTTATAATATAATAAAATAGAAACAATACCACCATCTGCTGGTCACTTCTGTTGACCAACTTGGCAGTCGGGAGAACATTTCAGGAGAAGAAGAAAGTGTTCTGATTGAATGAACTTTTCTGAAAAAAAGAGTGAGCACAAGGTCCCACCTATCTGGTTTCAAAATTCTAGCTATTTTATAATACAGGGAAATAGAAACCATATCACCACCTGCTGGTCACTTCTACTGATGGCCTGGCAGTCGGGAAAAATTTTCAGAAGAAGAGGAAAGTGTTCTGATTTTACTTTGCTTAAAAAAAGAGTGGAGGAGAGTCATCACATGGGCCCCTCCAACAGTAAGGCTGGACTGCAGAACTCAACAGCAGTCAGTGCTGTTGTTTCAACTGTATTATATTAGCAGCTTTAAAACTGCTAATTTCTTGATAACTAGAAAAAGCAAAACTGGGAATTTTAGAAGGGCTCTACTTTTTTGTATGAGAAGATATGAAACCCTTATATCACCACGTTATCAATGCAAAAGGGTTGTGTAGACTCTCGGAAAGGAATAAAGCATGAAAAAAAATCTGCAAATAGTTTAAAAAAATTTTTAAAAACACAGTCAATTCAAAAATACAACCATAAACATAGTAAAACTAAATGTAAATTCTGAATTCCTACTGTTGCATCAAGCTTTAATCAAGAGTAAATTGCAGTAAAACTTTCCAGCAAGGAAAGAACATGATATACCAAGATTATGTTAAAACAAAATGATCAAAAATAAAGTGTAATATTGAAATGTCCCGAATAGAAAAAAAGTAAATATGCCCTGTTTAAAAGGGGTCGTGACAGAAAATAAATGCTCAGAGGAGTGAATTGTTACAACATGAGGGGTAATCCAAGCCAAATTTGTAAATAGTTTGCTCCATTTGTGTTTTTCTGTAACCAGACAATATGAGCATTTCCTATTGTGTACTGAAAAATTAATCTGCATAATGGTATATTGACAAACTATCTTGCTAAGGCAAGGCATCAAAGGCCAATGGGAAGCTCAAAAGAAGCCAAAGGGTTTTAAATGGGACAATATACCCGCTTGTTCAACACGGAGGGGGGGCTACATAGGGTTTTTGTTGATACTAAGTGGGACATTCACTAAGAATCGTTATTGCGCCAGCGTCTGCTTCGCCGCGCTTCGCCGCACTTCGGTAGGCATATTTTCGTCAGCGCTACGCAAATTCACTAAAATCCGAAGTTGCGCTCAGGGGAAGCGTAAGGTTGCAAAGTTGCTAGCGTTAATTCGCCAAGCAAAGCAAAGTTATGCTAGGGATGCTTTATTTTCATACGGTGCCAAATTCAAGCTATAATGGAACTATAATTATCTACCACGCAAGCAACAAACATGGAAATGCTTCACTTTCGTTTTTCATTTGCCATGTTTAGCTTAAGAAATAACAAAAAAAACCATAGTTCTTTTGGTAAGTAAAACAATAGGCAAAAATTATGTTCAACACAAGCCCTACTCATTTGACTCATGTTGAACAAGGGAGTATACTGCCGCTTTAAAGTCAGGATTACTTAATTTCTATAACTACCAGTTGAGTATTTCCTCACGTCAACTATGTTCTCCTTTTCCACAATTTCTTTTATAATTCAGTCTGTGATACAGCATGATGTAATATAAATACAGATATTGTGGATCTTTTATGCAGATTTGGATCTCCATTAGTGATGGGCAAATTTGTCCTGTTTCGCTTTGCCGGAAAATTTGCGTCCGTTTTTTTTGGATGTCAGCGCATTTTCGCGTCAGTTTTGCAAATTTATTCGCTGGCAGTGAAACACAGGAATTCGGCCCGAATTCGTGCCTGCCGAATAAATTCGCCCATCACTAATCTCCATACCTAAAGTCTACTAAAACTATTTGAACTATTTTATTAAATTGGAGTCTACAGGACATGGAGTCTACAGGACAGATAATTCTGACATTTCTGGATAATGGGTATCTGGATAAAGGATCCCATACTTGTAATCAAGCAGTGCCTCACTAATCACTATATACCTTATTTATTATGATTGTCCGGAGTATTCTATGGTGTCTGCAAAGAGAATTCACTAACAAAGTCAAAGCAGTGGAGAATTAATATGATGGCAGCTAAATCTGCAAGCAAAGGATTTAGTTACACCCTACCAAGTTTTATGTTCCAAATGACTCATAAGCGCAGAGAAGCTGATATGACCTGATAAGATCATTCTGTTGATTATATTTCTCCCTCTTACCCTTCTAACCTGTCAAATTGTGATCGTTATTTAATTTCAGGTTATTCATGTCAACCTCTAAACTGCATGGAGATTTCTAGAATTAAGATAAAGTTCAGTTTTCACAAAACAAAAGAAATATGTCATTTCTACTTAAGGTTAAGGTCTCAAGGAGGAGGTGAAATCTCTGTTAATACAAGTCCTATCTACTCAGGGATCACTGCAAATGACTGGCTGAAAAATAGAGATGACCGTGAAGTCATCAGGTCCACCATATATATAAATGCTTGTGCATCAATGACCTGAATAGGGATGTTGCCAGAATAAAACTTTTTCTATTTTGCCCTTCCTGAAGGTCTGAAATTGTTCACTTAAAGTGGACCTGTCACCTACACATGAAAAGCTGTATAATGAAATTCCATTGCAAATTAACCATGGGACCTAAATTATTTTTTTCATTAAAACATCCATACTTGTTATAAAGCTGTTTAAATATCTGAGCTGTCAATCAAATATTACCTGCCCTGACCTCTATGCCTGAGGCATAGAGGCGGGGCAGTCAGTTACTATAACTTTCCATTCAGCAACGACGGCGCTCTTCCTGAGTTATGCGCCCGTGCGAAGTTCAAATAGTATTTAAAGGGGCTTTTGCAAAATTCACATTGCCCGTTGTTAGGTTCAATTTGCCTTGTTCCTTGGTGCTTCATTATTCGAATCCTCTTTGATCTACTGTGTATTGACCCTTGCCTGCCTCTGACTTCTCTGATTTCTCCATTCCTGATCCTTGCCTGCCTGTTAACTCTGAACTCTCCAATCCTGACCATTTGCCTGTCCAATGACTATTCTACGCTCTCTAATGCTGATACCAGGCTGTCTGTCTATTCTAATCTGCTTGTGCTGCCCGGTCTGCCTGTTCCTGGTGGTGTTCTTCCTTCCAGAATCCTGGTGAGACAATCGTGCCCCTTTGCTCGTCCAGAACCGTTAGCTTTGCTCCTCTCTCAAATAAGACCTGGCTGAGGGCTCCTCCTGAGGTGAAAGGCGGCAGTTATAGGCAGAAGTGAGAGCCGAGACCAAGGAGCTTAGCTTGGGTTCTGGATTTAGGGTGCCGAACGTGACACTTATTTGTTCATGTGTTAAGAGGCAAAGAGCAACCTGTCAGTTAAAGGGTTAAAATACACTTTAATCATATGATTTTCTCCAGCATCATAATTGCTTTTGTGAATGCGCATTGCCTTTACTCAATGTATTTATTTGCATGGGCTGCGGCTCCAACTTAAACCATATAAAGCAAATCCTGTTTCATCTTGGCAACACAGATATTTTTTTTTGTACTCAAAGAATACTCAAAATCCATCTTTTAATACGTTGCCATCTGTTCATTAGTTGGCAGCTCTTGAGTTTTCTTTTAAGACCTTACTTAGAAACTAGTGGAAAAAACTGAAAGTGTTATTAAGCAGTAATCATGAACTGCTAATGCTAGACATACTGTATATTGTATATTCAATACATTTTTATATGTATTATTGCTTTATAACTTACATATTAGGAGCAGTACTACAGCAATGAAGAGTACCTCTGTATTCCCTAGTTTGCCTATGCCTGCTATTCCTTGATTGGATAAGGGGATGAGAATCCCTTGGTGTCAGTCATAGATTCAGACCCTCTTGCAATTAGAATTATATGCATTGAAAGGTTAAGTAGCTAGGACTTATTCATCAAGACATAATAAGGCCTGGTTTCTCTAAAATGTTGACAATAAATTAGTATTCTCAAGCATGCTCAAGAGTAAAATGGCAGTGACTTGGTATTTATGACTGGCATCAAGGGAGCCATTTAAAAGTTTCCCATGGTCCCTGGCATAGGGCACATGTTAGCTTATGGTGCACACTCGATAAATGTATTTCTACAGTATATATAGTAATCACATCCCCAGAGCATTAAATATTCATACATGGCTCTGAATTCTGCTCAACAGGGATCTCAATATAATCCCCATGCAGTAAAGGCTAGCAAACAATGTGTATACCCTTAATGGTATCTAAAATAAACTATGCACATCGCAACCTATATGAATGAAAATATTTATAGACACTCAGCACTTTTTCTCTGAAGGGTTGTGTATTTAATTATGATATCATAATGAAGCAATAATCTAGCAACTGGAAAATCTGGCAGAATTTCTACCAACACTATAAAATCTAGGCAAATAGGGCATTGCTTATTATGATATGGGCAGTACTATGGCACACTATCTTACCATTACCCAAAACCACCAGGCTGGGATGTAAAGGGCCACAGCTTCATCATCATTGGCAAAATATAAATGTAATCAGTTGGGTTATAAAACTTTTCCAGTAAAATCAACATTAAGGAGGTTATATACTAAACTTCAAATTCATCTCTTATTTATTAAAAAAAAAAAAAAAAAAAAAAAAAAGCAATCAAACTCCCATGCCCAATTTGATCTTATTTATTGATAAAAAAAACTCGAATTAATCCGTTCGGGGAAAACCCAGACAAAATTGAGCGAAAACTCAAAACTTGAAACTTTTTTGGACTTTTTCCTTAAAGGGGTTGTTCACCTTTGAGTTAACTTTTAGTATGTGGTAGAGAGTGATATTCTTAAACAATTTGCAATTGGTTTGGGTTTATTTAGCTTTTTATTCAACTGCTCTCGAGTTTGCAATTTCAGCCTAAATTACCCTAGCATTGATTTGCATTGATTTGAATAAGAGACTGGAATATGAAAAGGAGAGGCCTGAATAGAAAGATGAGTAATAAAAAGCAACAACAATACATGTATAGCTTTACAGAGCATTTGTTTTTAGATGGGGTCAGTGGAAAGCTACAGAGTCAGAAAAAGAAGACTAATAATTCAAAAACTATAAAAAAAATAATGAAGACCAATTAAAATGTTGCTTAAAAGTAGCCATTCTATAAGATACTAACTTTTACTTGAAGGTGAACCACCCCTTTAATACATTATCCATTAAGCACTCTGCTCTTTAGTTTGGTTTAATTTCAAAACATCTACATGGGGAGGCCCATTTATCAAAGTCCAAATTATATCAATATTATCTGAATAAACTCAGACCAAACCCGTATATATCAATGCACTTTCCTGAAAAAAAAATCAGAATTTTATGAAAATTTCCACCTGAAAACTCCCCAAAACCTCGGACTATTGCACGAAACCCATCGCAGATCAAAAAATCTTTGGGACTTCTTCAATTGACCCCCTACTTCGGCAAGTAAAACCTACCGAGGCCAATGTCAGACCTTGGCAGGTCTGAGATGCGAGATTCTCGGATTCAGACTTTTTCCGTCCTTGCGGTATAAAAAATTCAGAAAAATTTGTGTTTTTTTTCAAAATTCCGATTTTATACTAAAAAACACAATTTTTTTTGGATTTTCTGCATTCAGAGTTTAGTAAATAACCCCCTTAGTGTTTGTGGCCAAAACACTATTTTCATTTTTAGAGAAGCTCCAAATTTACAAATCAGCTCATGTCTGATCATCATTAATACCCAGCTGTTGGCATTAGCAGACCCAACAAAATGCATAGCATTATTTACAGCAACTCCCTCATGCCTGCTCTCCAAACCAACAGTACCTGAGTCATCAGACTCCAGCTGGACCCCCAAGCATCACAGGGAAAGGAGATATTTTTAGAATGTTCCTCCTTCACTGCTTGTTGCTTAGTGAGGTAACTGCTTCCAAAATACCTGGAAAACATTAAAGAGGAGTTGACAAATTACTAGAAACATTATAGTGCCTGCATTTTGGTTTCCTCAGATGGAACAAATGTCACCAAGACATATTTAACTTTAAATAGCAAAGGCTTTATTAAAAAATAACTTACCGAAACCGCTCCTCTTCAGAAAAGGCGACAGGGTGAAGGCCCATCGTGCAGCGCTCGATTTCTCTTCCCTGCCTTCTATAGGCGATAGCCAGGCAGGAGAAATTGAGGGCGGCACGATGGATCGAGTTGTGGTAAGTTATTTTTGAATAAAGACTTTACTATTTTAAAGTTAAATATGTCTTGGTGTTTTTTTTTTTTTGTTTTATATACAAACAAATGTTTTAAAAAAAAAATTTGACGTTACTGGTCCTTTAAGCTCCCCCACCACCACTTTAACCTTATTAGGCACTAGGCACACTAGTTTTAATGCCTGGGGAGAATGCACAAGTTCCAACGCAACAGCCACATGATATAACTATATCAGAACACAGAGGATCATTATGAGGGAAATCACACAGCAGCACTACATGCTGAGAAAATACATAGATAGACAACCTCTATTTATAGTGCCACAGGCCAGTTGCATCTGTATGAAATAAAGAACATATTTAAAACTGCCTCATTTCTACAGTATTTGTGTCCCATATTGACACCTGCTGCAAGTCTATGCTCCCTGAAGATGAAATCCCCTGGGAGACTTTTCCACCATCTCCTAGTACAGCATGGTATAATTATCTCCACCACCTAAGGAGAAAAACAAAGGAGAAAATGTATGGGGAAAATAGAAAACATGCTTTTTTAACAAAAAAGCATTTTGGTTAAATCATTTTAATATCTAATCTATGTATTCATTTTTTCTTCTAATATATGGGGCATTAATGGCTAAACTGAGATGTTTTCTTTTTGCTGACTGTTGAGTAACATTCCCAAATGGCAAAGGTGTTGAAACAGTAGATTACGATCTCAAATTTGTATTTATTCGGTTCATGGTTTTTCATCAGAATGGAACTATTTTTCCCATCACAGGCACAAAATCCATTCTGTGAGGTCTGCCACGCTTCACCTTCTGTGGGATCTGATTCGAGTGAGGATAAGCTATATAAACTCAGTTTGGAGACCATAGGGTGTATACACGTTTTGTTTTGCCAATTATCGTGCTCACAACTGAGACAATTGAATGCATTTTTATAGAGAGCCAGAAGAGCATTCTGAGCAGCCTCGTTATGCATGAAAAATGCACTGTGTCTGCCATCTGGAGGGCCTTTGCAAAACGCCAGGCAATCAGTTAACCTAGAACTGTCAGGCCCCATTTAATACAAAGATGTTAGTTCATATTTCTGCCCTTTGACTCATAAAGTGTTATCCAGAGGTACTATAGCTGTTTAACAAGACAGGTTTACGGCACCACTGAACGTGCAGCAGATAATGGATCTTGTGGCTGAGACCTGGTGATGGATAGTTTACAATAAAAAAAAAAAAAGGAAGTTAACAGAACATATTTACATTTATTTACTAATTTGGAGGCATCGCTTACTATATACATACATTCTAAGTATACATTTACCACTTAAATTCTCCAGAGACAAAAGCTTGTTATGTTGCAATCCCATAAAAACAATGGTTACTGAAGGAATTACAAAAGCTGGTTACATATAGCCAGATGCACATAGCTCCAAACTGCCAAATTATTGATCATGCGCACGGTGGGTCAAACTGATCACTCAGCTAAAGAGAGCAGACTTCATACAGCTACAATTAAAATGACTATGCTGACATGTGACAGCTCTGTTTAAATGTCATTGAACTTTCAAATATCAGAATTCCTGTAAATTTGAGAATTTATAAATGTTTACGCGATTTGTTTCTTCAATCCTGATCTGATCACAAAAAGATTTCAAAAACTAAAAGAAATGTTCTCAACGGACAACTGGTTGCTAGAGGTCCCAAGGTCTGGAGCAGTTAGTGTCGTGATTCAGATTTCTTAGTAATGTAACATCTGTCCCATTGGTCATTTCTGCTATGACAATAGTCAAAGATCCTTTTCTGAGGGTCCCAGGGTAGGTTCTCTTATAAAACTAGAGTTGCCACCTTCCTCCCCACTAACTCTGGGTGAGGAGGCGGGGCTGTGATGAAGCAGGGGCGGAGTGTGACATAGAGGGGTGGAGCTATGATGTGGAGGTAAATCTCAGGGAATCATGCCAGGTTTATTTGAAGGGTTGTCCAGGTCAAAACTGGCAAGGTGACAACCCTATATAAAACATTTATAGCATCTTCTGCTTAAACAGTATAGGTGGATTTCTCTTATAGATTATCATGTAAAATAAAAATACCTTCTTTGTATCATAGTGAGCAAGTCTGTCCCCTAACTGTTCCACTTTCAAACAAATTATCTATAATATTTCTTTAGTTATGTTAAGTATGTCCCCATTTGTTACATCATTGCAAGTGCTTGTCCTAATCTATCTCTATCTGCATGTGTTGAAATGTGCACTTTCTAAGGCATATTTTTGTTGTTATTATTACTGATAATAATAGTAAACTGTTATCCATAGTGCTTGCGACTTGGGGTTTTCTTGGTAAGGAGTCTTTCTGTAATATTACTCCATAGCTTAGGTCTGCTAAAAATCATTTACATGTTAATTAAACCCAATAGGATTGTTTTGCATTTAATAAGTATTCATTATGACTTAGTTAGGATCATGCACATTTATCATTATAGAGAAAAAGGAAATAATGTTTAAATGTTTGAATTATTTGCTCATAAACTGAGTCAATGGGGTATATTTATCAAAAAGTGCAGTTAGAATCTAAGGGATTTTAAAATGCATATTTATCAAAGGATGTGCTTTCACTTTCACCTATTGATAAATACTCTTTTAAAAATCCCATAGAAATGAATGAAGAGTGTGGGATTTCACTCTAGAGGACTGTGGCGATCCCTAACTTTACTTTTTGATAAATGTACCCATATGGGAGATGGCCTTCTCATAATACAGAGATTTCTGGATAAAGGACCCCATCATCTGTTATTAATACAGTGCCAACACATTTATAGAGATTATATAACATCCACATCAGTCCCTGCCCCAGTGGAGCTTACAATCTCAGGTCTCTATCATATTCACACACAGTACGGTCAATTCTATCAGGAACCAATTTATCTGTTTTTGGGTAATCGGAGGAAACTGGAGTCCTCAGGGAAAACCCATAAAGATGAGCAGAACATACAAATCCCTTGCAGGTAGTGCCAAAGGTGTAAACTAACTTGGGTACCATCACTGCAAGGCACAAGTATTTTGTCCATACTGTAGGTCTACTAGTTACACAAGGGCAATGGGGCACAGGCAAGTTCCAGCATTTTGCCACCCATATTATGCTTAATGAACAGCAAAACATTCATATTTACTTCTCATTGAAGTGAATAGAATTCAGAAAATTCTAGGTTAAGAGTAGGGTTGCCATCTGACCAGTTTTGACCCGGACAGCCCGACTCAGCAAAACTGCTTGCCTGGTTTTCCAGATCAGGAAAACTGGCCAGGACTCCCTGAGATTGACACATTATAGCTCCTTCCTGTGACATCACCCCCCACCACATCACCACATCACCCCAGTGATGTCACTACCCCACCACCTGCCCGGAGATACCGGCTGAGAAAAGTGGCAACCCTATTCAAAGGAGAAACAAACCCTTTACCAAAAAACCCTACCCCCCACGAGACATAGACCCCCTCCCTCCTCCCCCCCCAGCCTAGCTGCTTCCCCGGGAAATGCCCCTAACTTTTTACTTACCCCTCGGTGCAGAGTCACAGCATTAAAGTTCACAGCAGCCATCTTCTCGGTCTTTGTGTCTTCTTCTGGCGCTTCGGCAATTTCCGTCCATTTTGTCGCAAACCAGTAAATTGCTAAAACAGTGCATGCCCCGCTTCGCCGGTCTCCGTCTCAGCTTACTGAAGACCCGGAAGTTGGCTTTGGTGAACTCCAATGCTGTAACTCTGCACCGAGGGGTAAGTAAAAAGTTAGGGGGGCAGCTAGGCTGGGGGAAGGATGGAGGGGGGGTCTATGTGGGGTGGGGGGTAGGGTTTTTTTTTTTTTGAAAAGTTTGTTTCTCCTTTAAGAAAAAAATTATTTCCCTGGATATCAAGAAGATTACATGGAAATGAATTACTGCCAGTATCCCTTTAATGAATAAAGGATATCTCTGTTACCCTGGCATTATGAGCCCCTGATGCACTAGATAGAGATGTTATAAAACCTAATCAGACTTTTGGATCAAGAACAAAAATGTATGCAGAGCCAAAAATAAATAGCGATTTCTCAATATACATCTAAGTCTTTGGGCACCTAGTGGGGGGTATGTAGCTTATGTATCTAGTACATGTTTTTGCATGATTTTCAGCTGAGGGGTAATGTAAGGGCCACAAATTGCTATATCTGTATAGTTATAATGTATTCATTTATATTAGAATTTAATATCTCTATAAATAATAGAATCAAAAATAGCCTAACACATCTCTGCTTCTGCACCATTCAGGTTTAAAATAATAGTGCACTATTCATCAGGATTCAAAGAAATACCAGGCAAATATATTATTCCGTTCAACAAACAGAATCATGTACAATTTCTCAGAAGTGAATTAAGCCTACCCCTAGTTCTTAAAAAAAAAAAAAAGCAGCAGCGGTTGCCATGGTTACATAAAAAAAAGAGCTATGTTATATTAGAAATGAAAACAGACGGGAAAACACTAAAAACTTTAGCCTGAAAACTTTTTGCAGGAACTCACTTATTTCTTTGAATTGCTGCAATGGGCTTATTTTTTCATCAATATCAGATAACATTTATGGATGTACCCAGACAATCCCTTTTTTTTTATTACAACTGCTATTTGGCTTCAGTATATAATTCCAAATGTTAATGGCTGGGCAAGCACAACATAAAATAGTAAAACAACTTTTTACTTAAATTAAATCAGGTTATTGATCACTTGAGGATCTTTAAATACTATACTTAATTAACCCTCGATATTCGACTAGGAATTACAATCCTTCGACTTCGAAGTCGAAGGATTTAGCGCAGATAGTTCGATCCAATGATCGAAGGAATATCCTTCGATCAAAAAAAGTTATGGGGACCTTCCCCATAGGCTAACATTGACTTCGGTAGCTTTTAGATGGCGAACTAGGGGGTCGAAGTTTTTTTTAAAGAGACAGTACTTCGACTATCGAATGGTCGAATAGTCGAACGATATTTACTTTGAATAGTTCTATTCAAAGTCGTAGTCGAAGGTCCAAGTAGCCCATTTGATGGTCGAAGTAGCCCAAAAAAACTTCGAAATTCAAAGTTTTTTACCTTCGAATCCTTCACTCGAAGTTAGTGAATCGGCCCCTTAATATTCACAAAAAAAATCATTTCGATATTAATGACGGTTTAATGTTAAAGAAGTAGTTATTTAAATCAACCAATATCAGTTAGTTTAAATCACTACAAATAAGAAAAAAAAATTAAAGAGACCATTTAACTGACTCACTGGAACAACTCACTGGAACCATTTAACACATCGGGGCCGATTCACGAAGGGTCGAATATCGAGGGTTAATTAACCCTCGATATTCGACTGGGAATTTAAATCCTTCGAATTCGAATATCGAATTCGAAGGATTTAGCGCTAAAAATTCGATCGAATGATTTTTCATTCGATCGAACGATTAAATCCTTCGAATCGAACGATTCGAAGGTTTTTAATAAAACGATCGAATGAATATCTTTCAATGAAAAAAACTTTAGCAAGCCTATGGGGACCTTCCCCATAGGCTAACATTGAGTTCGGTAGCTTTTAGCTGCCGAACTAGGGGATCGAATTTTTTTTTAAAGAGACAGTACTTCGACTATCGAATGGTCGAATAGTCGAACGATTTTTAATTCTAATCGTTCGAATCGTTCGAATTCGATCGAATTCAATTGAATTTAACCAATTCGATGGTCGAAGTACCCAAAAAATACTTCGAAATTCGAATTTTTTTTCATTCGAATTCTTCACTCGAATTTTGTACATCTGCCCCTTAGGGTCATATTTATCAAGGGTTGAATTTAGAGTTTATGGGAGTTTAAAAAAACTCCCATAAACTCAAAATTCGAGAAAAAAACCAGCTACTGACATTTATTCGAATTTTGGTGAATAGGATCGACCTGCAAACTCGAATCTAATTTGATAAGAGTTTTTTTAAAAAATCCACCAAACTACTGCAAATTGATTGTAGGAGGTTCCCCATAGGCTAAAACACCAATCCAGTTGGTTTTAGATGGTGAATAGATGAATTCAAATTCTTAAAGGGACAGTACATGATGATTTTCAAAATTCGAATCTCGTTTTTTTTTTAAACTCAAATCGAATTTGGACTATTCCCTAGTCAAATTACACTAAAATAAACTCAAAATTCGAATATAAAAATTCAAATGTTCCCTTGCTTTTCAACTTGTTTATTAATGACCTGGAGGTAGGCATTGAAAGTACTGTTTCTATTTTTGCTGATGATACTGAATTGTGCAGAACTATAGGTTCCATGCAGGATGCTGCCACTTTGTATAGTGATTTGACTAAATTGGAAAACTGGGCAGCAAACTGTAAAATGAGGTTCAATGTTGATAAATGCAAAAATAATATAAATGCAAGTTATACACTAAATGGCAGTGTGTTGGGAGTTTCCTTAAATAAGAAGGATCTAGGGGTTTTTGTAGATAACAAGTTTCATTCTGTGGCTACTAAAGCAAATAAAGTTCTGTCTTGCATAAAAAAAGGGCATTAACTCAAGGGATGAAAATATAATTATGCCTCTTTATAGGTCCCTGGTAAGGCCTCATCTGGAGTATGCAGTGCAGTTTTGGACTCCGGTCCTTAAGAGGGATATAAATGAGCTGGAGAGAGTGCAGAGACTAAGTGCAACTAAACTGGTTAGAGGGACGGAAGACTTAAATTATGAGGGTAGACTGTCAAGGTTGGGGTTGTTTTCTCTGGAAAATGGCGCTTGCGAGGGGACATGATTACACTTTACAAGTACATTAGAGGACATTATAGACAAATAGCAGGGGACCTTTTTACCTATAAAGTGGATCACCATACCAGAGGCCATCCCTTTAGACTAGAAGAAAAGAACTTTCATTTGAAGCAACGTAGGGGGTTCTTCACAGTCAGGACAGTGAGGTTGTGGAATGCACTGCCGGGTGATGTTGTGATGGCTGATTCAGTTAATGCCTTTAAGAATGGCTTGGATGATTTTTTGGACAGACATAATATCAAAGGCTATTGTGATACTAAGATCTATAGTTAGTATAGGTATGGGTATAAAGAATTTAATTAAAAGTAGGGAGGGGTGTGTGTATGGATGCTGGGTTTTCATTTGGAGGGGTTGAACTTGATGGACTTTGTCTTTTTTCAGCCCAATTTAACTATGTATCTATGTAACTATTTGACCTTTGATAAATTTGCCCTTTAGGTCTAGGGATGCACCGAATCCTTTTCGAAAAATGCGGCCGAATAACGAAACAAATCGGAATCCTAATTTGCAAATGCAAATTAGTGGTGGAAAGGGGAAACATTTTTTACTTCCTTGTTTTGTGACAAAAAGTTGCGTGATTTCCCTCCCTGCCCCTAATTTGCATATGCAAATTAGGAATTGGTTCGACCGGGCAGAAGGATTCAGCCGAATCTGCATCATACTGAAAAAGCCCGAATCCTGCCCAAATCCCAAACCGAATCCTGGATAAACATTTTTGTAATATTTGTAATAGTCACTCCATTTTTTATTTCAAGCAGAAAATAGCAGAAAAATAATACTCAGAAACACTGGATGTCCCTTGTCAGTTGTGATTTAAGACATCCATGGGAGTTAAAGGGAACCTGTCACCTTAAGAAATATTTCCAAATTCATTTCTATTGTGTTTGTCAGGCAAAATTAACTTCACAGATTTTCATGTCTCGGAGACAGGTCCCCTTTAAACCTTTTACTTCATTCACTGGATATCTGCATAAAATCGCTGACATTTAACCAGATTCTGTATAAATAGATACCAATCAGTATGCTATAAATTGTATAAAAAAAATTAGAAGAAATGGCTAAACAGATTGTGCTGGCATAGACAGAATAGACTGATCCTTCTACCAATTGTTGCCTTATATGTTTATGCTATATGGGTATCTTATAAAGTATATCCTTATAAAGGAGTTTAATGATGTCATTTGTTATAGTCAGCGCCGAGTGAGGTCATTTCTGTCACATGACTCACTGAAACGTATGTATTATAAGAATGAATGTTCCCCCTATTGTAAAATATGATTAGTGATGGGCGAATTTGTTCTCTAAATACCAATATAAGAATTAATTACGGAGTTGCATGACCTGTGCAAAAGTACTTATCCATTGGCCTTCTCATGGAATTCCTCAGTGACTTGTATTCCTATATTTGCAATGGTGGAGTACATTGTACCATATATATATATATATATATATATATATATATATATATATATATATATATATATATATATATATCTTGGAGATCAGCAGAAGACATTCCCATGGAAGAGATCACACCCTTATATTACCTTGTTCAACGGTAAATCAACATTTATCTATAAAATCTTTGAACTCTAGTACCAGTAAACTTTACAACTTTATAATTTACAATTTTTCACATTTAAGTGTTCAACAAGCATCAAACTAGTGACAAATAATCTACAACAAGTAATGACTAAAATAACAAATTTAGTAGAATAGTCTCAGTAGATGAAGTGTTCCCCCGACCAATGTCAAGGAAGGGGAGAATTTTACCCTTATAGCTGTCCCAGAAGACAACAAGTAGGAGTCATCTTAAGGGTTATTAAAATGTATTTTTTCTCAGCATCATCATTTTGAGTGGGGTCATATAATTAAGACTGATATGTCTCTATTTCATAAAGTTGACATTGTGCCTTGTTCATTTTGTTTTTTTATCTATGGCTGCTACCTGACCATCCTTGTCTATTTCACATATAACTATTGCAGCACCATCTGTATAAAGGCCTGCGTTTGATATAATTTTTCTGCTTATCATGAATTTAACATTTAAAGTAGAATGAAGCTTAAATGAGCTTAATTTCTTATTTTAACATAATTTTCTCTCTGGAGTGCCTTAAAATATTTGTAGATACAGTGCACCCTGACACTGGACAAAAGAGAGATGTGTCTCCTCGCCTGTAGGTGTCTGCTTTGTGATTTCTCCTGCATCTCCTTTTCTGTGCCTCATTTTAGTAGATGTTTTATAGGCCTATTCAAATCCACAATAGCATTGAATAAATTAGACAGTAAGTCTTTTCTGAAGAATAAGATATGTTGTCATGTAAAAAGGGCTGTTTTATACTTGGAGATGTTAATTGTATCTTCCACATCTTTTTTTCCTTTATTATAGCAAATTATACAACTTTACTAATTACTCTGAAGTTACAATCTACTTTTTGTGAAAAATCTCTTTATTTAATGTTCATCACATATTTAAGAATAAAACAACTGAAACCAAAGGAAAGAAGAAAAAAAAGCAAGAGACAGACATTGTTATGGAAATTAGTAAGAAAATTACTGGGTATATCTGTGTATGTAAAAAGTATTTCAGGCTAAAGTGTTTTCCATCCAACAATCAAAATAGATATTGAGTCAAGTTGTTCCAGAACTTTGCTATTTTTGTGATCAGAAAAGTGTCCAAGGTTCCCAGATTTCTATAAAGGCTTCTGCATTGTCTGTTAGAAGTGCTGAGAAATAATGCATAGAGTTGACCTTGGTTTTTAGCTGGTTAGTTAAGAGGAGACGTGCTAGCCAAATGAATGCTACTGACCAGAGAGCTACAGTCAAAATATTGGAGACCAGATATTCTGTTTCTTGGAGAGTTTGTAGGAAAAAAGATGAAAAAATGCTATTTGCAAGGTTAGCAGAGATTTCAGTATGAAATAGTTGGGATATCAGTTGGAGTCCCAAACTCGTGCACTATAGGGCATGACCACCAACAATGGAAATAATCTCTGTGGTTTTGACAGCCTTGTAAACAACAATTAGGTGGGTAAATTGTAGAAAAGTTATTTTTCTGTACAGCTATACACAATCTAAACAGGAGCTTAAAGGCTGTTTTATTTATATCCATGGAAATTTCCAAACAAATTGCCACATTCGATCCCATTTTGTTGCCAACAGGAGAGATTGTAAATCCATTTCCTAGGCTGGTGTGTGTTTGCAGAAAGTTTCAGAGGGCACTGAAATTAGTTGGGAATATATTAGAGAAATGGGTCTCAAGATAAAAAAGCATGACATGTAGTGGGATTGAAATAAGGAGCCTTCTGATGTTGGGTCTCTTTTGAGGAATAAAAATAGGAGATCTGGGTATAGTGATAGTGGTCTGATAAGGGAATATGATAATTGTTTTGGAGACCTGCGAAAGACTTAAGATCTCAATATGTAATTAGATCTGCTGATTAAATTTATCCAGGGTAAGGGTATATCAGGAGGTGAGTGCCACTGCGTAAGTCTCACAGCCTTGTAATACAAAGGGAGGCTAGGAATTGTAAGTCCACCTTGTTGGTAGGACTGTAAAATTGTAGTATTGTTTACTCTATCAGGGAAATGTAATAAAAGTCAGTAACCAAAAAACTATTTGCAATGTGTTCACCTGGCAGCTGAATGCATGGCTAAGTTCATAAATCTCCAAATTACAGAAAGGCCATCTCCTATGGGGCCCATTTATAACCAATAATTCTCATTTTTAAAAATGATTTCCTTTTTCTCTGTAATAATAGAACAGTACCGATGTATGTGATGGTAACTTAGATGCATGAATCCTTATTGGTGGCAAAATAATTCTACAGGTATGGGACCAGAACCTGGGGTTTTACGGATGACGGATCTTTCCATACTTTGGATCTTCATAAATTAAGTCTACTAGAAAATCATGTAAACATTAAATAAACCCAATAGGCCGGTGTTGCTTCCAATAATGATTAATTATATCTTTGTTTGGATCAAGTAATTGGGTTTATTTAATGTTAAACTGATTTTTAGAAGACGATGCTTATTATCCAAGAGTTTTGTATAAAAGATCCAATACCTGTATCACCAATATTTTTCAATGGTGCAAATTATAGACAACAGGACACAATGAAATAGAATTGGTCAGGTTAGCACACACATAGAACATAGTTGATGTGGCACATAAACCTCAGATGGCATGGTTCATTATTATAGATCATGATTCTTTTGATAGCTTGGATGTATATGTGGTAAAAAGAAACATAAATATCCCATATAAATGGTTACTATATTTTTCGATTTGTGTGTGTGTGTAATGGAAAATACTCTGCTTTTTTTTTAAAAGTATGAATCAGGGGCAGAACAGAAACTGCTATTAAATCTTAAGACACAATATGCAAAACAACAGAAATAAATGTGACTGTCTGACACAGAATTTGCTGAAGTTACTGAAAGTGGCTCATGCCCTTTTTTTGCCTAAGGATGTTTATGTATTTAAGCTGCTGAAGAGGAGCAAATAAGAAAGGAACTTCTTGCAGACAGTGGTTTGAAGAGATACCTGTAGAGAGGGAGGTTTTTGTTGAGCTTTCCTTCTGATCTTATCAATGTGAAATAGCTGATTTGAACATAAGGTCTTGAGTCTTAACACATAATAAGAACGAATGCTGTTAAGGGAGATGCGAAGAACATAAAGACATAAATGACCTTGGAGGAGCTGTACTACAGTAGTTTAGAAGTGGATATAAATTTAGAATCCGGCATGACGGGAAATACATTTCTGCCCTTGACTAAACTTGTAACATCACAAAGAAAAATCAACACTAAAATTATGACAAAATTATATGTGATTTGAACAGTGCTGAAAAATGCACCCAAAAGTGCTTGTTTATAATCAGCAATGTGTTTTTCCCCCTGAATATCATTGCAATAACTGTGTGCACTGCAACTTGGATAGGATACTGTATATCTATGCAGGTATAAATTACCATTTTTGGTGGTAAATTGCATTGTGTGTGTGAATAGCAGAATTTTCATCACTGAGTTGCAAATGGAGCCCAGGGAGTACCTCTGCCTCAACACAAATGCTGATTGCAGTGTTCACTGGCCTCGCCATGCCTTATACTTTGCATCTTTTCCCTTATTCAGAAAAGAGTAATTAAGTGCATTCAATGGACAACTGAGTGAAGGCAAGTATGGAGTAGTTTGCATTGACACAAGTACCTATTGTGAACAGCATTATAATGGATGCAATTTCGGGTGAATTTTTCCATCTGTACTTTCTACTTGTATTTGTAGATGCCTTCTTATCCCTTATTCTAATTGCAATAATTTGCCTCAGTAAAAGCCATTACAGCACAAATCACAACATTCTCCAACATTTGATCAATGGTCCAAGTTTGGTGAGTTTACAGCAATATTACACACAAAAAATTGTTCCATGGCCAGCAGCCCAATTTAAAAGCAAAGGAATTCTTAAAGGAGAATCCCACTCATATCTGCATGCATCTGACTTGATGTTCCTTGTTGCAAAACATCCACTTTTCTACCATTAGAGCATTTGTACCACATTACACTGCACTTGGCCTGCTGCATTTGTGGATTTTGTTCATAATCACTTTGCTGCACTTGATGAAGGGCAGTTAGCAGGACCTCGCCTTGTTTAGTACCCTGGTTACTTAGTACCCATTTTACTCTTCACAGTTACTGACTTGTTTTTGACTTAGCCTCACCAAAACTCTATATAAGTTTCTTCTGCTGAATTTCTCAACTAATTATGCCTACATAAAAAATCTAAACAACCTGACTTACATCACATGGTTGCCCTCCTCTCCTGCTTCATACTACAATAGCCTTCATGACAGCATCCCCTAATTATAGTGCCTATATCAATTTCAGAGCAGCATAGCGACGTTCCGAGTGACACTAGCATGAGCTAGGTCATACTCCATTATCTAGGTCCTTGATCCTTTCTCTTTGATTCTTCACTTCTGTCTTTTACCCTTTGTTGTAGACTATGCCTATGGCTAGTGTCCTTCCTGACTGTTATTCTAGACCTCTACCTTTGCCTGTCACACAGCAAAAGGGCAGCACTCCGTACTTTAGTAAAATTGCCTTTATTTCCACATGCAGGGCAACATATGCAGCAACGTTTCGAGCCTCGCACGGCTCTTTGTCAAGCTAACATATCACTTTACAACATTTCCTTTATATAGCATGTTATCACAGCACCACCTGGTGGAATTGTAACATAATATTTAAACTTTCAATTAGACAAAGTGTTTCACTTATCTGACAATGTTTCATTTAGAAGTCCAGTAGCAACAAATTATCAATAGTATATCCCCAGTGTGGCTGTGAATAAGGAAAATATTAAGATCATTATAAAATCACAATAAATTATCTAAAAACAGCAGTTAAATCATATTCCATATTTAATCCATTTGGAGTTAAAGTGTCTAGTTTACGGATCCACCAGGCCTCTCTATACAGGAGTTTCTTGACCCTATTGCCACCCCTTCTTATCTTAGGGACAGCATCTAGGATCTGAAACTTCAACTGTTGTACTGAATGTCCTGCCTCCACGAAATGTTTAGACACTGGCTGGTCCAATCTTCTGCATCTTATGGCTGATTTATGTTCCCTGATCCTGTCTCTGGCCATACGTGACGTTTGTCCCACGTAGGCTAAGCCACACGGGCATTTTATGGCATACACCACAAAAGTGGTTGTACATGAATAGTGGCCAGAGACAGGAACAGGTATCCCACTTCTGGGATGATAAATCACCTCCCCTTTCTGTATATTATTACAACAATTACATGAACAACATGCAAAAGTACCCTTTTTCACTGGACGCAGCACTGTCTGTTTTTCCTCATTTCCTCCACCTATATCCGCTCTCACTAACATGGAGCCAATTGTACGGGATTTTTTGTATGACATAACTGGTGGATTCTGGAAAGCTGGGACCTCTCCAAGGCCAACCTTTACAATGTCCCAATGTTTTCTGATAATTTTACTGATGTTCTCACTCAGTGTATTATATGTTGAAATAAATGGGATTCTACAATTGTTGTCTCGCACTTTTTTTGTCAAGAATTTCTCTCTCTCCACTTTCTCAACCTCCATTCTTTGTTTCTGTATTATTGGCCTAGGGTAATTCCTAGCGACAAATTTATCCGCCATCTCATCCATTCTTATTTGGGAGGTATCATTATCAGATACAATCCTCTTTATCCGAGTAAATTGAGATTTAGGTAATGATCTTTTTATTTGAGGAGGATGGAAGGAGAGAAAGTGGAGTAGAGTATTCCTGTCTGTCTCTTTGGTGAACAAATCCGTGTGGAGCCTGTTTCCAACCACATACACTGTTGTATCCAAAAAAGCAATTTTTTTAGGATCAATATGTACTGTAAATTTGATATGAGCACATGCTGAATTTATTTCCTCAAAGAACTGTTCAAAGGACATACGTGGCCCCTCCCATACTAAAAAAATATCATCTATGTAGCGAAGCCATTTGATGCAATGTCTAACATATAGCTGATTATCATAAATGAACTTTTCTTCAAATTTTCCCATAAAAATATTGGCATAGGAGGGCGCCACGTTTGAACCCATCGCCGTGCCCTTCAGTTGTAAGTAGAAATCATTCATAAACAAGAAGTAGTTCCACCTGAGTACAATTTCCAAACAGCTCAATGTAAACCTCTTTTGTGCCCCATCCAGGGTCTCATCCTCTTCCAAATAGAGCCGGACTGCCTCCACACCCCCATCATGTGGGATGGAGGTGTAGAGGCTCTCCACATCCATTGTAATGAGCCAAATCTCTTTTTCAGGTAGAGCTATTACTCCCAGTTTATTAAGAAAATCTCCAGTATCCTGTACATAAGAAGGCTGTGAGGTCACATAAGATCTTATAATGGTATCAACAAATCTTGCTAGAGGGGTGAAAATAGAGTCAATCCCTGCCACTATGGGTCTCCCAGGGGGCTGTCTTACATCTTTGTGGATTTTGGGCAGTATATAAAACACAGGGGTCACTGGGTCCCCCTGCATTAAATACTGTGCCAACCTCTCATCAATGACATCAATCTCTCTAGCATTTTCTACCAATGTACAAATCTTTCCTTTTATATCTCTAAGGGGATCCCCCTCTAGTTTAACATATGTGGTTGCATCTGACAGTAACCGCTTTATTTCTCTTGTGTAGTAATCCAAAGACATCACGACTACTGCACCCCCTTTATCGGCAGCCTTAAACACGAGATCTTTTCTTTTGGACAAATTATCTAAGGCAGTAGATTCCTCTTTAGTTAAATTGGATTTAGTTGTTCGTATCTCACCATGACGATATGCCAGTTCCAATGCCTTTATGTCTGTAGTAACCATCTTAATATATGTTTCAATGGCAACATTTTTGGTGTCCGGCATATAGTCACTTAGAGTGGACAAACCTAAAGTTTTGGCACAAAATGTCCCCATTAACACCTTATCCTCCCCCTCTATATGTCTGGCAAACTGTACCTTTAATCTCAAATTCCTGAAAAACCTAAACAGTGCCAGATCTAATTTGAAAAAGTCTGGGCCCGCAACTAATGCGAAGGAAAAACCTTTGCTTAATACCTTAAGTTCCTCAATGTCCAAGTTCACATCTGATGTTGTTACCACCGTCGTGAGCGATGTTTCCCCCGCTTGCCTTTTTTGCTTCTTGCGTCTGCCTCCTCTCCGCTTGTTCCGCTTGTTACACTTGTAGTCAGCGAGGTCTGGGAGCTGGATAAAAAAGCCGGCAATGTGGCAGCTGTATTCGACCTCATCGGCCTGCCATCCATATCCCCCACTCTTTCTCTGCCATCGCTCCTATTCATGCGGCCTCGGTTCCATCCCATGCGGCGTCTGTACTCTTGCGAATCCCGCCACTGGTAAACCACACCGGAACTGTAATCTTCAGCGTCCCGACGGAACTTGTCTCTCTTCCGTATCTCCAGGGCCGACCGGAACTTCGCGAGGGAGTCCCTCATGGTATTCTGCCCCTCAGCAACCTGTGCCGCCGCACAGTTGTTCCGCATTTCTTGTTCCTTCTCCTCAATCTGCGCTGATAGCGCTGGGGATTCTTTTTGGATCTTTTCCATGAGGGCCACCATGAGATCCAGTGAACATTTGTTCAGGATAAATTCCCATTTCTTGCAGAACCCCTCATCTCCAGCAAACAGCGTTGGTCTGAGATGGGAGCGTAGGCCTCGAGGAATCCTTTGCAACCTCACATACTCGGCCATGGTCCTCAAATGTAAGTCCCAAGCAATGTTTTTTCTATGCAATTTCTCTATTTCTCTAAAGTCGCATAGGACATCATGCTGGGAAAGAAATTCACTGTTGCCTTGAACTGCCTTTGTAATACGTTCAACCTCTTCATCGGTATATGCAAAACTCATGTTAACAGTGTGGTGCTCGCCTCCAGAAGGACAACACGTTATAGAAGTAGAGTTAGAGGGGCACTCACTTGTCTCCAATCTCCTATTGTTCCGGGTGCACGTCCCACAGTGTCCCTCCACACTGGAACCACTAGTCACACAGCAAAAGGGCAGCACTCCGTACTTTAGTAAAATTGCCTTTATTTCCACATGCAGGGCAACATATGCAGCAACGTTTCGAGCCTCGCACGGCTCTTTGTCAAGCTAACATATCACTTTACAACATTTCCTTTATATAGCATGTTATCACAGCACCACCTGGTGGAATTGTAACATAATATTTAAACTTTCAATTAGACAAAGTGTTTCACTTATCTGACAATGTTTCATTTAGAAGTCCAGTAGCAACAAATTATCAATAGTATATCCCCAGTGTGGCTGTGAATAAGGAAAATATTAAGATCATTATAAAATCACAATAAATTATCTAAAAACAGCAGTTAAATCATATTCCATATTTAATCCATTTGGAGTTAAAGTGTCTAGTTTACGGATCCACCAGGCCTCTCTATACAGGAGTTTCTTGACCCTATTGCCACCCCTTCTTATCTTAGGGACAGCATCTAGGATCTGAAACTTCAACTGTTGTACTGAATGTCCTGCCTCCACGAAATGTTTAGACACTGGCTGGTCCAATCTTCTGCATCTTATGGCTGATATGCTCTACCTTTGCCTGTCCAACTACAGGCCTCTTCATTTTCCACAGTACTGGGGTATTAACCAGTATCGGCTACAGCCCATAAGTCCTCTACAGACTACTTGTAAGAGCGATTAAAATATGGGATATATTTTATTATAGTTTTAGGATATAAAATTGTTAAAATGAGTGATACAGGCGGCACTCCAGATAAGTTAGAAGGAGTTTATTACAACATTAGGGTAACAAAATCACCTCATGCGTTTCCGGAAACATTCCCTTAATTATAGGCATCATGCTTATGATTAAGGGAATGTTTCCTGAAATGCATAAGGGAAACATCACAGCCAGGACGCTGGTAGCGGAGCACATGGAGGTTGCGGAGCTGATTGGAGGGACATTGTGTGGTGGGTTGAGTCTTACGTGGTCATATTCCTACTGGCTTTCATACAAAATTGTTAATCAGTGTTTTCTTGACCTTAAATTATTTTCTAGAGCAAACAATACTGATTATTTTTTAACTTAAGTGCTGTAAGCAAAGTGCACCACAACTCCAGTATAATAGCAGGTACAAGGTGAAAATGATTCTGACATGAGGCTGATGAGTGGTGCTTGGATGCTAATGGGTCACAATTAACCTGAAAATCTTTGGTGTTAGAATGGTGCTATTTCTGGTGCTTGACGTCAGAATGATGTCAGAGCACAATTTTATTAGGCACACTGCGTGGGATTTGGGGGTTATATAAACATCATAAAGTTGCACTAGGTCAAGTATCCCGTATCAACCAGATGTTATTGTCGCAGCAAACAACTGATAGGTACTGTAGCTATGTGTTATAGAAAATTAATGAAAGTTTTAAGACTTTTATTACGTTACCCTATATTGAGGGTAAGGCCACACTGGGCGTTTTGGGGAGATTTGGTCGTCTGGCGAAATAATCGCTTTGTCTTTGCGGCGACCAATCTCCCCAAATGCCTTCCCTCACTCTGCGCTGGCTAAAATAAAAAAAAAAAAAAAAACGCCGGCATTAATCACACGCGGCGGTTCGTTTTCCGAAGTCATCTGGAAACTTCAGACGACTTCGGAAAACGAAATCGCCGCACATGATTATCGCCGGTGTTTTTTCATTTTAGCCGGCACAGAGTGAGGGAAGGCGTTAGAAGAGATTGGTCACCGCAAAGACGAGGCGATTAGTCACCAGGTGACCAAATCACCCCAAAATGCCCAGTGTGGCCTTACCCTTATGGTTTAAGTTCAGTTTAATACATGTTGTCCTATTTTTAATTACTATTTCAAATTCTTCCTCCGTTCACAGTGATTTGAAATCTGAATGCATATCCTCCAATATTCCAACTTACATAAAGCTTAGAAAAGAGAATATAGCTCTCCAACTCATCTGCAGAACAAACCAAAAATAACATTCTTTTACAACTCCATTATTATTTTTATCTATATGAGTAGTGCAGAAATGATTTACCAGCCCTGCATTATTCATTTACTGATGGAGAGCTTTGGAAGGATGGTTTCTCACTGATTACCTTGCGGATGGGTACGACTGCAAATTCTAATAATGTGATTCGAATTGGAAAAAAGCCCAAGATAGTCTTAACGTTTCATGTTACTAGAGCATGTCTATATCATGGATTGGATGAATTAGTATTGCAAATTTATAAGAATGATAAATTCCATTCTTCAATGGGTAATAGCCAAAGAATATTTTTAGATTATAATGATAAATAGTGCAAAAAAAGGAAAGATACTTTCCTTGCCATTGGGTCCATATATTAGAAATTGTGTTTGCTTTTCCCTACACATCTTTTATGTAAGGTGTAAGTTGGTCAAAGGTTGAGTGACCACAGTAATGTCCTCATGTCAAATGTGAATTAAAGGAGAACAACAGGATCACTGGGAGCTGCCAAATTGTTAGTCACCCTTCAGCAGGCCTGGTCTGGCATTCAAGTATACAGAGGCTTAATGAACCCTCCACAGGTGTATAGTATCTTACAGGAGCCCCTCTGACATTTGCCAGAATCCACAAATTGCCAGTGTGGGCCTGCCCCCCAATGATACTTTTCTTCTAAGCACCATGCTGCCATATAGTTCTGTGTCCTGGGTAGTGATGGGCGAATTTCTCCCGTTTCACTTTGCCAAAAAATTATCGAATTTCCCGCAAAATTAGTGAAACAACGAAAAATTTGCTGGAAAATTGTGAAAAAATTAGTGGGAAAATTGTGAAAACATTGTGAAAATCTAACATTTTCACGAAACATTGTAAAAATTGGAAATTGATGCCCACGTCCAAGCTGACTGACGTTAAAGTCAAGGGGCATTTGAATAGTGTTGACGCACGCCTATTTTGACGTAATCGACTTTTTGGATGCGCGTTCAAAAAATGTTGATGCCTGAGAAATTTTGTGGGAGATTCACAAATTTATTCACCAGCGGCGAAACTTGGAAATTCACAAGCCAGGCCAATTTATTTGCCCATCACTAGTCCTGGGCATTTTTATATTTACAGGGACGTTTTAAATTTTCATTCTAAATTTCTCAATTCATTAATTTTGTTTTCATTATTGAGATTTATCATTTCCTGATCCTTAAAAAAGATGATTTTAAAGATTTTTCTTCCTAGCTTTGGTCGTCTGAGAGTCTGTGTTCTGCCTTGTATAACAGCATGTCAGTTGCACTAAACCTGAACAGAAGGACAGCGTAGTAAGGCATTAAAAAGTATAAAACAGTTTGGACTGCCTGGGAATTGCTATGCCATGATTGAGGTCCTGGTCTGCTGCTGCCCATGTAGACCCAATATACAAAACTCTCAAACAGATATGAAACACAATATATAACACAATGGGAGTGTGCCCCACTGCCCCCACTGGGAGCAACATCCGATGGGTTGGTGGGCAACATGTTGCTCATGACCATTATTTGGGCATCACATAAACTATAGTTGTGTTTCTGAAGCAAAAATACCAGTTTTACCAGTGCAATTCCTTTAAAACACTTTTTTTTTTAATTTTTCAGGAGACATGAACTAGGTGACAAATTGTGAAACTATAGTTCTGTTTGATTTGTCAGTCTTTAGTCAATGTATGGCCATACATGTATCCTCCTAATTCTTCCATTGTTTTCCAAAAACCAAGCATTCCACCTGCAGTGTATAGAGTAATTGTAGTGAAAACACCAATTTAATGCTAAATAAATGTATAAACAGCACTGCAATATACTCAAATGACAGCAATGCTAACTCAAATGACCAATTCTACAGCATCAGTTACCAATAACAAACCTAAAAAAGTAAATACTTAGGTCATTGACTGATCATGGTCCCATAGACAACAATCCACAATCACAAAAATAGCTGGCCAGCCTACTCTAAATATACACATAAAATATTACATTAAACCATTTAAAAAATGCTTTCCTTTATACTGTATGTGTCCATATTGTAGTATTTTCCTTTAAATAGAAAAATGCTAAATATTGCATCAAATAACTCTTAGGGGCCGATTCACGAAGGGTCGAATATCGAGGGTTAATTAACCCTCGATATTCGACTGGGAACTAAAATCGTTCGACTTCGAATATCGAAGTCGAACGATTTTGCGCAAATCCTGCGATCGATCGATCGAAGGATTTTTCATTCGATCGAACGATTAAATCCTTCGAATCGAACGATTCGAAGGATTTTAATCCAACGATCGAAGGAAAATCCTTCGATCAAAAAATCCCAGGCAAGACTATGGGGACCTTCCCCATAGGCTAACATTGACTTCGGTAGCTTTTAGCTGCCGAAGTAGGGGGGTCGAAGTTTTTCTTAAAGGGACAGTACTTCGACTATCGAATGGTCGAATAGTCGAGCGATTTTTAGTTTGAATCGTTCGATTCGAAGTCGAAGGTCGTAGTCGAAGGTCGAAGTAGCCCATTCGATGGTCGAAGTAGCCCAAAAAAACTTCAAAATTCAAATTTTTTTTTATTCGAACCCTTCACTCGAATTTCGTGAATCGGCCCCTTAAAGTGGACCCGTCACCCAGACATAAAAATCTGTATAATAAAAGTCCTTCTTAAATCAAATATGAAATCCAATTTCCTTTTTTTTAAAATCATTCATAGCTGTTGTAAACTCATTTAAAAATATCAGCTGTCAATCAAGTATTGCCTACCCCTCCTCTATGCCTTAGTCATAGAGGCGGGACCAGCAATTACTTTCACTTTCCATTCAGCACTTCCTAGATGTCACCGCTCTCCCTACATTCCCCCAGCTCTCTTAACGATTTAATTGTGTAACCAGGGCATGGGGATTTGTGTCCCTTTCCCCTGGTGCACAAACAAGATTCTGAGATGATACAAGGCTTGCCTTAATAACAGTGTCCACAAAATGGCTCCTTCCTGGTGGCTATAATTATGAGTTCCCACACTGATGGAAACAAGATTCAAATAATTTATACAGTGTAATTAAAGTTTGTTTTGCTTGACTAACATTATAAAATAGGATTTGGATAATTTTGTTTGGGTGACGTGTCCCCTTTAATTAGTGATGAGTGAATCTGTCCCAATTCTTGAACAAATTGTGACACCATTAAAAACTCTGCAGAACGGCCAAAAAATTTCGAAACGCAGTATAGTCAATAGGTGACAAAATGTATCAAGTGCGACAGTTTTTTACAATTACATTTTTTTCTCACTCCAAATGCATTACAGTCAATGGGTGTTTTTTCTTGTTGAGACATTTTTGTCTCACCGTCTTTTTTTTCTCTGCCGCAATTTTATCTTGGCGACTTTTTTGTCACTGTAAATTTTTTCACCGCTCATTTTTGCTGCAGTTTCGTTTGCAGATCAGAAATGTGGAATTTTGCAGCGAATCCATGCCTGCCGAAAAAATTCACTCATCGCTACTCTTAATAAACAATTCCATTTATTCAGACGCTCACAAAAAGAGAAGCATAGCAGAACAGATCCACAGGCACATTACTGGAAGGGATTCCCTTGAAGATCCCTTATTCCCCCATTCCACCTACGAAGATGTCACATGCCATTTTGTTAGTTCCTAATACCTTCTTTTGATTTGTGAAAGCCACAAAAGACAAAGAAATCGGATTAAAGTAAATATGTTGGGAAAACACGTCTATTACGTCTATTGCCAGTGAGACACAAAGGGGCAAATTCACTAAGATGCGAAGTTGCGCCAGGCGCAACTTTGCCGCACTTCGCCACACTTCGCCAGGCGTATTTTCGCCAGCGCTACGCAAATTCACTAAAATCCGAAGTTGCGCACAGGGGTAGTGTTAGTTTGCGAAGTTGCGCTAGCGTTAATTCGCCAAGCCAAGCGAAGTTTCGCTGGCGATGGTTAATTTGCATACGACGCGAAATTCAAATTTCAATTGAGGAATACGTATCAGCACTACAAATGCCTAGAAAACCTTCAAATCAGCAAATATAAATTTTATTTTGCCCTACACATGTGCCCACTGTAGACATGAGTCAGGAAATGTAGGGGGGAGGAAGGGGAGCCCCAAAAAATCACCCATCATGTAGAAAACACGCCAGCGTTTTTTGGGACTTTTTTGAAACAATCCCTATCTACTCTATTGCGCTTCGCCAGGTCTGAGGTGGCGAAGGAAGTCTAGCGTAAAAGGTAGCGTTCAGTACACTGCGCAAGTTAGTGAATTTGTGTAGTTACATCGCTAGCGAAAATTCGCCTGGCGTAAGTGTGCGAAGTAACACTAGCGAATTTACGCCAGCGTTCGTTAGTGAATTTGCGCAGTAACAAAAATGCCAAACGCTAGCGAATTAACGCTAGCGTTCGGCGCTTCGGCGCTTAGTGAATTTGCGCCAAAGCATGACAGTTATATAATGAAGATTAGTTTTTATGGGTGGGCAATACGCTGACATGTATATCACAATTCTAATATCTAAAGCAATTTTCTTGCATTATTTTTGGCAACATTTACATTTCATGAGCACCTGTTCATTTTGCATTTTTTTTTTTTGATAGTATAAAATAGAGCCCCATCCCTTTATAGTAAAGTCCCCAGACCCACCATGACTTTGCCGCTAGCCATTTTCAGATTTGCTTTTTCTCGACTCATTTGAATGATGAATTCTCTGTTCGCTTTCTCTCTGTTTTCCACGGGCCATTTCTGAAGTTGTGAATGACAGCAAATTATATGAAGAATGTGCTATTGTTCCTTGCTGAGAAATATTGTAACCCTGAAACGCAGCTGGCGTTCTTGCACAACACTGTTTAAAATAGATTTCATTTAGATGTTCCTTGTACAAAATACATGAGGATTTCTTCCACTTTACCTGGATATTTCATAATGAGACGTCTGACTGTGTTTTAGAGATCCGCATAATTCCTCTCATCTAAGGAGCAGTGTCTATAAATGATTTGGGAAAGTTGTGCTCACCACTAAAACATTACAAAACAGTACAAATTAGGGGTGCAATAACAGTGTGATCACATTTACTTTTAGCACATTAAAGGGATTCTGTCATGAGTAGTGATGGGTGAATAAATTCACCAGGCGTGAATTCACAGCGAATTTCTGGGTATTGACACCGGCGAATAAATTTGCGAAAACTGCCATGAAAATTCGGCAAAAGTTCGCTGACATCGGAAAAATTTTGCCGCACGTCGGAAAAGTTAAAACTGCCGCGTGTCAACGTTATTTAGACACCCATTGGCTTTAACGCCAGTGTCAAAATTGATGCGAGCGTCAGAATTGACGTGGGTGTCAAAATTGACGCTGGCATCACAATTCGAGTTTCGAAAATTTCACAGGAAATTTGTGAATTTTACGACTAATCGAAACGGGACACTAGTCATGAAAAAACATGTTTTTTTTTCTAAACACATCAGTAAATAGTGCTGCTGCAGTATAAATCTGCACTGAAATCAGTTTTTCAAAAGAGCAAACATACTTTTTTATATTTAATTTTGCCCCCAGTCATGTGACTTGTGCTCTGATAAACTTCAGTCACTCTTTATTGCTGTATTGCGAGTTGGAGTGATATCACCCCCTCTCATCCCCCCCCCCCCCCTAGCTGCCTGACAATAGAACAATCTGAACAGATAGATTCATGACACAAGATAACAGCTCCTTGGTACATATGAGAATAACACATGAGATGGCTCCCCACACACCAATATTACAACAACAAAAAATACACTTGTTGGTTCAGGAATAAAATGTTATATTGTAGAGTGAATTATTTGCAGTGTAAACAGTGTAATTTAAAAAATAAAACAACACTATAAAAATCACGACAGTATCCCTTTAAGCCATTTTAGTAGAAGTCTACTTCAAATGTGTTTTCTTTTACTTATATTTAATATTTACACATTTCACAATTATAAACCCGTTGTCCTATTCTGCCTCTATCCAGGCTGCAACTGAAAATCCTGTTGATTTCTGTCACCGACCCCAGTAACACAAAACAGGCAGGATATGAAGTTTCAGTTGAAATGCATCTTGTACTGTATTATGTATAATTTTAATCTTTACACATGTAACATGTAATGAACATATTGTATAATTAAGGACACACTCCAGGTATTTTTTAGATAAATAAATACAGAAGACATGCACACTGTGGCCAATGATTCCATTCACTGTGTGTAATAATACAAAAGTCAACATAAAAAGAGTAAAAATACATCATTTATTATGTACAGGGATTAGAGAAAAAAAATCTAAAGCTAAAGCTGCAGCTTCCTTAAACAAAATTTATTCGACCAACCAATCTCCGTATATTGAATTTTGAACAATTGCTCAATAATATTATGTAAGACTGAAACATGTCCCGAAGAAAATACTATTATTTTTGCACAGAAGTTAAATGAATAGCCTACATCCCATAAGAAGGTGGGCCTCTGAGTCTGTGGAGAATGCCTAGTGAATTTACTATCACAGTAGGATGCTGGTGGTGTTGTGTTGGAAGAATCCTTTCATGCCTATGAGAAGAGCATTCCATACATTTTTTTATGTGTAATACTAAAATTCTGCTCTAGTGGTTTAGTCAGCAAACCTGAAATGGTTTCCTTTCTTTATCTGATGCCTGAAGTTACATTAAAGTGTTGAACTTGGATGAGCGCATTTCTTTTTCATCCTATATTAACTTTGCAACTATGTAAGGTAGATAGCATGTAGAAATCCAGACCCCACTTTTGTTTACTGACAAGGAACAAAACAATGAACAAAACCTACGTACACCAACGTGCAATGCGGTGCTTTCATCCATTTGATGGAGTTAATGGATTTTAAACAAAATCACAATAAGGCAATGACAAATCTTGGGTCCAGGCACTTCAATGATGCAAACACTCACCCAAAGCAGCTGACACCACAGATGTACCTGCTCTGAGTCTAATACTTATAAAGAAAATCAATCTGTGATATTTAAGACTTACCACACTTATATGGTGAACCAGGTGCTGGATCCAAGCTGCCAATATGGAAGAATAGTCCTCCAAGCACATGATGCTGAAGGGGCTTGCCAGTACATCTCAAAGACTCTGTGCAGCTTTCCAGAAGGGAAAATATTTTCTACATGTGCATAGAAAAGGGTTACACCAAAAGCCAGGACATCAGCTGAAGTCATGATACCACAAAATAAAAAACACTAATACCTGGCATGTTGTGTACAAATTGTACTTAATCATAGACAAAGATTTTGAGAGATTTGAACCCAATAACTTATGACCTCTACATGCATGGGCCACTAACCTTTTGTCTTGTTGAAGTTATATTTGCTGAATATTGCTCCCCATTGTACAATACTGAAGAATATGCTGCCACTTTTATTATTTATTATTAAAGGGAAACTGTCATGGGAAAAAAAAAAAATTCAAAATGAATCAGTTAATAGTGCTGCTCCAGCAGAATTCTGTGCAGAAATCCATTTCTCAAAAGAGCAAACAGATTTTTTTTATATTCAATTTTGAAATCTGACATGGGGCTAGACATATTGTCAATTTCCCAGCTGCCCCAAGTCATGTGACTTGTGCTCTGATAAACTTCAATCGCTCTTTACTGCTGTACTGCAAGTTAAAGTGATATCACCCCCCCCTCCCTTCCCCCCCAGCAGCCAAACAAAAGAACAATGGGAAGGTAACCAGATAGCAGCTCCCTAACACACGATAACAGCTGCCTGGTAGATCTAATAACAACACTCAATAGTAAAAACCCATGTCCCACTGAGATACATTCAGTTACATTGAGAAGGAAAAACAGCAGCCTGCCAGAAAGCATTTCTCTCCTAAAGTGCAGGCACAAGTCACATGACCAGGGGCAGCTGGGAAATTGACAAAATGTCTAGCCCCATGTCAGATTTCAAAATTGAATATAAAAAAATCTGTTTGCTCTTTTGAGAAATGGATTTCACTGCAGAATTCTGCTGGAGTAACACTATTAACAAATGCGTTTTGAAAAAAACATGTTTTCGGATGACAGGATCCCTTTAACTATAATTGTTTACTTTTTTACTTGAACCTGTTATTGCTCATGCTTAACTATAAGGACAAGGCAAGAATATAAGTTAAATACTCCACAGAGTTCACAGAGAGAGAAAGTCTATACAATCATTTACAGTGGTCTCTGCTTTTGTTCTAACTAAAGTTTGTCATTTTTCATCCGCAGGGGGAAAAAAACAAAACAAATTTTTTACACAACACTTTGGATCCAAATGTGAACAGACAATCTAATAGGATAAAAAATAAATGGCTATTGGGCACTGAGAAGGAACGGATGTGCGCTGAGGCTCGATTAATGTCCATATTAGTTAAATAAAAGTGCATTACATGCAGAGGAATAGAAAATAACTGCTTAATAAATGCATTGCAATAACCTATTAAAGAAAAATATTATTATTTGAATCTCAACACTAGTCCTGAAGATCCTCCAAATGCCTGTCGCTGATAAATTTATCTATTCACACATTAGAGCAACATCACAAATGCCAGAAAATCTATTCACATTGGTGTGAGTGCGAATCATTAGTGGTGAAACTTGTATTGCATAAGTACAGGGATTTTTTTAATCTTTCATGATTTTTATTTCAAATGTTTTACCATTCACCTTTTGTTAAAAAGGGTGTATACTATTCATTTACTATATATTGTCTATGTGCACTAAGGCTGTAAACAGCTTGAAAAGGCCATAGCTTTCAAAACCAAAACCTTTCATTTTAATTGTTATTTGGGATTGCTTTTGGATTGTCTTGGTTTTGGAAGTAGCCTTGAGTTCCAACCATTATTCTGGGTATTTAAAGTATTTTAACAGCAGCACGAAGAGGGGAAATGCAATATAATTTGCAAAGAGCAAAACTTTGCAAATAAAAATGTGCATGTCACCATGTAATATTCTTCATTAGGATGTTATTGCATTGCAAATCTTAATTGCACATTGTGAACCTTTAACACCTGCTCTTCAGTTTCGTTAAATATTTTGTCTCAAAAAAATGGTTCTTGATTGCAAAATGTTATTACATTTGGGGGCCCATTTACTTAGTTCGAGTAAAGGAAAAGAGGAAAATTAGTTCGAATTTCGAATGGTCAAATATGGCTACTTCGACCATCGAATGGGCTACTTCGACTTCAAATTGAACGATTCGAACTAAAAATCGGTCGACTATTCGACCATTCGATAGTCGAAGTACTGTCTCTTTAAAAAATTCTTCGACCCCCCTAGTTCGCCACCTAAAACCTACCGAGGCCAAGGTTAGCCTATGGGGAAGGTCCCCATATGCTTCCTAACAATTTTATGATCGAAGGAATATCCTTCGATCGATGGATTAAAATCCTTCGAATCATTTAATTCGAAGGATTTAATCGTTCGATCGAACGATTATTCCTTCGATCGTTCGCTCATAGGAATAGCGGTAAATCCTTCGACTTTGATATTCGAAGTCGAAGGATTTACATTCGGCAGTCGAATATCGAGGGTTAATTAACCCTCTATATTCGACCATAAGTAAATTTGCCCCATACTGTGCACTATCGTAAACTATAAAATTCACAATTGCTGTCTTACCGTCGTGTGAGGGATAAAATGTTTGCAAAGGCAAAATTTTTCATTTTGTGAACATTTATTTGCATTGTGAAAGGATTGCAAATGATTTTTGAGTTAGCGACCAATATTACATTCCCACATTTATGTTTATTATAAATGACCTGCTAGAGAGGTGGACATTTTAAATGCAAGTCTTAGAAGTTGACTCCTTTAAGTGGTGAAGCCTAAAAACCAGTTCCTCAGCAGAATAGTAAGTAGAGCAAAATAGTGTCTAGTAATAAAAGTGAAATACCTAATTTATCTACATGTACATATATACAACCCGAAAGATACCTGTATACACAGTTCTTTCACACAACAATCAAAGTTTATAAATTTAGGGAGGTGTGGAAATATATGGGGTATTGTTGGTGAGGTCTAAGAGAAAAAAAAAGCAAAGATGAATGCTGTCGCATTTTGTACTGTAAAGAAAGGTTTCCAATGATTTGCTAGACATTCTCTATAGAAATGAAGTGTCAGAAGGAAAGTTTTCAGGTGTGAAATTCCATACATGTAATCCATTTGTAGTATATCCAGATTCTCATTGATTGAAAGTAGAGGAAAGTTGGAAAGAAATATAAAAGAAAAGATGATTGCCTATCTGTCTCATCGTGTCCTGTACAGAGTGACATATACCACAACAACACTATTTTCATTACATTTTTTCTCGTTTCTTCTTTTATAAGTTATCCTTCAAGGTCTCTAGGCAGTCATTAGTAAGTCCAGCAGCCTCTTGCTGTGGGCAACCTTTCTCCAGTCTGGTACTGCATTGAGAATGAGTCATTAAAGTGATACAGATGATAAAATACAACCATATGATGCTGTTTGACTGTAGCTCTTTACTTATGCGTTGCTTAGGCTGTAATAGAATGCCATGAAGTTAGTGCTTCTATAGGTATTGAAATGTCTTTAATCAACAGGATTTGACTCTAAAATGAATCCAGAACCAACAACACTGCAAAGCAGAAATGTTAAACACACATTATATTTATAAAAAATCATCATATTAAAGGGATTCTGTCAAGGAAAACATGTTTTTTTTTCAAAATGCATCAATTAACAGTGCTGTTCCAGCAGAATTCTATACTGAAATCCATTTTTCTAAAGAGCAAACATATTTTTTTTTTAAATGTTGAAATTGGACTTGGGGCTAGACATGTTCTTAGTTCCCAGGTGCCATCTGTCGTGTGACTTGTGCTCTGATAAACTTGAGTCACTTGCTGCACCACAAGCTGGAGTAATATCACTCCCTCCCTTTACCCCCAGCAGCCTATCAACAGAACTATGGGTAGATAACAATTCCCTAGTCTCCCTAATGACTCCTCCAGTTACACTGAGTTGGAAAAACAATAGTTTATCTGAAAGTGATTCCATTGTAAAGTGCTGACTTTTTCCTAAAACACAGGATCAGGCACAATGACCTGAGATGGTTGCCTACACAGTAATATTACAGTGAAATATACACTTATTGGTTCAGGAATACATTTTTATATGGTAGAGTGAATAATTTGTAATGTAAACAGTGTAACTAATAAATAAAACCTACACCATAAAAATCATGACAGAATCTCTCTAAGTTGGTACCAGGGTGAATTTAAAATATGACAGAAATTACATTTGCCACAGCACTCAAAGCTGAAATAGGAGTTACACACACACATACTTGTGATTATAAGGTATTTACACTATTTATTTTGACCACAGGGTCTGTAGAGGAAATTACTGGGGTAAAAAGTGATGTGTGAATTTTTTTCGCGGGAAATTTGCGAATTGTTCGGCGAAGCAAAACAGTAATAATAAAACAGTACCTTGTACTTGATCCTAACTTAGATACAATACATCCTTATTGGAGGCAAAGCGATCCTACTGGGTTAATTTAATATTTTAATTAAGTAGACTTATGGTATGGTGATCCAAATTATGGAAAGATCCCTTATCCAGAAAACTCCAGGTCCCATGCATTTTGGATAACAGTTCTCATATCTGTATAGTCTTTAGGCAGCTTAAAAAGTTCCATGGTAGGTATATGCAAAAAAGATTATAGTGGCAAATGTAATTTTACAAATTGTTTGATAGCTAACATTTTTTGCCAGCCATGGATTTGTGGTGAAACACCCTTTGACTTTTGCATTCTGCAAAATTTTGCCAAGATACTGGATTTACTAATATACATATATTCAGTCTCAAATATCAGTTAAATACAAGGAAAGACTTCCTATGAACTTGTATTGTTACTATAAAACAATAATGAAAATTTAAAACACTAAGGGGGTTATTTATCAAAATTAATTTTTTAAATCAAAAATGTAGGACCAAATGCCACTCTACTAGATAGCCCCATCACAGCTGCGGAGATAAGTGAGGCAATAGCGACCATGGCCCCTTCTAAATCTCCAGGCCCTGACGGTCTTCCCATAGAGTGGTACCGAACACTGGGGGCTAAAATGGCAGGTACGATGAGTGACATTTTGTCGCAGTCAAACCAGGAAGGTAGACTCCCTCCATCCTTTGCCAATGCCCTGATTGTACTAATTCATAAAGAAGGAAAGGACCCTGCTCTCTGTGGGTCTTACCACCCTATCTCCCTGATAAATGTGTATGCAAAGATTCTGGCCAAGGTGTTGGCAGTTAGACTACAGCAAATAATCACACATCTGATCCATCCTGACCAGACAGGGTTCATGCCTAAGAGGTCCACAGATGTCAATTTAAGGAGATTGTACTATAACATGCAAGTACCACATGACAACTCGGGGTCCAGGGTGGTGGTCTCCCTGGACTCCGAAAAAGCATTTGACTCGATAGAGTGGCCTTACTTGTGGGCGGTATTGGAGCGGTATGGGTTTGGCAAGCAATTCATAAAGTGGATCCAGTTGCTTTTTAGCAATCCCACAGCACAAGTTCGGGTAAATGACACTACCTCCTCCACCTTTTCGCTGAGTAGGGGGACTCACCAAGGCTGCCCACTGTCACCGCTCCTCTTTGCCTTGGCAATAGAACCACTGGCCACCAAAATACGCCTGTCTACACATCTATCAGGCTTAAAATATGGCCCTGTGGAGGAAAGGATATCCCTTTACGCGGATGATGTCCTCCTTTATTTGGCGGACCCAGGCCCCTCCTCGGCAGAGTTGCTAAATATTTTTTCCAACTTTACGAGATATGCTGGCCTTCGCATAAATTGGTCTAAGTCGGTAATTTTTCCCTTAGAACCCTCCCTTGAACAGAACCAGACAGCGGACCCCCGCTTAAAGTGGGTTACAACCTTTAGGTATTTTGGGATATTCACCTTGACCCCGAACAGTTTGTACCCTTAAACGTAATCCCAATTAATCAGCAACTGTCTAAATCTATACAGGCGTGGGGGCCTCTCCCGCTAACGCTGTGGGGTAGAATAAATATAATAAAAATGGTATTCCTACGAAAATAGTTGTACCTGTTCCATAACTCCCCGACCCCATTATCCAAGCAAATCTGCACCACCATTCAAGCAATGATAACACATTTCCTGTGGAACAACAAAGGTGCTAGAATCTCCTCCGCTAGATTAATGACCCCGTATGCCAGAGTGCCTGAGTCTCCCCAATTTTCACCTCTACTATATTGCGGCCCAGCTTAGCTATGTTAATTGGTGGCTAACTCAGGACTTAGATAACCCCAATGTTATATTGCAGGCCAGGCTCTTGGGCTCACTAGAGGCCCTAAGGAACTATGTGTATAGAAAGCCTAGGTATTATCCAACATTACCTCCTTGTATGAAAGCCCCTTATACGGCCTGGGTATATGGTCAGATTAACTAAAACCAAAGCCATGGGCTACTGGACCTCGAAAAACATCAAATATTTGGGAGACATTATAGTGAACTCAAGGTTTATGGACATGGTAGCGTTGAGGGATAAGATTGCTACTCCTAATTTACCCATGTATCGGTACCTTCAGCTACGGCACATATTTTTGGCACAATTTGGCTCAGGAGACCTAGAAATGGTGGTACCAAAAGTCCTAGCACAATTAAGTATGGAAGAAGCGGCTAAAATGGTCTTGTGTTTATATTCACTTCTCCTGACATCCACTGCTTCGGCTTTTCAGTCAGCCAAGCAATGGCAGGTAGACATGCCCAGTCTGAGTGAAGACCAATCGGAAGAGACAACGGGCAGACTTTACCAATTCTTGATTAGCTCAAGAGACAGGTTAATACAATACAAATTTCTAATGCGGATATATCTCACTCCTAACAGGCTCCACAAAATGGGAAGACTACCCATTCCCACGTGTAAAAGATGTGGGATGGCAGATGGAACCTTTTGGCACATTGTATGGTCGTGCCCGGTTATTTCCAGATATTGGTCCGATATCACACTGTATATTGTTGAGGTCCTGTCCCTGCCACCACTACAAACTCCCGAAATATGCATACTAGGTGTGGTTGACGACATGGTGCCACTCAGTAGTACCAGGATATTACTCAGATCCCTACTTTTTTATGCCAAGAAACTAATGATCATTCACTGGATGGCCCCCCACCCTCCCCAAAGACCGGGCTGGATTGGGTACGTGAACAAG
Organism: Xenopus petersii; assembly: GCA_038501925.1. Classification (NCBI taxonomy): domain Eukaryota; kingdom Metazoa; phylum Chordata; class Amphibia; order Anura; family Pipidae; genus Xenopus; species Xenopus petersii. The sequence continues at coordinate 25,414,428 of CM076677.1, forward strand.
ATGCTCCCGTTAATCAAGTTGACATATGAAGCTAGGGGTCACCCTAACAAATTTGAGAGAATATGGGGTGTCTGGTTATAAGCACATTTATTGACATTACCATGATGATATTGTATGTTTTGAGAAATGCAATGTCGTATGTTTTGCTCATACATATGTTGTTTTCGCTGCTGATGTACCTTTCTTCCCCCCCCCATTTCCCTTCCCTCTTTCTTTCTGTACCCTATCCCAGTTACATTTAAAACAATAAAAAGAACACCTTTAAAAAAAAAAAAAGTAGGACCAAACTAGAATCAACGATTTCTCCTTATCAATAAAAAAAATCAGAAAAACCTCAGCTTTTTTGGATTGTCACGCAAAAAACATGACTTTTCATATTTGAAGCCTGAAAAAACACGTAAAACTTGAGTTTTGCAGAAAACTATCGTCATCTGCCATTGACTTTTACATGAGTTATGTAGGTTTTAGATGGATTTTTAGATTCGGACTTGGAACAGATTTGGGGCATAATAAATCACAAAAAATTGAGTCTTTTTTTACTGCAACTTTTTCGGGTTTTTGGAGTCAACCCCTTGAGACTGTATAGCACTGTAACATAGTAACATAGTAAGTTAGTTTGAAAAAAAGACACACATCCATCAAGTTCAACCTTAAGTTTGTATATAACCTGCCTAACCTCTAGTTAATCCAGAGGATGGCAAAAAAAAAAAACATTTGACTGATGACATCAGCTTTCCTCCATTCCATAGGTACCATACCAGATGCTGGTCTAAAACTGAACTAAGCTCTCTTAAAGCCTGTGGGTGTATTCTATCTGGCCCTGGTACTTTGTTCACATTAATTATCATATCCTGAGTCAGCCACTGACTATATTGAGGTGAGCCAACAGTGCAGCTATGAGGTGGGTCTGGAAACTCTGACTCATCTATTGTATACACTGAAGAAAATAACTGATTAAGCACATTTGCCTTTTCTGTATTTGTTACCACCATACTTGTACCATTAGTTAAAGAGGCAACACTCTCAACATGCATCTTTTTACTATTAATACACTTAAAAAACTTTTTGGGGTTTGTCTAAGCCACTGGCACAATGCGCTCCTCATTTCCAATCTAGATTGCTGATTTACAACATTTATTATAGTGTTTATATATAAGTTAAAAGCAGCTCCTGTCCCCATAGACTTGTAGTTTTTAAATGCCTTTCTCTTTATTTCTATTAACTTCTTTACCTCTATATTAAGCCACATAGGGCTTCTACATTTACTTCTTAAGGAAATAAATTGAGAACAGTAACAATTTCATATCATTTAAAATGCCAACCATTGCTGTTCTGTGTTTTTAGCAGAAAACATAATGCCACAATCTATGCTTTGCAGGGCAGCCCTTAAGGAGCTAAAATTAGCTTTTCTGAAATTCATGGATTTTGTTGTCCCAGTGTATATTTTATTTTTGCACCAGAGATCACTATTGTGCAGGAGTTCACTTACTTGCACATTTGCTATATGCTCTGAGATATTAGAGATCACTAGATCCAGTATAGCATTTTTTCTGGTTGGCTCCTCAACAACCTGTGCCATAAAATTGTCATGCAACAAGTTTATAAACTTGTTCCAATTCACAGCCCTGGCAGAAATGCTGCTCCAGTCAATATTTGGGTAATTTAAATGAGGAAAAAATTCCTCATTATTATTACTTTCCCCAAACTAACAGCCTTTTCTATTTGCATCAGGAGCATAGCCTCCTCCTCCCCACTTACATTAGGGGGTCTACAGCATACACCTACAATTAATTTGCTGTAATCTATACAGTGAAGAGCTCCATCCATAAGGCTTCTCTCCCCTCATTTTCTAACATCACCTCCTCCTTTATATTAGCTTTTAAATCCTGCCTAACAAATAGACATACTCCTTTTCTACTGCCTCTGTCCCTCCAAAACAAAGTATAGCCTATAATATTAACTGCCCAGTCATGCGACTCATTCAGCCATGTTTCAAGCCACACCAATCACATCACATTTTCCCTCCAGTACCTCCAGCTCTCCCATTTTACCAGTTAGACTCCTTACATTTGCAAACATATATTTAATACTGGTACCATCTTGTATTTGCTAGTGTTTTAGCTTCTGTGACCTACCAAAGGGGATTCAGGAATAAAGCAGGTTTACGGATAATGAAAAAAAGAATAACTTTATTCTTTGCTTTTATGAACAGAAATAAATGTCCTATAATAAACTGAGATTAAAAAATCCAGTCATTTTCCATGTATCTTTGCTTGCATCTCCTGTCATCTGGCTTTTAATATTTCAACTATTTTGAGACTAATAAGCAATATCTCGGTTATATCTTAATTCAAAGTTATGAAAAATGAACTAGGTTTTAAAGCTTTTTGTAGACACTAATTTTTCTTCTGATTTCATTTTCGCCTGCCTGAATGAGAAGACATTTCATTTTAGGGAATGAAAAGAGGCAAGAAAACAAGTTATGGATGCAGCATTAAGGTGTTTGATCAGATTTTTATTGATGCTGCTTGACAAATGGATACTTGCCACTATATATCTTTGGAAATTTTGCAAAGCAGAGCCTATAACAATATGTTATTCTGTCCTTGACTATAAATTTATGAGCTTACTTGCTTTTCAGTGCAATTTAGTATTCATCAAGCCTCTCAAATGCCCTTTTATTGTCCTTGCAAACACTCTCTTGAAGACTCACTCACTCTTTTTTTTTTTTTTAATAACATTTTTCCTTTGTAATTGCTTAATGGAAATGTTAGAGGGTGGAGGCAATGCGTAATTATATATCTGATACAAGGCTTACACTTCCTTCCACAATACATTTTCTAACTAGATTCTGCCTTATCAGGAGATATATTTCCATTAATAAATTAGCCTTTATGTCTTCTACAAGTATTTAGCATTAAAAAGGTTTTTCACAATGTTCCAAATATGAAGTACAGTATTAGAAATAAATAGGTGGAAAATAAAGTGAATTGTTTTGACTTACAGTGTAGCTCAATTTCTGGCCTCCCCTTTTATTAAGATCATTGAAATGTATGTCAAATGGAATGCATTAAAGTTCAACTCCATATAAAAGCACAAAACCTGGCCTAAAATATGAATATCTCTGTACTAGGCACAAGTAAACAAAGAGAATATATACATTTGGTAGGAATATGTACGTTTCTACATCTACACCAATGTATCGTGTGATACAGTATCTACATGATAAATTGAACATGAGAAATTGAACATAAAAATAGATTTTTTTCTCTAGCAGCAGAATTTAAATACTCATTGCAGGGGAAACATAGGGGCAGATTTATCAATATTTGAATTTTTGAGTTTTTTCAAATAGGAAAAATCTGGAAAACTAGAATATCTCAAATGTACAATTATTTAATAAAAAAAAACTCAGTTGCTTAAAAATGTGATAAAACAACTGGATTGCAGTCAACTTACATGGGAGTTGCAGCCAGCATTACTTACTTACCTACAACAAAATTATGACTTACCCAACAACCAAATTATAGACACAGACACGTACATGGTGGAGAATGGCCGCAGCTGTTGTTTCTTAATTATCATATCAATCAGAACAGTAACCATTGCTAATAATAATAATACCTGTTCATACATATCTTCCCTGCCAGCCTCTGCATCAGATCTCTGCAGCAGACTGCTTTAAAGATTAATAATAATTATCCTTAAGCCCCGCCTATTTACCACCTAGCCAGAGGCATATCTCCACAAGACAGTTTCTCTGTCATCAACAAGTTACAGCTGTGACAATATTTTTTTATTTTTTTATTTATAAACAGATCTTTATTCAATAACAGGGCGGGTGGGATTTCCAAAATGTTCCTCTCCCTTCGGCCGCAGGTGAAGAATGAAGACCGATTGGCATGCTTGCCTTTTTATAGCCAGCTTTCGTGGCCTTTTTTGAAGCGACCAATCAGAAGACAGGGATTGAAATATTGACCAATCGGAAAACAGGTAAGCTTTTAATGGGGAAAAAACATGTGAAAAACTTTAACAAAAAAGAACTGACACCCATGTCTGGGAGAGTTAAGTCTCTCTCCGTTCATTCTAACCATCATTCTGAATGTTATACATATATTCAGTTTCAAATATTCAGATTTAAAAATTGCTTGAAATATGAATAATTCTACGTGCAATCACAAGCTGTTTTGAAAATGCATTTATCGGCAACTCAATTAGGATTCAACATCTTTGGAACAAAAAACGTAATTTGCGGAAAAAACTTGAATTCAATTTTTTTTTAATTTGTATGAAAACGTAAACAGGTAAATGATATTCTAATATGACATTAATCAAATAGACTTATCCATTTCACTTATCAATAAATACAAGTATGGGAGGCAAAACCAGTCTATTCAGTTTATTTCATGATTTTCTAGTAGACTTAAGTCATGGAGATCCAAATTACTGGAAGACCCCTTACTCAGAAAACCCCATGTCCTGAGCATTCTGGATAACAGATCTCATACCTGTAATAGTTTTATATATTTTTTGACAGCATACCATTTTGAAATGCTCTCAGTGTGCACCTTTACTGAAAATCTGATATAATAAAAATGCAAGTTCTAACAAGAAGAAGTGTGGAATACACACCTTGAGTCATTCATTGGCTGATGTAACCGAGTATGTATTTAATCATAGGGATGAACTGTAATTCTATACAAAAAAGGTTGTCTGTTTTATGTGATATACATTTTTATAGAGACCACTTACCTTCGGAGGTATAGTTGTCCTATAAATACTATTTCCCACCAATGTTCATGTCCTACATAGGTATCCAGTGAGAATGAATGATATAATGCCCTGTAGGATTTTTCCATTTACTAATTGCTTGTTTTGATTTTATTTTATGGTGACACTATTCATAAAAACATAATATGACAATATGACATAATTCCAATCATTAATGAATACGAAAGGCAATCTCCCCTAGACTCCAGTTTAATTGAATAATTAAAAATGATTTCCTTTTCTTTGTATTAATTAAATAGTACCTTGCACTAGAGTCCTGCATTGGGTAGGGTACCTGCGGAATACCCGCAAAGTGGTCGGGTTTCGGAGAAAAAGTCCCTGATTCCTTGGCAGTGTGGGAAGTCTACCGGTAACCCGTCTGGGTACCCGACAAAGGTGCGGGCTTGATCCCTCCCACCCTCCCTTGTGGTTGGTTCTTCCAGTTCTTTATATTTTTTGCAAAGATTCGGCGTCGGAGTGATGTCACTTCCAGTCAAATGTGACGGCACTTCTGGTTTTGCGTGTCCCCTGAAGGTTAGCTGGCCTATTACTGGTCAGTTAGAGAGAACATGCGGCTCAAATTGTGGGTTGCAGGTTCAAGTTGTAGGTTGCGGGTACGGGGTTCAAAATGGACACGCACAGGACGTTACCTTTTTTCATCAATTTCATTTTACATTGCATAATAAATTTGCCCCTAAGAAGGTTGACAGGGTGTATGGGTGCTCTGAATATTTCAGCAAGGCTTAGTTACATGACACCCCCATCCTTGCTTTCTGAGAATAAGGTTTATTTAAAAAAAACATTTCCTCCAAATATATATAAAAAAACTAAAAAAAACTAAAAAAGTTAGTTGTAGATCTTCTGAACAATGATAAACACATACTTAAGCAGAAATAAACTTTACAGTTGGACAGCATGTTTTAAAGTTCATTCTTATTCATGAGTCTCTGCAGCGTATTTTTGATGTATAGGGTTTGGTCTTTTATTATCCACACTTTGTAACCATTTTTCATTGTGCAATATTCTCATTAACTTGACACAATTCTGAAGGCTGTCAGTTCTTAAGACTTATACTGCTTGTGCAAGAACTGCAGTTTCACTTTGTCGCCAGTCAGATATTACTTTTCTTCTCTCTTGATGCTACTGTTTAACTAGTCAGTGAAACAAGGTTTTATTTAGTCATTATTCTGTCAATAAAACAGTTCAAAAAAGAATAATGCTGCTGGCTAACCATAGATTGAGTTGCATGTGCTCTGGTAGTCATATTGTCACAGTGATGTAAGAATGGATGCATTGAGTTACAGAACTATAACATTTGGACGCCATGTGCAATGCTTTAGGGTAGGACTCCACGGGCAATTTCCGCGCGATCCGACGCACTGCACAAAAAAGCAGGCATCACTTCGGATGTGACAGAAATAAGGTAAGTAATGGCATGCAGCCAACAGTCGTGTCACGTCGGATCAAAGCTGCGACACCATCCGGCAATGCCATTACTTACCTTATATATATATATATATTACTGTGACAATATGGCTACCGGAGCACATGCAACTCAATCAATAGTTAGCCAGCAGACTCCTATCCTAAGACCTTTATGGGGTTATGTAATAAAGGGTGCAAAGTTTGCAGGTCTGGTCACCTGTAGCATATTATAGCATAAGTATAAGTATTTACTGGTAGAGATGGGCGAATTCATTTGCTAGGCATAATTTCACTGTGAATTTCCGCGTTTCACAGCCAGCGGATAAATTCAGGAAACTACAGCGAAAATTTGCTGGCGAAAAATCCACCACGACGTCACGCTTCAGAATAGTGGCGTGCATAAAATTGTCCATTGATCTTAATGCATTTGGACAAAATAATCGTGCTTATAAAAATTGTCTCTCGCGTCAAAATTATTTTGACGCCCATTGACTTCAATGCGTTTGCAAATTTTTCACCGTTTCGCTAATTTTTTGGTAAATTCATGAATTTTCCCTTGAAGCGAAATGGTAGAGATTTGCTCATCACTATTTACTGGTTCCCTGTTCAAAATCAAATATTCTATTGGTTGCTATACTGTAGATTACTGCACCTTGACATTCTATAAATCACTGTTGTACATTTAATACAGTGCGATAACATTTAGGGGGTTATTTAATTCCTAATGCTAAAAACTCAAAAAAACTCTAGTTTTTTTACTATCTGAATCTGAATTTTTAGTGGAAAAAAAATACATTTTTCGAGATGTATTATACCCTGAGGCTGCAAAAAGTCAGAATCTGAAAATACTCCATCTTCAACCTGTTGAGGTCCTGTACAAGTCCATGGCAGAGGTCCTATTTGCAATTTAAAGATAATATATTGTCTGAGGTTTCATACGATAATCCAAACATTTTGGTCTTTTCTGCCGATTTCATGAAAAATTCTGACTTTTCAGGCATCAAATCTGAAAAAGTTGAGGGTTTCTAAATCTTCATCAGAGAATTTTAGGAGTGTGAGGTTGTTAAAACTTTAATGTAGGTTCAGGGTCTTGTTTGTCTAACATTACTTGTGGGCAGAGATTATATAATTTTTGATAATATCTATGAAACTGGGCAGCTATTTGCTCAGGATCATGTGTTACCTGTATTGAAGTCGTTATGGATGTAATTCTAGAGTGTGACTGTTGGTCCCATAACTTCTTGGCCAATAATGTATGTTGTTTATCGTAATATATTTGTTTGGTCCATAATATGGCCCTTTTGATATGTTTATGTTTGTATTCTGCTAGTTCCTTACGTAGAGAAATAATTTGTGTGAGCAGGGAGTCTGTTTTGGAGTGGTTGTAGTGGTGTTCAAAATCTTGTAGTTGCTTTTGTGTAGGTTTTTATCTGTGTGTCTTTTCTTTTTTTGGGACATGAAGCAGATAGTGAGAGAAGTGACCTCTAATCATGGCCTTATGGGCCTCCCAAAGTGTTGCTAATTAAGCTACTGAGCCTTCATTTATTTGAAAGTATTCCTGAAGAGTGAATTCAATTTACAGACAGACCATTTTAAACTAGATCTAAACCTCACTCTGCAAAGTGGAGTTGTGAACTGGTCCCTAAGCTCAGATAGACAGCAGATAGACAGCAAAGCACTGTGGACATCTTCAGAGGCACAGATCTTCACTGTGCTGTGGTAACCTTCAGCTGCTTTAGATTCCCAAACATACGGGTGACGTTGGGTCACGAGTGGCAGGGGAAGCAGAGAATGCAACTGGGCAGGTGTGTGTTTTTTTTGAAGGGGGGGGTACGGTGCAACTTTGTTACGCCACTGAAACATAGGGATTCTGTTCACTGAGAGGCCACTAACATTTTGGCACCCCTTAGTGAATAGGCCTTTCCTTATCATTTAAACATACATTGTTCAACAATTTATTTAATCCATATGCTACTCTTTATTCTATATCTTCATTCTGCTTCTCTTTTACAAGCCTTTACCTACTCCCTTTAGTGTTTCATCAAAGAATTTTTTTTTGTCCCAGCAAAACATTCCAATTATAGCAACCTGTTGCCATAGTAACCTACATTTCATGCTGCATGCTATTTCTTCCCTGTTACATAATGATGGAGCAAAGCAAATGGACACATGGGTGTAAACAGTTTTTATGTATATTGCTCAATTTATTTCAAAACTCAAGCTAAGTGTACAATTGATTAAAAGATATTCACAGAAAAACAAGGGCCCTTTACACTTAAAGACTAGGTTCATTAAAATGATAATTGTAGCATTCAAATATTTAGGTTTTTTTTTCATTAAAAAAAAATGGTATATTGTATTTTAACTTCACTGTTGCTTAGCGATACCAATTTGGGGCACAACAATATAAATAGCAGACCTAACAGCTACTGGGGAGCCAAGGAACACAGAAGGCCTTGTGGGTATCCTCCTTGAACACCAATTTTCCTATTTGTTTGAGAAATAGATAATTTTTCTTAAATTGGCAGTAGCAGTAGGACGAAGCACCTAACGCTAGCGTTAATTCGCTAGTGTATCGCATTTTCCTTAATTCCCCGATTCACTAACGGACAATGGCGTAAATTTGCTAGTGTTACTTCGCACCCTTACGCCTGGCGAATTTGTGCAATGGACATAACTACGCAAATTCATTGACGCGTGCATTTTTCTGAACACTACTTTTATGCCAGACTAGGGATTGCTTCAAAAAAAGTTTAAAGTCCCAAAAAACGCTGGCGTTTTTTCTTTTTTTATGGGTGATAGGCTGAAAAAGATCTAAAAAATTTTTGGGGCTACCCTCCTTCAATAGCTATTTCAATAGCTTTTATTTCAGCTGTTTATTTTAAGAGTAATTACTTAAATATATCCAAATATTTTTAATTTAATTACAACCATCACCATTGTAAGTTCCTGTTTCATTTCAGTTTTCTGAATAAAATATACCTCTGATTAAGAACTATATGGTAGTTGTCACTCATTTGAATGCAGCTCTTTCAAACAAAAGACAACTGTTGCATCCCACAGTGGGGACATTTATCACAATCAATGTTAAAGTTTCCAGGCTTATTGGGGATCCCCAAAGGGTGGGGTCCTACACTATTTTTGACCCCCATGACAATTGTATGTTCTACCTGAAGTATTGGGACTTTCTTCTCAGAGATATGTAGATTTAATTAAAAGAAAACAAAAAACAGCGTGCCCCGAAACAGAAAAGCCCCACCATATTTAAACATAAAGATGGAGGATTGGTTCTGACAAGACCTTTATCAAAAGGAATTCAAGATGAGACTAAATGAGTGCAAACCAAATCATTGGTTAATCAGAAAATAATGTGAGAGCTGGAGGAGATTCCATCATAGCATAAACAGGCTTAAAAGAAGTTGCTCCCTGGACTACACATAGCTGGTTTGGATTTGGTATTAGTTTTTTTGTCTAGATTTTTGCCACATAAGGTCAATTCAGGCCTTAGTATGAATTAATTTTCATGGTTTAAGTCCCATTATCATCGTAATATGTCACCAATATATTTTGCTGCTATGGAGTTATTTATCGCCAGCCTGAAAGACAATGGAAAAAGGAGACTGGAGGAGTGAAGAACATTGCGTCTAATCACCACACTGTAAGGATTATCTGGTAGGCGGAGCTCAAGACGTGAGGAGTCTCATGCACCATGCCACAAGAACGACAGCAAGGGTTGAACAGAGCTAAGTACAGTGAGGGAAAGCAGAAGAGAGTAACTGAACATACCAAGCAGGACCGAGGAGGTCAGCCTTATGCACACTTTTATCTACATCCCACAAGAATGACTTTACAAATGAAAATGCTTTAAGTTTATTATAACAAGACATCATACTCATGGGAAATGATTGGCCTTCAGTTAAAACAAAGGGAATTCCTTTACTTCTACAATCTATAGGATGTGTTCTAGAAAACTCTACAAATGGCCCCTAGCATAATAGACAAACTCCAGGTCATGGACACATTAGAGCAGTGATCCCCAACCAGTAGCTCGTGAGCAACATGATGCTCACCAACCCCTTGGATGTTGCTCTCAGTGGCCTCAAAGCAGGTGCTTATTTTTGAATTCCAGGCTTGGAGGCAAGTTTTGGTTGTATAAAAACCAGGTGTCCTACCAAACAGAGGCTCCTGTAGGCTGCCAGTCCACATAGGGGCTACTAATAGTCAATCACAACCCTTATTTGGCACCACCCTGGAACATTTTTCATGCTTGTGTTGCTCCCCAACTCATTTTACATCTGAATGTTGCTCATGGGTGGAAAAAGTTTGGGGCCCCTCCCATAAAAAGTGATCTAATTATCGGTGTTATGATTACAACTTGCTCAGTGCAAGAATAATTAGGATATTAGAAATGCTTACTATAGTTTCAGGATGGCTACAGCCCACTTGAGCTAATTGGCCAGTGGAAAATAACGTAACTTTAAATTATAACAGTTATGCTCATCAATCCGAAGATTTTGTGGTTTCGGGTGAGAAATCCGAAAAAATCGTATGATTTGGATTTTCTCTCAATTTTATTGAGTCTTCTCCTGCATAAGAAATTTCCGTGAAAATGTATTGATAAATGGGGAAAAAGTCCATGCTCATTTGGTCGTGCAGTGGTTTCCAGAATATAATGAGAAAATTTTGGATTTTGATAAATAACCAAGTAAAATCACCATAACTCATTGGAAAAAACCCATTCATAATCTTTATAAAAAATAAAAGTTATGTCCATTTGTAGTGACGGGCGAATAAATTTGCCAGACAAAAATTCATGGTGAATTTTCATAATCGAATTCATTCGCTAAACTGAGGTGACAATTTGTTAGTAGAAAAACTGCTGCGTCAAAAATAAATTGTTGCAAGCCAAAATTGGCACACGCCTAAAAATTGTAGCGTGTCAAAATTATTCAGATGCCCATTGACTTAAATGCATTTGGAGCAGCTAGTCACGCGTATAAAAAAATTAGATTGCGTCAAAATTGACACGCTTCAAACTTATTTTGACACCCATTGACTTCAATGCATTTCTCAAATTTTTTGCAGTTTCGCGAATTTTGCAGTAAATTCGCACAGATTCGCCCATCATTATCCATTTACACTCACTGCTATCTAGTGTAGATTTAACATATTTAGTCAATGTACAGGTGTTCAATATCATATTTTGTTGATAATGGAAGTTATATGACAGTACACAGAGGAGGCTCATGCTAATTACTTGAGGCCATATGTTCCCTGCTGCTTGGTTTATAATAATTTACATACCCATTAATGTGAATAAGTGCAGTGGGAATTCTTGTTTCCTCAAGCGAAGAAAAAGAGTTAGTGGTTAATAAATATTTCTACAAAAAGGCATTTTATAATGAGACTGGTTCAGCACAAGGAACTGCACATGGATTGTGCAACCTTAAATAAAATATAACTTTACTCAAACTTGGCAGTGAGGTGGAAAAACAAAGACTTACTTTTAATAAAATGCACAAACAAGGGGCATTTATTCACCAGGCAATCTGCTGTGTTTTTAACCTACAATGCAGCATTTCCCACACACAGCATACGGGCCATTTATACAGAGTAGATTGTATATTAATTGTAAGCCTGGTGTATCCCATAACAACCAATAAGATTTTTACTTTAAACAGGTGACCCGTAAATACTACCTGCTGATAGGTAGGCCATTAGTGCACCTTGTACCTTTTATCACATAACCCCAAGCATATGAAGATCAGTGTGGTCCAAGCCCTACATATGATATGAATATCTCATAGCCTGTTTCATCCGCCAATTATGAATGACATTGCAATAGTCTCAATAAACTGAAAAAGTTGGTCCAGTTCCTCAGGCCTACGTGCCTTTAAATTAAGTGATTTACTCATAAATGTATGCATCAAAAACCGGATGTAAAACACGTCACTACACATGGGTTTGAAATAAACGCGTAAAAATATGCGTAAAATGGAATATGCATTAAATAACAAATGATGCGTCTTCAAGATAATAAATAAGACGTATTTAAACAATAAAAACGAGCTACACTTACATTTTAAGGATTACATGCTACATGTTAATAACAGAATGCGAAGGAAAAATATAACAAGCTGCAAAAGATTATTCCATGAAATGTATAAAGGTCCTATTAAAAATGTAATACTAAATATGTTATGTAAACAGTTATGTATGTTGATATGTCATTAATTTGACAAATGCTGTTAATAATTGAAAAAAATTTCCAGTAAAAATTATTGAAACATAAATTAAGTGTTTTATTCCATGACTGCCCTTTTCTGAAACTTTTCCAGTTTTTGAATAAACGTTCAAACTACCTCTTCTCAGGGAAAACTCAAACCCAGTACTTTACATGCATATTAATAAATACAGTGGCCTCAAACATTTAAAACATCATTATAGGCAATATATCAGTTAACAGGTATATGTCATAAGGGAGCAAAGAGTGAATACCCCTCTGCGATCCCATGGGGTTGGAGTGAGCGTGCAGGGTTTGCCTAAGCTCCACCGTTGGCTGGCCCTCCATATCACCGCTTGTTTGGGAGCTCTTATTGGTGGTTCAGCATTTGTGTGGTGGCTGAGGGGTTAAATGCTGAAGCAGAGAGCGAGCTTACCCTTCTGTTCAGCGAACTGGTGGAGGAAGGGCGGGATGCATTGCCCCTCCTGCCTACTATTATTACTGTGGGTGTCAGCTTGCTTTGAGGTGAAATTAAGTTTGAAAAGTATTATTTGAAATTCTGGCCTGGTCAATGGCAGTTATTTTGTTAATACATATGGTAAGGCGGCCTGCTGATGTAAGCAGAAGCTGGCTGGTTTTTGATTCAAAGCTGAAGTTATGAAGAGATCTATTGGAAGCTAGTTAATATGTCTTCAAATAAAACAAGCTATGGCCTTTGCACCACCTCACTAGTGATGGGCAAATTTGCGGCGAATTTCTGTGTTTCGGAGAGGCAGAATAATGCGGGAGTCAAAATTGACGTGGGCGGCAAAATTGGCGTTTCATGAATTTTTCGCCATTTCGCGAATTACTCTGGAAATTCACTCATTTTTAAGCAAAGTGAAACGGGACGAATTCACCCATCACTATACCTCACCTACAGGCCCGGATTTGCGGCAAGGCCGCATAGGCCCGGGCCTAGGGCGGCAAAAAAATAGGGGCAGCATGCCGCCCAGCCGCATTATGGGGATGCGTGCGTCCCCATTCATTTACAGCAGCTGCGCCGGCGTTTTTTCGCCGGCGCGCTGGGAAAGTGATGTGAGGTGGGCGCTAGGACCGCGCGGCCGCCTGGTCGGACCGCGCGGCCTAGGGGCGCGCCTCAGTGAAATCTGGCGCTGCTCACCTATAATCTGAAGTCTCTTTATTACTTACCTGGTAAGCATGAATTTACAAACTACCAGCCCTCTTGCCTAACTCGATGCCTCAGCAGAGGACAGTAACAGTGCTTAAAGGGCATGTAAAGGCAAATAAAATCCCATTTTTACTTTCTTTAATGAAAAAGAAACCTCTCTCCAATATACTTTAATTAAAAATGTGTATAATTTTTTTAAGAAACCTGACTGTATGCAGTGAAATTCTCCCTTCATTTACTGCTGTGGATAGGAATTGTCAGATGGTCCCTAACTGCTGAGCAGGGAAACAATCATACTTATGAACAGCAGGGGGAGCCCCCGCCTTACTTCCCAGCCATACAGAACTCAAGCAGCTTTGTTTATGACGATCCCTAAGCAGCCCAGACCACACTGAGCATGTGCACAGTCTTAGTCTTGCAAAGATGTTTAACAAAGTTACAAGATGGTGACCCCCTGTAGCCAACTTTGAAAGCATAAATTATTTGTTTGATTAGGCTTGTGGTACAGTAAGTTCATGTTTATATTTAGTATACAAAATACAGCATTTCTAGCCTTATTCTATTTTAGACTTTACATGCCCTTTAAAAGGATCATCATCCCCTCAGTGTATGGAGTTTTAAAGGGGGCCTCAGCTCTTTTGTACTTGTACCCAGCCCTAAGTAAATGGGCACTTATATGTTTAGAGATGATGAGCTAATACAAAACATAAAACAATAATCATGTAATAGTTGCTCTTATTCCAAAATGACTACAAACTGTAAATCATTTGGAAGCGTATGATTTATTTTTGCATCCTCTGTTATTCATTTCTGTTGTGCCTATGAACTCCATATTATTGCGCATGTGTTTGTAATTTATAAACCCCTGAGGATGAACAAATGTAATAATAGTATCTTGTCAATGTTTCACAGTGGTGACTGAAATGGAAAAAATAAACACAAAGGTAGAACTTATCATCTTATCTGACATTTTATAGTACGTTAACAGATCAAATCTAAATTGTTAGAAATGACAATTTCAAAAGAATGAAGAAAAGAATAATAAACACTTGTTAAGCAAAATGTTGTATACTACTTTTCTTGTCACTTCTTTATTTTTCCATTTTGCAAGAGGGAGGGGGTATAGAAAAATGATAGAATTGACAGAACAGAAGGTATACATAATATTAGGCAAGAGTCTGACAACCAGTTATTTCTATGATATAAAAACTAATCAACATTTTGCATAGCAGTAAACCACTACATTTTAAATGTAGCTAAAGGATATACTATTTAATTGAGTGAGATATGAAGAGAGTTCCTGTTGGATGTGCATAAAAATCTCAGTCTCTACCTAGAGAGTTTATCTAGTGTACCCAAGGGGACCATATTTTCCAATATTTAGTACTATTATTATGCAGTAAGTGTGTTAATTCTTCAAGGCGTCTATATCTTTTATTTTCTTTAACCATTCTACAAAGGTAGGAGCTAACATGGATTTCTACTACTCCAGGATTAAGGCTTTTACAGGTTGAAGTAGGTTTAAGGTGAGGGGATCATTAATCACCTTGTTTGTTAAAGGTGATAGGTTATCTATCAATATTTCCTTCTTTGTTATCGTTCTTTGTTACTTTACTTATTATACCTAACACATCTATCCTGTAGGGCTTAAGACTAGGACATATGAGCCATATATGTTTATTTTTCAAAATTGTTTGCATTTTTTGGAGGTTTTGGGATAGAATCTGTAATACTTTACAATACTTTATGGAAAAAATGGGAGTTTTTCAACACTTAGGGGCCAATTCACCAAGCTCAAGTGAAGGATTCGAAGTAAAAAAACTTTGAATTTCAAAGTGTTTTTTGCATTACTGCGACCATCGAATGGGCTACTTCGACCTTCGACTACGACTTCAACTTCGAATCGAAGGATTCAAACTAAAAATCGTTCGACTATTCGACCATTTGATAGTCAAAGTACTGTCTCTTTAAGAAAAAACTTCAACCCCCTAGTTCGCCATCTAAAACCTACCGAACCCAATGTTAGCCTATGGGGAAGGCCCTTAATCCTTCAATAGGAAGGTCCGATAATCCTTCGATCGTTGGATTTAATCGTTCGATCGAACAATTATTCCTTCGATTGTTCGATCTCAGTTTTTGCTCTAAAATCCTTCGACTTCGATATTCAAAGTCAAAGGATTTTAAATCCCAGTCGAATAACGAGGGTTAATTAACCCTCGATATTCGACCCTTGGTGAATTTACCCCTTAGGGGCAGATTTATCAAAGGTCGCAGTGAATTTTCGAATTCAAAAAATTAGAATTTCGTGCTTTTATTGTGTACTTCAGCTAGGGAATAGTCCAAATTCGATTTGAATTTGAAAAAAAATCATAAATTAGAATTTTGAAATTAATCATGCACTGTCTCTTTAAAAATTCAACTTTGACCCTACGCTATATAATAATTGCCGAATTGCTGTTTTAGCCTATGGGGGACCTCCTAGAACCCATTTGGAGTTCGAATTTGAACGTGTGCGCTATTACTTTGATTCGTAATTGGCCGTATACGGACCTATTCCGCCAAAAAAAACCTTCAAATTAATTTCGGTTGGTCTTTTTGAATTCAAATTTTGAAGCTTTTCAAATTCGACCCTTGATAAATATGCCCCTCAATCATATTAATAAACTCTTCTCCAATGAAGGCAAACAAATGGCAATTTATAAGGAAAAAAGTAAAAGAAAAAAATGAAAATTACAGATGCTGAACATGGATATCACTAATATGAGGTTACATTTAAAGTGGCATACAGTTTTTAAGGCAAACTCAAAGTGATCTACTCTTGATTTTTCTTTTGCCAAACATAAGCCTACACAAATTTGAAAGATGACTCCTCAGATCAGTACAAGTGGAGCCACACTGTTCAGCCGCATATGAAGGTGGCGGGGAGGATCTAGTCCAGATTGAAACGAAGGTTTTAAATTTTGATCACAGGTAAACAGGTTAGGGACCGCCGTATGGGGTTTACCTTGACGTGGTATGGCGGCTTACCAATTTTATGATCATAACTTTGTAACAAAAAACTCTGTTTTCTTTTTTTAGACAGGGGATTATTGTATTTATATATATATTTTTATATGGCCTTAGGAGTGCACCCACAACCCCCCTCTTGTTCCTCAGATCAGTACAAGTGGAGCCACACTGTTCAGGAATGATGCAACTGTAACAGGAAGAAATGTGGGAGTGAAAGACAGATTTCTGTCCATTCTTTGTCTGATGTAACATGCATATATGTGTGTTTGTGTGTGATCCAGTGGTGTAATTAGGGCCCCCACAGTCCCTGCAATGCAGGGGCCCGAGTCCTGAAGGGCCCCGGGAGACCCTAAGTATTAGGGAACTTGATGAGTTGTACGACAAGTGCTCCCCCAGGAAGTGCTGGGTCCTTGTTGGTAACAAAGTGTAAAATGTGTCGGCTTTTGACAATTTCCATTCTGGAGGGGAGCGATTGCTGCAGGACTGGACTGGGGAGGATATCCAAGCTGACTTGAATGGACCCACTCATTGGCTGTGCACCGCTGGCTGGAGCAGTATTATGTGGGGGAGCCGGAGCCCCAGGAACAGGTAAGTTGAGGTGGAGACGGGGTGAGGGCTAATGTGGGTCTTGTTGATGAGGTGCAGGAAAAATTTTCATGCTGGGCTCTGCAGAAATTTATGGCAGGCTACTTTTCAGATCCTCTCTCACCCCAGGAAGGAGAAAACCAGTAAGAACTCCAACCTTAACTGTTTCCTTGTGATGTGATGTATGTTTATTTTTATAAAAATATGCTGAGGCTGTTGTACATATAAATAACTGTGCAGTCGGAATCATTTGGGAATCTGCCTCTGTGCCAGGGCATATTATACATGGAATTGTTTCTGTGCCATCCTTCTATGAATTCTGGGGTTATAATACATGGAATTGCCACTGTGCCATTCTGCTATGAATTATGGGGGGGGGGTATTATACATGGAATTGCTTCTGTGCCATCCTACTATGAATTCTGGGGGGTATTATACATGGAATTGCCTCTGTGCCATCCTACTATGAATTCTGGGGTTATAATACATGGAATTGCCACTGTGCCATTCTGCTATGAATTCTGGGGGGGGGTATTATACATGGAATTGCTTCTGTGCCATCCTACTATGAATTCTGGGGGGTATTATACATGGAATTGCTTCTGTGCCATCCTACTATGAATTCTGGGTTGTATTATACATGGAATTGCATCTGTGCCATTCTGCTATGAATTCTGGGGGGGGGGGTATTATACATGGAATTGCTTCTGTGCCATCCTACTATGAATTCTGGGGGGTATTATACATGGAATTGCCTCTGTGCCATCCTACTATGAATTCTGGGGGGGTATTATACATGGAATTGCCTCTGTGCCATCCTACTATGAATTATGGGGGTATAATATATGGAATTGTCACTGTGCCATTCTGCTATGAATTCTGCTGGTATCATACATATTTATATCATCATTGCAACAGAATAACAAAATGAAGGGGGCGCCGAAAGTTCCTCGCTGGGGAATCTGGGTCAACAGATCCAGTTCTCCAGGGATGAAAACTGGTGTCTCACAAGGAGTAATTAAGGGAGAAGGAAAATCCTGTTATACTTGTCATGCCAATAGTTAAGCACCCCCAAGTGATTGCATTTATTTACCTGACACCCTGGGTCAGTGCTCCTTTCAGCAACAATCTGCACCGGCCCAGGGCTATTCCAGTGAACACCACAGAGCAATCATCATCATCCGGCTTCTTGTTTCTTCTCAGGCTGTACATGTGCAGTAGATCGAAAAGCCGAACTTTAACAAAAAAAGTCGCCTATTGCGTTCTACTGCACATGTGTCTGCCCTGGGAAATTTGAAGAAAAAAGAAGCAGGAAGACGATCGCTCCGTGGTGCTTGCTGGAATAAACCCAGACTGGTGCAGTTTTCTCCTGATATGTATACAGGGTGTCAGGTAAGTAAATGCGATCAAGTAAAAATTACTTTCCTTCTCCTTTAATACTGGCCTGGGACATTACTCACCAAGATATCCGCTAATAGAGAGGAAAGTGATAATTGCTGAGTTTAGATCAGCAGCATTTATAATGTCTTGTTTTATCACTGCTTAAGAACTGTGTCTGTGCACCAGTATTGATTGGAAGACCATAAAGTATAGGGCAGTAATAACTATTAAGACCTTATTATTTTGTATAGCTTCTGCTGTTTGTGCCTAGGGACAGCAAATAATCAGCTGTGTGGTTCTAGACCAAGCCACTTCATTTTATTACTGAAACTGTTCTGTCTAAGTGAAGGCAAAGCCGAAAAATCCTTTTAGTGCAGATAATAGCTTTGGATGCTCATGTTTCAGTTATAATCTGACAAGTGAATGTGTGAAATGTATTGGCTCTCCTTGCTACTAACTAAAGTGCCAGCTTAATTCGGTGATCTCCCTGTAAATTTCAATTAGGAAGGGGTGGAAGCTGCAAATCAATTTGTTTTTCTGTAAATGGGTTATATTTACTAAACTCGTACAATGGCTTTTTTTCATAGGAGCATCGTCTATAAAAGAGAGCTGGTGGTGATATCTGAACCCTTTAAAGAAATCCTATTCGCAAAGCAATTACATTGGTGTTTCAAAAATAAAAGCCTTGGCTACAGAAATCATTTCTTTTTGCATTTTATTTTTTTTTTATACTTTCCATATTCGATTGCCAGAGAATTTCAAAACTGTATTCCAGGGCGATCATAGGATGGTTGAAAGTGAGCGTAACGAGTTTTGTAATAAGTAGCAGAAAGAGTTCAACTTATAATGAACAATAGCTAAAAAAATATCCTGGGAAATAGGCTGGGATACCTACATTTCCATTAATAGTTGCAGAAAATGGCTTGCCTACAGATAACTTACATCCTTCTGTCACAACACAGAACAGTTTATTATTATCCTTTATTCATATAGTGTAGACATATTCTACAGAGCTGGATAGAGTTTATACATTATTCACACCTTTCCCTGCCTCAGCGGAGTTTACAAACAAGACGTCTATCCCACTCATACACACTATAGTCGTCTTTTCCCCTTCTTATATACAGTGCAGTGCTAAAAATAACATGATGTAATTGTAAATCTTGAAATGGTGATCAGTAGGTCTAAGCAAACTTTTTGTCTGGTACAGTTTGACTGGGATTTGCTGTTTTTCCAGCATTGAAATTACACAAATCTACACTAGAATCTTGCCACGATTTGAACGATTTAAAGGATTTTAATCCATCGATCAAAGGATTTTCCTTCAATCAGAAAATTGGGGGCCTTCCATTGATGTTCGGTAGGTTTTAGGTGGCAAAGTACTTGGTTGAATTTTTTTAAAGAGACAGTACTTCGACTATCGACAGTCGAACGATTTTTAGTTCGAATCATTCGATTCAAAGTCGTAGGTCGAAGTAGCCAATTTGATGGTCGAAGTAGGCAAAAAAATCATTCGAAATTCAACGTTTTTTTATTCTATTCCTTTACTCGAGCTAAGTAAATGTGCCCCTAAATGTATCAATTTAGAACAGTTTACAGGGTCAGCGACCCCCCTCCCCAGAGCTGCTTTAGAAGGTGAAAAATGACACTGTACACTTCAATATTAGAAAAACGGTCACACATAGAACATAGAGTAAGTAATTGGAAAAAAGTAATTATTTCTGGTGATCTATCTAAAAACTAGTTGTTTAAAGGTGAACCCCTTTAACGGAAATGTACTTTGCCAATAGATTTTGGAGACATTTTGCAGTTTCACAGAATTTCTGGGACATGAGACCCATACCAGAATATGTTATGGTGCTTTCAATAAATAAAAAATATTCTGCTCTTTGAGGTGTTAGAGCAAGTGGTGCATTTACCTCTGGCACCCCTCAGAATTCTTAAAGGGATAGTGATACTTTTCAGGCTTAAGCATATATTAATTCTTCATCAAAATATGCCTATATGTCCTTTAGACCATTTTCCTCAATGTGACCTCTTTCTATGTAAATTTACTTCTCCTTTAAGAGTGTGCCGGACTCTGACATGTTCTTATGGCCCCTTGGGGCTTGTCAATCAGAGCTTGCAAGGCCAGAAGTTAAATGGTTGACTGACAGGAAGAATCTAGTAGCACAGTTAAATGGCTTATACTAGTAGCCACACAGGGCCAGGGTTTACAGCCTCCTTATCACAGTGCTGCTGCTTCCTTTCATGTTCAGGTATGTGACTATACAATAACAATCCTCCACTCCTCCACCGCACTGCAAAACTCCTTTTTTGAACCGCTCTGAGCTACTCATTTTTTTTTTTATGGTGCTTTTAACTTATTCTTCCTTACTTAATTATGTGTGGCCCTTGCCTGCCTGCCTTCTCTGCACAAACAGAATGATCTGTGCCTGTAGTTATTGCAAGAATAACTGTTTAACCCCCAGAGCTAGAGAAGATCCTTTGTGCAGGAAAAGTCAAGCAGGCAACAAAGGGACATGCATATATAACCTAGTAAGAGGGAATGAGTTGAAAGCGCCAAAAAAAAAAATAACCAAACCTGAAAAAAATAAATAAAATAAAAATAACCAAACCTGAGCATTGCGGAAGAGGAGATTTTCAGAAAGAGGAGGCTTTTATTTTTTGCAGGAGTGGGTGTGAGATAAGAGAGGCTGAAAGCAGTAGTACTTGCCCCCTACAGGAAGTAGTACCCTTCTCAAATGAAGAAGTGGAGTGTTTTTTTTTTAAATAATGTATTTTATTAATTTCTGGGTTTACAATCAGTAATTTTGTGATTAATAGTTATTATTACCACCATCAAAGTAGAGATCTAAGAACTAGAGGAGGTACAGTCACTATCACTTTAATACACAATGGAAATTGCAAGCAGGTATAAAGGATTCATCTAAATATTTTAAAGGGATACTATCATGGGAAAAAAACATTTTTTCAAAAGGAATCAGTTAATAGTGCTGCTCCAGCAGAATTCTGCACTGAAATCCATTTCTCAAAAGAGCAAACAGATTTTTTTATATTCAATTTTGAAATCTGACATGGGGCTAGACATATTGTCAATTTCCCAGCTGCCCCAAGTCATGTGACTTGTGCTCTGATAAACTTCAATCACTCTTTACTGCTGTACTGCAAGTTAGAGTGATATCAACCCCTCCCTCACCCCCCAGCAGCCAAACAAAAGAACAATGGGAAGGTAACCAGATAGCAGCTCCCTAACACAAGATAACAGCTGCCTGGTAGATCTAAGAACAACACTCAATAGTAAAAACCCATGTCTCACTGAGACACGTTCAGTTACATTGAGAAGGAAAAACAGCAGCCTGCCAGAAAGCATTTCTCTCCTAAAGTGCAGGCACAAGTCACATGACCAGGGGCAGCTGGGAAATTGACAAAATGTCTAGCCCCATGTCAGATTTCAAAATTGAATATAAAAAAATCTGTTTGCTCTTTTGAGAAATGGATTTCAGTGCAGAATTCTGCTGGAGTAGCACTATTAACTGATGAAAAAAACATGTTTTCCCATGACAGGATCCCTTTAACTTTCAGTCTAGAAGAAGAAATGGGTAAATGGGAACCAATCCATATTTTCTATACAATTGTACCTGTGAAAACTATGCACAACCCATCCCCTCAAACCATCTATCTTGGGAAACAATAAATACAATAATAGATTTCTTTATTTTTTTCCTATAGAATGTCTTAAAAATTAAGAAGAATAATATGCCTTTATGAGGAAATACACTTTGGCGTGATTATTCCATTTTCTTAATTTTTAGATCCTCAAAACAACACAAATCATTTGACTGCAAAATAGACCTCAGGAGTAAAGGTTTCGTTTTCCTAGGCAACTTTTTCATAATTTGGTACATTTAGTCCCATGTACTATATTGATGGATCTCTTAGTTAATTTACATTATATTGGCTAGAAAAATGGAGAATTTAATTGTATGGCCTTTTTTTCACATCTTTCTTCTGCAGATGGAAAAGAATGTTTGATTTACTGTTCAAAAAGCAGTGTTAATTTCACATTTAATTAACAGTTCATGGGTGTCAGTTTGCGCTATGTGCAATGATTTATATCTCAGCTGTGGAACATTTGGCAATGTAAGGCCAAGGAATTTATCAAGAAAGAATAAGCTCATTCCTCAGCATACTGGGAAAACAAGATGGACAACGCTGTATGGCAAGAATGAGGAAATATAGTGAAATACGGATCCAGAAATTCATTTGACTCATAAATATGTTATTTAGACTTGGAAATGGGCGTAGAACACTGAGGGAATTATAATGGAATATAAGAATTATATTAGCACATGTCCTGAAAAGAAGATGGATGAATGCAGAAAACATCAATTTGAAGTGTGTCGGGGAAAAATTGTATGCACATTACAAATGAATTTAGAACTATTTTACATATGCAGCCTTTTTCAGCAGGTGCTAAATTACAGTTCTCTATAAATTAGTTTAAATCATAATTGAAAGACATTTATCCCATAAAGAGATACAGTTTGTGTTGATTAGCTCAATGGACTCCCCCCCACCCGTTCTGTTTTTCAGATCTATTTCTGTAACATTACTTGTAGCGCAGCAAATTAAATCAGCCATACACTCAGTGGAAGTTTCCAGAATGTATTATTTACAAGTTTCATAGCTAATGATATTTAAAAAAAAAAAAAAAAATGGCCACCAACTGCATATTGGCTTCATTGTGTCCTTTAAGTTCAGAAAGGTGGCCCATAAATTGGAGGTACAGGGTTCAATGTGTGAGAAATTCCCTATTTTTTTATCAGCCACATTTTATAACTGTTTAATATTATTCATACTATTTTTATCCTACTATAGTAATGTTTGAAATTTACACTTGCACAGGTTCATCCAGGGAATACGGCCATTTATTTATTGAGTTGTGTGATAGCCTTCATGGTTTTAACATACAGTATTTAGAGAAAAGAACACGTTCACTCCAATGCTTTTGGTGAAATTTCACTATTTTGTGACTTTTCCAAAGTTTTTGAAAAGGTAAGCGGACAATTTCACTCATCAATATCTATGAAATTAAAGGAAAACTATACCCCCCAAACAATGTAGGTCTGTATAAAAAGATATTGCATAAAACAGCTCCTATGTAAAATCCTGCTTCATGTAAATAAACCATTTTCATAATAATACTCTTTTCTAGTAGTATGTGCCATAAAAAATAAGGGCCGCCCCCTGGGATCGTACGATTCACTGTGCACACAAACATACCAGCAAACCATACATGTTAGGTCACATGAGCCAATTAACAGACAGAGTTGTGTCTTTTGATTCCACACTTCTTCCTGTTACAGTTAGAGCTGCAGTATTTCTGGTCAGGTGATCTCTGAGGCAGCACACAGACCATCACAAAATGGTGGCTCAAGGCAAGAGATGTAAAAGGGCAATATTTACTTAAATATATATTCCAGTTTGGTGAGATTCTTTAATATGCCACTTAATATGATATGAACTATCTGTTGCTTAAGTGTCCATTTTGGGGGTATAGTTTTCCTTTAAAAGGTTGCTTGCTGCTACAGGAATGGGATCCATTATTCAGAAACCCATTATCAAAAAAGCTCTGAATTACGAAAAGGCCATCTCCCATATACTCCAATGTATCCAAATTATCCAAATGTTTAAAAATGATTTCCTTTTTCTCTGTAATAATAAAACAGTACCTTGTACTTGATACAGACTAATATATAATTTATTCTTACTGGAAGCAAAACCAGCCTATTGGGTTCATTTAATGTTTACATGATTTTTTCAGGTTGAAATCAAACCCAGGAACAAAGCGACAACAGAAGCAAGGAACAAACAAGACATCTCTCTCTCTCTCTCTCTCTCTCTCTCTCTCTCTCTCTCTCTCTCTCTCTCTCTCTCTCTCTCTCTCTCTCTCTCTCTCTCTCTCCCCCCTACATAGACCCCCCTCCCTCCTCCCCCCCAGCCTAAGTGTTACCCCAGGGCAAATACCCTAGCATTTTACTTACCCTTAGGTGCAGATTCAGGTGGTACCATCTTCAGCCCCTTTGGTAATCTTCGGAATGAGACAGACGCTTCGGCAATTTTCGTGAGTTTTGGCGCATGCGCAGTTGTTTGCGTAACAGCAAAGTGCTCCAACTGTGCATGTGCCGACATGCCAGTCTCATTCCGAAGAATTCCGAAGCGAACGAGATGACACTCCGATGCCTGAATCTGCACATTAGGGGCATTTGCCCTGGGGTAACACTTAGGCTGGGGGGGAGGAGGGAGGGGGGTCTATGTAGGGTAGGGAGGTAGGGTTTTTTTAAGTTTAGGGTTGAATTCTCCTTTAAGGAATGAAGATCTAAATTACGTAAAGATCCATTATCTGGAAAAAAAAAAGAGAGAGAGAGCGTTTGTATTGTTTGTTCCTTGCTTCTGTTATCGCTTTGTTCCTGGGTTTGATTTTAGCCTGTAATGTATCCAGCAAATGTCAGCAAATTTCCCTATCACTCACTCCATCTATGATAGCAAACATAATATACACCTTCCCACTGTATGTTCTTCACTGAAAAAGGGTTTGTTTCCCCTTTTTGAATGAATGTACAAACAGCAGTTGCTCGTGCAGATTCACATGTTCCCAAGAGAAAAGGGTACCTCTGCCCAAAAGAAAACGACACTTTGAACACAAATGTTTGAATGAAACAGCAGTTGCTATTATTTATTCATTTTTAAATAATGCATCAAAAAATGATGAAGCAACAAATGTCTGTAGCGTTATTTCAGCTCTGACCTTTTATTTCATGTTCTCCTCCTATCAAACTACAGCTCTTTTGTCAACAGTTTCCCCAGGGAACATCTCTGATTGTGTCAGATTCTCTGCTTTCCCTTGTGCCGGCTTTTGTTGCAGTCCGCAGGGAATTCTTTTGACTCAGTGACAAGGGCTGCTTTGATTACCATGTCATTGTGCGTGGGGAAAAATGTAAAAGGTACTTTTTATTTTTTGCAAAAGGAAATGATCGTCCGGCTTGTCTGTAGAAAATGACAGCTGGGAAATTGTAATTATGGTGGTTATATGTGATCTTAGAATGTTGGATGGTGTTGGACACATAGAAGGTGATTAAGGTTTATTCTCTTTGAACTCAAGAAATAAAGGTGAGAGGAAAATCTCAAAATTGAAAACACCTTTTGATTTTAAACAATCAACTTAATCTCTTTACTGAATTCATTTTCATCATTAGCTGCAGGTCTCAGTGTGAAACATCTTCCATTTTTAATTGTGGAGACTAGACTAGCAGACACTAAAAGGAAAACAGTTGGGCATGACAAATAGAGTAATAAGCAAAAGGCAGTTGTGCGAGACAATGATTATCGTGATTGCTGGAAACATATAGGGAATACTCTCCATAAACTTATGAAGGGATGAGGATGTTAGGAAGGACAGAGACAGACAATAGTGAGGATAACCATCATCATCTGTTTCTGCCCAGAAGGCTTGGTAAAGTGATTTGGATACCCTTGCTTACTGTTATATGGGAAATCTAGTTTACTAGTTGTTATGTTTTGGTAGCCGAGGATTAGTAGAGTAGAACAGTGCTTTATTAGCAGACTCATGCAGCCATTACACAACAGTAACTTCCAACTCAGTCACTCTTAAGCAGTATTGTATGTATACACAGTATAACTCATGTGCACAGTGACACCTGCAGGCCATTTGTATAAAAACCACACTAGTCTACTACTACCAGTTACCTACTTTTAAAAACAAAATCAATATCTATACTACTAAATGTTTTGATGCCAGCCACAGCATAGCACCTATCCATATAGATTACTTAATTGCTTTACAGCCAGTGCCATTCAGAGGGTAAAGGGGAAATAAGCAATCTCTGGAGAATAGTTTGGCTTTATATATAAATATTATAAATACAAGATCATGAAAGCTCAAGGCTTTGAGCACTGTTTTATCTCTACTACTTATTATAAGTGATCCCCAACCAGTGGCTCATGAGCAACATGCGGCTCGCCAACTCCTTTATTGTAGCTCCCCTTTGTCTCAAAGCAAATGCTGATTTTTAAATTCCTGGCTAACAGACAAGTTTTGGAGGCATAAAAATGTACTTCCTAAAAAAAAGTGTGCTGCCAGCTGGAAGTCCATGGGAGCTACTAAATAGCCAATCACAACACTTATTTGACAACTTACAGGATCTTTTCTCATGCTCATGTGGCTCCCCAAAACATTGGTAGAGAGTAATGTCAACTGTTAATATTGTTTCTATGAGCTATAGCTATATCTATTTATATGAGCTGTCACCTATATAAACGTTTCAGCAGTGAAACGACTTGTTAATGGGCCAACAGCAAGACAATTGGGTGCCTAAACTTTTAATAAATATATATTACAGCTCAACATCCCACTGGGTCCCTTATAGTTCCTAGGGCCGCAGCAGTTGCAAACAAGTGAATTTGGGCCCAATGGAGACTGCCAATATGTTCTGACAGTATTGTCAAATCTGCCCAATTTATATCTGTCTGATTTTCACCCAGATATTAGTTAAGCAGACCCGTAGGTGTGGCCTATACATGGGCAGAAAATCTGTCAAAGAGGCTGAATTGGCAGCTTAAATCTTCCAGTGTACGGCCATAGGCCATCTTTTGTGTAGTGCATACAAGGGGTGAAGCCAAAAATGTTGGTACTACATGCTTGTGTTCATGGTGGGAACCAGACAAATAACTTGTACAGGGCCCCAAGATTTCTGATGGCAGCCCCAATTGTTGACATTAAGGCCCTCTGTACTACTACTGAAACAACAGAAACTATGGGAATAGGGAATGACCATGAAATAGACCAAATGTTTAGAATCAAGAGGGTCCACTGATACCTGAGCCCACCAGGAGTTTACCTGGTATCCCTGTGGACCAGTCCGACACTGTTGATATTGCGTTATCCTTTATTTTAAATGTCTTGGTGCCACGGCTGGCTCCTTGTAATTGAGCTATTGCAAAACATGTTTAAAGTTATAATCAAAGAGATCCAGCTGCTTGTGCGATCTGAATAACATATCCACAAAATAGGGGTTGTGCACAGAAATAAGCACGGTTATGCCGAGGATAATAACATCTAGGAATTTGCAGCAGTTGTTAATGTTGTTAGTGTTTGTATACTATAACACTCAGTTTATTACAAGAGCAAACATTTGTCCAAATTCTATAACCGAAAGAAAGCTGTGTTACTATAAATCTGAGATTAAATTATACATTTTTTAAATGGTCGTGTGTGTGTGAGACCTGATGCTGGCTAGTCCAGTACTGTGTGCACCAGAAAATAACGTAAAGGGGTTGTTCACCTTCAGTTTAACTTTTGGTATGTTATAGAATGGCCAACTCTAAGCAACTTTTCAATTGGTCTTCATTATTTATTTTTTTACAGTTTATGAATTATTTGCCTTCTTCTCTTGACTCTTTCTAGCTTTCAAAAGCGGGTCACTGACCCTAGCAACCAGATTGCTGAAATTGCAAAATGGAGAGCTACTAAATAAAAAAAGCTAAATAACTCAAAAACCACAAATAATAAAAAAACAAAAAACAAATGCAAATTGTCTCTGAATATTGCTCCCTAACTCATACTAAAAGTTAACTCCAAGGTGAACAACCCCTTTAAAGGTGTACAAAACTATTCAAACTATTTCCTATAAAAAGGTGGAGACTTAACAACTTCTTTGAACGATTGCGAATTTTTATGGTGCAAGAAGGTACTGCATATTTTATGATACTCTACAAGCATTACCTATTTAGCACTATCTTCAATTTCAAATGGGAAAACAACTGTTCGTTTTGCTAGTTTATACCATGAAGCCTTAAAGGGCATGTAAAGGCAAAAAAATAAAATCCCATTTTTACTTTCTTTAATGAAAAAGAAACCTATCTCCAATATACTTTAATGAAAAAATGTGTACCGTTTTTATAAGAAACCTGACTGTATGCAGTGAAATTCTCCCTTCATTTAATGCTGTGGATAGGAATTGTCAGATGGTCCCTAACTGCTGAGCAGGGAAACAATCATACTTATGAACAGCAGGGGGAGCCCCCGCCTTACTTACCAGCCATGCAGAACTCAAGCAGCTTTGTTTATGATGATCCCTAAGCAGCCCAGACCACACTGAGCATGTGCACAGTCTTAGTCTTGCAAAGATGTTTAACAAAGTTACAAGATGGTGACCCCCTGTAGCCAACTTTGAAAGCATAAATTATTTGTTTGATTAGGCTTGTGGTGCAGTAAGTTCATGTTTATATTGAGTATACAAAATACACCATCTCTAACCTTATTCTAGTTTAGACTTTACATGCCCTTCAAACCTTCAAACCGATTCTCAATATTCCCCAGTTATTGGGAAGAATAAATCAAAAGTAGCTCATATATCAGACACTCTGAATAAGTGGTTGAACCTTTTTAAAATCTTGATTTAGAAATCATTGAATATCAGAGAGAACAGTCATATCACCCAGCCCCAACCTAATTGCCTTACAGTACTTGCTATTCAGGGGGTGAAGGGTAAATATGCAACCTCTGGAAAATGGACTGGATCTATAGAAATATACCATCATGAAAGCTCACGGGGGTTAAGCACTGTTTTATCTCAGAAGTGTGACACCTATTAATAATTTTACAGTCAGAAGAGTTGGCGATGCATCTATTTCTCTTTAAGAGATAAAGGTTTCAGTGAAATAATTTTGCCCTATTTCCATTATGCTGGTAGTGGTGCTGTAAATGAAATATAAATCACTTATAACAGTGAATACTAAAATAATGAACTGACACTACAAATCATCCCTTCATAATGGCATATTTGAATTCCTTGTTTGACTGTGCTTAAAATGGAGGATTTATTTACATGCATTTAAAGGGATTATGTCATGGTAAAATGCATCAGTTAATAGTACTGCTCCAGCAAAATCCTACACTGAAATCCATTTTTAAAAGAGCAAAAAAAAAAAAAATGTTTTATATTTAATTGTGAAATCTGACATAGGGATAGACATGTTGTAGGTTTCCCAGATGCCCTCAGTCATGTGACTTGTGCTCTGACACACTTCAGTCACTCTTTACTGCTGCAATGCAAGTTGGAGTGATATCACTCCTCTTCCTCCCCCTCCCAGCAGCCCATCAGCAGAACAATAGGAAGGTAACCAGATAAAAACATCCTTACACCTGCATTGTTAAAAATGCTATCATGCCCCACCTAGTGGCACATATGAGAACATCACAGTAAAACTCCGGATTGGCCAAGTTGTGACTCCTTCAGTTACACTTAACGGAAGAAGCAATAGCCTATCTCAGTGCTGTCTAACTGGCAACCCCCACGTAAAAAGATTTATGCAGCTTAGTCACCATTAATAATGAGGATAATTGTTTGCCAAACCATGGAAAAAATATTGACATGAACATTTTCTCAGTGAAAAATGCATAGTGACAAAACACCCACTGACCCCAATGTACAGTGTTAATAATGTTTAATAATTACAAAAAGGAAATCATTTTCAAAATTTTTATTTATTTGTAAATGCCTTCCCAAAATTCTGAGCCCTCTGTATAAAAGGTTTCCAAATAATCCATCATACCAGTATGCAGCAAAAAGAAAGATCTGTGTATTGCTGAATGTTGGCATAGACTAATATTGCTATTGTTGACACATCACTCAAATAATTCCTGGATAACCTGTCAACTGCTTTTTTGTTTTCTTTTTTTTTTTTTTTACTATTGTACTGCACTCCTGAAAGTAAATGTGGCAAAAACTAGAAATAGATAATAAAACATATACAAATCCTATTTTTACATAAAAATATGCATTAGCCATTTTGAAAGATATATGACATTAAGAAAAAACAAAGAACCTTACATAAAGAACAATTAAAGAATAGTGATTTTTATTTTATTTTGGCACGCAGTTTGACCCTGGAAAAAAAAATGTTTGCAAGATGGGCATATTAAATTGATCAGAGAGCTGTGTTTTATGGTGAATCTGAGATCTGTTTTACAGTGCTATGTTCTTATTGCTGGCAATGGGGAGCTGGCATACATAGAGAAAGTAATGAAGAATATATTTTTATACATTTATAGGTGCAATATCCTTTGCATCTTAAATCCTGCAGTAATAAAAAAAAAAAACCCTACGGTACATTTTTCTCTTCTGCATACCTACATGTACATGAGAAATGAAGAAAGCATGTACAGTATAAAAGCAAAGTCAAAGCACTGCAAATATTTACTTCTAAAATTAAATATAAGCCTCATACTGAAGTAAGAACCTTTATAAATATAATCAATTAAAAACTCTGCATTGTCCCTGAAATAATCAAGTTTATCTTCACTATATCTCACTCTCAGCATCGGTTTCTCTTCATTCTCTCTTCATGCAGCAGTTGGGTCAGATGAATGATCCAATGAATCTTATAGGAGAGGCTCCTTTCCTAGCAGATGTATTTGAGCTCACTCAAATAACTGATTCCAGTACAAACAAAATCTAACAAAATAACTGCCATTTGCACAAATTCTGCATGTAGAGAGACATGGGGGCAAATTTAGTAAACGACGAAGCACCTAACGGTAGCGTGAATGTGCCAGTATAGCGCATTTACGTTGATTCGCCAATTCACTAATGGACGCTGGTGTAAATTCGGTAGTGTTACTTCGCACCCTTACACCTAGCGAATTTGCACAACGGACGTAACTACGCAAATTAACTAAAGTGCGCATTTTTCTGAACGCTACCTTTTACGCCAGACTTCCTTCGCCAACTCAGACCAGGCGAAGTGCAATATAGTAGATAGGGATTGCTTAAAAAAAAGTTACAAAATTTTCAAAGTCCCAAAAAACGCTGGCATTTTTTCAATTTTTATGGGTGATAGGCTGAAAAAGATCGAATTTTTTTTGGGGCTACCCTCCTTCCCCCCTACATTTCCTAACTCATGGCACCTTAACTATACAGTGGGCACATGTGTAGGGCAAAATAAAAATTTTATTTGATGTTTTGAAGGTTTCCCAGGCTTGTGTAGTGCTGCTACATATACCTCCATCTTAACTTGAATTTGGCACCGTATGCAAATTAACCATCGTTAGTGTAACTTTGCTTTGCTTGGCGAATTAACGCTTTTCCAACGCTACCCCTGAGCGCAACTTCGGATTTTCGTGAATTTGTGGAGCGCTGGCGAAAATACGCCTGAAAATATGCCTAAAAGTTAAGGCCTATAAAATCAGTAAGTCTGCCTCAAAATAGTTCACCCCTTGCGATATATAGTTGTGAGGATGAAGATGATTTTGATTCTAATCTTTTTGTTGAGGCAGATCTCGTTCCTCAAATGTTACTCAGTGTCAAATGAGGGTGATGATATTAGAGGAGGAGCATTCACCTGGAAGCTAAAAAGTGTATAGAGGGCTCTTAAAGGACCAGTAACATAAAAAAAATTTAATTAGAATACAACGGAAAAAAAAACACAAAGACATATTAAATTTTAAAATAGCAAAGCCTTTATTTAGAAATAACTTACAGAGATTCTGCTTCCCCTCCTCTTCAGAAAAGGCGTCAGGGCAATCATCGATACTGCGGCGCTCAATTTCTCCTCCCTGGTTATTCTACTGACAGCGTGTCCTCTGCCCCCATCTCCTTCTCCAGCTCTCAGTGCCGATACCTCTTCCTGTGCTGCCAGTATAATAAATTCCATGGCAATCATAGTTTTAGAAAAATAGAGTTTAAACGTAGTTTCAAAAACCTCTAAAACCAATAAAATTCAACCTTTAATAAATAGGTCTCCTTATATCCTTCTTATGCCTTAATGGTCAGGTCTCATGCAAAAAATAAGACATTTATACAAGATCTACTCTTGGAATGGATGGTTAACATAATCCCTAGGCTAGCTGCCGGGACTTGCAGTTTACAATAGTTGAGGTAAGAAAGTTTCCCAGCTCTGCCTTGTTTGCTCGGTGAAATCCACAGATCCAAGTTGTTTGTTCCATATGCATCACTCTGTGACATATAATAAATAATTGCATACATGGAGCAGACAGCAGCTGGGGAAGGAAAGAGGGGCTCTGTCAATTCTTATTTGCTTTGTGACCGTATTAGCCCAATATAAATAGCTGCAGAAGCTTGTCAAACTTTCTAACAGAGTCACCTCCACTGTGCCATTACTTTTCAACTGTCATAACAAAGCAGCAGTAATCAGCGTAACTTTACATGTTGCTTCCAGTGATTACAGAGGAGACAATTGTTATTACAATTTGGAATGACCTCGAGGAAAATTTAGGCAAGGCAGGCAAAGATTATTATACCTAACTGCAAGCCATATTGGGAAATAAGATCCAGCAGCCCATTGATTTGCGCATTGATTGCATTGATTGCAGCGCATCATATTGTGTTGATTGATATGATGTTCCTGGTTGCTGTGTGAAAAATATACCGGGGGTTTCACATAAGTATTTGACACATTATGAGATTAATTTACTCTCAGATTACCCCACAATAATTGTCAGTGTCCTCTTACAGTGACATCTCTCTGTACATCATTTGATGATGATTTTTTCTTTTTTTGTTTTACAAAAAATATGAACCTGTTTATTAAGTTTTTTATTTGTGTGCCCCATGTTGCACATTGATATCATTTTGCCATTGCCAGCGCTGGAATTCATATAAATTTACAGCAGAGATATCAATAATCATTATCAACCAATCAATTGTGAAGGCTATATTAAGGTTTAGGGCTGTATTATTAAATGTTTTTAATATGAATGGTTTTCAATATAATTCAGAGCAATCAGATAAGAAAAAAATTTAGTTTGATCCATATTGATCAATTTAACTGGAAGAAAACCATTATAAACCATTGCTCAGAGCCTTCTGTGGTATTCAATATCTCAGACCAGTGGTTCTCTTGAAGGGAGAGTGGAGATACAGAATTCATGAAAGGCTCACACAATAAAAAAAATATTAATTTTGACCTATAGAATTGATCAGACTCTATAGGCTAGTTGGATCATGACGTTCCTAAATATGAATGATATACACATATATTATATGATTTTGCACTGGCTATTTTGCAGACACTTAGGGGCAGAATTACTAAGGGTCGAATTTCGAAGTTAAAAAAACTTCAAAAAAAACTTGAAATCCTTCGACTTTGAATAGAAATCGTTCGAACGATTAAATAGTTAGAATCAAACGATTGTTAGCGATTGATCGAAGGATTTCTATTCAATCAAAAAAAAAGTGCTGTGGAAGGTCCCCATAGGCGAACATTGCACTTCGGTATCTTTAATTTGGTAAAGTATGAAGTCGAAGTTTTTTTTAAAGAGACAGTACTTCGATTATCGAATAGTTGAACGATTTTTACTTCAAAACGTTCGAAACAAAGTCGAGGTTGAAGGTTGTAGTAGCCTAATCGATGGTCGATGTACCCAAAAAATTACTTCGAAATTCGAACTTTTTTAACTTCGAAAATTCACTCGAGCTTAGTAAATCTGCCCCTTAAAAAACAAGGAGGTGCAGATTTTTAGAAGATCTAACTGGGGAATGGATGTATGTGTTTATCTGCTTCGATGGCAAATTTGATTTCAGCGTGTGTCAGTATTCAGTACAGCTCAGCGCTAGCTCTAGGAGATGAGTGAAACAGCAACAAAGATAGATTGAGAAAATGCACCCAATAATTAGGAGTTCACAAAATTAAAAGTGGCGGAATCTTGAAGGAATCCTAGCAGTTAGAATATTATGGCATTTATTAATTTCCCCCAACATTCAGAGTTTTAGTTTTAAAGAATTGATCCATTTATCGAAGCAGATCATCTTGTCAGATTGTGATTGACTACGTTGGGCACTGAACAATATTCATTAGCTGGAGGTCTAACTTCCCTCTGGATCATTATGCCCTGATGCAAGTTGCAAAAGAGGAATGCACAACCAGGAGAACTCTTTACCTTGGGACATCATAGAAAATCCCTTGAGAAACCTGAAACGAGCAATACGGCTACATGGTAAAATAAACCAAATATTGATAAAATTCTTTTGTTTTTGAAAAAATACTTCAAACCTACTCCATATTAATCATGGGAACCAAATAATCATGTTCAGGTCAGCATTATTTGCCACAGGTTTAGTTTGTAGATTTGTTTACCTGTTAATCGGGTTCTTGTGGAACACACCAATCATTATTTTACTCCACGTCATTGGGTTGTAAGAATTGTCATGGGTTTGACCCAACATCCTTGTTGAATAGCATCCTCCACACTGTAGAGCAGGGGCAACACTGCTTTATGCCTCACATTAACATATTCAGATGATATGAGAACAGGTTTGATGAATATGTTCCCCCTAGAATAAATATGGGTACACAAAACCTTGTAACATATACTGACACCAACTATACAACCCAGAGTGGGGAAAACAGTAAAGTACTCACTTTTTGTCCACACCATAATTAAGCCACTCTTTTTTAAATTGTTTTTCGTTGATGGAAGCAGTAGCTGCTTGTTAAATCAAACAGGCAATTGATTTCCAACAATCGTTTCAATCTGGAATCATTATAAAAGGTATAATTTCCATTCACATAAGAGGGAGGAGGTGACAGGCTACTATTAACATCTACATTATCATACCATATGACAAAGAGGAATATATGGGGAATATATTTAGGTGTGTATAAACAGATAAGATCACAATATCATAACCAGAGTTCTCATGTATTCTTTATACTGGTTTCTGAGTTGATACAAATATATACATGTAACCAGTTAGCCCTCTTCATGAAATAGGATATATGAGTGGTTAGGCTGGAAAATTACTTTTTTTTTTTTTTTTTTTGCTTGAATTCCTTGGAGAAAGCAACCCAGCATCGTTGGGTTTAATGAGATAGTTCATCACAAGATGAGGATGAAGTGTGCATTTCAGACTTGATTATATTCGAATTGCCCTCCCCAGCTCTTATTTGTGATCCTGTATAATGGAATAGCTTTAAAAGGTAAAGGTGAGAAAGCCAATTTAGCAAACTAACTGGCTGATTCGTTCCCTGAGTACCATACAGTGAAAAAGAAGAAAACAAACCTTGCAAAATTTTTTTCAAGAAAGCCTTGTCTTCAGTTTATATATAATGTGTCCCAGTCAGAGCAGTTCATGGTCAGGAGAAAGGGCAGTCACATCTTTCATGGAGAATGGTTTCCATGATTGAAATGCTCTGTGAAAACAGAAGATAAACATGCAAATTTGCAAATGTTTGACCTCCTTTCAGGCAAGACAGCTGCAAAGAGAACGGCTACAAGTGCATATGTAGAAGAGTGGCAAAACTGGTATAAATATTTTCATGCAGAAAAGCTTGTGAGTCACTTTAACTTAAATAAGGGCTTTTTCTTTCTCCTAAATATATTGACGTACCAACATTAATATTATTTACAGAAAATGATGCAGGAAGGGACCATACAGCTGAATTTTAGTTGATTTGCTTCAGAAATGAAATTATTCGGCTAATAACAACAAAGTTCCAGACAGTGGCTTAGAGACAATCTTTCGCCTTTTCCTCCTATTAAAGAGGATTCCCAATGCTGTCTGTAGAATATTCATCGTCAAAAATGGGCACTGGCGTTTCGCCGTTTTGCGAATTTGCCAGAAAATCGCGAAACGGCGAAAATTCACCCATCACTACTGATTAAGGAATGTTCCATGAAAACATCCTTATGTGACATCATACAAATTGAAGAAATGTCTACCAACTAAAGCAATCATTCATATTAGTTGGCATAGCCATTATTTCTATCCAGTTTGTGTAAAAATAATTTCTTTGACAGGAGCATCCTGTTTCTACTCATTTGGCTGCTGCTCTGATTCCTGGAGACATCTTGGGGCACATTTACTAAGGGTCGAATTTTGAAGTGTAAAAAACTTCAAAATTCGACATCAAATTGCAAAAATTTCAAGTTTTTGAATTCGAAAACTCACTTCAAATTCACTTCAGACCTTAGTAAATGTGCCCCTACATCTTTTTCTTAAATTGACACCCATTCATCACATTTTACTTGTTCTTATCTATGTACTGTGAAAGACTTGATTTCAAACATCTTACAAAATTAAAGTAAAGTTGTTGTTTTTTATTAAAAAAGGTGCCTATGTTATGTATGAAGGCACACATTTTCTGACGTAACAGGCAGTTGGAAGGTTTTTATGGTGCCTTTTATCAATTCCCCTCTTCAGGCAGTGTTTGCACAAGCTCTAATGCTGTAATGCAATATTGGTATCTATTTGCTCTGAAGCAGAAGTAGATGTTTGGAAAAGAGTACCAGAAATAGCCGCAATAAAAGTATTAAAATATGCACTGGGTAGACATACATTAAAGACAAGTTAAAGACAGGAATAGCTAAAGATAGTAAATGGTGTCCCTTTTATATGTTTATGGGTGTTGGTACCCAGGGGTATTTAAATACAGGAGATTGTCTCCACGCCATTGTGAGATGTTTTGGGAGATTCTCTCCGTCTCTTACCTGCCGGCGCATCTCTCTTCCTGCGCAGGTGCTCAGGGGGTGCGCTTCTGGGTTCAGGGACAAAGTGACACCTATCATTATGACGCTCGCGTTTTGATGCAGAGCATCGTGACATCACGAAACAGTGCCAAATTCGAATTCTTGGTACCAAAACAGCTTTAAAAGCCCAGTCCTCCATTTTGAGAGTGCCCAAGCTGGCTTCAGTTTACTGATCCTGCCGAAGCATTATTATCCTGTTTGAATTCCTGGTTCTTGACTCCTGCCTGACTTTTTGACTATGATTCCTTCCACCTGCCTTGAACCCTTTGCCTGCCCTTCGACTAAGCTTTCGCCTAATCCTTGCCGGTACCTTACTTTGGACTTGTTTCTATTTTTGCACAATCCCTTGTTCAGTTCTGCAGCAGAAAGGCTGGAGCCCCAAAAGGGAGTCGTTGAACACTGGAACCCACAGGGGTGCCCTATGCATATGTACGTTAAAGCCATTTTACGTAAGGTCCTAGGTGTTTTAGGTTTCATATTTGATTTCATTTATCATTATACACTTCAAAGTTGGTTAAAAGGAGCAGAAATATTTCTAATAGATAAAGATATATTCCAATATATAACATATTAAATCCTTCCACCACTTTGCTGGAACTGTTTGTGAATAATTACATTGGTGTTTTTCATTTATTATCTATGTAATCAATATAACAAGAGTATTAACAGCAGGAACAAGGGCAGCACTAGCTAATTAACTGGCTAATTAAAACATGTTCTATAAATTCTATTCTAAGTCCTTTTTGTACCCAAGGTCCTGATGCTATTTTCCTATCCACAGTACTTGAACATACTATGTCAATGACATTTCCAGTACAGTACAAACATATTTTTTCTTCTGATTTTCACGAATTTCACGATTTTTTTTTGGAATTCTCAAAACTACGGAATATTGCATGAAACCCAGCTCACATCAAAAAATCATTGCGACTTCTCCCATTGACTTATATGCAACCTCGACAGGTCTGAGATGCCAGATTTTCAGATTCAGATTTCCATTCTCAGGGTTTAATAAATTCCGAAAAAATCGTGATGCTTTAAAAGTCTGATTTTATATTAAAAAAATCACACATTTTTTCATGATTTTTACATTCAGAGTATAGTAAATAACCCCCTAAGTGTCATTTATCGTTGGTGCAATTATGAAAGTCAGCAGCTATGTTTAAACCTACAAAGCAGATTAGGTCATATGGTAATACAAGCCCAGCTTATAATTAATTATAATGTAGGAAACTGGTGGGAATTTGTGGCTTACTATAGTGCAAATGTTAAGGACAGAAGAGTTTCTGTATTTAGCTAGAACACACGCAACATATTGTTTAGTATTTGGGATATAGCATGGTTGGAAGGTGTGAGATAAAGAATGGCACAGGGCAAAGAAACCATATTGGCTAATCATTAAAAAATCATGAAAATCCCCAGATATAACACCCATTCTCTCTAAACTGTATAATGACACCCTACAAGGTGCACCCCTATGGCATGAAGCCAATGTGGCCAGAATTATACTGATTCCTAAAGAAGGAAGGGATCTGACGAACCCAACTTCATATAGGCCAATATCTCTGCTTAACCAAGACCTCAAAATACTGACTAAAATAATGGCAGATAGACTGCAACAAATACTACCCTCCATACTTACCGAACATCAAGTAGGATTCATCAAACACCGTCATCCAGTCCAAGCCCTCAGGAAGATAATAACGGCAGTCTACCACAGTAACCTGGAAAAAAGAAAGCACGGGATGTTAATAAATTTAGACGCAGATAAAGCTTTTGATAGGATATCACACGCACATTTACGCCGTTTGCTTAAGTTCCAACATTTTGGCATTCAGACCTTTAATTTATACAAAATGTTATATCTATCGCCCACAACGTTCTTAACGGTTAATAACACTAATTCAGATAGATTTATTATCTGTAGGGGTACACGCCAGGGTTGCCCACTATCGCCCCTTTTCTTCAACATAGCGATCGATCCATTGTTAAGACACATATTAAAATGCCAACGACTGCAAGGGATACGACTAGGACAAACTACTCTTAAAGTAACAGCGTTTGCGGATGATATCCTGCTTTTTGTTTCTCAACCTAAAACGGAAATCCCCGCCATCTTACAAATTATACAGAGATTTGGCGTAATTGCAGGTTTTCAAATCAATCTGGATAAATCAGAAGCCCTCCAGTTATATCATACAGAAAATACAGATTGGCTTCCACACTTCCCTTTTAAAAAAACAAAACAAAATATCAAATACCTAGGCATAAAAATTCCCTCACACCACAAAGATTTATGTTCCTTAAACATTAGGAAAATAATTGACACCATACAACAAGAAACGCAGCAATGGAAACATATTAATCTATCATTCCTCGGCAGAATACACTTCATTAAAATGATCCTATTCCCTAAACTTTTATACCCAATACAGATGTTACCATACTATATTAAACCAACCGATCAAAAACGTTTACACCAAATATTTAGAACCTTCATATGGAACAGGAAACGCCCACGGATTAGTCTCTTTAAACTACAACAACCTAAAACTTTAGGCGGTCTCAATTTCCCCAATATTAAGGCCTACAATGAAGCTGCACTCCTTCGATATGCAGGAGACTGGATTCTTAATAGAGATCTCTATACCACGCTTTCCTTAGACCAATATCACACTGATAACCACTCCTTGAATTATTTACTACATACACCTATACAACATATTCCAACACACATAAAAAACAACCCGTTATTCCTAGACATGTATAAGTCATGGCACTCTGTCAGGAAACAGCAGAACATATCACAATACATTTCCCCTTACATATCATGGATGGGCAACAAAAACTTCATACCTGGTATACGAAATCCCATTCTGCATCACTGGAGTGTCAGTGGCCTACATAACATACATGACGTATTAGACAATGATTACTCAGTATTCTCTTTAGACAAAATGACAGAAAAATTTCCGTTTACAAATACCCACATATACTTGACTCTGCAAATCATTCACTTTGCGAACGCTACATTACAACTCCTAACAACTACAGACAAAACCAACTTACTGAACCAACTATGGAAGCATAAAACCAAGAAACTTTCGACTTCACACATTTATCACACCATTAAACCGTTATTAAACGTAGATGACAAAGACAAACCTAACTTCAAATGGATTACGGAAATTCCTAACACCACAGAATTGGACATTTTGAGACAACATAGTAAAATTATGACATCACTTCCAGCAAGTAGATATCAGGAGATGTCATTACAAATTCTCCATAACTCCTACCTTACTCCAATTAGAAGATTTAAGATGGGTAACCTCTCCTCAGACGAATGCTTAAAATGCCACACCCCTGCGGCAAACCTGATACATACCTTATGGTCTTGTCCCCTAATACAATCCTTCTGGAAAGAAGTCATCTCTTATGGTGCGCAGGTGACTGGGAAACCTCTCCAAGCACATATAGAATGGGCCCTATTCAGCAATCCCACTTCGTTCACACAACTAACAAAAACTGAAAAGCACCTCATGGGAAGACTGGCTGCAGCAGCCAGGAAAACAATACTACAACAATGGCTACACACTGATCCCCCTCCATTGGTATTAGTACAACAAAAGTTACATCACATATTCCATATGGACTGGTTGGAAACTGTAACCAGGAAAGAACATGATACACCGAAATTCTTCAACACCTGGTCTACCTATATATCACACCTCCCACAACGGATCAAATGCCTCACGATCTACACTTTTAGACATACGCCATGGTATGATATGGAAACTCTCAAAGGCCACCCGTTGCTCATGGAATCATCCCAACACTTGACAACATTGCAACAGGAATCTTTACAATCCGATACTGCACCTCCCAGAAGTCATCAAACTAACAGATTGCTGACCTCTTATCTAACTCACCCCTCATAGGATCTACATCCCCCCCATGCTTTTCATCGCAACTGAGCTGAATGTTTAAATTGTTATTGAAATGTTTACGTTTGATATCATAATCACTACAATCTCTGCTCCGTGAAAACATGTTGGAACATATCTTGTGATTTTGCTTTCTCACCTCAAATAAAAACAAGTTATAAAAAAAAAAAAAAATCATGAAAATCATGTCTCATGCTACACACATATCACTACCTTAAAACCTGAAATGAGAGGCTTTAACTCTCATTCAAGGTATCATAGGCAGAGATGAGGCTAAGCAAGGTCAAAACCAGCTGTCTGCAAGTTTGAATATGTGGCACAGGATTACTAGGCTGGATCTGTACTATTAAACCAGTGGTTCTAGATGTATAGTTGGCCACTGAGACATTAAGGAGCAAATTGCATATCTTTGTCTGGAGTTAAAGCCTCTCATTTTTTTTGTTTTAAGGCAGTGCTGGGTGTGGAGCATAATACACTGCAAGTGAATATTTTCCTATTTCAGAAGACTTTTCACAATCTTATATTTTAAATCTTTCCTTTAAGCCCTTCTCTCCTTATGGAATGGCTCTCTGTTTTTCATGTTCTACCTCCTAAAAATTATGTTTCAATGTCTTGCACTGATGAGACCTAACAAGGTTGAAGCAGGCTGTCTGCAACTTCAGAAATATGGTTTTGAATCATTAGGCTGTATCTGTACTAAGAAAATCAAAAATAGCCGGAGAGCACACCTTTATGTTTTAAAAGGTTTTCATTTTTATTTCTCAGACACTCCTGCACAACATGTTTCCGCTACAACAGCCTTCATCAGGTGCATAAAATACAGTGAAAAAAACAAGCTGTTTACCCTTTCACCTCACCAACAATTCTTGCACCAGCTTGAACGAAATGTTACTTAACTGGTAGGAAACTACTTTATTACTATTGGATACATTGTTATATGTTACTATTATGCTACATTTTGTATCGATTTACACTGCAACTCCTTTAATGGTGCTTACTTTAAGTAGGCCACAAGATGGCAGTACTAATTTAATCCAGATGTTTACTTGCACCTGGCCAGACTATGGAGCTGGTGCAAGAATTGTTGGTGAGGTGAAAGGGTAAATAGCTTGTTTTTTTCAATGTATTTTATGCACCTGGTGAAGGCTGTTGTAGCCCAAACATGTTGTGCAGGAGTGTCTGCAAAATAAAAATGAAAACCTTTTAAAACATAAAGGTGTGCTCTCCGGCTATTTTTGATTTACTTGGAATCCTTGCAATCTAGCATGGGGACTGCGGCTCGTTGAGAAGCACTGAACACACGGATGACTGCTAAGGACAATTTCATATTTAATCTGTATCTGTATTATTAAAGGGCATGTAAAGTCTTAAATAGAATAAGGCTAGAAATGCTATATTTTCTATACTAAATATAAACATGAACTTACTGCACCACAAGCCTAATCAAACAAATAATTTATGCTTTCAAAGTTGGCTACAGGGGGTCACCATCTTGTAATTTTGTTAAACACCTTTGCAAGACTAAGACTAAGACTGTGCACATGCTCAGTGTGGTCTGGGCTGCTTAGGGATCGTCATAAACAAAGCTGCT
The DNA here is from genome assembly GCA_038501925.1 of Xenopus petersii. Lineage (NCBI taxonomy): Eukaryota > Metazoa > Chordata > Amphibia > Anura > Pipidae > Xenopus > Xenopus petersii. The sequence goes on from CM076677.1 coordinate 25,457,100, forward strand.
TGAGTTCTGCATGGCTGGGCAGTAAGGCGGGGGCTCCCCCTGCTGTTCATAAGTATGATTGTTTCCCTGCTCAGCAGTTAGGGACCATAGAGAGAAAAGTTACTCGATTAAAACCATTGAACTAAACAAACCATGTTCATTTAGGTTAATGGTGCAGAGGGCATTTTGACCTCTGTAGTACTCTGCTAAAAGGAATTAATGATCAAAACACCCCATGCACCATTAGCCTTAATGTATATTGGAAAGGTGCTTAAAATGATATGTTCTTTCATAATGGAAAAAAGCAGGTTTTGGGTGGAGACAGCCTGATCTATGACACTATTGCCTTAAAAAATCATCAATCCACTACATTTCCTAATTTCCAGATAGAGCATTGCTATTCAACTAGATGCTCATAGGACCTCCAATGGATGTGCATTGATCTCTAGGAGGGATACATATATGTCTCCAGATTACAAAAACGTTAATAAAATATAAATGGGAATCTTGATCTTAAACCTTCCTCAAACAGGGAAACGTTGAACAACAATAAATTGCATAATGGCAAATTACTAATTAAAATATTGTAAGACTCCTTTACCAACAGGTGCTGAAGCGCATAGCAACAAATAAACAATTCATTTTGATATATGATGATATGGTATTCTACCAGTTGGAAGATCTGATTGGTTGGTAAGTGCAACTTCACAATCTAGTACCGAATTTGCCTCTTTATGCCCATGAAGGAGAAATTTTCAGGGCAGTGATTTAGCATGAAACAAATCAATGAATTGAATAATAGGTGATAAAAACAGAATAGAGTCAAGGGCAGCATCCTTTTGGGGAACAATTCAAAGTCAAAGCATAATCAATATCTATATTCTTCTAAAGTGAAATCATATATTGTTCTGATAAAGAAGGAAAACTGTGCTATAAAAATATCTAGGTGATTTTTACTGCACTATAAACTAATGCTGTCTGTCCATTAAAATTCCCATGTTTTTATTGTAAATGGCTTCAGTGTTGATCCCGTAGTGTAGATGTTTAAAAAAGGAACATTTGCATTACATTGCAATATGGTATAGAACCTTTAGCTTCAATTTCACTGTGTCATCTTTTAGCTAATTGAAGATCATAACATTGTGAATTGGTTTTTCTTTCAATGTGTGGAATCAGGTACTGTATGTCTGTGTTAAAAAAAAATGGAAAAAACATTTATATTTATTTTTTACATAAACGCAACTGAATCTTGAATATCATTTATTAAAGGGGGTGGACTTCGCCTGACAAATGAGATATTTTATAAAATTTTTATACAAGATGCCAGCATAACACTAATGGCATTCCTGAATTGTTGCAAATGACCAGTTTTTGGAAACTGATGTTAATATTAAGGGGTAAATTTACTAAGTGGCAAAAATTTGCTATCGACGGCTTCGCACCCATCGCAACACTTTGTCAGGCGAAAATTCGCTGGGACAATGCTAATTTACTGCAATGCAAAGTTTTGTCCTGACCGACAGAAGCTGGCGAATTTTTACTAGCGTTACTTCGGCAATGTGAGCAAATCAAATTGAAGATGCGCTAGCGTTCATTTCTGCAAATTCGCTAGAGGTCTTGCGCTCAGGTTAATTTGCATACAGCAGGAAATTATAAGTTGAATGGACGTCTTTATGGGTTTATTTTTTCACTTGAATTTTTATTATTTTTCAGGTTACAAATAGAAAAGAACAAAGATCACTATACACAGCGATTAAAAGAAAATGGGAAAAACCAAAAAAAAAAAAACAGGTAAATAAGGGGGGATGATAGTATATAGGAGGGATAAAGGGGATGGTGAAATAAGAGGAGGGGGATCTCTCCAGACAGTAGGTTGGTTGATTCTTCTTGCTGCTATTGTTTTTGTCTTTATTTATATTACCTTCTCTTGCTTCTAGTCCAAGTGTTTAAAATTCCATTCCTTCCCCAGTTGCTGGAGAGTTTGAATTTTGATGGAAGATATTTTGCTCTTGGCTATTTGATATTTCAAAATGTAAGGTTGGAGTCAATTAGCTATACAAGTTATTCTTTTTCCTAGTGTAGTGTTGTTAAAAGAGACAAGTGCCTATGTTATTATAGCGGGCAGGTGCCAATAATATTATAAGGAGCAGGTGCCAGTGATATAATAGGGGACAGGTGCCAGTGATATAATAGGGGACAGGTGCTAGTGTTATTATAGGGGGCAGGTGCCTGTGTCTTTATGTTATATTTTGCAACAAATACATTACATTTCCACTGTTAATTACACATGTCCAGGTAACTTTAATAAAGACATAAGAGTTGCTATAATGCCCTTTACATGAGCCCACTGTATAATTAATGGTCCATATGTTATAAAACTTATGGGGGGTTACCCAAAATAAATGTTTAAGGACTTTTGCAGGCTATCACTCTTGAACTTCTTGAACTTATATGCTTTTTCCACGCAGAATATGAAGTAAGTAATTGAAGATTGAGGAATTACAAAGTGTAATTGCATTAAAACTCCTGGGAATCGATCAGGACTCTCCATTTGAATTTTAATATATCTAGGTTTTTACAAATACAGAAAAACCTTAATCTTGAGTCGAAAGTTAGTGGCACTTACCTTTTTTACACCTTGATTTAAAAATGTTTGTGTAAAAGTTTCAAGGACACGATTTAGACAACCAGCCCCAGTGACTGTTACTGTCCCTCTTTGGGTGAATTCAGTCTTGTCGTCAAAATCATTTGGAAGTTTTTTTTTTTAACAAAATGTTGTTCTTATTAATACAAGCTGCAAAATCAAAATAATGCAACTATTGTGTAATATTTACTTTAATAAAATTTGTCTCAAAACAAAGATTTCTTACACAATATTCGCAACATGTACCATCAATAAAAAATTATCAGCATAGGTCACACGAACACGAATGTGAATTGATCACTTCCAAACATCAGGGTTTTCAGAAATTAGTAAAGTCTAAGGGGGTTATTTATCAAAATCTGAATTTATCTCATTATTTCTATTAAAAAAATATGACCAACTCTGAATTGCCGACTGGACATTATTTATCATAGTAAGAGCTCTCTTAAATCGGTGTGGGCAAAAAATATGAAAAAATCTGATTTTCCTGCCCAATGTTCAATTTCCTGCCAAAAAGTTTGATGTTCCTGCCAAAATGGTATTTTTGGCCCATATTCAGCGTGGACCATGATATTGAAATGGGACCTTTTGCCTTTGACTTCTACAGGACCCCAACGGCTTGGAGATGACGAATTTTTAGATTCCGACTTTAAAATAAATTCGGAAAAAATCTGATTTTTTTTGTATTCAGAGTTTGATAAATAACCCCCTAAAAGTAAACATTTGAAACATGAGGTTTAATTTGACCAGTAACGTCAAATTATTTTTTTTAAAAAAAATTTTTTTGTATATAACGAAAAAAAACCCCACCAAGACATATTTAACTTTAAAACCGCAAAGTCTTTATTAAGAAATAACTCTTCATAAAAGGCTACAGGGCAACGACCCAATTTCTCCTCCATGGCTATTTCCTATAGAAGGCAGGGAGGAGACATTGAGCGCCGCATGATGAATTGTCACCCTGTCGCCTTTTATGAAGAGGAGCGCAAGTGGAGTTTCGGTAAGTTATTTCTTAATAAAGGCTATGTGATTTTAAATTTAAATATGTCGTGTTGGTTTTTTTTGTTCTATACAAACAAATTTTTTCAACAAACATTTTGACATTACTAGTCCTTTAAGAAAATATTGATGTCTCTGAGAAGAACATAGGAAGCTGCTCATATCTATTAAAAAAATCAACTGAAAATATAGAGACACTATACAAAATGCCCTTACAGCATTCAGTCAAACCTGCAATGAGGATCTTGCTACACCAGAATAATACTTTAAGTTGGGTCACTATATCCCTCAAAATTGCTCAATCAAAGGTATAGTATTTGCAACATCACATCTGATGCTCTCTGACATAAACATTTCATTGTAACCTCTAGCTTGTTTAATAGATCTCTGACGCACCATATGCTCTGACATTCAAGGCAGTAACAAAACTAAACTTGAAGACTAAATTAGGGAAAATATAAAGATGTATAAATATATAAAGATGACCACAATTTGCAGTTGGTCTGTCGAGGCTATTTTTCTTATTTTAATAGCAATGCTAGAGGAAAGAAAAGTATATTGATCACATATTGATTACTGTAGAAAAAAACCCAGCTCGAAAGCACCATTACAATGATGCAGTCATTAAGAGAAGTCTATTAAGGAGACCCACTTACTGAATTATTGACTAGTTGAGTACATCAGTTTTGTCCTAATTGTTTTTCAGACAGGAGTTTAATTAATGTGTCTTAGGTATAACATGAGCACTTTGCGGCTGCTGGTAGTATGTTAGATGATCTCTAAAAGTCAGACACAGTCAAACAACTTAGAGGTGGACTATCTAATTGAGAGTCGCCTATTTACCGCTTCCAAAAAAGAGGTTCCAGAATCCATTAGTGCAGAGGCTTAAAATCAGCACATCGAAAACCCTTCAGCTGGCGAAGGACAAGGACTTTCAGACCGCCTGGACAGTTGAGCTCTGCACGCTGAAATAACTGGCACATTGATTTATAGCTTTAAAGAGCATATGAATCCATCGCACAAATTGGTTTCAAACATCAGTACAAATAGCCCTATGAATAACATGTACTTTGTAGCCAGCTCGAAATTACCGCAGCATTACTGAAGGAGAGGCTCAGTAGTGAAGAATAAAGTGCTGCTTAAACTACACACCGATATCCATACAAATGTACTGTAAAATATTCTACTATGCTAGTTTCAGCTCTAGATTAGGGCTTAGAAGAGGACACCCACATCTAGCTTCTGTAGAAAATGAGGCACTTTAGTACAGCATGACTAACGCAAATGTACATTTTATTTTCTCTGCAGCCGGCATTTATTTGTTGTGTCTGTAGGTGGTGTCAAGGTTGGGTATAGCTGCTACTGGTCACTGGAGTATGAGAGATCATGGCCTGGCTTTAATTTATAAAGAAATGAGGAGAGCACTCTGCAAGCAATTAATGCTGTGGTTATCCTTTTATTAGTCGACTACTTGTACACAACATGTTTCGGGCTCTATGCCCTTTATCAAGTGTAACAAACAAACAGAACGTGCAGGCTTCTTAAAACACCCGAACCATCCCCCACCAGTCAGTGATTGGTCTTCAGAGAACCCAAGGAGGTGTGTGTAAAGGTCCATCTTTCCAGTCCATATACAGTTAGTTAATCAACAGGTGTGTGGATCTCTTAGAATATAGATTCATAGGCGCAAATTCAGTAAGCGCCGAAGCGCCGAACGCTAGCGTTAATTCGCTAGCATTTGGGATTTTTCGTTACTGCACAAATTCACTAACGAACGCTTGCATAGTTTCGCTAGTGTTACTTCGCACCCTTACGCCAGGCGAATTTTTGCTAGCGACGTAACTACGCAAATTCACTAACTTGCGCAGTGTACTGAATGCTACCTTTTACGCTAGACTTCCTTCGCCACCTCAGACCTGGCGAAGCGCAATAGAGTAGATAGGGATTGTTTCAAAAAAAGTCAAATTTTAAGTCCCAAAAAACGCTGGCGTGTTTTCTACATGATGGGTGATAGGCTGAAAAAGATCGAAAATATTTTTGGGGCTCCCCTCCTTCCCCCCTACATTTCCTGACTCATGGCAACTTACCTAGACAGTGGGCACATGTGTAGGGCAAAATAAAAATTTTATTTGCTGATTTGAAGGTTTTCTAGGCATTTGTAGTGGTGATACGTGTTCCTCCATTGAAATTTGAATTTCGCGCCGTATGCAAATTAGCCTTCGCTAGCGTAACTTCGCTTTACATAGCGAATCAACGCTAGCGCAACTTCGCAACCTTACGCTACCCCTGTGCGCAACTTCGGATTTTAGTGAATTTGCGGAGCGCTGGCGAAAATACGCCTGGCGAAGTGCGGCGAAGTGCGGCGAAGTTGCGCCTGCCGCAACTTTGGATCTTAGTGAATTTGCCCCAAAGTCTCTTTGTTTGTGTGCATTCTTCAATCTTTCCATACAATTGCAACATATTAGCAACATTTATAATCACATCAGTGTTCGAAATCATTTTGATACATTGTTATATTCACACTGTTAAAAAAAGAAGAAAATTATTTACAAAAGTTACCACCTGATATAAGGTAGCACCGGTACTGCACATCTCTGTGTCTACTAAGGACCGAAATATACATATTATACAGACTATTAGTCATATGTTTAGCACCAGCTTATAAATATCTTACCATTACTTTCTACTTGTTTACGCAGCTGGTGTAGTCTATAATCAAATTCAAGACCTGCAAAATTAAAGAAAAACGTAGTTATAGGGATGGTTACAGGAATGGTTTTAAACTCCAAAAATCATTTAACCCTTCTGGGATTTGTGTGTTCAAGTTTTTTTTTATCCATTTCCCTTCTGCTTGTAACAGTTTCTTGTGTCTGTCACCATCTCTTCTATCCTCTTCGATTGTTTCTAACACACACCATCTCAATTGCATGGGGTTATGTTTATGTTCATAAAAATGTCTAGAAACTTGTGTGTCATTCTGTGTATTTTCTTTAAAGTTTCTGATGTACCCCTTATGTTCTTGTATCCTTGTTTTGATACATGCCACATGGGCACTTCAGCAAATATACCGCAGATGTTGAATTACATGTAGCATGACTTTTAATGTTAATGTTATGTCATTTAGTAGGATGGTTAATCTTGTTACCTTTTATTATTGAGGAGCAGCAATTGCATTCTAAACATATTTGGGCTTCCCTTTAAATTTTCTCTTAGTAGTTGGTGGTGACCAAAGCAGCTGCACAGCATGCTACATGTAGAACTTTTTTTTTCTACTAGACTCTACACATACACTAAACAGTAATAAATTGTAGTCAGGTTTGGCATATGTTTCAAGCAGGTGCCAGATAAAGGGAGCACGTCAGAAACATTGTAAGATATACATTATAAATGTTAACTGATTTATATATACAGCCTGTGGAACAAATTGTCCATATGGTAAGCTTACTATATTTCAAATACAGCAAGGGGCCAATTCACCAAGCTCAAGTTAAGGATTTGAAATAAAAAACTTCGAATTTCGAATTGTTTTTTGGGCTACTTCGACCATCAACTACGACTTTGAATCGAAGGATTCGAACTAAAAATCGTTCAACTATTCGACCATTCGATAGTCGAAGTACTGTCTCTTTAAGAAAAAACTTCGACCCCCTAGTTCACCACTTAAAAGCTACCAAACCCAATGTTAGCCTATGGGGAAGGTCCCCATAGGCTTGGCTAAGTTTTTTTGGTCGAAGGATAATCCTTCGATCGTTGGATTAAAATCCTTCGAATCGCTCGATTCGAAGGATTTAATCGTTCGATCGTTGGATTATTCCTTCGATCATTCGATCTAAGTATTTGCGCAAAATCCTTCGACTTCGATATTCAAAGTCGAAGGATTTTTATTCCCCAGTCGAATATCGAGGGTTAATTAACCCTCGATATTCGACACTTGATGCATCGGCCCCTAAGTCATTTATTTTATAATTATCGTTTTTGTGGAAATCGAAATACTCAGACTCCCCAAGAAGAAGAATTCTTTTTCTGAAGTCTCTTTAAGGAAAGCAACAAAATATTGCCAGTAGATATCTCTGAAAAAAAGGTTTTAACATTAAAGCAGAAACCGTGTGGGTCAAATGGTTTCTTTGTTAAAGGGGAACTCCGGCTTCCAAACCAAAATTTGATAAAGAGGCCCATATAACACAGAAACCCCTTAATATATCCATCAAAGTTACCTGTTTCTTCAAAAAGTATGAATAAATGCCATTTTTTATGCTGCAATCCAGCTGGTTAACAGTTCTTCTCTTCCTGCATCATTTGAAATCCTGGCAAGGAGGGACTAAACACTGATGTTACAAATTGTAACAACTTCTCCACAGCTTACAGACAGCATGCAGGAACTACATTACCCACAATGCATTGCTCTGTGATGTTCTGTTCCCTATTGAAATCACGTGTGCAGGGAATTGTGGGGTTTGGAGGATGCAGGCTGAGGACAGATGGCTGTTGATACAAGTAACAGTAGTCAGCCAGCTCAGCAAAGCAGTCAGACAGATCAGCAGGAGAGCAGGGGCTAGGCTTAGGGAACTGTAAGAAAGCATTAAAAATCATAGAAAGTCAGTATTTTTTTTTTTTATTGATGTATGTTGCAAAGTTGCCTGAAATTATGTTTGCTTTTCAAAAAGCTTAAGTTATGTTTTTGTGGAGTTCCCCTTTAATAAAAGGTTGAATGAAATGAAATGCTAAATCTGCCACTACGTCAATATTGTTCTGCAAGCGTGTTCATGCTTCAAGGACAAAAGATATTGTCTTTTTAAGCTTGAATGATATTCTATGGTGCCTTTCAAGTCCAGTTCTGACAAATTTAGCCTTTTCCCCTCTGTCCTATAAAAAAGGTTCTTCATTAAAGGACAAACTGCATTCATATTACTTTCTTCTATATGAAACCTCTACATGTGACCAATAAAATTAGAAGCTGAGGCATGAAAGAGATCAGAGGACACATTTCTGTTTCCCTGGCTGCTATGGCACGCAATGCACATTTTAAAGCTCCACACATCACAGGTCATATATTTGGATGCCATATGAACAAATCTTTTATGATAGCAGTGTACACGACTCAACTGCTCTCCAACCCCCCTCACAATAAAATGAACCTTAAGACGGCTAAGGTTTTTTCTAGTTAAGTCTCACATACGTTCTGTGCTGTATGATGTGGATCAGAAGATATAGAGCTCAGCAGAAAAGAACGTAGATCTCCATACACACACACATATATATATCTATATACTGTATATAGATATATATACATATACACACACACACAAAAACCATGAATATCTTGTTAATTATATCCTTATAAACGGTGAGTTCTGATGTTGTCAGTTATAAACGGTTCTTATGTCATATCTGTCACATGACTCACTAAAACTTGTGTATTATAATAAATAAAGTACTCCCAGTTGCAAAATATGAGGATATTAGAAGTTACCTCGGAGTTCCTTGACCTGTATAAAAATACTCTGCCTTTGGCCTCATGTTTTTATATGGTCATGAAATTCCTCGGTAACTTATAATATCCTTATATTTTACAAGAGGGGGTACTTTACTCACTATATACCTGTATATATATATAATATATACCAGTACTAGTGATGGGAAAATTTATTCACCAGGCGAGAATTTGTGGCGAATTCCTGCGATTTGCCGCCGGCGAATAAATTCGCCAGTGAAAATTCCCCGGCAATTTCTCAAAAAATGTATATATACCAGATATCGTTGTCTGTACTAAAACACTCCTTCCTAATATGAAGGGCATTGAGTACTGTCGGTACTGAGAACAAGGGTGCTTCCAGCAGTGTCTATAAATCCTACTAGAAAAGATGATCTTTTGGAGCTAGTATAAACAATAATACCAAATTGTTCTCCAACACTTGTGTTGATGAGTATTTAAGGAACAGTGAGCACTAGGCTCATTTTTACTTGGGGGAAAAAAATCTATAGCCTTGGTGAAGTGCACCTCAATGGAAGGGGGTCTGCTGTGCTAAGGGACAGACTGGCTAAGACACTGGAGAACTGTTTAACTAGGCAGGAAGGGGATTAAGGAGTTAAGAGTACTATCGGAGAGCCATTATATATAAAAATATAGGATTTTAATGGGGTGTTGAGGAAGGAGATGGGGGCACATATAGTACTTGTTGCAAATAAATCTGGATAATAGTTACTAGACCTAACCCTCCAAAGCATAAAGTAAATATCAGACTGCAAATTAGTAACCTCTGCTATCTGGGAGGATTATATGCAATTGCATGTACAATTGGTATAATTGGTATTACCTAGACCTAGTGGGATAAAAACATGTGACTTGGCCATACATTTTTTTATTGTCTGATAAAGATGTGGTTAGATAGTTGATTATATTGGAATGGTGTAATGTGGCCCTTCCACAGGCTTCAGTGAAACTCAGTCCCTATAAAGATACAAAATTAAAATTCCTTATCAGATTTAAGGAAGTGTAGGACTGACGAAACCAGAGACCAGACCAGACCAGACAAAAAATGTTTCAGTGTTTAATAACATATTGATTTGAATTAGTGACGGGTGAATAATTTAAAAAGAAGATAAAAAAAAAATTGGATGTGCGTCGGAAAAGTTGCTCACACCAAAACTGTTGTGTGTCAACAGTATTCAGATGCCCATTGACTTCAAACACGGGCGTCAACATTTGAGTTTCGCAAATTTTTCAGCGAATCGAAATGGGACTAATTTGCCCATCACTAATTTAAATGTGTGTAAACAATCTATTTTGTGTTGTAGTGTTGGGTGTTTGTTTCCAAATATCTGCAAGGAGTCTGTATTTTTTTCCCCATCAGCTTGGGTTTCCTACGGGTCCTCTGAAACCCTCGACACTCAAAAACATACAATCATAATGTAAAGCTTGTAAATAAACTTGTAATAAAGCTTTGTGTGTGTACTATATGTGTGAAAGTCAATAGTAAGCTCCACTGGGGAAATGTGTTGGTGGAATACAAACTAAGGACAGCAAACAAATAAAGCAGCATCTACTATATTATGTGAACTTCCCATTTATAATTTTAAAATAGGTTTAGCAGTGAACACAACTTTTTTTCCAATCAAACAGATTATCAAACCTTCATGGCTTGTTTTCACCTCCCAATAACACTTGTACATCTCTGACCACCGCGCTCTGTTTCCTTTTTAATTATGAGAAGCCGGAATCGTGTGCAGGCAAAAGTTAATGAATCTGAAATGCAGGATGTAATATTAAGCCTTGCACCTGTTTTCAAGCTATTTTTAAACCTCAGCATTAAAATTCAAGTTTTAGATAGTTGGCTTTGAAATGTAGAACACAAACAGATTAATTGCGTATATTCATAAAACACCATATGGCATATGAAAACAAGTAGTCTGCAAATTCTAGGTCCTGTGTAGAATGACATGATCTGAGTGCTTTCTTTCTTTTCTTGTGATTTTTATGAAAACAAAAGGGAAAGGCAAATAGATGACCCAGTTAACTAAATGTGAATACCTGGGCAAACCCCTGTATAGGGGGGGAATTCACAAAAGTAGAATTTTTAGCATTAAAGTGGTGGTAAACTGGTGTAAAACACTTTCTCCATATTCACAAACAGAAGTCCTCCTAAATTCCGACTCAACCGCCACTTTACATTTTTTAGTGTCAGAAAGACAGTTTACAGACACTTTTATGAATTTTCATACAACATAAAAATGGAGCAAAAACAACATTTTAAACTACATTTTCTCTCGACATTTTAAAAATGGAGTAAACCTCAGTATAACTCTTCCCGATGTGTCAGATGTGTAAAAGCCTCACTAACAAAACAAAACAAGTTTCCAGTATAACTTTATTTTTAAAGGGCTAATTACATACCCTGCCTTCCTAACATATGGTCATCACATTCTTGTCCAATTTAAATAGATTTCCCACAATATCATAATCACATGCTCTTTAATTCTGTTTGGATAAAAGGCTCTTTATAAATGCAAACCGTTTCTCTAAGTGTGCACTGGGAGAATATGAGATGTGGATAAAAAAGAAATGAATCTGTATTCATCCTTGTAATTAGACTCAAGGATTAATAGTTATGCAATGATGAAAAGCTGACCAACTGCCGTTAGTTCTCGCTATTCATATGCACTCGATGACCTTAATGAATGATGGAGAGGTCACGCAAGTGTTTAAAGATTTATTCAAACTACTTCGTCCCTAGTCAAACTGCCTTTACTGCTAAAAGCTCAGTAAATAATCTGCCCATTCCATGATTCATTTGGAGTTGCTTCCAGCTGGTTATAGCCTATTTAAAGTGATTGATTATAGAATACCCAATTTGCCAACTGTTGCATGTAGCAAAAAGCTCTATAATCAGCAACAGTTGCAGAAAAAAATGCAGTTCCAAGACTTTACAGCAAGGATCTGCAGTAAATGGTTGTCCATTGGTCACAGTCAACTACAATTTCCAAAATCTGAGGAAAGGCAAGATATCCGGCAGGGCATGGAATGGATATCGGCATGAAAAATGCAAAACTATGTCATGGCCAATGTCCACTTCATGTAGCTGCACTTAGGCCGATGTCAGTGCATCAATACATGGACGTTTATAGAAGCGGATCCGCTTTTAGATTTTATAGAAGCGAGGGCATACATGATGTGTAAAGCAAAAAAACCTTGGAAACACTGTGTAAAAAGCTCTGCGAAATAAATTGAATTTATCAAGGTGTGTGTTTTGTTTTACGCCGCATTAACGCAGGCTATGACACTATTATTTTATAGTAATAAATGCATTAAAGTCAACGGGAAAAATTATGGAAGCAAAAAAAACCATGTAAAAAATGCGAACGATGAATGTAATTTTTTCATATAGCACTTTCAAGTGGCTGCTTACGTTTACGGCGGATTTTTACACAGAGGTACATAGTTGCTGAAAATCCATACCCAGCTTGAGAAGTACACCATTTGTTTTGATGTGTGGTGTATTTGGTCTCTTTTTTTTTTACACCGCAGTTGCTTTTGTGACAGTACTGGAGCGATCATCTCAGTGGTGTAACCATATAGGAAACAAGGGAAAGTTGTGCTCACCACTAATTTTTAAAACCATTAGGAGGGGGTGCAATGAGGCTGTGACCACAAAATACATATAGTCAAATACAAGAGTCCTCTGCACTCAACCCATTATCAATATATTTAAGACAGATACATTTTGTGCATACTGCTACTGAAAAATGCCTTACCCTTTAAACAAAACAGCGATTGTTTGTCCATATATTTCAATATATATAAGCTGGCCAACTATGTCAAAGTCATCCCATATCTGGGACGTCCTACGCTCAATTTTATCTGATTCATTAAGAATTCTAGTGCTTCATTATACATTTTACAAAGGGACTAGGTTTTACCTGCAACTTACTAATGGGTTGAGTGCAGAGGACTCTTGTATTTGTGTAACCATAGAGGAAGCAGGGGGCCCGGACTGCGGGGTCTGCCTTTTTATATCTATAAAGAAATCCCCCTTCCTGAGAGCAAGCAGCAGGGAGCGGGAGACACAAGTGGGTGGGTGGGTGGGAAGCATGGCGGTAGGGGATGAAGTGCATATCAGACCCCTCTGAAGATTTTTTGTGGGGTCATGTAGTTACGCTGCTGTACCACCTGTTTCCGACATGGCAGTAGCTCCAGCGTTCCCCTTGTGTCAATAGGCACAACTGTGCTCATTTTGCAATAGAAATTAGGGGAAAGGCAGCAGTGCCAAGCAGTATAAAGAAGTGAATGGATCACATCATGTGATGGGAGAATTTCTACCGTCTCCCGACAGTTTCATTAAAGTCAATGGGCGCCTTTTAATTGTCCAAATTGTCGCAGGCGGCGAAACAAGGAAATTAGTTGCAAATTTGCGTCTGGCCAATAAATTCATCCATCACTAATCACATGCTGACGCAAGTACCGTTAATGAATGGAATGACTGTGGTCAAGCACAACTACGCTTCCAACCATAAATATAAATATATATATATATATATATATATATATATATATATATATATATATATATATATATAGTAGTCCAAAAGGAACGCACACCATAAGCAAAGTCCAAGTCTGGGTGCCAGTCCGTAGTTAATACAATGTATAAATCTGAAGGTGTCCAACGTTTCGGTTCTATTTCAGAACCTTCATCAGGGAAGGAAAAAAAAAAAAAAACCTCCCTGATGAAGGTTCTGAAATAGAACCGAAACGTTGGACACAATAAACCTGTTATAGTTTATCCATTGTTGTTTTTGATATTGCTGCTTGACTCGGAGTGCTGTCACCTTCGGATTTATACATTATATATATATATATATATATATATTTTTTTTTTTTTTTTATAGTGTGGGTCATTATGTTGTTACTAAAGGCTAAGTAAAACTTCAAAGTTACTCTTTAAAAAAATTAATAAATCAGCTGACTATCGAAAATTTCATTTCCCTGTGTTATCAGCCTGGCTAAGGAAAGATAAAATATGCCAGTCAAACTTCACTCCCTGCATTAGGTTTAACCAGCATCTTTCTGAAACTGAGACGAGAATGGAATGGGTGGGATGAACGGCCTGTGAATTGATCATAGCGTGGGAGAACAAGAGCAACTTCATTTTAAATAAAAAGGGAGCCTGACCTTGCCAGTGGTGAGCCACAGATGATTTTCCTTCTCTATCATCACAGGAATTATTGTATTTGGCAGGAAAGAATATTAAATAACACACACTAGGAGGAGGTTCCATAAGCACTTTCACATCTCTATATTTTATGCCGCTCAGCAACCTGAGGGGAGACCTAGAATAAAATGCATGCATGAGAAGCAATGCAGGAAAACATATTGCAAAAGCTGGATAGAATGGTGGGTTTAGCAGTAACAAATACAACTAGACAAGTTTCTGATTACACTGAGAAAGCAATGTGTATAGTATATATATATATATATACATATATATATATGTATATATATATATAAAGAATAAAACCTCTGTACTGTGTAACCCTAGGTGGATGGTATATGTCAGTATGCTACACAATGATGGACGCTACTTAGATCAGATATATGAGCTTTGTGAATTAAACTGTACTACAATGGGGGACAGATGTCGGGTGCATAGTAAATGCAGGGAATATCCTGCACCTGCATTAATGCCTTGTAAGCTGCATGAACAATATGACCAACCTCTTTCACCAATTTATGTATAGGCCCCATTTATGTACGAATGCAGCACATCTTTTTAAATGGATCCTACAAACTGGCAGCAGTTCTTCTGTATAAGGAATTTTATTTCCAGACAAGGCAGATTTCTAAAATTGTATTTGCAAGTTTCCTGGGATAGAACAGAGGTTCCCTGGCTTAAACGGTAAGTCTACAGTAAAACACATTCATACAATAACCTCTATAAAAGAGGATTCGCTTCCAACAGCTATATAGTTGCAGGGTTCACTGACCCTAGAAATGAGCGAGTGATGCAAGGAGTAATCACAGAATATAAATGGCAAAAGCTAATTTTAACTTTGTTTCACGAAGAGCATTTAGGGAGGGATGTAATAAAATAAAAAATAAAAAATATACAATTTTGCACCCACTAACTGGAAAAATGTTTTTAGTTAGCACCAATGTCCAGTGCATGTAATAAAACATTTTAGTAGAAAAGTCATCATTTTGCTATAATACATTTTCTCGTGAAAGCTATTACTAAATGCAATTTACATTTACTTTCTTAATGTTGTATATTTTATTCCAATTTTGACTGAATTCTGCAGCAAAAGCCAATATTGAGTTACTTTGTTCCAACCGGCTCAATAAATAAACTAGAACTGGTGGCAGAAGGGATATAAGGTTTTGGGGGTCTAGGAACTAAAGGACAATAAGACAACAGTTGCACTTTCAGATGTGGAAGCTCTAGATTTTAGATTTTATTAGCAAAAATAAACCATTTATAAAGTGCCCACTGGCACTTGTTATTAGTGATGGGCGAATTTATTCACCAGGCGCGAATTTACTGTGCCGTTTTGCGAACGCCCCAAATTCGCCCATCACTACTTGTTATTATTCTAGTAGTAAGCAGAAATCAGTGTTTGGACAGCAACAATAGGTTTGTTAATCTGCTTGAATATGTAAATAACATATCATTAATGAGCCCCAAAGGGTATATAAATGTAATTTCCTTATGTGATGGAAGGCAGAAATGCCTGATACTGCTCTTTTGGTGGTAATACAGGTACCTCTAAATTTGTTAATTATACTTGATCTCAGATTTGACATAATAACAAGTGTATTATCATTTTCCCATTGTGTTCTATCATTTCTTATTTGAAGGGGCAATAAAGCATATCTAATCAAGCTATTTAAAGATGAAAATAAAAAAGAAGCATATTTCTTAATATCACACTTGCTTTACAAAACGTTACTAAATAATTTGCTTTGATTGTAAAAAAAAAAAGTATACTGAAGTATTAAATAGTAGGGATAGAAGAGATGGTACCCAAGTTGCTATGAGTATAGATCCGGTTGACAAATGGCAAAAACAATTCATTCCATGAGAAATATGTGACCGTAAGACTCAAAAGGATAATGAACTTACACCATGCATTTATAAATGTAAAAGCACTGAAGCACAGAGTCCCCTGCACAAACACATTCCTTTCTCGTGTCAACCTTTTCTGTTCTTCTATACTGGCTCCTGGTTTGCTGAGTTGTCTAACATTGCTGATGGCCATCATCTTTGCCAGTGTAACTTCCATTGCCAGGTTGCATAATGTAATGGTGAACAGCAACCATAGGTATGCACTCTGATCCATGGATGTGGGTCAACTTCTAGCAAACATGTTCCTGCTCTCCAATCAACACGACATGGCCAAAGTGCAGTACAGGTAAATAGATATGTTTTCTACTACATACTGTATGTTTTCCACTGTGGCGGTTGACCAGACTGGGGAGGGGTGATAATATATTTTTTATGTGACCACATTTATATGAGAACAGCCTATTCCAATGACGGACAAATGGTTATGTGTCAGAGTGTAAGAATAATAAAGTCTAATAACAAATGCCCCTATCATTCTGACTCAGCAATAACCACATGCCCAAGGCAGGAAAGGTGAAGGGAGGGGTGATGTTCCCCCATTTATTATTTCTCTTATTAATGACACCCAGTAATGAGAGTTCACTTTGTTAGTTACTGACATAATTCCGAGTGTCAGCAGATACTAGATGAGGCCCCTTTGTACAGAAGTGCTTTCTTCATTTGCTGAGTTCCTCCCTGTGTCTGCTTTTAACAGATAAAGAACTGCAAGGCTAAGGGAAAGTTGTAAGCTGGAAACTATTTTCAGTGCAATATTTGTTGCTAAGAACATTCAGTCCTCTTCCAACATTTTGGGAGGGTTCAAGTTATATAACATATGTATGTGTACTCCCATTTATAAAAGCTTGTGAAAAGTGTCTTTGGCAAAACGCTCATGGGACACTTCGGTGTAACATGATCATTTTCCCAAGGCAAAACCATTAAAAAATCTTTGTTAAACTCAATAAACCTCATTTCATTTGAAATAGGCTTATCTCGATGTTTTGCCTTCCATATAACGAGGTCATAGCAATAAAATTATCAACAGGGGGCAGGTAAAACTGTTCCCTGAATTAACAGTTAAAAAATCCCAAGGGTGTTTAGTTTCCCTTTAGGGTACAGTATACAGGTATACAACACCTGTCACTGGATCTGTACATAAAAAAACAGTAATAATTTGTTTATTATCGGCGTGCTTGTATTTATAATTTCATGTTTTCAGTTTTTATGGGACTATGTGCACCAATGTGCACATTAATAATAATAAGGAACAAAAACTAAATTTTCACATACTAAAATCAGTGCCTATATAAAACAAACATTTTAAGCTTAAGCGAAAGGAGCCAGTTTTTATGTAGTGTTTAATTTGTTGGGGCTACATCACATTTTATTCCAGGTTGAAATATTTAAGCAAACTTAAATGGCCTTGTTTAATAATAAAAGATGGTCATTTTAAATGCTATCAATCTGCCCACATCTAATGGGTCAAGAATGAGCTGTAATACACTAGATTAGAGCACAAGTTGCATGCAGAAAGTTCACAATAAGCAATAACTGTAACAAGTAGGAGTTTAATATGTTATGCCAGTAATAGAATGAGGGTCAGGGTTATTGGGTATGGGGTATGAATAGGCTCAGGTCAATAAAAAAGTGATCCTATAAAATTCCTTACCGGAAAGTGCTAGTTGGCCACATATTTTACTCACATTACAGAACTTTATCATCTTTCCCCTGCAATCCCTGGATGGAGGCATGGGTCTCTGATATAGAAAATATAGCTTGACAGGGCTATACCAGGGATGTAATAAGTATGGCTGCACTGATTGCAGTGGAGTTTGAAAGAGGAGTGAAGTAATTCACAAGAATGACATTGCTAGGAAAAGTATAAAGAAGCATTTTCAGGTGCGGGAAGTTACTGTGTATTGCAAGCAAAGGGCCCTCAGTCCCTTTTGCGTATGTAATGTACTGGAAACTGGGATTTACAATGCAGTGCCTCCACCTAGAGAACACTGAGGAGCACACCTCAGGGGATTTCCACTACGAAAAATAAAACACATAGAGTTTGGAATAAAACAAATATAAGCTTTATGTAAACTGTATATAGTAACTGTAAATGCAAATCACACAATATGGCTTTTACTCTGGAGAACTTGTGTGGACTATCAACACCTGGCACAGTCTCTCAATGCCAAAGTCCCATTCACATAAATGTAGAATAAATACTGTCAGTTCAATGTCCTTTAAAAGCTCTTATGTCCCCAGGTAGCGCTACCTGCCCCAAGGTAACGTTCCCTTTGAAAGTAGTAGCTGCTCCCACGTGGCAGGTACACAAGCAAGACCTGTCCTCACCCTGGAGAAACACACAGTGGCCAAAGTATCCACAGGCAGGAGATAGAAACTGGCTCGCACTAATGCTCAAATACTTTCTCCAGCAGAGCAAAACACAGCCTTTCCTTCTCTTTCTTCCTGGAACTTCTTTAAACAGCTGTGTCACGCTCCACAGATCTGATTTGTTCTAGCTGCTGCAGCAGGGATTTCCCTTTCTAAGCTCTGTGGGAAACCCTTTACATTTGGCTCCAAAGTTAGGCACTCCCCCTCTCCCAAGGATGCCCAGCCAATCGGATGGCTCTCCAACCTGTAACTGGGCTGGCTGATATCACAGACAGAAAAACAGGGGAAGGATTTGCCTGATCCCCTACATGTACATTTTATATTTCAATAAACAAACTTCTGTGGGTAATATTTCAAGTCTGCACAGAAGTAACATTATTCAGAATGTTGCCCCATTGGTAGTGGTGTGGTACACAAACATGGCAGGTACTCACCAATATAATGAGACTATTTGTTTCTGCCATTTAAAGAGGGGGGTAAGGAGCCACTACCCCATCAGGTTATATTTTCCACTTATTATGCAAGATAAAGAAGTAGGGTATCTGGTTCAGAGGCAGCTCATATAACACTTTCTAAAGCTGATGTCATTAAGGTATATACAGTACCTCAATGACAGTTTAGAGAGAGAGAGAGAGAGAGTCTAGAGTTTTGCGTTTGACATGACTTGTGACTGGGCAAGTAACTTTATCTCTGTGCCCCAGGAACCAACATTCAATTGTTAACTCTGTGGGAGGCTAAGGCTATCTGTGCAGGAAGAATTCAGCTAAATCACTATATAAAATGTGCCACACTCATAATGAAATGCGCTAATGCTCACACAATGCCTATATGTGCTTATGATAAAATCAATAATTTCTTACAGGTTTTCTCTTCCACTTTCTTGATGGCAAGAGCATGTCTCTCCAAGGATACTAAATAAAAATGCAATTGCAGATATCCCTATCAGTACCAAAAACTGTCTTCTTAACTGATCATGTTGAAAATAAATTCTGAGCTAAGATGAGAGCTTCAGAGAAAGCAGCAGCTGATACAAAAAAAAAAAACGATTTCTTCTATATTGTGTCCCTTCAGGTGTTGTCTCTGCCTGTAAGGAATGCTGCGTATCTTGACAGCGCTATATAAATAAATGATGATGATGATGATGATGCTGGAAGCTGTAGTCTAGTAACAACCGGAGTGATGCAGGTTGAACAATATTCTTTGTTTCGCTGCTATCAATGTAATTAGTTAATTATAGAATTATACCAAAGAATATGTTATTGGGTTTGATGCTCAACACATAAAAATCCTGCATGAATGTCAAAGGCTGAATGGGTCGCAAATAATATAGGTTTGCTGCAGGTTTTTGTATTCACTTTTATATGTATACGGCTCTTATATATAATTTCTATTTTAAATGGTTCATTCGAACAAGAAAGCTTTCCTGTTTATTGTGCTGGATTTATTATAACCCTCTACAGCATTTCAACAAGAGAAAGCTTTCCTGTTTATTGTGCTGGATATATTATAAGACTCTACAGCATTTCAACAAGAGAAAGCTTTCCTGTTTATTGTGCAGGATATATTTTATATGGCTCTATAGCATTTAAACAAGAGAAATATCTTCTGTTCTGAAGCTACCACTGGATAAGGCTTATCTAATAGTTGTGATGAGATATAGCAGTGAAGAAGTTCCCTCTCCATACTTGAGTAGAAATTAAGTACTTCATAGCAGGCCACATATCTGAGATGGATAATAATGTAATTCAGCGTGAGAGCACAGTGAAGTGACTACTGCCTTTTAAAGCCTGAAATGCTCCTCGTCATTATCCTTGTCTGTTTGTTTTTCACTCTTCCAAAAAAAAAGAAAAACTGATGGTAAATGGATTTTACTCCCACCAAACTTTCATTACACAGCAGTGGCTCAAATTAAACATGTTGTTAGGCCTATTACTGAGCACTGTGCAAAAAAAACATCTATGTCCTTCTTCTAAATTCACAGGAGTTAAAGCTTAGCAGGATTTACTTACTGTGGATTTCTTTTTTTTTTTTAGCAGAATAACATGCTGGCTTCAAAAGCAAACAGCTCTCAGCAGATGCATTATAGAAATAGTATTTCCAAAGGTCTGTCAAAACATTATCTCTGATAAGCATTTAAATAATGCAGCAAAGGCCTTCTAATGTGAGGCCTTTTATTTTTAAAATTAATTTTGTCATATACCGGACAAAAAAAAGCAGCAATCCATTGGACCTTTTGGTTTTCTTGATAGTTGTCTCTGTACTTTCATTAGTTTTTCTTATTAGAATAATAATGCATGCTGCAACATAAATAGCAAAGAACAAATCCAAATGGATGACCCATGACCCTGGTACATTCAGATGCTGAGCCTTTTTTGCTATAGTTTATTCAGAAAAAGTGGCCTGCTCCATGTTGTAGCTCCCAGCATTCCAACTTCTGTCAGGTGAGCTCTCTCGTGATCAATAAAAAGGGCAAACATTTAGGAATTTTAATCTTAGAAATAAAGTTGTCAGTAGAACTTAGTCCCTGTGAAAAAATGTATAATGAAGTACAGTAATTCAATTCTTAATGAGTCAGATCAAGTGTAGGACTGGCCAGACCAGGGATGACTTTGACTTAGTTGGCCGGCTTTAAAGGGATACTGTCATGGGAAAAACATTTTTTTCAAAATGAATCAGTTAATAGTGCTGCTCCAGCAGAATTCTGCACTGAAATCCATTTTTTTAAAAGAGCAAACAGATTTTTTTATATTCAATTTTGATATCTGACATGGGGCTAGACATATTGTCAATTTTCCCAGCTGCCCCAAGTCATGTGACTTGTGCTCTGATAAACTTCAATCACTCTTTACTTCTGTACTGCAAGTTGGAGTGATATCACCCCCTCCCTTTTCCCCCCCAGCAGCCTGCCAGAAAGCATTTCTCTCCTAAAGTGCAGGCACAAGTCACATGACCAAGGGCAGCTGGGAAATTGACAAAATGTCTAGCCCCATGTCATATTTCAAAATTGAATATAAAAACATCTGTTTGCTCTTTGGAGAAATGGATTTCAGTGCAGAATTCTGCTGTAGCAGCACTGTTAACTGATTGATTTTGAAAAAAATGTTTTTTCCGATGACAGTATCCCATTAAGGATAGAGCTACACGGTGCACTTCCGTGCATTCTGTTGCGATGAGAGGAAATGCAGGAGTCACGCCAGATGTGCCGAATCTAATGTTATACAAATGTCACACGTAGAAGCTGAATGCTTCACGACTGTCGGATGCGAATGTTGCATGTTGCGTCTTCATCATACAGTCGTGTCGGGTGCAATCAGCTGCGACATTTGTATTGCTTACTTTAAATTCATTGAAATGCATTGAAATCTACGGGCGACAAATTTGTTGGACGCATTGGAGTCTGTGGGTGTTTTTATCTCAGCAAAACCTGGCGAAAATTTTCACTCATCGCTATTTATAATTCCTAGTTATTTTGCTGTGGTCCACCTCTATCTGCCCTGGTCCACCTCCGATCTTCTCCCTGCTCTTCAAACCCTGCCTAATCACCTAAGCTGAAGCACAGCAGTACTTTCTTGGCCATGTCAGCCCATGGAACGTCATGACTCTAGCCCCCAAAATATCCCAACCCCACACCCTCTCTGCCCCGCCCTCTACATCATCAACAGGTAGGTCCTGAAGACAAAGGTGGCAACCCTAATCAGCAGCTATAGAAGTTAAAGGAAAACTATACCCCAAAATGAATACTGAAGCAATAGATAAATGATTATCATTAGCGATTAGCTTATAAAGGCCATTTTCAGTATATTACTGTATGTCTTCTAAACTGTATGCCATATGATAAGGGAAGTTTAGTTACACCTAAATAAAAGTAGCAGTACAGTGTGTTATACTAAATAGGAATAATATTCCACAAAAAAAGAACATTGACAAAATTCAGAACACTGTGGCAAAAGAACCCAGTGATACAACTCATGTGTGATATGACTCTATAGATTCCAAGGTAGTTACTCAGTACTAGTGCATGTCCTTCTAAAGGTCACATACACTAGTGAAAAATTCAAGAATATCACATTGGTAAAGATGTTTTTATTCAGCATCCTCAGAAGTCAATTCTGGTTTTCCTTGAAATGGAGGAAAAACAAGGATTTTGCCCTTCATGGTGACAATATTACATGCCAGAAGGGACATCACAAAAACGTAGGTGATTCTTACACCCAGAACAAAGAAGAGATCACCGAACTGAACTCCGCTTGCACTATACAGTGCTGCCATCTCCCTGCCATTTGCTGCCTTGTGTATTTCCAGAAATCCAGAATTGTTGATTCGCTGTCTACTGACAATCGTGCTCGATTACTATAGGCAGATTGGAGGGCCGTTCTAAGATAGTATACTTGGAACAACACTTCTCTAATCAAAAGACAAAAAAGTGCCCAGACAACATGTTTAATATACAGTAATACTGAGCAAAATAAATAAACAAAAAATATCTCAGTATAGGTATAACATATCAGTAGTGAGTGTACTTGTCACATTTCTACATTTTCTATAACATGTTAAATATACATTACTCTATAATGCAACGTTTCGCCTTCGCACAGAGTGCGAAGTGGACGCTGGCGAATTTTGGAAATGGAGATTATTTTTTTTCAGTTTGCTGCACAGCTAGGGATTAAGGAGAAATTCTCCTCCAGAAGAAGAAAAGCACAGTTTGCTTTATGGTTGAAATGAAAAGTGCTCCCTTCTAAATCAATTCCTCAAGAGAGGAGCAGTGGCGACCACTTAAAATCAGTCAATTGAGGCATCCTTTTTAAACAAAGCCAAAAAGAGCCTAAATGTTTGAGTGCTCGATTCCCTGGAATAAATTAAACTGATCCATTTTATATGGTCTGCATTTAACTGGCATGGCATAGGGTCACAAAGTTACTCTGACCCCCACCTTCACCCTATGGCAAAATATTTCAGCCCCAATTAAAGTGTAAATTCACATGATACCAATGGCCTTATCCACAGGGCACTGAATTGTTTACTGAGTTTGAAAATGATATACAGGTACATTACATTTTCCCAAAAGGAAAAGTACCCAATCCAGGATGTGTGACATGTGGCATTTACACTGCCTAGAGAATAACACCAAATACAATGATATAAAATATAATAACTGCAATGCAGCACAAAAAATACATAAAAAACAGTTAGAGAGCTTTTTTTAGGGTTTGTTTTGCCTCAGGCCCCATACACCAACACTTGATTCAATCTGAATGTCAGGGATGTAGCGAACCGCCGACAATGTGTTCGCGAACGCCTTTCGCGAACACCGGCAAAAAATGCGAACAGTTCGCGAACTTCGAACATCCGAAAATCGTTCGATTCGAACGATCGAAGGATTTTAATCGTTCGATCGAACGATTTCCGTTCGAATCGAACGATCGAAGCCATTGGATCGAATGATTTCATTCAATCCAATGGCTTCGATCGTTCGATTCGAACGAAAATCGTTCGATTTTAGCGATCGAATGGTCGAATGGTCGAACGATTTTGACGCGAACGCCTATTGGCGAACGTCGCGCGACGTTCGCGAACTTGCGGCGGACGCGAACAGTCGAAGTTCGCGCGAACTAGTTCGCCGGCGAACAGTTCGCTACATCCCTACTGAATGTCTCATATTTTAATTGTATCAGTCAATCATGTAAACTACTTTATGGTTCCCCAAAGAGGTATTGGTGCAGTGATAGAACATCATCATCATCATCATTTATTTATATAGCGCTGTCAAGATACGCAGTGCTTTAGTGCAGTTATAGCAAACAGGGAATAAATGGTGGATAACAAACAAGGATTACAGAGAACAATAGGGTTAGAAGGACCTAGAGATTAGAGTTTACAATCTAAAAGGTTAGGGTACAATTGAGACATTAGGATTATATAAACATTTTGTCATTTTGATATAGCAATGATTAATTAAGGTACATCGAATAAGCCTCTTTAAACAGATGAGTCTTTAAGGAGCGCTTGAAAGTTTGGAAGGAAGGAGAAAGTCTGACAGCTTGTGGCAGAGAGTTCCAGAGAAAAGCAGAAGCCCGAGAGAAGTCATTCTCCCCGCATACAAAAACTCTGTTAATCCATTTTCTGCTTTGTCTGCCTGTCTGTCTTAATAACTGCCCCCCAAACAATTCAAACATTGTTCTTTATGCTCAAGTAAAAAAAGT